>OY757931.1:19682708-19840208 GCA_963585895.1 Sepioteuthis lessoniana | reverse complement strand
CGTTCATATTACCCTTTGCTTCTAACAGGTCTTCCAAAGTGCATCCTACGTGTACATGGAGCTGATGTAAATATCGTCGGCCATAACTAATACGTCCATTTGCTAGGGTCCATTAAGAACGTATTTTTTGATTTCGTCCTTGCTTCTCGAGAAGTGTTCGCAAGTCTCTCACGTCTTACTTGGATGTTTCTTGAGATGTGTGGTAAGTGGCCGTACAGCTGGTGTTTTGTAGGGTGTTGTTTCCAGAATTCGTTATATATATATATATATATATATATATCAGCCGTTCCGTATGACATAATGTCTATTTTAAGCGTGGATTAACAGATTTGCATTTTGAAGGCCCTTTAGTTTGCCTAACTATTTAAACATTACTGGATGAAGAATAGATGGATTCCTTCCTTTCCCAAAGCTATTAGCGCTACGTGAAATATAAACAACCTTCTCCTGAAATTGAACTTAGGTTGCTGTGTCTATAGCGCAAATGGAGTTCGAACTCGCTTACTTCGAAGTGGCAAGTCTATATATATATATATATATATATATATATATATATAAGCCTTACGAAAATTTGTTTATAGAGCGGTAATTTCTTCAAAAGCAAAGACAGCAGGATTTAATTAATTTTAGTATAACTTTATTCAATGAAAATGACCATTGTTGATTACCAACTTCCAGTTCATTTAAATTAAACTCTGTGGCGTCTGCAACTGAAACTATGAATATTTAGTAGTCTAAAAATAAATAAAGCTATTGTGTATGTTAATCAAATTCTAATCTTAGTCAGAGAGGTTTTACTCCTACTCAGCAACAACATCGAGAGAGCATAAACCTAGGATGCAAAATTCATCTATTATATTGTTTGATATTCTGACAATTAGTTAAGAGATAGAAATATTTACCGAGAAACTATTCCCATACAAATCCCCCCACACACATAGTTAGCCAACCGTAGTCGTGGGCAACCCGAAGGCTCCCTTTTCAACAGCTACTATAATGACGTGAAGAAGAGGGCGCAACTCCTTTTGTTTCATATTCCGACAATTAGTTAAGAAATAGAAATATTTACCGATAAACTATTCCCATAGAAATCCACACACACACACATAGTTAGCAAACCATAGTCGTGGGCAACCCGAAGGCTCCCTTTTCAACAGCTACTAGAATGACGTGGAGAAGAGGACGCTACTCCTTTGATTTCATTTTCCGACAATTAGTTAAGAAATAGAAATATTTACCGACAAACTATTCCCATACAACCCCCTCACACATATAGTTAGCCAACTGTAGTCGTGGGCAATCCGAAGGGTCCATTTTCAATAGCTACTACCTTTCCCTGAATTACTCCCCAAACACTTGATCTGCACCTTATAATGCTATGTGTTAAGCAAGGATGCATCAAATACCATTTTTTTTATTCTTTGTAATGACTCAACCTGGGATGGAACTCCGTTTTCCCAGATCACAAATGAACACTCTAACCATTAAGCATATATATATATTGTAATCCGCAGACATACTATTTCGTTGTATCACAAATCTTCAGAGTGGCTAGACACGTAAGATGTTTCAAGCTAGGACCGAAACCCGCATATTGGCAATAAAATAATAACCAACAAGACTTAATATGCCATTCAACAGCAACCAACATGCTAACTAACTAAATGTTAACAATCTTATCTTTTTGTCAGAGATTTAATGCTGAAGATTTTGGTTGTTAATAATGCATAATGATATCCGTATAGTTTCACAAGGAAAAATGAAATATTGGTACTTTTGTAAAGAAAATGCAGTTAGACATAAAGCAACAAAAACTTTAGAATATAATTGAATTTTACATGATAGCAATGGACTCGTTTAGAGAATAAAGTAACATCCAGTTCAATTGGAAAATATCGTTAGATTTCTATCCACTTTGATTTTGAATATTAAAAAAAAATTCAAAAAAACCTATTTAATGCGAATTAGAATGATTCCTGTTTTGTAAATACTTTTAGTGTAATTTGTCCGGTGGTTGCTTTTGAAAAAGCACTTGCTGAAAGGGCCCTTTAGTATTTTATTTTTTTTACCAAAGAACTGCTTCACTTTACAAAATATTTTCTCATATACGTTGTACTAAAATTCATACACACACACACACCCACACGTATATATATATATATACATATATATATATATATATATATAAAGCATATTATATATATATATATATATATATATATATATATATATATATCCTGGATATAGCACTAAACAATCTGATGTTGAGGCTCGAGTAATACTGGAGGTGTGGGGTATTCGGGGTATCCCTTCATTACCATCGAATGATACCCGGAGTGAAGCAACAGATAGGGTATAATCTACGCGTCTAATCGAACTAAACTGTGTACTTATGCAAAATTAAATTGTTTGATTTGGAACAGTTTTGATATTTAACTGCGAGCAAACAAAAATATACTTATACTTAACTGAAATGGTTGAAATAGAACTGTTTATATGTATAACAATGGATTCGACGGTAATGGTCTACAATGGTTGGCGTGTTATAAGACCAAACCAAAACAAAAAAAACAAAACAAAAACAAGACAAGGATAGATAAATGAACATAAAAGTCTGACTGAGGCAGACAGTGTGACATCCTCCCAAACAGATAGATAGATAGTTGAATGGATTTCTTATGAATGTGTTTTTCTCTAAAAACTTCATCAGACGCATCCGAAATATATTTGAAGGCGATGAAAATGCTTTGTGCAGTAACGATTAATTAGGCATATAGTAGATATGGTTATTTTTCTCAAACATTCAGTTCAGAGAGTGTCTTTCTCTGACTTAGGCTTTATATAAAAGTCCATGTCTATGTACGCCAATCAACCGAGACACAATGCGCCTCGTCGCTTGATCACGTCTTGCTAGAGCTTAGTGAATGCAATTTCTGTGGAGTGTTAAGCCAACCTGGAAAATTCTATTAAGAAATACAGAAGTAATCAAATGCGCGGGAAGATAAAGGAAAAAGAATATGCTGTGAATGTAGGAGAAAAGAGGAAAGGCGAAAAGAATGGTAAAACATATTAGTAGATAAGGCAGAAAGAAATGATTTGTAAACGAAAACCAGGGTAGGAAGAAAGGAAATATAAATAAAAAGAACAGGAGAAAAATGAAGAAAGATTGGAAAGAGGATCAATAGAAAAAATGGCTTAGGAAAACGAAAGAAAGAAAAAAAGAAAGAAAGAAAGAAGAAAAGAAAAAAAGAAAGAAAGATAGGTGGGAGGGGATGTTGATAGAAGAAAAGAGTGAAAAGGAATTAAAAAGAAAGAAAGAAAGAAAGAAAGGAGGGAGGGGATGTTGATAGACGAAAAGAGTGAAAAGGAATTTAAAAGAAATAAAGAAAGAAAGAAAGAAAGAAAGAAAGAAAGAAAGAAAGGAGGGTATATTGATAGACGAAAAGAGTGAAAAGGAATTAGAAAGAAAGAAAGAAAGAAAGAAAGAAAGAAAGAAAGAAAGAAAGAAGGGAGTGGGGGTATGTTGATAGACAAAAAGAGTGAAAAGGAATTAAAAAGAAAGAAAGAAAGAAAGGAAAAAATAAATAATTTAAAAATGAAAGAAAGATAGATGATTAGAAACGAGGATGAGCTGAAAAAAAGCAAAGAATGAATATAGATTTAAACGAAATAAATTAATTCAAATAAAAAATAAGGAAAAAAAGAAAAGAGACAGAAAAATGAAAAACGATAGGAAGAAACATGAATTAGAAAGGGAGTAAGTTAAGGAAAGAAAATAACGAATGTGAAATAAAACAAATAAACAAATTAACAAATAAATACATAAATAAATAAATAAATAAATAAAGAAAGAAAGAAAGAAAGAAAGAAAGAAATTGAAGGAATTTGATATTGAAATGAAATTTAAAGAAAGAAAGAAAAAAAATGAATTTCAAAGGAGAAAAATTTGAAGGAAGATAATATGAAAAGTTATTTAAAGATAATAATGAAAGAAAAATAAAGAAATGAAAGAAAGAAATAAAGATATATATCGAAAAAATTTGAGACCTTGAAGAAGATTACAAAAAAATGTGAATTTAAATGAAAAACGAAAGGAAAATGAATTAGAAATGAGTTTAATTTAAAGAAGAGAAGCATGAAATTGAATTTTCAAGTAAAAAACAAAAAGAATCAATGAATGAAATAAAAAAAAAGGAAGAAAGGGTGAATTAATAAAGAGAGAATAATAAAAAGGAAGACGAAAAGGAATGAAAAAAGTAGATGAAAGAAGAAAGAAAGAAAGAAGGAAGGAAAAAACAGAAAAATCTCGAAAGTGGTAAATAGGTGGTAAAAAAAGAAAAAAAGAAAGAAAGAAAGAGGGAAAGAAAGATGAAAATGAATAAATAAATAAATAAAGAAAGAAAGAAAGAAGGAAAAAACAGAAAAATCTGGAAATTGGTAAATAGGTGGTAAAAAAAGAAAGAAAGAAAGAAAGAAAGAAAGAGGGAAAGAAAGATGAAAATGAATAAATAAGTAGAAGAAGAAAGAAAGAAAGAAAGAAAGAAGGGAAATAAACAGAAAAATTACGTAAGTTCTAAATAGGTGGTAAAACAAGAAAGAAAGAAAGAAAGAAGGAAAGATGACTACAATATCCAGTGTGTATTAACGGGAGGACTTAAGTTAAAACGAAAAAGAAAATTATCAAAAATAAAATCAAAATTGAAGGAATAAAAAAAATGATTTAAAGAAAAAAACACAAAACGAAGAAAAATAAGAAAAATGATGTGAAGTTGAGATAGATTAAAATGAGGTGAAATATTTGAAAGAAAATGGAAGAAACGAGAGACACTACAAAGAAAGAAAGAAAGAAAGAAAGAAAGAAAGAAAGAAAGAAACCCACACACAAACAAAGAAACAAACAGACAAATTAAGAAAGGAGAAAAATGAGAAATTTGGAAAATATGTTCATCTGAAACAAAAAGAACCCCAAAACTGAGAGAAATTATGAAATAAATAGATAAATAAATATCAAACAATGAATGTCATCTATTTTTGAAATAGGAAAAGGAAAGAAAAATGAAAAAAAAAAGAGAAAAGAATTAATGAATTAAAGACAAACAGAAAAATGTGTATTAAAAGAAGAATAAGAAACTGAAAAGGATAGATAGATAGATAGATAGATAGATAGATGTTTAAAAGGCATGGATCAATAAAAAGATAGATATTGAATAGACATAGATAGATAGATAGATAGATAGAATGCATAAGTGGATTTAGAGCGAGAAAATTCATTTGAAAGAGTGAAAGAGGGAAAAGAGTGAAAGAAGTAAACAAAATATAGGAAACCATTATAAGAGATAGCGAAAGAGAAAATATTCCAATCAGGAGAAAGAAAGAGCCAAGAAAGAGAGACGATAAGCAAAATGAACTCAAGGCTGCATCAAATGCACTCTGAGCAATCTGCAATTCCAAAAATGCCTGCATATGTACCATCGACGTGTCTCGTGCATTTGCCCGTGACTGTCTCATCCATACCGATACAAATGACATGAGACCAGTGGACGGTAGGAGTAGTAGTAGCAATTGTAATATCAATAATACGCTTTCTCGTAATATTACTTGTGATCTTAGAGCATGTAATGGAAACAAGAAATAAGAACAGAATTAAGAGAATAAAAAATCAAATGCCCAACATATGGTGTTGCTATAGAAAGAGTAGGTTCGAAAGCAAGTGAAAGAAGATGTAGTATAAGTAGCAGCAGCACTACAACTACCAGTAGTAGTAGTAGTAGTAGTAAGATTAAATTTTAGTTTACCAAAAGGAACAAATACGATTATTATTATTATTTTTATTTACTCAGTTTTTCCCATCAGCGTTAGCGGATGGTTTTTCACTAATTCGAGTGACAGCAAGTCTCATCAAGTCTCCAGGACTATTCTCAGTATTCTGGCCGTTCTCAGTAAAGTAGTAGTTTGTATGGTCTCCAATCACCCGCCAACATCCAAGTCCTCCACTTCCTTTAGTAATCCTTTAGTTACTGTTTCAAATGCACCAATTACAATTGGTAAAATTGTCACCGTCATGTTCCATAGTTTTTTCCTATTCCCTAGCAAGGTCGAGGTACTTATCCTTCTTTTCCCATTCTTTCAGTTTTATTCTGTGGTCAGCCAGGACAGCAATGTCGTCAACTTTACAAGTTATACTGTTTGTTATCAATAGGTCTGGTCTACTGGCCTATTATTATTATTATCATTATTATTATTAATAATATTATATGTTTTTCACGCCATCTTTAATTGATGATTTATCATAGGAATCTAAGTGACAGCATCCTTTTATAGGTCTTCAGGACTCCTCTAAGTAGAGGCACCGATTCTTTTAGTGCTATGGTGAGAATGGTTTCGACTCTTTCTCTTATCTGTTATTGATAGTGTCTGTTTTTCCTTCAGATTATTTTAGATTGTTTCATTGTGATGGCAAATCTGCTCGGATCTACTTCTAACTGCCATCTAGTTCAGGCTGACCAAAGTCTGAGAATAAAATATTGCGAAAATAATTTAGAATAGATACATAAATGAGAAACGAATATCTAAATCTTGTCAAAGAACTGAAAAAGTTCTCGATGTTGACACATTGTAATCGTAGTTACAGCCTTTGGAACAATCCCCAAAACCTGAGGAAAATTGGAGATCCAATGAAGAAATTAACAGACAAACATTCACAGTTTGGGTTTCGCATTTATTAATAAGTAAGCCACCCGGGCTGTCCATCTCGGTGAGTTTCCGAACCGTATTTCTTAAGTAGGAAGAAGCTTCCTGCTCGGTCTAAAGGAAAATATCGAAGACACTTGGAAGGCGATTCTTATAAGTTATACTAGAAAATACGTCGGTTCTGTGGTAAATCAGAAATGTAACTGTTAAACCCAAAATCTAAACTTTCTCAACTTTTGCTTCAGTCAAAAGTGACATTTTACCACCAGCCAATCAAAAGCATTTTTCTACTTCTGTTTAGGGTTGATAGTGGGAGTGAAAGGTTATTGCAAAACAGAAGCTGTCAGTAAAACCAATCATAACTGGAGTCAATGCAACAATCTCCACGATCCAGGATCACTAATTCCAAGGAAGAATAAGTATTGTCCAAATAACAGTAAAGATCTGCTAGAATACTTCGAAGACTCTTGGAGTGTTCAGAAGTCTTGCTGTCACTCGGTTTTTAATAGAAATTGCCATTTACGATTGTTCTAGAAAACTAAACTTTGAATTGATCGAATAAATAAATAAAAGAAAATATTGTCAACTAATGCACTATCGGTAATTACAGAATACGACAAGAGCATAAAGTAACTAACGGAACACAATATTATGTAAGACTGGGTAGAAAATATGATCCACTTCGAATGAAGCAAAGATTAATGTTTGGCCATACTGGCTAATAGTAAATATTACAAACCAGAATACGAGGAGCATATGATCAGTTTCCAGACTTTTTCCGTATAGGCCTTTAAAATTTTTGTAGACTCTTGAAAATTCATTACGTTATTGCAATACATCCTATAAGATGACTGACCAATTTTTATAATTTGAGCTTCAAATGAACGGCTACAGCAGCCATTGGAATACACCCTACTAAAGCCTGATTGTTACAGCTGGTGAATTTCAAAAATGCAATCCGGACGTGAAGACACTTTAGAAGAACGATATGCAAGAAAATTCTGTTTTAAATTTGAAAAAATGTCACAGAAACGTATGGAATGCTTGAATCGAGCATCAGGAAGGCACGTAGTCCGTGAGGGATGATGAGAGGTGTGGGAGGAGTAAGGAAGTCAATACACCAGGGTTGATTGGCCAAACGGTTAGGGTTAGGGTTACTATGTTGAGGTTTTAAGGCGGTTCAGGAAGAGATTCCGTCGGAAGCGGCCAGCACTCTTCAAATTGGGTCAAAGGCATTTCCACCAGGACAATGCACCAGTCCACTACTCCATCCTTGTCATAGACTATTTGACCAAGATGGGCATCAAGACAGTCACTCACCCTCCAGACTTTGCTCCCTGTGACTTTTGGTTATTCCCTAAGCTCAGAGGCCGTCGTTATGAGACAATTGATGCGATGAAAGAGTCTGTGACGAAGGTCATTGACACGTTCACACAAGAGGACTTCCTTAGGGCCTTCCAGAAGTTGTTGGAATGGTACAACAAGTATATTGCAGCCGGAGGAGATTACTTTGAAGGTGACTAGAGTTTCATGTGTGTACTATTAATAAAAATGCCCAATACGAAAAAAGTCTGGAAACTTATCGTATGCATCTCGTATATCCTTGAAAGTGAGATGTATAAAATTATCTAAGAATTTGAGATATAAACCGGCTATGAGAACAAATATAGAGCTAATTAATAATAAGAAAAAAAATCTATTTCGTGTAATTTTCCGTTTTAGTGGAGCATAGACTGAAAGTGAAAAGAAACGAAAAGAAAAACCCAATTGACTGACCGTTACCAGAGAACTAAGAAAATCGTCGGACATGAAAGTAATAGTTATACCAATAACAGATATAGCCCTTGGAACCATCTCCATGACCCTAGAAAACAGACGGTTGAAAAGTTTATAAAAAGAATCGAAACTATAATGTAATTTAATATTATCCTTTTTCGTTTTATATATCTTGCCTTTCGGTTTAGTTAGGCTGAGAACCTTTCGGCTTAGTGCATGGGTTAGTTAGGTGCACTCATTGAGAGCAGGTGTTCACACACGTGCGCGGGGTGGATGTGACAATCACAGATGTCACGATAAAAACCCCAGATAGAAAATGGGACTGGGGACATGAATGACGTCATGCCCGGAAGCGATGGGCTGAAGATTTTGTGATTTGAAAAAAGCAGTGAGTTGAGATTTGGACTTAGCATGTCGATTTTCGTGGCTCGCCGAGGCCAGACCAGTAGTTTGCGGTGGTTTGCCGCATTGGTGGGGTCAGATGGAAAACTCAGCATAGTAAGAAATTGTGTCTCTGTCTTCTCATGTCGAAAAACCTTAAAGTCAAAAAGGTAATAAAAAGTTTGGTACCTGAACCCAAAAAAAAAGAGAGTCGTAAGTGTCTCCTGTTTTTTTCGGATTCCGATTCGCGTATGAACATTATGAACGTTTTATGGATGTGAATATCTTGGTCGTATTTTGTTGGCTATGCTACACACAGTGCTATGAAAATTGACTTGGATACTTAAAAAAAAAAGTACTTGATACTTGCTGTCACTCAGGATCCAGAAAAAAACACGATTTAAAGCAAGTGAAAAAAATTCATAAGGTGGATCAAAAGTATTTGCTTTTTTATTGAATTTAAAAACTAGGTTTCATTCATGTGCTTATCTAGAAAAGTATATAATTATAAGTATAATATAGTATATAATAATAATTATAATTATAGAAAATGTGATACGCACAAAAGATAGACAAATGCTTCGTGTAAGGAAGCATAGAAGAATGTTTGTGATGCGTTCAAAAAAAAAAAAAAAAGTAAAGAAATATACATTATACGATTTAGACACTTTTTAAAACGAAACTGAAAAATATTTAAGAGAAACAAATTAATAGCGGAACTTATTGCTGTGTATAAGACGCTCAATGTTTTAAGATTATTCAACACAAATTATTGGCGTGCGTATGCAATTAACTTTTTTCCGGACATATATCTAACCAAATACGGAGCGTAATGACTTCAAGTTAGTTGTATTTATAATGAAAACGAACGTATTTTACATCATTACAGAGAAATATTCACTGTAATATGTGTTCATGATTTGGTTTCTCTTAATATACACTTATCTTAAGTGCAAGCGTGTTGCCACTTTGGCTGAACATGTATGTGTCTTTACTCTAAATACAGTGTAAATTTTCTATTTTAAGATATACTCTAAACTTTATAAAGTCTTATTTCTAGCCAGTACGAACAAGCAAAAGGTTGGACAAATGCTAAATTTTAGTAAAATATAACTGTTACAAATTCTAAAAACATCAGGGCGCATTATATAAGAACATTGTTTTTCCAGAATTTCTTTGTCCAAATTTAGAGATGAGCGCTCGTTATCCAAAACTATTTACAGCAATACCAATATTTATACAACCTTTTTAAATGCACTTAAAATTGTATACGACTTATATGTGATGTGTGCCTCTGTTTATATTTAATACTTTCCTCGCTGTTAACAACGGACATACGAGTGAACAGATATTGTTTTATCAGATCTTATGCTTAGTAGAGATAGTCATGAAGTAATTGTTGTCATCATAGGAAATGGACACTGTGATCCGAGTTCAAATTCTGAACAAGGCTATTTACATTTCACATAGCGCTAAAAGAATCCATAAAAGTATGATTCTAAGTCTTTCCCCATCCGTTATGAGTAAATGGTAGGGCAGACAGGGGTCTTTTACCTTGGTATGGCACATGATTTAAGAGAAGGAAAACTCTGAAATTCAATTTGGTAAACAACGCTTAAAATTGACCTTGTGTTACAACCTGCTCGATTGGTAAATACAAACAAACAATCCCATGACTACATAGAGTTCGTAGAATTTCCATGGATTCAGATAGAATAAAATTTCATTATAATATGAAGGAGAAAGAAGAGTCAGTTATGATGATCAAAATAGAACAAGAAGAGTGTAAAAGGATTCCGAGTGTGGAGGCAGAATGCCATGAAAACTGAGATGAAAGAAAAAACAATCAACCAAAAATCTAAAAAAAGAAGATCAAGTAATAAAAAGAACGAAAGAAAAAAAGAAAGACTGGAAATGAAGAAAGGAGGGAAGGGAAAGTAGAGAGACATAAGAAGGCATATAGCTAATTTAAGAAAAGAAAGAAAGAAAGAAAATTCAAAGAAAAATAAAGAAAAGACATTTAAAAGAAAGAAAGAAAGAAAGAAAGAAAGAAAGAAAAACTGGATATGAAGAAAGGAGAGAAGGGAAAGAAGAGAGACGTAAGAAGGCATATTGCTAATTTGAGAAACGAAAGAAAGAAAGAAAATTTAAAAGAAAAGAAAGAAAATACATTTAAAAGAAAGAAAGAAAGAAAGAAAGACTGGAAATGAAGAAAGGAGAGAAGGGAAAGTAGAGAGACATAAGAAGGCATATAGCTAATTTGAGAAAAGAAAGAAAGAAAGAAAATTCAAAGAAAAATAAAGAAAAGACATTTAAAAGAAAGAAAGAAAGAAAGAAAGATATGTAAATAAAAAGTTGCAGAATTGACACAAATAGATAAATGGATGAATAATTACGTCAAGAAAGAAAAAAAAAAGAAAAAAAGGAACGGAAGGAAAGAAGAAAGGTGATATGCAATATCGGTAATCGAGAAAGAAAGAATAAATGAAAGAAACACAGGAAATGAAGAAAGGAGAGAAGGAAAAGAAGAGTGACATCAGAAGGCATAAAGCTCATTTTGGAAAAGAAAGAAAAAAAAAGAAAGAATGAAAGAAATAAAAGAATGAAAATTCAAAAGAAAAGAAAGGACATTTAAAAGAAAGAAAGAAAGACTGGAAATGACGAAAGTATAGAAAAAAAAGAACAGAGACATGAGAAGACATATTGCCAATTTGAGAAAGAAAGAAAGAAAGAAAGAAAGAAAGAAAGAAAGAATATCAGCAATATTGGAAATGGAACAATGAAAACGAGGAAGTGAGAAAGTAAAAAAGAAAGAAATTCTATACATAATATTAGAACAGAAAGAAAGAAAGAAAGAAAGAAAGAAAGAAAGAAAGAGTATGAGCACTATCAAAAATGGGGAAAATAAAATGGAAAAAAAATGATATAATATAAATAACATCAAAACAGGACAGAAAGAAAGAAAGAAACAAACAAAGAAATAATGAATGTGAGCAATTTTGAAACTGGAGAACTGAAAATAAGGAAGAAAGTAAAAGGAAAAGATATATTATAAGTAACTTAAGAACCGAAAGATATTCATACATACATACAGAAAAAAAGTCAAAAAAGAAAGAAAGACAAAGAAAGAAAGAAAGACAAAGAAAGAAAGACAAGGAAAGAAAGAAAGAATGAAAGACAAAGAAAGAAAGGAAGGATGAATGAAAGACAAAGAAAGAAAGAAAGAAAGAAAGACAAAAAAGAAAGAAAGAAAGACAAAGAAAGAAAGAAAGAAAGAATGAATGAAAGACAAAGAAAGAAAGAAAGAAAGAAAGAAAGAAAGACAAAAAAGAAAGAAAGAAAGACAAAGAAAGAAAGAGCATGGTCTTACATAAGCTTAAAACCGATCACATTTTAAATGCGTAAGAGGAAAAATATGAAGAAGAAAAAATAGTGCAACAAAAGGCGGGAAAAGGAAAAGAAAAGAAAACTATGATGCAATTGCAGCAACGCACTCGTTCATATCTACGAATTAGAACGAAGCAAAGCCTACACAGATGGTGATCTTTATCATTTTTTTTTCTCAAAGAATAACACAAAGTTATTTGAGACCAACCCAGAGACGACAATACGTCAGATGTCTATCTAATGCAGGTGCAGAATTATCCGGCTGCCAATTATGCATATATCTGTGTACCTAAGTAGAGAGGGGGGGACTAAGTAAATAGACAGATGCACTTCATACATTTATGTGTCTGTATATACGCAATACCTTGAAAATAAGACGCCGAATAACTTACTACAAAAGAATATAAACGTGAACAAACGTACAAGTGTAGGTACATATATAAAGTCATTTTCACACTATATTAAGACAGATGTGAATTATATTGTGTTTGTTTTATATATATATATATATGCATATATATACATATATATATATTCACGTAGAATCTCACATCAACAGCTACATAAAATAACGCACAAATGTAGGTAGCCGAAAAAAAAATTTAAGTTAATTTTCTTCCATACCAAAATTCTTAGCGCTGATTTATTTCTTTTATATAGTGGCTCGTACTACGTGACTTCCGGTATCGCTGAAGTATAAAGACGCCATGTTTCAGAAGCAGAAGGGGAAGCAGAGAGATAGCTCTGAAGGACGTCGGCCAGGTGTCAGACCAACTTCAGACGTAACACCAACAGCGCGAGACTTATAATACTAGTTGGACGGTAACACTTGTGTTAATAAATAATTAAGTTTATTTCATTGTGTATCTTTTCCTTACCACGATACAACCATTTCTCACTAAAGATTTTACAGTCAAAAATATATAATTAGATGATATCTATTACCACACTATACTGCGTTGAATCTCCCTGACACAAAAATATGTGTATGTATGCAAACCATTCAATTACGGGTCGGATGTGGGACAAAGTCATTTTTTCATTGGAGTTCTAATTATTTGGATTCCGTTTTTTCAGAGACGAAGCTTCGTGATTTTTATCATTAAGTGTTTTCGGACTATTTTCTTCACCTTGATTGTTATTTCCACAAAGTTTCGGCCGATATGTCCTTTGGCCTTCTTCAGGTGTTTGTTGAACTCGGGAACCTTCACGGAACTTCGAACAACGTACTTTATTGAATTCACAGGGTCGCCTGTTCTAATTATGTTAGCCATAAACGGGTACAAGTGTTAAGTATTCCTGTATTGTTACTCGCCTGCTGTCAGGATTGAGCCTGCAACCTACAGATGATTGTCTCCTTAGAAGCTTAGGGAACCAACGCCTATAACCGTTACGCCATGTGTCCAGCAGGAATACTTACATTTGGCAATAAACCTTCCTGCCATACCACATAAGCAGGAGATTTCATTGTTGGCTGACAGAAAATTTTAGCTACGAGTGTTTTCGTACTTCAGATGACAGGTTACCCATTACACACACTCACACATACGCACGCACGCAGGCACACACACACACACACACACACACACACACACATATATATATATATATATATATATATATATATATATATATATATATATATGTAAGTGTGTGTAATGGGTAACCTCTCATCTGAATATATATATATATATATATATATACAAAAACAAATGTGATACATTAGTATCTAAATTTCCTTCGTTTGCGCTAATTTCCTCGCGGCTGAGTGGTAGAATATTGGATTGGTGTTTGAGTCAACCGGGTTTCGATTCCAGCTTCGGGAATCTAGCGTGTCTACCCACACTGAAGAATTCTGATAGAACGAAATACCTCTGTCTGTGGATGACAATATATATGCTCCCCAACCCCTATAAGGTTGAGCTCTCAAGCGAGGGAAGTAAATGGTTGCCACTAGCGTTATGCAATGCTTTTCATATGAATCGAGCTCCCGGTAGCCGTTAAGCGGATATATGTAAACAAAAAAAATGTGATATATAAGCGTTTAAATTTTCTTCGTTTGGGCTAGTTTCCTCGTGGTAGAATCTTGGATTGGCGTTTGAGTCCAGCAGGTTTCGATCGCAGCTTCGGGAATCTAGCCAGTCTAGCCACGCTGAAGATTTCTGATAAAACGAAACAGACCTGTCTGTAGATGACAGAACATATATCATAACTGTAGTTGATGAAATTTTGCTCATGAAGACCCAAGCTGTGTAACAGGGATAGATGTTAATATACAGCAAGGAGACTATGTTTTAAAAAAATTTATTAAGTCACAATAGAAGATTTTTGAACAATTTTTCGACCGTTCCTCGTATGTATGTAAGTGTTGTAGATTTGTTTGTTCTTTTTTTTCCTTAAAAAAGCATCTGTAAAAAAAAAAATAAATAAACTTTGTATTCAAATAACTCTTTGACTCTTTTAAGATCAAAACATTTGTCTTCAAAACGTTTTCATCATCAAAATAACGATTGACTTCAAATTCAATATTGTCTTCAAAATCTATTTTGTCATAAAAAATTGATAATGTTTTTAAAACTTCCAGTTGTCTTCAAAACGTTCTTTTCTTAGAAATGTATATTATCTGCAAAATGGTTTTTCTTCAAAACGCCGACTGTTTTCAAAATTACTATTATCATCAAAATGTTTTTGTCTTCAAAATGTGTATATTTTTCAAAATATGTATGGTTTTCAAAATTCATATTGCCTTTAAAATGTTAATTATTTTCAAAACGTATATTTTCTTCAGAAATGTTAATTCTTTCCAAATGTACGTGGTGTCATCAATAAGTTTCCAGACTTTTGTGTACAGACATTCAAAATGGACGTAGACACTTGAAAATTTATTATGTTATTGCTAAACATCTTATAAGATGACTGACCAATTGTTATGATTTCAGATTCAAATGAACAGCTACAGCAGCAATTAGAATACACCCTACTAAAGCCTGATTGTCACATTCAAAAATGAAATGAGGACACATAGAAAAATGATATGCAATAAAACTCTGTTTTAAACTTGAGTGGCATGAGAGATTCAAGGAAGGCAGGGTGTCTGTGAGGGATGATGAGAGGTGTGGGAGGAGTAAGGAAGTCAACACGCCAGAGTTGATTGGCCAAACGGTTAGGGTTAGGGTTACTATGTTGAGGTTTTAAGGGAGTTCAGCAAGAGATTCCTAGGGAAGAGGCCAGCACTCTTCAAATCGGGTCAGTATCATTTCGAGCAGGACAATGCACCAGTCCACAACTCCATCCTTGTCACAGACTATTTGACCAAGTTAGGTATCAAGACAGTTCTTCATGCTCCTTATAGTCCAGACTTGCTTCTTATGACTTGGTTATTCCCTAAGCTCAGAGGCTGTCGTTATGAGACAATTGAGGAGATGAAATAGGCTGTGACGAAGGTCATTGACATTCTCACACAAAAGGACTTCCATGGGGCCTTCCAGGATTTATTGGAACGGTATATCAAGTGCATTGCAGTTGGAGGAGATTACTTCAAAGGGGACTAGAGTTTCATGTGTGTACTATCAATAAAAGTGCGCATACGAAAAAAAGTCTGGAAACGTATTTAATGATCCTCGTATATTGACTTCACAATATCTATTGTCTTTATATAATGCAAGTTTACTTGAATTTTGTATTTCTATAAGATATCTTGCTATTTGATTTCTATAACTCAGCATTTGTATTAATGACTTAATGACTAAATATAATAAAGCACTATTATTAAATAAGTGCTTTTGAATGAATTTACGCTGATTTTTCCGTAAACCTTTTTAACGTCGTGAAATGAAATTCCAAAACTTTAAACCATGACAAGGACTTTTTAATGAAACAGTAATATTTAAAGCAGGTGTTTTTGAAAGGTCTGCGTATAGGAAGTCAAGGAGAAAATATAAAGAATGTAATCTAATTAGTTTTAATGAGGCAATAGCGGAAATAAAAAGAGAAAAATAAAAATATAACGCTACGGACAAATCTGAAAATGTGGCGCCGAGCCCTAATTATAACTATTGAGTCGAATTCTTCCACAAAGTAAAATTCTTAATTTTTTTTAATAACTTTTATAAAGCTCAAAGAATTTTAATAAAATCTTGGTTATTTGTAAAGAATTTCATGAAAAATATGTTATGACGTTTTATGATTTTTCAATCATTCTATTTGTTTTCTTACAGAAACTAACAGTTTCTTAACAGTCTGTGGGACTTAGAATAGGCTGGCTATATCCTCTGCAGAGGGGTGAAGCTTCCCCCCACAAAAATGAGTATCCTGGATATGGTAATAAACTGTATCTGTTAGTGAGACTCTGATTCTCTGGGGCGGTCGAATATGGACTACCACTTTGTTGGCATTAATCCCAGATCCCCTCTGAGTCGTAGAACTTGTTAGGATTTCATCAATGGGCCAAAGAGAAGAGTTTGCAAATCATAAGTGTGAGATAGGAATTATCTATATCATATAAACATGTTCAAAAATGTCTCAAGAAACAACACAAAAATGTATTCATAAGAGTATGCAATTCCCTCATCACTAAGCATAAAATGACCCAGACGGGTTGCAATACCATTAAAATCAATCAATCAATCAATTAATAAATCTGACGATGTGAAACTACAATTTTTTTAGATAGCACTTAGATAGCGATTTACCGACCTTAGGAAGCACTTAGATAGCGATGAACCGATCTTAGGTAGCACTTAGATAGCGATGTACCGATCTTCATAAAAATAATTTCATCCTCATATATGTCATGGTCGTCGACTAAGGTAAACTTATCATGGAAGTTTCAAGGACAAAGTGCACGTTGGGAATAAAATTACAAATATTATAACCTAGATTGACTGATTGACTAGTTTTAACGTCAGCGGTCGTGTCGATACTGCTATATGGATGCACTATATGGACGCTAACTAAACGTATGGAGAAAAACCTTGACCGGAACTACACAGAAATGTTGCGAGGAATATTGAACAAATCCTGGAGGTAGCACCCCACAAAGCAGCAGCTGTACGGCCACCAACAACCCTTCAAGAAAACTATCAAAATTAGACGAACGAGACATGCAGGACACTGCTGGAGAAGTAGGGATGAGCTCATAAGTAATTTACTCCTGTGGACCCCTACAAATGGACGAGCAAAGCCAGGACGACCATCTCGAACCTACATACAGCAGCTCTGTGCTGATATGGGATGTAGCCCTGAAGACCTACCGGAAGCAATGGACGATAGGAAGGGATGGCGAGACATGACGATGATGATGATGATGCATTGAAGTTAGGGAATGGCGTTCACTGAATGTTTATATGTACATTTTTGTGTACTTAATTCTTCAGAAGGTTCTCATCCGATACAAATAATTTGCACTCAGTTGTAAATAGACCAATCAGCTATGTCTTTTGAATACACCAGCTGTTGTATATTGACCTTCGACCCGGCCAAACATGCCATTCCAAAGACAGCGGAAGTGATACATTCCGATGCCAGTTATGGGAAGAAATCGCGTAGGCGGGCTTGGCTGACAAAATGGGACAAGCTAAAAAATCCCATGGTACAGTCATAGACTGATGCACCGGAAGAGAGTGACCTATGAACTGCATGACAGTTATTTCTGCTTGATGACGATCAAACATGCCATTCCAAAGATTGAGTGGGTGATTGAACTATTATATAACTCGGTGAAGACAGGAAGTCAGTTAATTTGGAAACCAGACCCGTTAGTGAAAAGATGCGGTAGAGGAAGCCAACATCCAGCAGAGAGCTGGGCCCCCGGGCCTCCGGTTGAGCAGCCCTGGAGAGCGAGAAAGAGACAACGCTGATGACCATAAGAGTGGGGGTCAATATGTTACAGTTCTGTTCGGTCTCCATCTCCTTCTCACACACGCCACCCTTTCGAACCCTTTCAAATACAGTGAGATGTATATTTTTCTAAAGAACTGTGTCGCTCGTCTTTATTGTGTCGTCGTTATGATTCTGCATGCATATGTAGATGTATATGCATTATGTGTTTGTATAGTTGGTCATGGTGGTGACTATACAACATGTATTATTTGGTATTAGAGTAGAGCAACAATTATTTGAAACTCTTCAATAATATTCGTTAAAAATCTATCCAAATTGCTGTAAAGGAAACAGAGAGTTAGAGAGAAGACTGCCATTAATTCTTTGTGGTTGAGAAGTGCAAACGGTGTTAAATTCATCGAAGACTGTTTGATATGTTCCGACATGTACTGATAAGTATGCTTAGGTTAAGTAAAAAAAATGTAAATGTTCCCTTCATATATTGAAAGATTGTATTGATTATAGTTTCCTCCTCAGTCAAAAAATATCTCGTATATATTATAAGATACTCTTCGGTTGAAATATTCTTTATTTATTGAATAGCACTTGTAATTTACACAAATTTCTCTTTATTCCAAATATTTACTCCCTCTCACACACAACCCTTTCAATAAAGTGAGAAGTATATTTTTCTAAGGACTGTGTCGCTCGTCTTTATTATTGTGTCGTCGTTACGATTCTGCATGCATATGTAGATGTATATGCATATGAGTATACAACACAACTGCATCTCTGCAAATGGGTAAGACCCTTCGCTCGAACAAGTGTCCTGAATATTCTATTTATATTTACCAACCCCTCTGCTCGGGCAGGATATGACACAAGGTCAATTTTTAAGCAGAGTTTATCAGGTTTGAATTCAGAGTTTTCCTTCTCCTAGACGAGTTGCCTCACCAAGGCTGAAGAAACTAGTCTGTCCTACTATTTACCCATAGCTGGAGGGAGAATAACTGGATTCATACCTTTCCCAAGGGTATTAGTGCTATGTGAAATGCAATCAGTCTCGTCAAGGATTTGAACTCGTGTCACCGTGTCCATTTCCTATGACGATAACCATTACACCACGGACACCTCCTCAATATGATATAAGGCTATCTGATGGGGAATGTGGAGTACTCCTTCATTTCCGTCTCTCCAAGATCCACTCTTATCCGGAGTGGTAGTACCTGACTGGGTCCTATCTTTGGGTCAAATAGAACAAACGATATGTGTGAACAAATGAATGATGTTAGATTTAACTGTTATATTGCAATACTTGAAACAATTTAACCGTGTGAAAAATGAGCTCAGGTTCATTTAATTTTTTTCTTCAAGATGTGTTTACTAATGATACATATTTAATAATTTTTTATGAAGAATATTTTGCATTAGATGACCTACAATGGTTGATATTCCATGAAACCAAACCAAACCAAACTAAGCCAAAACTTATATTTTTAATATATAAGCAGAAAGAGAATTTGAAATTAAATAACCTACATCGTTTGATATGCCACAAAACCAAGCCATATATATTTAATATATATATATGTATAAAGAGGACTTGGCATTAAATAACCTACAATGGTCAACCAAATCATAGATTTACGTATAACACAGAATGTTTTTAGATGCCATATAACTAAACCAAACCATACCAGACAGTTTTATTGTTTCAAGTATGAATAAACATCCTCTGAAAATAACTTCAGGCAAATAAAAAATCAAATAATTGACACACACACACACACACACACACACACACACACACACACACATATATATATATATATATTAACAAATTTCAGATCTTTTTCCAAGGATGGGACCCTAATATGTTCTACTGCTTCGGGTCATATAAACCTAGGAATAAAGACAAAGAAGGAAATTCTTCATTCTCCCAAAATCTTCAGAACGACATCCTCATTATCAAACTTATTTTTGAGCCATACACAAAAGGGCCTTTTTTTGTTATTGGAAGAGGTGCGTCTTACCTCTTGACTGAGAAAATAGTTTAATCTAATTCCTCCTAGTAGGGCACGCGTTTTCCATAGTTTTTTATTTACACAACTGCTCTACCACGAGTACTGTGCGACACAATGTCGATAATAAGCGGAGTACAGCTGCTTTGTATTCAGTGTTTTATTTCTCCAAGATGGATTACAGTACTTAGGCTAATAAACTAATCTATCCAACTGGGGGAGAAGAGAAGAATTCCTTTCTTAAGATAATTAGCTTAAGGTTTTCTATTTGTCTAAGTATCTCTGAATTTTGATATAGTATGAAGCTTTTGATTAAAACCTAATAGGAGACACCTTCACACTAGATAGTGATAGTCTGAAATCAGTGGACACGTTCATGTACCTCGGAAGCAGCGTCTCATCTACTGAAAATTACATCAATATGCAACTTACGAAGGCATGGTTATCGATCATATAGAAGTCAGACTTATTCGATAAAATAAAACGCTTTTTTTCCAAACAGCCGTAGTGTCAATACTACTATATGGATGCACCACATGGACCTGACTAAAAGTATAGAGAAAAAACTAGACGGGAAATGCACAAGAATGCTACGAGCTATATTAAAAAAAATCTTGGAAGCAACATCCCACAAAATAGCACTTGTACGGCCATCTGCCTTCCATCTCTAAAAACATGCAAATAAGACGAATAAGATATGCTGGACACCAATGAAGAAGTAAGAACGAACTCATAAGCAACGTTCTCCTATTGACCCCTTCACACGAACGAGTAAGTGTTAGGCAAGCTACAAGAACCTTTCTACGGCAGCTCTGTACAGACAAAGAATGAAGTCTAGAAGACATACCGAAAGAGATGGATAATAAAGCAGAATGATGAGGGAGAGTCAAGGAAATCCGTGCGAGTAGCATGGTATGATAAAGATGAATCTTGCAATGCCCAACACCTGAAAAGGTTTTTGGGGGTCTTATCTTTCTGTAATTATTAATTAGCATCATCTTTTAAACTCTAGCGACAAGACGTCAATTGTCGGCTTGTTCAATTCACTAAACGTTTCACTATTATATATTCATTATTTTTTTACATCTAAAAAATATCTGCTTATCAAGTTTCCATTAAATAGGATTTTAATCACCCAAAACGATATAAACATTTTTTTTTTAAATATTAAAATTCTAGCTCTAATAGCAGTAAACAAATGTTTTCTTGCACCTCAAAACGGATGTTGCTTATATAAAGACATAAAAGGGAAAACATTATCTCAGTCTTAAGTAACCATGAATGACTCAATTCCTTTTGTATATTCAAGGGTATTTGATTCGTTTCAAGGTTTGCATATTTTGTTCATATATTACTAATATTTAGCCTCACTAAATATTTGTTGTTGCCTTAGTGGTAGGGCTAAAAAATGTCGACTTGATTACCTGCAGACAGGTAAACCTCCACAAAAAAATAATGTCTCCTAGATTTGATACTGAAATGGATTTAGTGGTGAGGCTAGAATTCCGAACCTCATTGGAGAGTGGAGATATCCTTTTGTGGCCACTACCCTGAATTCCAACCAGTTTTACTCTGCTTAAAAAAAAGGGCTGCACGTGACGAAGGGATTGAGTCACGTGACGAAGGTTGTGTATCTCTCTCCTTATGTCGAAAAACCTAATAAAAGGTAATAAAAATTTTCGTACCTGAACTAAGAAGTCGTAAAGTTTTTCGTGTTTCGGGATTCCTATGTTATCTATGTATGAGTTATGAACATTCTTTGTACATATCACGTATTCATGTATGGCTATGTAACAATGGTAACCATCGAGGATGGTTTAATTTGATGTTAAAACCATTTTGAGTCAGTGTTTGGAGACATGATCGCCATAATATCATCCCGTGCATTACTTTTCAATTCTTTCTATCATGGTAAACTAAATCTTTCTGTTTACATCGATATCATTTGAGCGGAAATGTTGTTCAACAAGGATTAGTCTGTTGTGCGCCATGGATGTATTGTACCAGTCGGCTGGGGCTGTAGAATACACCAACTGCAACGAGTGTCCTCTATATGACACGAAGCAATCTGATTGTAAGGTTCCAGTAATGCTGAAGCTTTGGGGGATGTACACTATTCCTTCATTGCCATCATTCTCAGGTCCACTGTGACCTGGAGTGGTTGCAACTAATATGGTCCAATCCATGGGTCAAATAGAAGTAAACTCTGTACTTATCCTAAACTAAACTGTTTGGAATAGAATTGTTTTTGTATGGTAAACTGAACGGTTTGAAATAGTTGTGTTTTATGAAATTGAAACTGTGTATTTATGCAAAGCTGAACTGTTTAAAATAAAGTGTTATTTGACATTTAAACTGTGTATTTATGCAGAACGACATTATTTGAAATTGAATTGTCTAACAGTTAACTCTGTGTAAATAAAAAATATATATACTTATACTAAACTGAATTGTTTAAAATGGAACAGTTGATATACATAAAAATGGATTTGGCCTTAATGACCTTCAATGGTCGATGTGCCACAAAACTAAACCAAACCAAATCTATTGATGCAATTCTGTTTGTAGATATTATATCTCAAGGAAAAAATTGATTTATTTCCTTTTGTTGTGCAACAATATAATAGATTGAGTAATGGCATTTTCTTAACATAACTATGTCCCTCTTTATTTCTCGTAAGATCCAAAATTCTGTAAGTCAGTGAGAGAGAGAGAGAGAGAGAGAGAGAAGAATGACGCGACCATAGACTGGCTGAAGACTGCTATATTGACCTTTTTCTTAACCCACGTTGTGATTCCATAATTAGGGCCTTTGGTATTTGCTTCCTTGACAAGAGTTCCGCTGTGGGCTACTATCCCCCTGGGTGGCACCGGGAGCGACTTCAGCTCTGACTTAATAGTGGCTTCAGTTGCCTGTCTGTGACTCACCTGATTGCCAGCTCTGTCAAAGGTTAGTGTGCCACATTGTGTTTTATGGCATACCAACCTTCTTGGGTTATGTAATGTCATAACCATACTTTTCGTAAGATAGTAGTCGTACTATTTAAACAATAGCTGTGAGGATAAAAGGAGTCCATACCTTTCTGGAATAAGTCTGGAAGTGAAATGACTGTACTGAATTGTCAAAGTATTTTGTGAACCGGGAGAATCGTGTCCCCGAAAAAAACAGCAAATTACAGTGATATTTTTTTTTTTACCATCGAAAAGGTTTAAGAAAGTCATTTTTGTTTGAATATACAAATTGAACGACTAATCTGTTGAGCTTGTATCCCCATTAAACGTCATTTTTCATTCATCAACATTCTCGATATGATAAATTTTTAAATCTTTATAGGATTATATGATTTAAAGACATTCTGGGTTGGTTTGGTTTTATGGAATATCAGCAATTGTATGTTCTTAAATGCTAAATACGGTTTATATATATATATTAGGTAAATATGACTCGTAAACTTAAGTCAACAAAATTAAATGGTTCCAAGTATTGATATATATCACCAACAATTCAATTAAACATTAGTCATTTGTTTACATACACTTAAATGATGAAACAGTTCTATTTCTAACTATTCAATTTAGCATAAGTCATTTGTTTGTACTAAGTTTAAATGTCAAACAGTTCTATTTGACGCATAGATACAACCTTGTCAGGTCTACCACTCCGGGTCAGGGTGGAGTACTCTGTATTCCCCAAAGTCCCAGTATTACTGGAGCCTAACAGCCTAACATTCTATTTCATCTGATATCCTGGACACTCGTTGGTGGTGGTGATAAGGGGGGAGTCTTAATCCTCTAAAGAGATAAAGTCGGTGTATTCTACGGTTCCAGCCGACTGGGCAGAAAAAACATGCTATTTAATCATTGATTGCTTTCCCACAATTATATAGTTTCAAGTATTCCGATCTAATACTAATAACTTCCGATAAGATCCATTTAAGCCATCGTGGAAAGCCAAAAGGTACATCTGCTTCGGGTCTGAGTGAATCTGGTGTAAAGACAGCAAAGAGAGTACATTTCCCTCCCCAGACAATGCCGGTAACATAGGCGGGGTAGTCCTTATACGAGCTTAGCGTAACAGTTATCGTCATTGCATGTGAGATCTTCAACGAATCTCTTTGAGATTGCATGGATCCATCAATTGTTCCTCCCAGGCAGCTATGAGTAAATGTAGTATAATGGCCGAGAGATTTCGTTTTATGCCTTTGGGTTTAGTTAGGCTGAGAACCTTTCGGCTCAGTGCATTGGTAACTTAGGTGGAACATTAACGCAGGTGTTCACGCGCGTGCACGGAGCGGACGTGTCACTCAGATATGTCACAATAGCCCAGATGGGAAAAGGGGCTACCGAGTGCGGGTGACGTCACGGACCGGAAGCGCGCGCGGAGGATTTTGCGGTTTCTGAAAAAGTCGGTTAGTTGAGTTGAGCCCTGCCTCGGAAGAAGTCGGTTGACTTCCGCTTGCTCGCAGAGACCTTGCGATGGGTGCTCACGAGACGGCGGAGGGTGGCAGGTAGAAAAGCCAGAATATGTCGAAGAACCTTTAAACTAAAAAGTAATTGTTGGGTATCACCTACCTTTTCAGCATAATGAGTTGTTCCCTCTGCCATATATGGCAGTAGCGGAGATTAGTCTGGGAATAAGCCTACGAGTCAGACCAGAAGAGCCGTTCCTATTGTTGAAGTATATCATTACTCTATCACTAATCCTATGTTCTTTTTACTAACAGTCTCTCTCTTGTAAATACTCTTTCCTGTAAATATAACTATTTTCCTCACATATCGTGGTTTGTCTTATTATTACTACTACTTGTGTTCACTAACCTGAACACAATAGTTATAAAAAATTTTCGTACCTGAACTAAGAAGTCGTAAGTGTTTTTAGTGTTTTTAGATTCCTATGTTCTATGTATACATGTTATGGACATTATATGCACGTTTCACACGTAACCATATCATGACTATGGCACATAAATAGTAAGGAACAATGTGTACTGTAGCTTTCCTTTAGCAACCAGTATAAATGAGTGTAATCTCTGAATTCAAACCAGTCTCACTCAGTAAGGAAATACATACACAGAGTAATCTTGTTGAGGGTGGTTTTAACCCCCTCGCAAGGAAAGATCCCTACATTCCAAGCCCTACCGACAGGGTGAACAGACTGTTCTGTAAACCTAGTCTCCTAAGCTTTACAACACGTGATATAACCGAATTTATTGAATTATTAATGTCATATAGGAATAATTGAAACCATTTAACTGTTCGCAAACAAATGAGGTCTAACAACTCATTTTAAAATAAAATGACCGACAAAGTATTCACGAACAAATTACATGAGCACACTGGTGAAAGAATTTTCGGCCGCTGCTCGCATAATGCAAAGCTCTTCGAAATAAATGAGCACTCAGGTAGCCGATAGGGTATAAAAATGTATGCAAACGGCTGCTGCTGTTACAACATAATACCTTAAAAATTCCCTTAGCCAAACGTGATAGGTTTGTTGGCCGAACAGTCTGACACTTAGTCTAAAGTAAAGTTGGATGTGTTTCGAGCGTCCTACGTGTCTAGCCACACTGAAGAGTTCTGATAGAATGAAACAGTCTGTCTGTGGATGACAATATATATATATATATATATATATATATATATATATATTGAGAAGCAAAGTCGCCACTGTAGCGTTTCGGTTCTAATAAACCAGTATCAGGACTCTGAGGGATGATATTAATAGTTTTAAATCAATGATGGATGATGATTTAATATCACTAATATAACCCCTCATAGTCCTGAGGATGGTTTATTAGAACCGAAACGTTATAGTGTCGACTTTGCTTCTCAATATGTCTCGACTTCTTCTTGGATTACCTTGTTATCAATTTTTCTTTACAAGCTGTCGGATTACAATCCATTATTTACTTCCACACACACACACACACACACACATATATATATATATATATATATATGGAAATAAATAATGGTAATAAATCAAACAGTATAAAGGAAATAGAAAAACAAAATAATCAAGAAGTGATGAATTTATTATAATGGAAAGTCAGCATTAAAACGTTTCAGTTTAAGTAACACTTCATCAGAACTTTAAGATGGTGAAAATGTTGCTAGAACAATGATGGGTTCTTTTTTTTTTCTTTTGGATTACTTTGTTTTTCTATTTGCTTCATATATATATATATATATATATATACAAACCCAGGATTTCGCATTAAGAACCCTCAAGAGTTGATACGCCTGGAAATAACCAACTACCCCAATTCCATACTGTTGTACATAGAAATATAAACCTTTTGACACATGAACGCATATTTTCCTGTTCCTTCCTGAAAAAAAAACTCAGTTGGCATTTTGCTTCCTGTTTCTTCTGGAATTTTTATATGTACATATTTCCTTTCTCTTTTAATTAGGCAGCGATTTTTTTCCTGCATTCCGAGTGCAGCATTATAATAAAAAGAGGTGTTTTCAGATCGCATACTTTCCTGTCTTCTTTCGCAAAGAACAGACAGGCATGATCTAATCGACAGGCTTCCAGGTGGTATTTGTCACACCGTACTGAGAGTTAAAGTGAGTCGATGGAATATGGCATAGTTTTGTTATACAGCCATTTTCTTCTATATCATTTACGACGAAGAACGTAACAGTCAAGCTGAGAAGGCTGAATTATATAACCAGTGAAACATCTAATGCGATTCTGTCATTTCAGGACAATACCAGGAAGTGATAGCTGGAAAGATGTGAAGAGGCTATAAAATCGACGCGAAAAAAAAAGAGACGTAATAGGGGCAATATACAACAAAAACGTTTCACGGCACTTTAGTTATAATCATAATATATCATTATCATCATGCTGCGCTGTTAGCATGGATTTCCCTGACTCTCTCTCTCTCTCTTTCTTTCTCTCTCTCTCTCTCTCTCTGTAGCTTTGGCCCCTATTATCCATTGTTTCCGACAGGTATTCTAGACTACACCCTGTGTTCGTACAGAGCTGTTGTCGGTAAATTCTTGTTGGTCGGCCAACTCTTGCTCGCCCGTATGAAAGGGTTCATGGGAGAACGCCATTTTTGAGTTCGTCCTTGCTTCCCTACATGTCTTGTTCATCTTATTTGGATGGTTTATAGATTTGAGGTAGGTGGCCGTACAGCTGCTGTTTTGTGGGATGACGTTTCCTGGATTTGTTCAATATATCTCGTAGCATCCATGTGTCATTCCCGTCTAGCTTTTTCTCTACAAGTTTTGTCTGGGGTTTGACAGCCGGAATCTGGGGTGTTGGGAAATTATGCATTCATTGGTAACCACGTCACACAGTCAGTCACATAGAGCGGTCAGCGAGTGGCCAGAGAGGGGCAGTGGCTCCCCAGGCCGAGAAGCAGAAGAAATACTAAGTGGGACACTGAATGTAGCACAACTTGAAGAAGATATGGTCAATATAGCAGCCGTCTGAATATCTTCGTCTCCCTGTCTCTTTCTTACACGCCTAGAGATGTTTCAACCTTTATGAGAGAAATAAAGTGAGAGTTCTATTTTTGTAAAGAAAGTGTTACTGTCTCTCCTTTCATTCATCATGTCATATACGAGGTGCATACGATAAGTTTCTAGACTTTTTTCGTATGGGCATTTAAAATTGTCGAACAATGAACAGCTACAGCAGCAATTGGAATACACCCTACTAAAGCCTGATTGTCACAGCTGGTTAATATGCAATCTGGACTTTACAAGAACGATATGCAATAAAATTCTGTGAACTTAGAAAAAATGCCACAGAAACGTACGACGCGCTTCAGACTGCTTTTGGACCATCTTGCATGAATTGAGCACCAGTTTTTGAGTGGCATAAGAGATTCAAGGAAGGCAGGGAGTCTGTGAGGAAAGATGAGAGGTGTAGGAGGAGTAAAGAATATATCAGAGTTGATTGGTCAAATGATTCGGGTTAGGGTTACTATGTTGAGGTTTTAAGGAGTTCAGGAAGAGATTCCTTGGGAAGAGGCCAGCACTCTTCAAATCGGGTCAGTGGCATTTCCACCAGGACAATACACCAGTCCACAACTCCATCCTTGTCACAGACTATTTGACCAAGATCGGCATCAAGACAGTCACTCACCCTCCCTATTGTCCAGACCTTGCTCCCTGTGACTTTTGGTTATTCCTAAGCTCAGAGGCTATCGATATGAGACAATTATGGAGATGAAAGAGGCTGTGACAAAGGTCATTGACACGCTCACAAAAGAGGACTTCCATGGGGCCTCCCAGAAGTTATTGGAACGGTACAACAAGTGCATTACAGCCGGAGGAGATTAGTTCGAAGGGGACTTGAGTTTCATGTGTGTAAAAGTTCCCATCCAAAAAAGTCTGGAAACTTATCGTATGCACCTCGTAACACTTTGACTAAATAATGAAGTCGACTGAGATCTTTAGCTTTAATTAATCAACCAGTTTTGGAGAAAGTAAAAAAAAAAAAAAAGATTGGAGTTATTAGCTGGTTTAAAATGTTCACGTCATTTTGCTTCGCTCCGGTATATAGTCACCTATAATAATGATAAAAATGATTTGTTTATAGAATGAAGCTTTCTTTAAGAAAATATAAATGCATTTGAATGTTTAATATAACCAGGTTGATTATTCTTTGAATGCATTCATATTTGTGACTAGAAAAACCAAAGACAGAATTATAATTATTTTATCTTTATTTCCGCCTAAGAAATAAATGATCACTGGAAGGCAATCTTTATCCTGAAGTGATATTTCTTTATTTCGTTTCAGTTTTAACATTGCAACGTAATAAACGCCTCAGTGAATCTCGACGCCATGTCTCACTGTTGAAATATCAACTGAGGAAAAATTAGGCCGAGCGGCGTCTCTATCGTTTTTGTGTTTCCGTTTCTTCTTTTTCTTCTGTAAACGTGTTTTTATTTTCTTCTCTTTTCCTTTTTTCTTTTTTTTTTCTTTACTGGACATTTTTCTTGGAATAATTTTAAAATTTCATTTTGCCCACCTACCAATTTTTTTTTTTTTAAATTTATTTTGCTCTTCCTTTCTTTTGCGCTTTATTTCTTTCTTTTCATAAGTCGTTTCATGCTGATTTTTAATTTTCTTTCTTTCTTTCTTTCTTTCTTTCTTATCATCAATCTAATTCTAAAATATCTGGTTGCCTTGCATTTTCTTTCTTTCTTTCTTTCTTTCTTTCTTTCTTTCTTTCTTTCTTTCTCACTTTAGCACTTTCTTTCGCACTTTCTTTCGCACTTTCATCACTCTTTTTTCTTCCTTTCTTCTTTTTCTTTCGTTCCTTCTTTCGATCATTTTTATTTGCATACGTATTTCCATTGTTGCCTTAATTTTTATTGTTTCTTTTCTTTTCTTTTTATTCTCATCATTTTTTTCCATACGTATTTTTTGTCATTCTTTCCTTGTATACTCATAGTTTGTTTGTTGGTTCATCTTCTTTCTTTCTTTCTTTCTATCTTTCTTTCTTTCTTTCTTTTTTTCTTTCTTACATAATTTATTCAAATATACTTTAATCTAGGCATCTTCCCTATCTCGTAAAGATCTTCTTTTGTTAAGCAGATCCATCACTTGGTTCCACCTTACTTTCCATCGAAGACATTCTTCAATGTTTATTGAATTCTTCTACTGCCTTCATCAGCTTTCCCTTGCAACTCTCCCGTTCTCTTTGTTATTCTTTGGACAATCTAATTATTGTATTAGTTCCTAAATTCGATCCCCTTCCTTCCCGCCTCCATTTCTCTCTCCAGTTCTTTTTCTTTTTCATCCACATTCCACTTCATCTTGTCCTTTCATCAGTTCTTTCTTTTCTTCGCTCTTACCTTTCTTTCTTTCTTTCTTTCTTTCTCCCCAAAGATTTTACTATCTAGTTCTTCCTTATTCCATTTAACACCGAACTCCTTCCCTCCAACATCCTACCCACGAAAACCGGATGTTTTGAGTGTGAAATGGTGGTGAGGCTTCGGTTCCGGAACTTCTGGGAGTGTAGCGTCACGTCTTTGTGGTTATAACTCTCTTTTTTTTCTAACAGTGAATGGTAGCAATGGATACATCAGTTGATAAAATATATCTGCTTAGAAATTTCAAGAATTAGTTGACAAACCTGAAACCATGTACCTGAGCGAAAAAATAGATTTGGAATCTTCATCATCATCATCATGTCGTGCTGGTAATACGGATATCCCTGACCCTCTCTCGCCACTTTTCCTTGTCGTTCATCGCCTCTGGCAGGTCTTCTGGACTGTATCCTGTATCCTCACATAGTTGCTGAATGTATGTTCGTGCTGCTCGTCCTGCTTTTGCTCGGCCATGTGTGGGGGTCCATAAGAGTACATCACTTATGAGTTCGTCCCTGCTTCTCCAGTGCCCTGCATGTCTGGTTCGTCTACCTTGAATAGTTTTCGTGATAGGAGGCAGGTGGCCGTACAGTTGGTGTCTTGTGGAGTGTTGCCGCCATGACTTGTTCAAGAGTGCTCGCAGCATTCTTGTGCAATTGCCGTCTAGCTTCTTCTCCGGCCGTCTTGTTAGAGTCCATGTAGTGCATCCATACAGCAGTATCGATGCGACCGCTGCCCGGAAGAAACTGCGTTTCATTTTATCGGTTAGGTCTGATTTCCATATAATCGATAGTTTATTGATAGCTGTCCATGCTTTCGTTAACCTCGTGTCGCTGTCCTTTTCGGTTGATGCGACGCTGCTTCCTAGGTAAGTGAATTTGTCTACTAGTTTAAGAGGGATTCCGTCTAGAGTGGAGATGTCACCCGTTTGATTATAGCACATATATTCCGTTTTGTGTGCATTGACATAGAGGCCTATGCTTGCTGCTGCTCGTTCCAAACTATGCTGTAGTGTTTCGGCTTGGTTAGGTGTATTTGCCAGTTGTGACATACAATGATGCATAAATTATTATATTGGAACATTTGAAGCCACACAACGTTGTGCAAATTATTTGATAGGAATATTTGATATGTCATTGAATATGCATTATCATTAGATCGGAAAAATTTAAACCACACAGCTTTATTCAAAATGTTCTTATTACATAGGAATACATGGTGTCATTTAAATACGTATTATTATTGGAAATAAGCACTTGAAATGTTTTAGCTGTGTTAGATAGGATTACTTGATATCATGTAAAAATCTGCTAAAATGTCTAAAGAAACTATTACAAGAAATACAAATATAAACGTACATTATCATTATCATCATTATGCATATTTACCCAACCCCTCCACTCGGGCAGGATATGACACAAGGCCAATTTTTAAACGGAGTTTATCTGGTTTAAATTCAGAGTTTTCTTTATCCTAGACTAGTTACCTCACCAAGGCTGAAGAACCTCGTCTGCCCTACTATTTACCCTAAGCTGGAGGGAGAATACTTGGATTCATACCTTTCCCAAGGGTGTTAGTGCTATGTGAAATGCAATCAGTCTCGTCCAGGATTTGAACTCATGTCGCCGTGTCCATATCCTAACACGATAACCATTACACCACGGGCACCTCCATAGATAACCATTATCATTGTCATCATTATGTATCCACAACACAAAATGTTTTGACTCAATATCACCATCCATTCCTATCGAGGGTCGCACGTGATAAGTTGACAAGATTGCAGCCTATATGGGATTATCTAGCTTCTAGGCATGAAATAACCTCAGAGGGCTTGACCTGTCATTAACAGTATAATTTTTATTAGTTACAAGAAAAAATATAATCATGTGCATTATTATTATTATTATTATTATTATTATTATTATTATTATTCACTCATTAGAGCTTTTCACATCAGCGTTTGCCGATGGTTTTTCACTGGAGTCTGAGTGACAGCAAGTCTCCTTAAGTCTCCAGAACTCTTCTTAGTATTCTGGCTGTTCTCAATAATGCTGTCGTTTGGATGTTCTCCACTCGTCCACCAACTTCCAAGTACTCCAGTCCCTTTAGTAATCCTATAGTTACTGTTCCAAACGCGCCAATTACAATTGGTATAATTGTCACCTGCATGTTCCACAGTTTTTTCAATTCCCTAGCAAGGCCGAGGTACTTATCCTTCTTTTCACATTCTTTCAGTTATATTCTGTGTATTATTATTATTATTATTATTATTTTTTTCTCCTTGAGAGTTTTTCACGTCAGCGTTAACTGATGGTCCGTCACTGAAACTTGAGGGACAGCAAGTCCTCTCAAGTCTCCAGAACTCTTCTCAGTATTCTGGCAGTTCTCAGTAATGCAGTAGTTTGGATGGTCTCCACTCGTCCTCCAATTTCTAAGTCCTCCAGTTCTTTTAATAATAATTTGGTGACTGTACCAAAAACACCAATCACGATTGGTACAATTGTCACCTTCATGTTCCATGCTTTTTTCAATTTCATAGCAAGGTCAAGGAATTTATCCTTCTTTTCACTTTCTTTCAGTTTTATTTTGTGGTCAGCCAGGACAGCAAAGTTCATAATTTTGTATGTTCTCTAGGGTTTTTTTTTGTTGATTATCATAAGATCTAATCTTCTGGCCGAGATTAGGTGATTCCTTTTTATGTCAAAGTCCTATTGGAGTTTGTGAGTGTCATTCTCCACGGCAGATGCTGGGTTGTGCATATACCATATGTAGGTATGGTCAATATGAATTTCTTGCACATCTCCCAGTGGATCACCTTGCCCACCCAGTCAGTGTCTAGTCTTATACTTATCCTAATTATTATTATTATTACTCATTATATTTTTTCACATCAGCGACATCTGAGGGTCTTTCACTGAAGATTGAGTGACAGCAAGTTTCAAGTCTCCAGGACTCCTCTCAGTATTCTGGCCATTTTCAATAATGCTGTTTTTTGGATAACCTCTTCTCGGCCGCCGACTTCTAAATCTTCTAGGCCCTTTAATAATCCTTTAGTTATCGTGCCAAAAGCACCAATCACAATTTGTATAATTGTTACCTTCATGTTCCATAGTTCTTTTCAATTCTTTAGCAAGGTCGAGGTACTTATCTCCCTTTTTACATTCTTTCAGTTTTATTCCGTGGTCAGCCGGGACAGCAAAGTTGACAATTTTGCAGATTTTCTTCGTTTTTTTTTTTTTTTTTGTTGATTATTATAAGGTCTGGTCTTCTGGCCGAGATTAGGCGATCCGTTTGTATATTATTATTAAATCTTTTGCGAGGTTCTGAAATCGGCGTCAGCTAATGATTTTGTACTGGAGTTTGATAGACAGCAAGTCATCACGGGTCTCCAGGACTATTCTCAGTATTCTGGCTGATCTTACAAATGCTGTATCCAGGATAGACTTTTCTTGACTCCATATTTCTAAGTCATCTGGTCCCTTTATCAATCGATTGGGGATTGTTCCAAGTGTACGAATTACAATTGGTATCACTGTCACATAATTATTGTTATTATTGTCATTATTATTTGTAGTAATTGTAGTACTATTATTAGATAAGAATACTTACTGGTAACCATATAATTTGGTATAAATTATTCGTATTTGATAGGAATAATTGAAGCCATATAAGGATATGCAAATTATTTGTAATTAGGATAATTTTGGAAGTTAATTTTATTTGCAAATGAATATCATTAGTAATGCTAAAGGATAAATCCCTGAAAAGAAATTCGGCGTTAGATAACCCAACAAAGGTTAACGTGTCGTAAAACTAATTAAAACAGCAAATATAATTTGATCCTACTTTTCGAATTTATTTCCTTCCTTCCTTCTTTCCTTCGGCCTTTTCTTCTTTTGTCAATATTCTTTTTCTTTCTCTTTGTTATTCTACATTCCTTTCCTTCTTTCTTCCTACATTCCTATCTTCTTCTTTTCCTTCTTTCTTCCTACATTCTTATCTGTAACTTGTTTTTCTGTCTTACTTTCCCTTTTTCTTCCTAAATGCCCAAGTTGTTTTTTTCTTTTTTTTCTTTCTTCTTTTCCTTCATTCTTCCTACATTCTTATCTGTAGCTTTTATTTCTGTCATACTTTCCCTCTTTCTTCCTAAATGCCCAAGGTGTTTTTTCTTTTTTTCTTTCTTCTTTTCCTTCTTTCTTCCTACATTCTTATCTGTAGCTTTTTTTTCTGTCATACTTTCCCTTTTTCTTCCTAAATACCCAAGGGTTTTTTCTTTTTTTTTTCTTTCTTCCTTTACTTCTTTCTTCCTACATTCTTATCTGTAGCTTTTTTTCCTGTCATACTTTCCCTCTTTCTTCCTAAATGCACAAGGTGTTTTTTATCTTTTTTTTTTCTTTCTTCTTTTCCTTCTTTTTTCCTACATTCTTATCAGCAGCTTTTTTTTTCTCTCATACTTTCCCTCTTTCTTCCTAAATGCCCAGGTTTTTTTTCTTTTTTTTACTTTCTTCTTTTCCTTCTTTCTTCCTACATTCTTATCTGTAGCTTTTTTTTCTGTCATACTTTCCCTTTTTCTTCCTTAATGCCCAAGGTGTTTTTTTTTTCTTTTTTTCTTCTTCTTTTCCTTCTTTTTTCCTACATTATTATCTATAGTTTTTTTTTTCTGTCATACTTTCCGTTTTTCTTCCTAAATGACCAAGGTGTTTTTTTTCTTTCTTCGTTTCCTTCTTTTTTCCTACATTCTCATCAGTAGCTTTTTTTTCTGTCATACTTTCCGTTTTTCGTCCTAAATGCCCAAGGTGTTTTTTTTTTTTTTTTTTTCTTTCTTCGTTTCCTTCTTTCTTCCTACATTCTTATCTGTAGCTTTTTTTTACTGTCATACTTTCCCTTTTTCTTCCTTAATGCCCTAGGTGTTTTTTTTCTTTTTTTTCTTTCTTCTTTTCCTTCTTTTTTCCTACATTCTTATCTGTAGCTTTTTTTTCTGTCATACTTTCCCTTTTTCTTCCTTAATGCCCAAGGTGTTTTTTACTTTTTTTCTTTCTTCTTTTCCTTCTTTTTTCCTACATTCTTATCTGTAGCTTTTTTTTCTGTCATACTTTCCCTCTTTCTCCCTAAATGCCCAAGGTGTTTTTTTTTCTTTTTTTTCTTTCTTCGTTTCCTTCTTTCTTCCTACATTCTTATCTGTAGCTTTTTTTTCCTGTCATACTTTCCCTTTTTCTTCCTTAATGGCCAAGGTGTTTTTCTTTGTTTTTCTTTCCTCCTTTACTTCTTTCTTCCTACATTCTTATCTGTAGCTTTTATTTCTGTCATACTTTCCCTCTTTCTTCGTAAATGCCTAAGGGTTTTTTTTTCTTTTTTTTACTTTCTTCTTTTCCTTCTTTCTTCCTACATTCTTATCTGTAGCTTTTTTCTCTGTCATACTTTCCCTTTTTCTTCCTTAATGGCCAAGGTGTTTTTTTCTTTTTTTTTCTTTCTTCTTCTCCTTCTTTTTTCCTACATTCTTATCTGTAGCTTTTTTTTTCTGTCATACTTTCCCTCTTTCTTCCTGAATGCCCAAGGTGTTTTTTTTCTTTTTTTTTCTTTCTTCTTTTCCTTCTTTCTTCCTACATTCTTATCTTTAGCTTTTTTATGTCTTACTTTCCCTCTTTCTTCGTAAATGCCCAAGGTTTTTTTTTCTTTTTTTTACTTTCTTCTTTTCCTTCTTTCTTCCTACATTCTTATCTGTAGCTTTTTTTCTGTCATACTTTCCATCATTCTTCCTAAATGCCCAAGGTGTTTTTTTTCTTTTTTTCTTTCTCCTTTTCCTTCTTTCTTCCTACATTCTTATCTGTAGCTTTTTTTCTGTCATACTTTCCCTTATTCTTCCTAAATGCCCAAGGTGTTTTTTCTCTTTTTTTCTTTCTTCTTTTCCTTCTTTTTTCCTACATTTTTATCTGTAGCTTTTTTTTCTGTCATACTTTCATTTTTTCTTCCTAAATGCCCAAGGTTTTTTTTTTTTTTTTTTCTTTCTTCTTTTCCTTCTTTCTTCCTACATTCTTATCTGTAGTTTTTTTATCTGTCATACTTTCCCTTTTTCTTCCTAAATGCCCAAGGTGTTTTTTTTACTTTTTTTCTTTCTTCCTTTACTTCTTTCTTCCTACATTCTTATCTGTAGCTTTTTTTCTGTGATACTTTCCATCATTCTTCCTAAATGCCCAATGTGTTTTTTTTCTTTTTTTTTCTTTCTTCTTTTCCTTCGTTCTTCCTACGTTCTTATCTGTAGCTTGCTTTTACTGTCATAATTTCCCTCTTTCTTCCTAAATGCCCAAGGGTTTTTTTCTTTTTTTTTTTTTCTTCCTTTACTTCTTTCTTCCTACATTCTTATCTGTAGCTTTTTTTTCCTGCCATACTTCCCCTCTTTCTTCCTAAATGCGCAAGGTGTTTTTTTTCTTTTTTTTCTTTCTTTCTTCTTTTCCTTCTTTTTTCCTACATTCTTATCAGGAGCTTTTTCTTCTCTCATACTTTCCCTCTTTCTTCCTAAATGCCCAAGGTTTTTTTTCTTTTTTTTACTTTCTTCTTTTCCTTCTTTCTTCCTACATTCTTAACTGTACCTTTTTTTTCTGTCATACTTTCCCTTTTTCTTCCTTAATGCCCATGGTGTTTTTTTTCTTTTTTTTCTTTCTTCTTTTCCTTCTTTTTTCCTACATTATTATCTGTTGCTTTTTTATCTGTCACACTTTCCGTTTTTCTTCCTAAATGCCCGAGGTGTTTCTTTTTTTCTTTCTTCTTTTCCTTCTTTCTTCCTACATTCTTATCTGTAGCTTTTTTATCTGTCATACTTTCCCTTTCTCTTCCTAAATGCCCAAGGTGCTTTTTTTTCTTTTTTTCTTTCTTCTTTTCCTTCTTTCTTCCTACATTCTTATCTGTAGCTTTTTTTTCTGTCATACTTTCCCTTATTCTTCCTAAATGCCCAAGGTGTTTTTTCTCTTTTTTTTCTTTCTTCTTTTCCTTCTTTTTTCCTACATTTTTATCTGTAGCTTTTTTTTTGTCATACTTTCATTCTTTCTTCCTAAATGCCCAAGGTGTTTTTTGTTTTTTTTCTTTCTTCTTTTCCTTCTTTCTTCCTACATTCTTATCTGTAGCTTTTTTATCTGTCATACTTTCCCTCTTTCTTCCTAAATGCCCAAGGTGTTTTTTTTCTTTTTTTTTTCTTCTTTTCCTTCTTTCTTCCTACATTCTTATCTGTAGCTTTTTTTTCTGTCATACTTTCCCTTATTCATCCTAAATGCCCAAGGTGTTTTTTCTCTTTTTTTTCTTTCTTCTTTTCCTTCTTTTTTCCTACATTTTTATCTGTAGCTTTTTTTTCTGTCATACTTTCATTATTTCTTCCTAAATGCCCAAGGTGTTTTTTTTCTTTTTTTTCTTTCTTCTTTTCCTTCTTTCTTCCTACATTCTTATCAGTAGCTTTTTTTTCTGTCATACTTTCCCTCATTCTTCCTAAATGCCCAAGGTGTTGTATTTCTTTTTTTTCTTTCTTCTTTTCCTTCGTTCTTCCTACATTCTTATCTGTAGCTTTTTTATCAGTCTTACTTTCCCTCTTTCTTCCTAAATGCCCAAAGTGTTTTTTTCTTTTTTTTCTTTCTTCTTTTCCTTCTTTCTTCCTACATTCTTATCTGTAGCTTTTTTATCTGTCATACTTTCCGTTTTTCTTCCTAAATACCCAAGGTGTTTTTTTTTCTTTTTTTCTTTCTTCTTTTCCTTCTTTCTTCCTACATTCTTATCAGTTGCTTTTTTTGTCATACTTTCCCTCATTCTTCCTAAATGCCCAAGGTGTTTTTTTTCTTTTTTTTCTTTCTTCTTTTCCTTCTTTCTTCCTACATTCTTATCTGTAGCTTTTTTTTTGTCATACTTTCCCTCTTTCTTCCTAAATGCCCAAGGGTTTTTTTTTTCTTTCTTCCTTTACTTCTTTCTTCCTACATTCTTATCTGTAGCTTTTATTTCTGTCATACTTTCCCTCTTTCTTCCTAAATGCCCAAGGTGTTTTTTTCTTTTTTTTCTATCTTCTTTTCCTTCTTTCTTCCTACATTCTTACCTGTAGCTTTTTTATCTGTCATACTTTCCGTTTTTCTTCCTAAATGCCCAAGGTTTTTGTTTCTTTTTTTTTCTTTCTTCTTTTCCTTCTTTCTTCCTACATTCTTATCAGTAGCTTTTATTTCAGTCATACTTTCCCTCATTCTTCCTAAATGCCCAAGATGTTTTTTTCTTTTTTTTCTTTCTTCTTTTCCTTCTTTCTTCCTACATTCTTATCAGTAGCTTTTTTTTCTGTCATACTTTCCCTCATTCTTCCTAAATGCCCAAGGTGTTTTTTTTTCTTTTTTTTCTTTCTTCTTTTCCTTCTTTCTTCCTACATTCTTATCTGTAGCTTTTTTTCTGTCATACTTTCCCTCTTTCTTCCTAAATGCCCAAGGGATTTTTTTTCTTTCTCCTTTTCCTTCTTTCTTCCTACATTCTTATCAGTAGCTTTTTTTTCCTATCGTACTTTCCCTCTTTCTTCCTAAATGCCAAGGTTTTTTTTTTTTGGTTTTTTTTTACTTTCTTCCTTTCCTTCTTTCTTCCTACATTCCCATCTGTAGCTTTTTTTCCTGTCATACTTTCTCTTTTTCTTCCTAAATGCCCAAGGTGTTTTTTTTTCTTTTTTTTCTTTCTTCTTTTCTTTCTTTCTTCCTACATTCTTATCTGTAGCTTTTTTTTTTCTGTCATATTTTCCGTCTTTCTTCCTAAATGCCCAAGAATTTTCCTTTTTTTTTCTTTCTTCCTTTCCTTCTTTATTTTAAAATATCTTATCTTTAGTATTTTTTCTTTTCCTTCTTTCCTCCTATATTTCATATGTTTAGTTCTTTTTTCTTTTTCCGTTCCTTGTTTCTTCTAAAATTTTCAATTCTTGTTATTTTTCTTTCTCCCTTTTCTTCTTTATACATTAATTATTTATCCTTAGTACTTCATTCCTTTCTCTCTTTTTTCTTTCGTCCAACATCCTTCTCTCCAGTTCTTTTTTTCCTCCTTGTCTTTTTCTCTCTTTTCTTCTCCTTTTGTCCTTCCTTTCATTCGTATTTCCGTAACAATTTACTCTAGACTCATCGGTTTCTTTTCCTTTTTCCTTTTTTTGGGTTTCAGTTTGGTTTATTTTTTTAATGGCACATCAACCTTTTCAGGTCATTTAATTCCAAAGCCATTCTCCTAGAAGAACAGTAGTGGTACTATTTAACCCATAGCAGGAAGGATAAGGGGATTTGTACCTTTCCCAAGCGTATTTACCCGAAAGTGAACGTAATAGGAGTACAACTGGAGTACGAACTCACATACTACGATTCCGCAGTCCATCACTTTAACCATTACACCACGAGGTCACCCCTTTACTTTTTTATATCGTTTCATAATTGTTTCCAAGACATTTGCTTCTCCATCCTCTTTTACGAGTTCTTTATTTCCTTCAATCATTTCCACTTTCCCCTTTTTTCTTGCTTTCGATTTATATTCTCATTATTCATTTTCTACGTTTTCCTTTTTCTTTATTTGGTCACGCCTCCTTTTCTGCATAACTCAATTTTCTCTACATTCTCAAGTTCACTATGTCTATTTTATTGCTATATATTACTTCATAAACTTTTTCCTACGTTTTTCTTTTTCTTTTATCCACGAAATTCCTATCACTTCCTGTTAAAAATACAAAAGTATAGTTCGAATTAAATATCAAAGACATAATCGGAAAAAAAAACTCATCGTCAAATCACAATCAATTTTCTCACTTTCAAATCTCGAACCTGATTACGAATTCATTACAAACACTCCAATAAACGTTACACATTTTTACTTGCTGTCGTTTTTTTTACATTGCAGCTTGAAAACAACGAAATATAAACCACCTAATATTGGAGCTCCTCATTAACTAAAAATGGCGACCGAAATAAATGAAAAAGACGATTGATGAGTGAAATATAGAAGGAAAGAAAAAAGGTAATTAAAAAAAGAATAAAAACGTTGAGAAATGTTGAGAGATGGAGGAAGAAAATAAGAAAATAAAGCTCAAAAAGAAATATCAAAAAGAGAAGGAAAGAAAAAAACAAGAGACAAGAATAAAGTTAAGATTAAGAAATGGAAATATTTTGAGGGAAAATAGAAGGAGAAAAAGAATTACATGAGAAAGAGGTATGTCAGAGAGAAAAGATAAAATAACAGATAAATAATCAACAAAAAAAAAAGAGGATTTGTAAAATTGTCGACTTTGCTGTTCCGGCGGACCACCGAATAAATCTGGAAGAAAGTGAAAAGAAGGATAAGTACCTCGACTTTGCTAGAGAACTGAAAAAGCTGCGGAACATGAAAGTGAAGATTGTATCAATTGTTATCGGTGCTTTTGGCACAATAACAAAAGGATTATTAAAAGGCCTGGAGGACTTGGAAGTCGGCGGACAGATAGAGGTTATCCAAATGACAGCATTGCTAAGAACGGCGAGAATCCTGAGACCAGTCCTGGAGACTCGAAGAGACTTGCTGTCACTCAAACCCCGCTGAAAAACCATCCGCTAACACTGATGTGAAAAACTCTAAAGGAAATAATAATAATAATAATAATAATAATAATAATAATAATAATAATAATAATAATAATAATAATAATAATAATAAACAAAAGAAGGATAAGTACCTCGACCTTGCTAGAGAATTGAAAAAACTGTGGAACATGAAAGTAACGATTGTGCCAATTGTGATTAGTGCCTTAGGCACAGTAACTAAAGGATTATTAAAGGGCCTGGAGGACTTGGAAGTTAGCGGACGGGTGGAGACTATCCAAACGACAGCATTGCTGAGGACGGCCAGAATACTGAGACGAGTCCTGGAGACTTGAGGAGACTTGCTGTCAATCAAACTCCAGTGAAAAACCATCCGCTAACACTGATGTGAAAAACTCTAAAGGAGAAAATAATAATAATAATAATAATAATAATAATAATAATAATAATAATAATAATAGAATTAAAAGAATCGCAAAGAAATGAGACTAGAAGGGAAAAATAGAACTATAGTGAAAGAAAATAACATTATCCAGTCCTGTTGTCAGTTCATTTAACAAAATGCAAGATAGTGACGAGAATTTTCTTTCTAGTATTTTTTTTTTAAATTTTAAATGTTGACAAATGCCATAATCCCGCTATCTGAAATAAAAAATAGAAAAAAATATTATAACTGTCACTGAGTCGCCAGCAGGAAGTCTAGACATTATCACTTTATAATATAAGTTGTTCAGATATGCATGTGTCTTCATTTAAATTAAAAAAGAAAAAAGACACAGCATTGACATTTTTAATCACAACTCGTATATAAATAGAGAGACATATAAAAACAAATTAACAAAGATAGATAAGAAAGAAATAAAGAAAGAAAGGTGGGTGACAAAATATCTGTTATAAAGATTATCTAATAGAACAAAAAACATACTTGATAGGATGAAAACATTTTGAATTTTCTATTGCTTTACTCTGGCTATAATTAAGATAGATAGATAGATAGATAGATGAGATGAGATGAGATGTAATGTTTGTTATATATGTTTATCTAAAATTCATCACACTTAATTTGATGAAAGAATATTTTTCTAAAATCTCTCTATTGCGTTTACTCAGACCAGTATTAACATAATTTGACAGACAGACAAACACATACATACATACATACATACATACATACATACATACATACATAATTGACGGAGATAGATTGATAGGTAGATAGATAGAGAGATAGATACATACATACATTCATTCATTCATACTTACATACATATATACATACATACATACATACATGAAATATCTCGGTCATCTTGGATAATCTAATAGGACAAAGTCATCATACTTGATAAGATGGAACATTTTTTTTTTCAAAATTTAGCTATATTCTTTATTCTGTCCTACATTAATAAAAGTACAGACACACACACACACACACACACACACACACACACACATATATATATATATATATATATATGTGTGTGTGTGTGTGTGTGTGTGTATATAGATAGATAGATAGATACATACATACATACATACATACATACATAGATGAAATGTCTCGGCTATCTAGGATTATCTAATAGAACAAAGTTATCATTATTGATTAGATATAGAACATTTTTTTTTATACCTTTCTCTCAAATCAGTATTGATAAAAACAGATAGATAGATAGATAGATAGATAGAAAACTCTATCGGATAAATATAAAATATAGAGAAATGTCCATCGTGTTTTTATTACAATGTAAGAAACTGCAATATGTTACAGCACAGTAAAATGATTAAATTAAGTCAGAGATTTGTTTATTTATCATCAACGGTTTCTACTCCTGCTTCTTCTTTTTCACCAAATGGAGTTTTTTTTTCTTTTCTTTTTTTTTTCCTTTATTTTCTTTCTTTTTCTTTAAGTTCTATTCATATCAAGACTCTCTATCTGGATCGTGGCATTATCTTGAGATTCGGTGTAGATCATTTAATGTAGCCTATCCAAATATAGACGGAGAGCCATCAAGTCGGCTGGCGGGGAAGAGGCGATCGATAACCCGCACTTTTCTAAAACTTGCAGTCCGCCAATATGCGTCGTCCTGAAATTTTTACTAACGTTCTTTTGCTGACGCCTTCGCGAAAGCAAATACGATTTTATATTGGAACTGTTTGAATGCAAGTGATGGAACATAAAGTCTTACAAGTGTGAAATCTATAAAGTATAGTATTCAAGTGATCAATTGGGTGTACAAGCACACAGACACTGTCAATGCATTCATATGTTCATTTTTCCATCCATATACGCACACACATATACATATAGACAAACACACAAATAAATATATGCACACACCGGTATATATATATATATATATATATATATATATATATATATATATATATATATATATATATATATTAAAGAAGATGGAAAAAATCCGACGGTATGTAAATATAAGATATGAAAAAAAAATCAGAGGATATATTTATTTGTATATGAATAATATGACAACGTTTAACGTTTCGTTTCCTTTCTTTTTCTGTGTGTGTGCTTTGCTTGTTTGTTTGTTTGTTTTTTTATTTTTTACTTTTTCTTAATCTATCTTCTGGATAATGTTAATATGTGAAGTTATGTTCGAATCTGAAATAATCTGTAATATAGATATATCATTTTAATCAATAATTTAATTACTCACGTTATCGAAAATATCTTAATTATCTTGGTATCCTGACAACTCTAAAATCTTCTAAAACAATTAGGAACATTATTTATAATAATAAGAACGAGAATCGTATCAACTCTCAATCTGGTTTGGTTTGTTTGGTTTTATGGCATATCAACCTTTGTAGGTTATTTAACGCCAAATCCATTTTTATGTAAATAATCTGTTCTATTGAAAACAGTTCAGTTTAGCATAAGTACACAGTTTAATTGTCAAAAAGATTTCCATTTCAAACTATTCAAGCAGTTATATGTAATAATTCAGTTAAGTGTAAATACAGTTTTAATGTCGAAAAGCAGTTCTATTTGAAATAATTCAGTTAAGCATGAGCACGCAGTTTAAGTGTAAGTACGGTTTAATTGTCAAAACCGTTTCTATTTCAAGCTATTCAGTTTACTCAATTCATTTTAGCATAAGTATGCTGTTAGTTCAATTTAACCCATAGATAGGGCCCTATCAGGTGATACTACTCCGGGTCAGAGTGGACCTGGGAGCGATGGCAATGAAGGAGTACGCCGCATTCCCCAAAGCTCTAGCACTGCTGGAACCTCACCATCAGATTGTTTAGTGTCATATCCAGGACACTCGTTAGGGGGGGGTCTTACCCCTCTGCAGAGGTGCAGTAAGTGTATTCTACAGCCCCAGCTGACTGGGCAATCTCAACCTGGTGAATATATAAACCGGTCAACAAACTGTGATAAAAACTATATTGGTGAGATTTCAAGATTAATCAAAAACAGTATTTCTGAACAAATCCAAAATTTAAAATCGGAGAAGACAGAAACTCAATGATAAAACGCAATTTAGGCATGAAACAGATTTTTCATCTTAAAGATTCAAAAATGTTTGTTTGTTTGTGTTTTATAGCATATTTAAATTTGTAGGTAATTTAATGCCAAGTCAATTTTTATACAAATGTACTATAGGGAATACGGCTATTTGCGAAATGTACATGGGACGTTCATTACATATATACATAACGTAGAACAAATAAAGAACATAGGAATCTCGAAATTCGAAAACACGTAACGACTTCTCGTTCAGGTACGAAACCTTTTTATTAACTTTGAGTTATAGGTTTCGACACAAGGAGGAGAGACGCAATCTTCTATGCTGTCTTATTCATTTGGTCCCCATTTCGAGTGGCCCCATAGGGCGCAAGTTCGCCTCGCGTCTGCGAGTTCCAAAAGTCGATCGTCCTCGTTCGGTGTCTAAATTTCAACTCTCTAACTTGTTTTCAATTCTCCACAAACCTCTGCGCCTTTCCGGTGCGTGACGTCACCTGCACCCTGTCACCCCGTTCCGTCATCTCGGGCTATTGTGACATCTTTGAGTGGCACGTCCGCCCCGAACACGCGTTACCACCTACATCAAGGTTTGCACCTAACTACCCCATGTGCTGAGCCGAAAGGTTCTCAGCCAAACTAAACTCAAAGGCATGAACCGAAATCCCTTGGCCATTACTTTACACAAACAAACAATTCTATTTAAAAAAAAATTAAGTTTAGCATAAGTACCCAGTTAGATGGTCAAAAACATTTCGATTTCAAGTAATTCAATTTAGTGAATCAGTTCTAATTCAAACAATTCAGTTTAGTCTAAGTATAGTTTTTATTTACACACAATTAAATGTCCAAACTGTTAATTCAGTTTAGCATAAGTACAGTTTAAACGTAAAAAAAAACAGTTCCATTTCAAACAATTCCGTTTAGCATACAAAAACAGTTCTGTTTCAAATAATTCTGTTTAGCATTAGTACACAATTTAAATGTCAAAACTGTTCTATTCCAAGCAATTCAGTTTAGTATAAGTACACAGTTTCTCTCTCTTTCTTTTTACCTGTCAGTCTGTCTGTCTATCTGAACCCGTTATCTAATCCACCGGAATAGATTGTTCAACTTCTGTTAGCCATGACCGGGTATAAGTGTTCAGCTTTAGTAAGTAGTCTTTACCTTTCCTATGGGGGGTGCCATGAAACTGGAACCAATAAAAGTTTCAGTTTGAGTTTTTTCCTGTATGCCCAGTTGTTAGTATAATCTAACTGTGTGTTGTTAGTATAATCTAACTGTGTGTAAAGAAACGACTGATTTTAATTGAAATTATTTGTAATACATACCAATTGGTTTCATATGCATTCATTAAAATGGTGCCATTTTCTCATTAAATGACAATCCAACGAAATTAGTATACCAGTTCACGTACCTCGGTAGCAATATCTCATCTTCTGAAAGCTATGTTATATATGCACCGTAAAGCTATCGAAAGGTAAATGACGTATGGAAATCTGCTCTCTCTGAAAAAAATTAAAAGGAAATTTGATTTAACCAGTTATGTACTATTGAATAGTTGCACTACCTCGATTTTAATGAAAAAAAAACATCGAGAAAAATATAGATTAGTGATACATACTAATCCTTGTAAGCCTTTAACTTTGTTAACATGCTGAAGTGAATTGTTTAAAAGAGAACTGTTTAGATGTATCAAAATGGATTTGGCATTAACTAACCGAATTCATCAGATCTATGCGGACACTGGATGCCGTCTTGATAACTTGCAAAAAGTGATGGCCAGTTTTAGACGGAAGGTGAGAGAATTGTTGAAAATTGTTGAGAACTGTTTAGATGTATCAAAATGGATTTGGCATTAACTAACCCTACGATGATTGATGTGCCATAAAACTAAACAAAACCAACCAGAAGATTCTATCGATTTAAACAATCCTTCATGTTGAATTTCAATTACTTGCATATATATAAATATATAGCCCGGGAGTCCTGGGTTCAATCCCAGGTCGAGTCATACCAAAAACTCAAAAAATGGTACTTGATGTCACTTTGCATCTATACTCAGCATCATAAGGTACAGATCAAGGGTAACGTGAGTCAATCCTGGGAAAGGAGTAATGCCCTCTGCTACACCTTGGTGTAGTAGTTATCGAAAATGGAGCCATCGGGTCACCGTCAACAACGGTCGCCAACTTTACTTACTATATATATATATATCATTGAAAGAGCATATGTTGAGTGGATTGCGTAAGACAAGTTTGGACAGTGCAGACACAGTACTGAGTTTGGTGACAGTGCTTAAATCAGGGATAGAGTATCGACCATTATTCTGACTTGTATGTGTAGCTTATCAAATAAGGTTAGTGTAGACACATCAACAGCAATTGGGGTCAGTATGTCACCAATACAATCATTAATATATTGATCATCATTATCATAATCAAATCATGCAGATAACACGGATTTCAACAATTCTCTCACCTTCCGTCCAAAACTGGCCATCACTTTTTGCAAGTTATCAAGACGGCATCCAATGTCCGCACAGATCTGATGAATTCGAAATTTTGCTGATTGGACAACACTGGTATGTCCATTTTTTGTTGTCTATTTGGAGAACGTGACTTACATGTTCTTCCTTACTGCAATGTCCATCATGTGGTTTGTGAGATGGAAGGTCAGTGGCCGTACAGTAGCTTTTTTGGAAGGTGTTGTTGAGAACAGCACTCAGCAACGTTGAGTAGTTTGAATCTATCATTTTCTCCATGTGTTTAATTAAAATCCAGGTAGTGCAACTATTCAATAGTACATAAATGGTAAAGTCAAATTTCCTTTTAATTTTTTTTCAGAGAGATCAGATTTCCATACGTCATTTACCTTACAATAGCTTTACGGTACATATATTAACATAACTTTCAGAAGATGAGATATTGCTACCGAGGTACGTGAACTGGTATACTAATTTCATTAGATTGTCATTTAATGAGAAAATGGCACCATTTTAATGAATGCATATGAAACCAATTTTGTTAGAATTAAAAATGAATACAATCCTGGTATTCAAGTAGAGCGTGTTTATTGGCATGAAGTGCTAGATCATTTGCGTAGTATTCAGCAGTCATAGTTTCTTCTGGATAAGCTTTGTTTCTTGGCTTTCTTAGTGAAATAATTTATTCATCAGCTCAATTCAAGTTTGTAGTACATGATTTTTAAATTATTTAATTTAAAAAAGTTCCTATCTAACTTGAGCGACAATGTCAACGAAATCATTGACACCATCCGTTGAGTTGATCATCGCTTGCATGAGATTGTTGGGCAATTATATTGCGTTGACACCTTCTCGAGGAAGACTGTATGCTAGAAGTATTAGTTCCATCTATTCTTAGAGGCCGAGAAAGAGGACATTATAAACCTTAGAAGATATGGTAGTAAGAGTTGTGCATCTGCAGTTCAAAGTAATTCTGCGGTCACCTTTCTTGTGGATGGGAAGCATGTTGCCTTTCTTCTTTCTATATCATGTTTTGGTTTTACAGTGTTCCAGGTTAGAAGATGTATGTCACAAATTTCTTTATCTTTCATACAGTGTGGTGTTTTACATCGAACCCAGCAGCTTTTCTGCATTTTATTTTTTTCAAAACTTTGTGTAGTATCAAAGTTTAACATCTACTTGACTTTTAATAATTTCTTCAGTTGGCTTGAATACGATTTCAGCATGCTTTCCAAAAAGATTGTTGAAATGTTATTTCCACTTCTGAAGTCTTTCTTCTTGCTAATGAGATTGTTAATTTTCGACAGTATTTCTAATTTCATTTATTTGACACGGGTTTGGTTTCTTTAAGAGCATATTCACATTCATAGTTCCTTTAATGCCAAACCATTGTTCCCGAAGAAAAATAGTGGAACTATTTAACCAATTGCCAAGAGGCTTCATACCTTTTCCAACGGTTTTTGTCCGAAAGTGAACGCAATACCGCCACGGTAGTTCGAACTCGCTTACTCTAATTCTGCAATTCAGTGTTTCAACCATTACACCACGGTGATGCCCTCCTTTATTTGACAATGGATGTATTCGAATTATTCTTTCTATAATGGTTTACTTCTCTTTTTTCTAAAATATCTTGTGTTTCTGCTTATTGTATTTTATTGGAACCCTTCTTTTAATTAAATTGGTTTCTTTCAGTTTATATCGTTTTTTCCTTAACTGTTTTTGACTCCTCTGGAGCACTACGTATGACTTATAATTTGAGTGGCTTGCTCTATGCTGCTGTTTTCTCTGTTCTGCGACAAAAATTTCATTTGGTGTATCAATTTTGAACACAAGGTATTTTTTACAGATGTTTTTTTTCTTTTCTAACTTTCAGAAAGGCACCTCCACTGTCCACTGGCTACTGACACCAAGGAAGATGGAGAAAAAAAACAAAAAAAGATCGTAAAAAATAAAAGCTTTAACCAACAATATATATATATATATATATATATATATATATATATATATATATATATATATATATATATTCCCGGCTTTTCTTAGAAGTACATTAAAGTTTGAGGTACAGAAATGGAAGGAATATTGAGACAAAAATGTATTGGTTCGTATATTGCTATGCTTGCCAGCAAAGCAATATTTCTTTATTATTTTATCATATTTTTTTTTTATTAATAGTTCTTTCGTATTAGTGTTTCATATATATATATATATATATATATATATACAAAGAGAGAGAGTGAGAGAGAAAGGGAGGTAGAGGAATGAGAAACTGTGAGAAATGTAGACATATGTATTTATACATATTTTTGTGCTATACAAGCATTTGTAAATAGAAATTATGTTCACAAGACAGCAGATATATTCTCATGAAAAAATCAATGTGTCATACGGAGTATTAATAAATATGTCTTTCAAGAAGTAAAACGGAGTTTAGAAAGATTTATATATATATATATATATATATATATATATATATATATATACATGGATAGATAGAAATGTGTTTGTGTTTGTGTGTGTGACTGTGTGTTTTGATACCAGTCGGAACAATTACAAAAATAGACACTTAGAATAATAGATATCGATGCTGAACAATAAGATGTGTGAGATAGATAGATAAATAGATAGATTGATAGATAATCCTCAATTTAACACAGACAAAGAAAAATTGTCAAAAGGAAAACGACAGAGGTTGAAAATACATCTTGCTTTAAGGTTTTAAATTAGAAAATACAAAATTATATTTATCTTATTTCTTGTTTCAATGTACGATAGGTTATTTCATGCAGAAGAGAGTTTTAGAATTATAGTCTCAAATTATATACGGAACAAAAGTAATAATCACAATATTTCTAAACAAGGAAACACTTCACTATCTCAAATATATCGTAGAAAGGGCATTAAAAACTACTCCAACTTCGAGTCAGATCTGATCTAGCAGTAATATCACTGAAGGACAGAATCTACATTGCCAAAACTTTTTGAAAAGGAGGCTCACCCACGGATGGAAACTCGTGCCATTTCCCAGAGAGTTTTTGATGCCAAGAACGGCATTAGAAACTACACCAACTTCGAGTCAGATCTGATCTGGCTGTAATATCACTGAAGGACAGAATCTTCATCACCCAAAGATTTTGAAAAGGGGGCTCACTCACGGATGGAACCTCGTGCCATTTCCCAGAGAGTTTTTGATGCCCAGAAAAATTATGTATTAATATTTAGATCACTTATGGTAAATTGAAAATAAATATATAAATAAATATATAAATAAACATACGTAGCCAGTTTCAATGCTTTTTAACCAGTATAATTTTTGACGAAAACTTTTCCAAGCGCAAGTTTGTAATGTTGTCCAACTTGGTTGGGGCTGGAGAATACACCGCCTGTATCCGTACAGATGGATTAGACTCCCCCAATGAGTATCCTTGATATAACCCTAATTAATCTGATGGTGAGGTTCCAGTAAAACTGAATATTTGTGGAATGTTGAGTACCCCTTTGTTGCCATCGCTTCTTGGCCCAATCTGATTCGGAGTGGTAGCAACTGATAGGGTCCTATCTATGGGTCATAAAGAACAAAATTGTGCACTCATGCTAAATTGAATTATTTGAAATAGAACTGCTAATATGTATAAAGATATATCTGGCATTATTTAACCTAAAATGGCTGATATGCCATAAAACCAAACCAAATATTTGTAATTTAGTAGCAATTGGCCACTATTAATTATCTTGGGATCCAGTCAAGTGTCCGACACGAAATATTCACTCACGTGAACTCTCGCGATTGATTCTAGAGAGATTCGTGTATTTTCGAAAATGAACAGTTAGCAGTTACCTAAAGCTACGACCTAAATTTCAGGGTTTTTTCTTTGTTGATTGACTCAAAAATACCCCTTCATTTTTCTTGTTTTTACAGACCGAATAAAAAGAAAGTTTTATGATCAGCAAGAAAGTGAGTCGATTTATTTCTGTGACCACATGTCTGAATTTTCGTTTTGTGATATGAACAATCTCATTTTGTCGTAATCTCTTCCTTTAATCTTAATGTATTCGTCTCCATTAACTTTATTCGAGACCCCGCGACACATGAGCAACCTTGATACTAACGAGATATTGTTCTTTGGGATATTCTTGTTTCATAGAATTGAAGTTAATATTATGTGTAAGTGATTCTGGCTTGGCTAGGTCTTATGGCATATCAAACATAGTTATTTAATGGCAACCCCCCCTGTCTCTCGATCTGTATATATATATATATATATATATATATTCATCAAACTATAATGACGAACGAACATACTTCATTAAAAAAAAATATACCTCTCACACTTTATTCTAAATGGTTGCGAAATGGTTGCGAAAGGGTTATGTGTGAGAGGTGAGTTTGAGACTGAACAAACTGCAACATATTGACCCCCAGTTCTTTTGTCTTTAGCAGTATTTCTTTCCCGTTCGGCTGGGCTGTTCAATCTGGGGTTCTGAGGGCCCATAGCCTTCTGTTGGGTGCTGGTTCTCTCTACAGCATCTTATCTCCAACTTAACGGACTCCAACTAACTGAACCTGTCTGTGGCCCCGGGTTATATAATTGTTTGACACCCACCTGCTTCCTGTGAGCGTCATATTTGCACCCAGTTCAATCCGTCCACAGTCAAGGTTATCTTCAACCGGATGTACCTGTTCCTTGATCGACGGCTGGGTCGAAGGTCAATATGTTACATTATCTCAAATACATACGATTTGTAAACACCTGTTGTTGATAACATATTTTACAAGTCTGGACTCTTTTTTGCGCACAGTTAAATGGCTCCAAATATTGTTTTGTAACAAAAACAGTTTAACATTAAATATGTATTTGCACGCATTTTAGTAGATATTCATGATATATAACCGATTAGTTTGAATAGATTTTCATTTTTAAATGAGTTTGGACTAACTTATTTGAACACAAGTACTGCTATTTATTTTACACATTTAAATGGTTGCATATATGGCAATATAAGAGGGGGGATACGATATGTCCCCTGACTTTTTTTCGTATGGGCATTTTTATTGATAGTACACACATGAAACTCTAGACCCTTTTAAAGTAATCTCCTCCGGCTGTAATGCACTCGTACCGTTTCAACAACTTCTGGAAGGCCCTATGGAAGTCCTCTTGTGTGAGTGTGTCAATGACCTTCGTCACTGCCTCTTTCGTCTCCTCAATTGTCTCGTAACGACAGCCTCTGAGCTTAGAAAATAACCAAAAGTCACAGGGACCAAGGTTTGCACTATAGGGAGGGTGAGCAACTGTCTTGATGTCCATCTTGCTTAAAAAATCTGTGACAAGGATGGAGTTGTGGACTGGTGCATTGACCTGGTGGAAATGCCACAGACCCGATTTGAATAGTGCTGGGCTTTTTCGACGGAAACTCTTCCTGAACTCCCTTAAAACCTCAACATAGTAACCCTAACCCTAACTCTAACCATTTCGCCAATCAACTCTGGTGTATTGACTTCCTTACTCCTCCCACACCTCTCATCATCCCTCACAGACTCTCTGCCTTCCTTGAATCTTTTATGCCACATATGTATTAAATGAATTTGTTATTAAATAGTTTACAGTGGTTGATATACCATAAAACCAAACAAAACCAAACCAAACGTTGTATATGCACAAATGTTTGAGTGGCCCGAATCAAACAAGCTGTTTTTCATAAGGGTTTCTTTGAAAATGGGAAATTTAGGTACAAATGATACTTAATGATATTTGGTTTTAGTATATATAATTCCGCTAGAAATTATTTTGACTGTTTCTTCCGTCACATTAATTTGCAATCAACACTGGATTTAGTATTCGCCAATGGTCCGGGACACCAGGGTTCAGTCACAGGTCTTGTCATACCTAAGACTTAAAAAACGGTACCTGATGCCGACTTGCTTAACTGACAGCATTATAAGAGAAGGATCAAGGGAAAAGTGGAGTAATCCAAGGAATCAATAGCACCTTCCCCTACAACTCGGTGTAGTAGCTATTGAAAATGGAGCCTTTGGGTCATCCTCGACCAAGGTCGCAAACTTTGCTTACTTAAGAATGGAGGATACGATACTACTTCTGCATCGACAGACAGCAATCTTTTTCTCTCTCTCCCCCTCTCTCTATCTATCTTTCTTTCTATCTGTCTTTCTCCGTCTCTCTCTCTTTCTCCCTCTCTTCCTTTGTTTTTTACTGTCAGTTTCTCAGACTTTGTCTCTCTTTCACTCTCTCTCTCTCTCTCTCTGTATATATATATATATATATATGTACACACATACACAATCACACACACATACAAACATATATATATATATATATATATATACATGCGCACGCATGCATGCAAAAACTTAGGCAAAGGTACATACACACTCAAATGCACACACACACGCACACACACTCGAACATATATATATATATATATATATATATATATATATATATATATATAATATCCGTCTTACATAAAAAGATAAATTCATACTGCCTTGTTATGACATTGACCACTTTTATCCTTCATTATAAAACAATCATGGATCTTATTAGTTATTGATGCCTCAGTAAAAATATATATATACTCACACATACATAATTAGAGTGTGTGTGTGTGTGCGCGCGCGTGCGCGCGTACGTGTATTTGCCTTTGTCTTTTCTTTGCCTGAGTATGTCTATGCAAATGTACGTATGTATATACAAATATGTATCCAAATATAGAGACACGTACATACAAATATGCATCAGTGTTCATTCCATGAGATAAATATTCAACACTGAATAATGTGCATTTAAAATTCAAGCAGTTGTATGAAAAGACATAATGCCTTGTATCAAATAAACATTTTTTCATCATCTGGTGATGAGCCAATTGATCTATCTATCTATCTATCTATCTATCTATCTATCTATCTCAATTTGTTCCAATCTGTCTACTTCTGTCTGTTCATGTATGTCTATCCGTGCATATCAATGTAATCATATCCATTTCATTACGAAGGTTGATATGGCCATTAAATCAAATGCACTGGATAAAAAAATTCCAATCTCTTCATATATCTATATCTCTTCATATCTATCTATCTATCTATCTATCTATCTGTCTGTCTATCTATCCCAGTCTGTTGATATTCACCTATATATGTGGGTGTATATGGAGTGTGTGAGTGTGTGTTTGTGTGTGTGTCTGGTGGTTTAGTTGCGAATGTGAGTGCATATTTTCAGAAAGAGGATTCCCTACTTTTACAAATTTATTCGGTGCACACACACACACACACACACACACGTACATATTAACAAACACTCTCATATATATATATATATATATATATATATATGTATATATATATATATATGTGTTTTTAATATATATTTCCATATGCGACCATTGGTTTAATGCTGTCTTTATACTTTATCATCAGGCAGAGAACGAAAGATTTTGGAGAAATCGAAAAAATGCAAAAATACCGTCAAAAGAACGTTTACGTTAGAATTGCATATAATTCTTTGTGTGTGTGTGTGTGTGTGTGGATTATAATTGCATATTGTTGCGCATGGTCGTATATGCGATCCTATTTACCCACCCCTCCGCTCGGGCAGGATATGACACAAGGTCAATTTTTAAGCGGAGTTTAGCAGGTTTGAATTTAGAGTTTTCCTTCTCCTAGTCTAGTTGCCTAACCAAGGCTGAAGAAACCAGTCTGTCCTACTATTTACCCATAGCTGGAGGGAGAATAATTGGATTCATTCTTTTCCCAAGGGTATTAGTGCTATGTGAAATGCAATCAGCCTCGTCCAGGATTTGACCTCGTGTCGCCGTGTCCATTTTCTACGACAATAACCATTACACCACGGGCACCTCGTATATGTGATTGTTAGTGTGTGTGTGCATGATAATACATGCGCTCAGTTGCTGATTTGAGGTTGTCCCATGAATGTATGTGTAACAATGTGTAGCGGATGTCAAAAGACAATTGGGATATGGCCTAATAAAAATTTCTATATGTAGTGATGATTTTGATTAAGGGAAAAATCTATCATCTATCTATCATCATCAATTTAACTCTGAATTCAAACCTGTAAAACTCCGCTTAAAAATTGACCTTGTGTCATATCCTGCCCGAGCGGAGGGGTTGGTAAATAGTATCATCAATTTATTATGAAGAAAATATTTTTTTTGTTTTGACATGTAAGCATTATAGACGAAAATGGATGCTGGATACAAAATGTAAGAATAATAGGATATGCGGGAATATCATGGTTTAAAGAGATATGGTATATTGTTTTAAACTATGGTGTATTATCTAATAATAGTATTACGATGTTGGAATATGTTCTGTGTTATGTTTCACTATGTACGTAATGAAAATTTATATTAGTTGCCTATGCTGTGTTTATGTTATATTATGCATAAGTTATTGTAATCTATGATGGTATTTACGTAAGGAATATGGTAAATATTATGTAATCAGACGAACTTCTAACATTCCTGATATTATGGCAAACATATATCAACAGGTGGTTAGGATGTTTGGCGATGGATATAAAGATTTAATTGAGGAAAATGGTATTTCCGGTTCGTTGAGTGTGTTGTGTTTTTATTCGTGTAGGAGTCTGGGAGTATTTAGTGATGGAGGTGGTATCAGCATGACAGATGGTGGTGGTGAGAATAGATAATATGTATGGATCAAAATGCGAAAGTAAATGTGTGATCTCATGTCCGCATTTGGATGATATTTCTAATTTTTTTGTTTAGCAGGATGTTTTGTAATGGGTGAGTGAGAACTGCGAGTTTTACATGGAGGTAAAGAAGGTATTTTTGATGTATTGCTGTTGGTGGGTGCTAGTTTTAGTATTTCCCGTGTAATGTTGGGTGAGATGTCCATGTCATTCAGATGCTTGATGCGTGTGGATAAAGAAATATTGTGTAACTTCTGTTGGAGAAGGAAAAGTTGTTGGAATATATTCTTTGTTTAGGGTTCCTTCCGTTGCACCTATGTACTGCTTGACTGAGTCGTTAATTTTTACAGTGGCTCAATACACTATTTTTTGTTAGCATTTTCCTTGTAGGGGGCATGATTCTTTATCCCTACAGTTGCTTTGTTTGTTGGGATATATATTGCAGTGAAGGGTTTCAATTTTTTGTTGTAGCCTATATATATATATGACACGCTAACAACTCGGACGAGAATTTTAACTCTGGACATCAGGTCTATTTTCCTATAACGATATCCATTATACCACAACTGTTCCTATAATATATATATATATATATATAGGAACAGTCGTGGTATAATAGGTATATGTGTGTGTGTGTGTGTGTGTGTGTGTGTGTGTGTGTGAAGGTAAAACAGAAGAAGGATATACGTTTGATGATTTGTTTATTTTTCATCGCGTTTCGACTTCAATCTTTCGTTTGAATACAAAAGTAATTGATCAAAAATATTTTTGTATTATTTATAATTATGATAGATAACTTTTTTATTCAGTTGGAAGTCTTCATCAGGGCTTGTCGATCATGCAATTTTAAAACACGAAGTAATAAAATAGCAAGACCTACAACAATATTATTACATAATACAACAATTAAAAATTGCACGAATTACATTTTATACTAATTAAAAATTTCATAATACATTGGATAGTAAGACGTGTACTTTTGCAGCTGTAAATTTTCCTCTGTTAAATTTCAAGTGTCATGAAACCGGAATTTGCTATTTACATGCCAAAATAAATTGATACGTAAGGCAACTCGGTTTACATTGGCTCAGGTTTAGTTAGGCGAAACCCGTTTTTTTTTTGGGGGGGGGCTTAGTCTGGTTGTGAATTAGGGAATTGTTATTTTCCACCATTTTTGTTTGAGTTGATCTGGAGAAATCCTGTTAATTTTTAGACCATTGATTAATATAAATACTTTTTATCATAATGTGACTGATTGTTTTTTTGTTTTTTTTATTTGGAAAAATTAATTTACTCTGTAGATTTTATTTGCATTCACTGGGACAATTTAATGTTAATATTCCATATTTGAATATTGAAATTGTTCTGCTTGGAATTTTTTCCCCACTCTGAAATAAGTCGATTTATTACTAACTCATATATATACGAGGTGCATTCGATAAGTTTCCAGACTTTTTTTCGTATGGGCACTTTTATTGATAGTACACACGTGAAACTCTAGTCCCCTTCGAAGTAATCTCCTACGGCTGCATTACACTTGTTGTACCGTTACAACAACTTCCTCCTGGAAGGCCCCATGAAAGTCCTCTTGTGTGAGCGTGTCAATGACCTTCGTCACAGCCTCTTTCGTCTCCTCAATTGTCTCATAACGACGATAACCTCTGAGCTTAGAAAATAACCAAAAGTCACAGGGAGCAAGGTATGGCTTATAGGGAGGCTGAGTAACTGTATTGAGGCCCATCTTAGTCAAATATTTTGTGACAAGGGTGGAATTGTAGACAGGTTTATTGTCCTGGTGGAACTGCCACTGACCAGATTTAATGAGTGCTGGCCTCTTCCGACGGAATCTCTTCCTGAACTCCCTTAAAACCTCAACATAATAACTTTAACCCTAACCCTAAACCTTTGGCAAATCAACTCTTGTCTATTGACTTCCTTACTCCTCCTATACCTTTCATCATCCCTCACAGATTCCCTGGCTTCCTTGAATCTCTTATACCACTCAAAAACTGATGGTCGATCCATGCAAGATGATCCAAAAGCAGTCTGAAGCATTCCATACGTTTCTGTGGCATTTTTTCCATGTTTAAAACAGAATTTTATTGCATATCGTTCTTCTACAGTGTCTGATTGCGTCTTTGAAATTCACGAGGTTTGACAATCAGGCTTTAATAGGGTGTATTCCAATTGCTGTTGTAGCTGTTAAATTATAACCTGAAATCATAAAAATTGGTCAGTCATCTCATACGCTATATAGCAATAACTTACTGAATTTCCAAGAGTCTACGACAACTTTAAATACCCATAAGGAAAAAATCTTGAAACTTAACTTATCCACCTCGTATATATATATATAAATAAGTTGGTGACTATTGTCCTGAGGGACCTGAAGGCTCCCTTTTCAATAGCTGCCACACCGAGGTGAAAGGGGAGGGTGCTACTCTTTTCCGAGGATTGTCCCACTTTACCCTTGATCCGTACCTTATAATGCTGACTGTTAAGCAAGGAGGTATCAAGTACAACTTTTTAAAAAGTCTTTGGTATGACTTGACCTGGGGTTTAACCCTGGTCTCCAGGACCATTGGCGAACCCTCTACCCACTAGTTCCCATTATCTTAGTAGCGAGAAACTTACAGTCACCAAGTTTGGTTAATACATTGTCTACGTGACTATTAACAAGATTTACATATGCTCCATGACTGATATTGAGCACTGTCTAAAAATATGACAAAGATGTTAATATTAATACACTCTAACATATACAAATATTTGTGTTTGTGTGCGTATGTGTGTATGTATTCATGGTGGAAAGATTTTGCTTAATTGCCTGCATATGTATAACGAACGATTACATGGAACTGAATGCATATATAAAGAAACCTTTAAGAAACATATGATAACAAGCGGTTGCTAAATTATTTGAGTACGGAATTCCATGCGACTCTTTTCATTTCCGCCCACCCCCACCAGAAATTTGTTAAAAAAAGAAAAGTAGATGAAAAAATAAAATAGATAAATAAAATAATCAATGAATCCTCATTTTTACCTCCCCCATATATATATATATATATATGTGTGTGTGTGTGTGTGTGTGTGTGTGTGTGTGTGCACGCACTGAACAATTTGCATTGCTTGCTGAATCTTGTATAAGTCCTGAAACAAGAGCCAATTTTCTAAGCGCTTATGAGAGAATTTTTTTTTCTTTTCAAGTTGTAAATAGGAATATTGTTCCGTTCCTTATCGATTCCCGTTGGGAAATGGGAAATGAATCTAATGAAAAAAAAAAAGATTAAAAAAGTTGTGTTTTTTTTTTTTAAGAAAAAGAAAAAGGGGAAAAACGTGGACATGGGATGTAGATCCCTATAAGAGATATTTTGACAGGTCTTAAAAATCTTTTCAGGAACCAATAAATAATTGAAGAGTTTCCTTCGCATATTTTCCTTTGTCAAAAAAAGATACGGAAAGAAACATCTCAGGGAATCCAAAATACAAAAGAGATTTGATTTGAATCTAGATATATACTACTACTACTACTAATATTAATAATAATAATAATAATAATAATAATAATAATAATAATAATAATAATAAATTTGACGGTCATGCCAATCATAGTTGGAGCTCCTAGGATAAACCCAAATAATCAGAATAGAGACTCGGTGAACTAGAGTTCTGGTTTTGTTGGTTGGTTGGTTGGTTTATTGATATTTTGTGGCATATTAACTATGGGGATTGTTTAATACCAAATCCTGTTTCTATTATATATATATATATATATATATATATATATATATATATATATATATGTGTGTGTGTGTGTGTGTGTGTGTGTGTGTGTGTGTGTGTGTGTGTGTGTGTCTGTGTGTGTGTCTGTGTGTGTGTGCGTGTGCACATGTATATATATGCGTATGTGTGTGTGTGTGTGTGTGTGTGTGTGTGTGTGTGTGTGTGTGTGTATACGTGAACGTACGTGTGTTTGCATGTGATTTGTAATCAAACAGTTGGTTGATAACATTATTTCAATCTAAATCTTAAAGCTTCTTTATTTGCTTACAGTTTAATGGTTTCAAGAATTCCAATCCCAAACTAATAGTTCTATGTAATATTATTCATTACTTTATAGAAAGTTAAATGCTTCAAACTATTGCTATTTAATATTACTAATTCTAATGGTCAAGTACACCTACATAATATAATTTACATGTAGCTGTTTCGTTTCAAATAATAATAATAATAATAATAATAATAATGCAAAACCCAGAATTTGTCCTAGAGAATGACACACATACACTCTTGTGGGATTTTGACATATAAACAAGTCACCTAATCTCAGCCAAAAGACCAGACCTTATAATTATCAAGAACAACAAAAAAAGAGAACTTGCAAAACTGTGGACTTTGCTGTCCAGGCTGACCACAGAATAAAATCGTAGAAAAGTGAAAAGAAGGATAAATACCTCGACCTTACTAGGAAATCGAAAAAATTATGGAGGATGAATGTGACAATTATATTAATCGTGATTGGAGCTTTTGGTACAGTCACCAAAGAATTATTAAAGGGACTTGAGGACTTGGAGGTTGAAGGACGAGTGGAGATTATCCAAACTACAGCATTATTTAGAACGGCCAGAATACAGAGAAGAGTCCTGGAGACTCTAGGAGACTTGCTCTCACTCAAACTCCAGTGAAAGATCATCAGCTAAAACTGATGTGAAAAACTCTCAACGAGTAAAAAATAATATAAGTAAGACCTTGCGAACAAGTGGTATTAGCAGACCAATGTTTAAATTTAAAAGAAAACGAAAAAAAGATATAAGTAGCTAAACCTTGCTAGAGAACAAAAAAAAAATTGGAACATGATGATGATTGTGATACCAATTATAAATGATATCCTTGGAAAAATACCCAAAGGACTGGTATAGGGACTGGAAGACTGGGAAATGAGGGGACGAGTAGAGACCATCTAAACATTATTTGGAACGGCCAGAATACTGAGAAGAGTCCAGGAGACTTGAAGAGACTTGCTATCGCCCAAACCCAAGGGAAAGAACATCTACGAAAACTGATCTGAAAATCTCTAGAAATAATAATAATAATAATAATAATAATAATAATAATAATAATAATAATAATCTGACCATATGAACAAATGGTATATGCACAACCCAGGATCTGCTCTTGAAAATGACACAGATAATCTCCTATGGGCCTTCGATATGCAGACAGATCACTTAATTTCGGCCAGAAGACCAGACCTAATAATAATCTACAAAAAAAGAATTTGCAAAAATCTGGACTTAGGTGTCCCGGCTGACCACAGAATAAAACTGAAAGAATGTGAAAAGAAGGATAAGTACCTCCACCTTGCAAGGGAATTGAAAAAACAATGGAACATGAAGGTGACAATTATAGCAATTATGATTGGTGCTTTTGGTTCAGTAACTAAACGATTATTAAAGGGACTGGAAGACTTGGAAGTTGGCGAACGAGTGGGGACCATCCAAACTACAACATTAATGATAACGGCCAGAATACTGAGAAGAGTCCTGGAGACATGAGGAGACTTCTTGTCTCTCAATCTCCAGTGTAAAACACTAAATAATAATAATAATAATAATAATAATAATAATAATAATAATCCCCCAATGGATTGAAAAAAGTGATTTAAAGACTTGGAGATTTGGGGAAAAGTGAAGACCATCCAAACTACAGCATTATTAAGGTCGGTCAGAAAACTGAGAAGAGTCCTGGAAATTTGAGGAGACTTGCTGTCACTCAAACTCCAACGAGAATCTATTTTTTAACTTTGGTGAGAAAAAACTTTCAATGGAGTGAAATAATAATAATAATAATAATAATAATAGAGAAGAGTCCTGGAGACTTGAGGAGACTTGCTGTCACTTAATCTCCAGTGAAAGACCATGAGCTTACGGTGATGTGAAAAACTCTAATAATGATAAAAATAATGACTGAAATGGGAATGTTATTCATGCAAAATATTTTAAAAACTAGATTTTAATTGCAAACAACTAGTACTTTAGTTACTAGTTACTTTATTTGATATAAAAATTGAATAGAATTAATATATTATTTTAAAATATCTTTTTAAAGTTCTAAATTACGAGTATAGGCGTTGTTGTTTTTAATATCTTTGAAATTTCAAAATTTTGAGACAGACCTTGAGAAAGGTCTTTCCTGCATACGGTCTTGGAATAAAATGGCTTACATTGATCAGGTATCACATGTAAGTAGATTTTTCCCTAAAAATAGAACATGCAAAAAATAGCAAAAGGCTAATTTCTATATACATGTCAGGCACGAATTTTTTAATGAATTATACCACAAAAACAATTCCTTTTTACTAGTTGAAATCATGAAATTATATATCTATATATGGACGACGAATTCTAACATCATTGGTAGGTCTTCCAGTGACAATGACTGACATGGATGGAGACTCGTGGGTCTGAGCAGCTCTAGTTTAGACGATTCTGCTCAAACACAGTGAGGAATGCTAATAGTCAGGGTTTGTCATTTTGAGGGACAGCAGTGATCTGTGAAAATTAAACGTTGTTCCTGTGGTTTGGCTTCATGGTATATCAAATTGAAGGTTATTTAATGCCGAACCCGTTTTTTTAATATATATGATATATCATTTGTAAATATAAGTCAACGAAATTAAATTGTTAAAAATATTGTTATGTATCACTAATAATTCAATCAATCATCAGTCATTTGTTTACCCACAGTTAAATGATCAAACAGTTCTATTTAAAAAAAAACAAACAAATTAACATTCGTCAACTATTTGCGCTCAGTTTGGATGTCAAAAAGATCTACTTGACCCATAGATAAGACCCTATCAAGAGCTACCATTCCGGATCAGAGTGGACCTGGGAACTATATCAATGAAGGGGTGCTCCGCATTTCCCAAAGCTCCCGCATTACTGGAGCCTAACCAATGGATTATTCAGTGTCATAATCAAGATACATATTGCAGGAAATTCTTGCCCCACCGCAGAGATGGAGTTAATATATTCTACTGTCCCAGGTGACCTGTGAAAGATTATGCCGTTGTTATATATATATATATATATATATGTGTGTGTGTGTGTGTGTGTGTGTGTGTGTGTGTGTGTGTGTGTGTGTGTGTGTGTGTGTGTGTGTGTGTGTCAGTAATTTTGTGGCCTATTTAGGAAATAATCGCGTATTTTCTTTGTTTTCAAAATTCATGTTCCATTTTATATGCTGAAATCAGTGTGAAACCATATTCATATGAATCATACCTAATGGTATGTACTATGCGCGAATATATGCCTATTATATACATATAAAAGTAAAGTTAGCGACCGTAATCGAGGGCGAACATAAGCCTGCCTTTTCAATAGCTACTACACTGAGAGCGCTCCTCCTTTCCATGGATTGACACCTCGGTGTAGTTGCTATTGAAAAGGGAGCTTTCGGGTAGCCCTCGACTACAGTTACCAGCTTTACTTTACTTTTATATACATATATCTGCTTGAAGGGCCCCCTAATGTTGCTTGATTAGAAGGAGTAAAATTCCTCTAATGAAATATGTTCTACAATATATTTTGCTAGAATTTAAATTACCTCCTTTCATTTGTTTATACTTACTTAAAAGTGCACTCGACTCACTAAGAAACTTTAACACAAGCGATTTCGTGAATTATTGGTAACTTTCAAAATCCACAAGATTAAAAAGAATATGAAAAACAGCCATAAAAATCATTATCCTTACTTTATTTCATCTTTTTTTTTATGTCTAAATACTATTTATAAAAAAAAAACACAATATAATGTCATTAATTTATTTTTATTCACTTTCGCCTGATTTGCCTTTCTTTTGACAACGCAATAATAATGTACGTATATTAGTTTTGATTGGATTTCATCAGATTGAAAGATAAGGACGTAAATTATAGTGGTGTCGGTAAGATCTAAGAATTTTATAAATTGGGAAATCCAAAAAGTACCCATAACACGGCTTCAGCAAGCCAAATCAAATGAAAACCATTGTGATTTTCATCACCATGAAACCGAGTTACACCTGATCAAAGGAAGACTATGTTCCGTTTTGATATTAATTCGAAAACACACACACGCAACAAAGACTCAAAAATGGTACTTGATGTCTCCTTGTTTAACAGTTTGCCTTAAAAGATTTGGATCAAGAGTAATTGGATAAATTCAGAGATAGAAGCAGTTCCATCCCCTACAGTTTGGTGTAGGAGCTATCGAATTGGGAGCCTTTGTGTCACTCTTTATTTATGTCGGACAACTTATACATATATATATATATATATATATAGAGAGAGAGAGGGGGAGGGAGGGAGGATTTGGCATTAAATAATATACAAGTGTTGATATGCCATAAAATACCACCGTAAGACACAAAAATAAAACATGCTTCTTCGTTTACATCTTCCATTCTTCAGCCAGATAATAATTAATGACCGATTTTCATTCAATGATAGAGCACCTGGGTGGTATTGACGCCCTTTTTAAATAGCCTTAAAACAAACATTTGTCAAGATTAAGACATTTTATCGCTGAACCAATTCCAAAATTGCAAACACTGAAGAGCTTACATTAACGAAAAAAGACTGGAAAATATTTTATTGTGCTTAATTAAAAAAAGAAAATCTTCAAACCAAATGAATTCCTTTTTCTCTCTCTCTCTCTCTCTCTCTCTCTCTCACATACACACACACACACACATATATATATATATATGAACCCAGTCGCCTGGACGTGTAGAACACCCTGACTGCCTCTCTGAAGCGGCGTAAGATTTCCCCAGTGAGTGCCCAGGATATGATATTAAACAGTCTGATGGTGAGGCTCTAGTCATGGAGCTTTAGGGAATATGGGATCCCCTTTCATTGTCATTGCTCACAGATCCACTCTGATCCGGGGCGAGAGCACCGTCTATGGGTCAAATAGAACGCTTTGATATTTAGATTGAGTGCAAACGATTGACTTATGTTAAATCGAATCGTTAAAAAATAAAGTGCTTGATCATTTAAGTATGAGCAAACAAGTCACTAATGTTTTTTTAATTTTTACTGATACGCAGGATACTTGGAACCATTTATCAGAGTGCGAAAGAATGAACTTAGACTCGTTTAAAAACTTTATCAACATGTGTTTACAAATCATGTATATTTAATATATATGTTTAAAGAGGATTTAGCATTGAATAAACTACAATGGTTGTTTTACTATAAATGCAATACAAACCAAGCACGTACGCACGCACGCACGCACGCACACACACATACACAGACACACACACACACACACATAGACGCGCACATACACTCACACACACACACAGAGACGCGCGTACACACACAAACACAAAGAGAGACACACACATACAAATGCACACAGACACACACACACACACACACACACAAACACTCACAGACACACTCCCACAAGCACACACATACATACATATATACACACACACACACACACACACACACACACACACACGAACACACACACACACACACACACACACGCATATATGTATATGTAAATTATCAGGTGCTCATCTCTGTCGGTTTGGTAATGTAATATCTGAACCAATATCTACCGATCCAACAAGTGCCTCTACACTATTTAATTCCTATATTTTTAGCTTTCATTTTTGTATTATCTAAAGATATGGAGTAAAAAAGAGGCAAGCGTTCACTTGGCATAATCATGTTGTTACCGCTTTCGCTGATCGAGGAAGAACTTCTAGGTCAATACCTAATTAGAGTACGATTTCACTCGTAGCGTATGACTGCCTTATGGGCTATTAATGAGCGCCGGTTTGGAAATCGAGTTACTGGAGATGTTGGATATGGATATTCAGCTGGATCAATAACAGAAAAATGATCTTGCCAATCGATTGTTGGTTCGTCAAAAGTCGTTCTCTACCAGCCCAGAACGAGAATCTCTTTTTATCGGGATTCTCTTTTCTACTTTGAAATAAGATCAAGAAATAAAAGAAGAATATTCATAGAGAAAAACGGACGAAAGTAAAGAAGAAATAAGCTAGAAGAGAAATGTTGGATAAGTGGAGGAAGAGAAGAGAGGGGTTTACAAAAGAGAAAGAAAGAAAGAAAGAAATGATAGACTGAGAAAAAGAAAAAAAATACTAGTTATAAGAGAGCGGGAAACTGGCAGAGAGAGAGAGAGAGAGAGAGAGAGAGAGAGAGAGAGAGAGAGGGCGAGGGAATAACAGAAGATGTATAAGTATAGAAGTTTAATGAATCTGGATTTAATAATACTAAAAAAAAAATATTTACCAGAAATAAAAAAAAGAATGATAATCATTTGGTGTAACGGTAACGAACGAACGAAAGAAAGAAAGAAAGAAAGAAAGAGCTAAGGAATGAACATGGAAATATATCAACCAATAAAAAATGAATTAATGCACAATAAATAAAAACAAAAAAATCATACAAAAATCCGGTATAAAAAGAAAAAATAATTGGACTATTGACTGGAATTTCTCAAAATAAAGAGGGAGTATATAAAAAAGAAAGGAATTAAGAATCGACAGAAGCAAAAGAAAGAAAGAAAGAAAGAAAGAAAGAAAGAAAGAAAGAAAGAAAGAAAGTTTAATTATAAAAGGAGCAATGAAATATACGAAGATATTTGACAACGTAAAGAAAGTAAGAAAGTAAGAAAGAAAGAAAGAAAGAAAGAAAGAAAGTTTAATTATAAAAGGAGCAATTAAATATACGAAGATATTTGACAACGTAAAGAAAGAAAGAAAGAAAGAAAGAAAGAAAGAAAGAAAGAAAGTTTAATTATAAAAGGAGCAATAAAATATACGAAGATACTTGACAACGGAAAGAAAGAAAGAAAGAAAGAAAGAACCTGAACAAAACCAAACGTCAAAAAATGTTCATCGAACTGAAGAAAAGAAAGATGTAAATTAGAAAAATGGATTACAATAAAATTAAATGGAAAAAAAAAAGTTTTAAGAATGTCGGAAAAGAAGATCTGAAAAAAAAACAAGGAAGAAAAAATAAACACGAATAAAATATACAAGATGAGTTAAAGATCAATGAGCATAAAAAAAACCAAAAAAAAACCGTGTATTCTTCATAATGAAGTAAAAATGAAAACAAACTGGCTGAATTGAAATGAAGATAGGTAATCACTAAGAGAGACTAATACAAGATGGAAGAGTTTTTTTTTTTTTAAATAGTAGGCGTCCAACCCGAAAAGATTTGCATGCTTCAGCTCTGTGTGGACACAAGATACCGCTTAGAAGATCTGCCTAGAGCTATGGATGATAGCGATGAATGGCGTTTGAAAGTGCTGTTAGCGTGGCTTGATGGAGAAATTTGATTTTTTGTTTGTTTGCTTTGATTTTATAGAATATCAACTTTTGTAGGATATTTAATGCCGAATCCATTTTCATTCTAATAAACAGTTCTATTTCAAACAATTCAATTTAGCATGAGTACACAAGTTAATTGTAAAAAGCATTTCTATTTCAAGCTATTTAGTTTAGTCAAACAGTTCTAACTCAAGCAATTCAATTAAGCATGAATATAGTTTTAGTTTATACACGGTTGAATGTCAAAATCGTTCTATTTCGAGCAATTCAGTTCAGCATAAGTACGCAGTTTAAATGTTAAGGTAGTTCTATTTTGAGCATTTCAGTTTAGCATAATTGCACAGTTTAAATGTCAAAACTTTTCAATTTCAAACTATTCAGTTCAACATAATTACACAGTTTAACTGAAGTACGCAGATTAAATGAAGTAGGAAGTTAAAATGTCAAAAAAGTTCTATTTCCAGCAATCTGGTTGAGCATAAGTACACTGTTTTGTTCTTTTTGACTCATAGATAGGAACCTATCAGGTGCAATCACCCCAGGGCTGAGTGATGGCAATGAAGGAGTACTTCGTATTTCCCAAAGCTCCAGCATTACTGGAACCTCACCCTCAGATTGTTTAGTTTAACATCCAGGACACTCGTTAAGGGGGTTTTTACCCCTCAGCAGAAAAGCAGTCGGTGTATTCTACAGCACCGGTTGACGAAGAAATTGATGGAGAATATATATGTATATATATATATATATATATATATATATATATATATATATATATATATGTATATATATTAGAGGGTTATTCAGTAAATAAAGGAAATTTTGTCCTTGGGATTAACAATAAGAAATATTGCTTACTAGTGCACAATGACCAATAGTGACAGATGCTTTAATTTCAGAGGAAACTCTCAGTCGTATTTTTTTAAAAGGCCGCTGCGCCCAGACATTCTTATTTACCGAATAAGTATTTTTTCTACTCAATCAATTATCTTTTTGACACAGGTTTGTTGAAGCAAGCCCATACCCATTTGTAAACAATTTTTTGACAAAAACATGCTTTATGCTCTGTCGACTGGGGCTGTGTCATACGTCGACTACATCCCCACAGAGTGGTACAAATTCCCTCAACTATCAAGACCACCTACTGGCATTTAGTGGCAACCCATACTTCTTAAGGACAAGGTCTGGATGGCTGAACTGTACATGACTTGGGAATCGAAGTGATCACCTGACTTGCCACACTCAATTTGGTCCTTCCTGGTTTAGACTTGTCGGCCGGTCGAAGGTATATATATATATATATATATATATATATATATATATATATAGGGTGGGTCAAGATGATCTGAAATATCTGTAGGTTTAAAAAAAAGCCGATTAGAATGAAAAATAAAAATGTTGCTTTATTTTCCAAAGGTACATATGATCCTTTTTTTGTTTTATTACGTTTTAAAAATCACATCAGTCAAATGTTTGCAGTTCTTGTTAACACACTGACGAAAACATTCGCAAAAGTTGTCCATAACTCATCGGATCATTTCCTGTGAAATGGCAACAATTTCGTATCAATACTGATCCAGTTGCTCTGAAGTTAGTAACCTACGACAAAATTGTATTTTAAGTATGTACGCGATCATGTTTACAAAGTCTAAAGTGCACACAGAATGCTCTTTGCGTTGCAGTTACTGAGGCATTCTTCATGAACATTTCTTCAATAAAACCACGATGGTGGCCGACACATAGGGTTTCCTGAAACGAAATAAAACAAAAAGGCATCTAATATATATTTGGAAAATAAAATCTCTCTTTTCTTTATTTATTCTTATTCGCTTTTATTAAAGCCACAAAAGTATATATATATATATATATATATATATATATATATATATAATCATTTCTATGCCCAGATAAATATAGGACACCTGAGGAAGGCCAGAGGATACAGCGGTCGAAACGTTGTAAAGTTGAAAATAGCAATAAAGATGCCCGTGGTGTAATGGTTATCGTCGTAGAAAATGGACATGGCGACACGAGTTCAAATCCTGGACAAGACTGATTGCATTTCACATAGCACTAATACCCTTGGAAAAGGTATTAATCCAATTATTCTCCCTCGAGCTATGGGTAAATAGTAGGGCAGACTAGGTTCTTCAGACTTGGTGAGGAAACTAGTCTAGGAGACGGAAAACTCTGAATTGAAACCTGTTAAACTCCGCTTAAAATTGACCTTGTGTCATATCCTCCCCGAGCGCGTTGGTAAATATGAATAAACATGAAGACAATAGTCCGAAAACTCTTACTGATAAAAATCATCAAGCTTCGTCTCAGAAATTTAGATAACGAATATATATATATATATATATATATATATATATAGGACTGGGCATTTAATAATCCACAAAGAACGTTATGCTTGAAAATACCACCGTAACAAACCAAACCAAATAATTTTTCTCTCTATGCATCATCCATTCTTTAGCCAACATAAGATTGATGAGAGACCTTTGTTCAGTACAGAAGCCCTCTATTTGATTTGAAGCCAGTTTGAAAAGCCTTAAAACAAATATTTTGCGAAGTCAAAATAATTTTTCGATAAACCAATTTCAAACAATGCCGAGTATGCATTTATGGAAAAAAAATGTTGTGCTGTTTACCTATTTCATTGAATTACACACACACACACACACACACACACACACACACACACACACACACACACACACACATATATATATATATATATATATATATATATATATATATATATATATATATATCATCAGTGTTATCTATTTCTTAAAAGGAATGTACGCATTGCATTCCCTTTAAAAATTGTTCTGTACAAAATATACAAAATATAATTCCTTATTTTTCTTTTCTTTTTAAATTTAATGTATTATTTATTTCAATTCAACACTTCAGGGAGACTCAGTGAAAGGATGTGTATCATAATGAACACTTGAAAATTCTATGCAGACCTTCGTCTTTGAAAATCTGTACGGATGATACGTAAAATTCAACTTGATGTAATCTCTTTTTATAAGAAAATGATATGACACTTCCTATCAAAACATGGAGTGAATTGTGCGAAGGACCATAGTCAGAAATATGCAGGGCGTTCAGCTTAAAAGGAAATGAAAGACAATGGTAGATATTCAAGAAGAAGAAAAATAGAAATAAACAAAGGAAAATAGAAAAAATAAACAGAGAAAAAATGTAAAAGGTAGTTTTTGAATAAGGACAGTGGACAATATAAAAAGAGATTAAGTAAGAAGAAAAAAGACGAGGTAAAAAAGACAATGGTAGATATTCGAGAAGAAAAAATAAATATACATAAAGAAAAATAGAAAGAAGAAAAAGGAAAAAAATATTAAAAAAATAAGTAGTTCTTGAAGAAGGAAAGTAAAAAATTATAAACGAGAGATAAAAGAAAAAGAAAAAAAGCAAAGAAAAGAAAAACAGCTTTAGATATTGAAGAAAACAAATAGATTAAGCAAAACAGAAAAAGAAAAGAAAAATGACGCAAAAGCAAATAGTAGTTGTTGAATAAGCAAAGTGAAGACATTGTAAAAAGAGAGAGAAAGGAAAAGGTAAAAATGGAAAAGAAAACAATGGAAGAGCTTTAAGGAGAAAATGAACACATAAAACATAAAACCATTAAAAATAGATCATGAAATAGGAAAAGAAAAAAAAAGAAAAAAGAAAAGAAAACAAAGATAATCGTAGATCTTAAATAAGAAAAGTAAAAAAAATAAATAAATAAAATGAATAATGTAAAGGAAAAAAAGAAAAGAATAGAAAGACAATGTTTGGACTTGATAAAGAAAAAATTGAAAAAATAAAAAAAATTCAGAAAGAGATATTGGAACAAATGAAAGAGAAGAAAAAAATAGAATGAAAACAATAGATCATGAAGTAATATCAAAATGTAAACAAGTAAGAAAGAGATAACTAGAAATTTAAAAAAAAGAAAACGAATAAAAAAAAAAAAGAAGAAATACGATGGTAGAATTAGAAGAAGAAAAGTTAAAAAAACAACATCCATCTTTTGAAATCTGTACGTATGTTACTGAAAATTCAACTTACAACAATCAGTTTTCATAAGCAAATAATAAGAGACTTACCAACAACTCATGGAGTAAATTACGCGAAGATATATGCTGAACATTCGTCTGGAGTTTATTATGTGAAAGAGAAATTCGGACGAATACACTCAGAGATTTTTGACATTTATGCTCACATTAAGTATTTTAATTCTTAATTGTTCTTCAGTTCAATTGACTATTTATTTTCCAAGTCTTTTAAAGATGATTCACTTTGGCATCATTGTTTAATTACAAATCAGAGTGTGTGGGTTATTTAATGCAGAACCATCTTTGCAGAAGGACTGTAAAAATAAAAGTTGGTGACCCAAGTCGAGGGTGACCCGAAGACTCCCTTTTCAACAGGTACAACCCTAAGGTGTAGGGGAGGACGCTACTCCTTCCCTGGATTGTTCCACATTACCCTTGGTACGTATCTTATATTGTTGAGTGTTAAGCAAAAAGGTTTCAACTACCATTTTTAAAGTTTTGGTATGACGCAACCTCGCATTGAACCCAGGTCTCCGGGATCATTGTCGAACACTAATCACTAGGCTAATGTAAACTTGATATTTAACTGCTGCAACTTGTATTTAATTGTATTTAATCGTAACAATTATTTACATACCTCAGCAAGTATATATATATATATATATATATATATATATATGGTTGTTGTATGTCCAAAGAAAGAATAAAAATGGATTCTAAAATAAGAATCTCCACGAAGAGATTCGTATTTTTTGAATTTATCTATTTTGTTCTTAACTCTTATGTATGTTTCCAGCTTGTTGCTTTCGTCAGAGAACATATGTGACATAGGGCCTTGATAATGGGGTACTCAAAAGAGACTTGACCTTACTCTTGTTTCCATTTTGAATGACCCTTGGTAGGTCAGGCGGGTTATATATAAGTTTTATCTCCCTTTTTCCTAAAGTGAGTTTACTTTGGTCTGCTTTACCCCTCTTTGATATATATATATATATATATATATATATATATATATATATATATATAAACATAAATTGCTTTATATCAGTTATAGGACACACACACACACACACACACATACATACATACATATATATATATATATATATATATATATATATACTTAAAAATATATATATATAAGTTGGCTGACCATTGTCGTGGGTGACCCGAAGGATCTCTTTTCAATAGTCACTAGACCAAGGTGTAGATGAGGGCCTACTCCTTTCCCTGGCTTATTCCACTTACTCCTGGTTTATGTTAAGCAAGAAAGTATCAAGTACCATTTTTTTTCTTAGTCTTTGGAAGTCCTTGATCTGAGATTGAACCTTGGTCTCCAAGACCATTGGTGAACAGGCTTTCGGAGAATATGCGCACATTTGGTTATAATTTCAGAAGCTTTCGAGTTGACTTGTGTGTTGTGGGGGAGTTCCCGTTGCCTTTTGGTTAACGTGCTAGATTGTGATATTGCAGTTAGTGGGTTCGAACCCTTCTAGTGTTATTACGCAGTTTTATAATACCCTTGCAAATGATATGAACCCCTTCATTCCACTCATCTATAGGTTAAATAGTGCCACTCGTATCCTTTCTCAATTATGTATTTAGGATGGCTGAAATGCGTTATATATCCTACCGGTGAACAGTAATGGGTATGACACATTCTTCATGTGAGGGGAGGTTATTTGCTGACTAAGTAATCACCACAAGTAGTAATTTACCTGTTGGTGCGTATTGTATTTTGTTAATATAAAAAAGATATCCATTTCATTCTGAACCTCCACTTCGGTTATTTCTCATTCAGTAACCTTTTAAGTTACAACAATATGCCATTAAACAAAGTATCAAAAGAGTAAGATTCATACAACATGGAGGTGTTTGGCATTGTAGCATAGGACCAAAATACGCGGTGTCTGAAAGAAAGGAGTTCGCAGAAAAGAAACACTAAAAACTTGAATTTTAAGGAAGAAAATAGTAGTCGCTTTTATTCTTGGAGACTACAGCGGACTGTAGTTAAAAAAAAAGTTTGTTCAATAGCGTTCTTCCTCCCTCCTCTTCTTGGCGATGACGGCGGCGTCCTTATCGTTGGATTCTTGATACTTTCATATCAGTCGAATTGCTGACTGGCTGGGTATGATATAGGTTGGGGCGTCATGGACCACTGTTGAACCTGTTTGGAAACCTGTCTTGAACTGCCAAAATCTCGTTACTTGATTTCCTTATATAGCGATTTGATGGATCAACTCCAAGGCTCCCGAAGGCTCAACGATCACCTGTGAAAACAGTAGTGCAGCACGTAAATGTTCACGCGTGATTATATTAAAATCACGCTTGAACTCTACTGGGCACTCTGCCTGCACGAGCGAGGTTCGTGACACTTTTGATCGTCAGACTCATGTACCCAACGACCGATCACAGCTGATGTGCTCGTGCGTTCTCCAACCCTGAAATCGCTGCAACTCAACGACGGCGCCCGTCCGTAAAATTACAACATAAGATATGGACTGGGCGAGCAGAGTTCAAATTCATGATGAAGCTGTTTATATTTTAGTAATTGCTTTGAAAAAAAAAGTCATAAATTCATTATTTATTCCCACACCAGAAATAAGTAAACTACGTGTGGCTACCAACCTAAGAAAAAGAATAACTCTAAATTCTAAGCTATCTCTCCCCCACTTATAATTGACCTTGTGCTACCTTCTGGTCGTAACTGAGGAGTTAAATAAATATAGTCGTACCATCTCAGTGTCTGCAAAACTCTGAGAGTGTACATGCCTTGGTTAACGGCCAAGGAATGTAATTAAGTGGGGTTTAAGTAATGGTCGTCGACCTCTGATAATAACACATACAGATTAGGTATGGATTCTTTTTTTGATGGTATATCAACACTGGAGGGGTATTTAATGCCAAATCCATCCTTGTAGAAAGTGATATTTAAGGCATAGCTGCAGAGATTAATAAGTCCAATCCTTACCCAAAGGAATTTGCCTGAAGTTGAATTTAATTGCTCGATTGAATTTCGAACTCAGACAACGCTACAGGGATCCCTTCCCTTGTTCACACACACGCACACACACACACACACACACACACACTCACACACACACACACACACACACATATATATATATATATATATATATATATAATCATTATCACTGATTCAGCAATATTATCTCAACATTTAATCATGACTAAATTGGAATACATTCAGTGTACTGTAATTTTAATTTCCGTCAGTCTACATAAGAATGATGGAATGTTTTCGGCATCAGGATTTATTCACATAAACATTTTCTTTGGCTTTTCGCCAACTTTTGCAATAACTCTTTATTCCATCGCAAAAGAAATATTCCGCTTTGGATTTCATAAAATCTTTGAGCAATTTGAACTTCTTAGATACATAATCTAGGCAAGGAAGCAAAGCGACATATGGTCTTGGAATTTATGTCTGGAGAACTTCCGATACGATCTTGATTGATTTTAACGGCATATCAATACGCTGGGCTTATTTTGTGCCTTGACGTTAACAAATTACTTACATTGTGTGTTTATATTAATATTTTTGTGCAGTTATTTTGCAATTTTTAGTTTCAAACTCTTATAAAAATTGTTTCTAGTACATATAATTTGTACGCATTTTATGATTTCAAATATTCGTAATTCTAATAATTTATACATCGGGGTTCAATCCCAGAACACCCCACAAGACACCAACTATACGGCCTCTTGCCTCCCATCACAAAAACTATACAAGTTAGAAGAAACAGACACGCAGAAGACTGCTGGAGACGCAAAGACGAGCTCATAAGTGATGTACTCCTATGGACTCCCACATATGGCCAAGCAAAAGCAGGATGACCAGCTCGAACTTACATACAGCAGCTATGTGAGGACACTGGATATAACCCTGAAGACCTGCCAGAGGTGATGAATGATTGGGAGAAGTGGCGAGAGAGGATCAGGGATATCCGTGCTAGCCGCACGACATGATGATGATGATGATGATGATGATAGACTCAAAAAATGGTATTTGAAGTCACCTTGCTTAACACTCATTATTATAAGATACGGATCAAGGGTAAAGTGGAGTAATCCAGGGAATGGAATTGTGACCTCACCTAAAGCTCAGTGTAGTAGCAAATGAAAAAGAAGCCTTCGGGTCACCCTCGATTACGGTCGCCAACCTTATTTTTTTATGGTATGGTTTCTATTAATTATTTATGTTTACTAGAAGAACAATGATAACTGTGCTCCCAAAGAGACAATACAGCTACAATGATGGTCAACAAAAACAGAAAAGCAATGGTTTGCTCACCTAAATGTGACACTAATTTCTTTTAAATCGATTCTAGAAACGTGCAACGGGATACAGTGGTATCATTTCTATTAATAATAGGCCCTAATTACATTACATCATCATCGTGTCGTGCCGCTAGCATGGATATCCCTGACCCTCTCTCGCCACTTCTCCCTATCGTACATCACCTCTGGCCGGTCAAGAGGGCTACATCCTGTATTCTCACATAGTTACTGAATGTATGTTCGAGCTGGTCGTCCTGCTTTTGCCCGGCTATATGTGGGGGTCCATAGGAGTACATCCCTTATGAGCTCGTCCCTGCTTCTCCAGCATTGTCCTGCATGTCTGGTTTGGCTAACTTGGATAGTTTTCGTTATGGGAGGCAGGTGGCCGTATAGTTGGTGCCTTGTGGAGTGTTGCCTCCAGAACTTGTTCAATATTGCTCGCAGCATTCTTATGTAATTGCCGTCTAGCTTCTTCTCCAGCCGTTTACATTACATAGTCAGTCAAAAGTACTAATGAAATAAGATAGTTTCATAATAAAAAAAAAACGTCAAAGCTGACGGTATTTTACTGGAATAATAACTGATACAGATTCCTCAAAGGATCTAGCATTTCTCAGAAATACACATGCACAAGCTAAATCTCGGCTGGAAAGCCTTGAGCAGGCAGCAAAAGGCTTCGAAATATCAGATTAAACAGCCTTCTAATGTTTTACTCAGATGGTTATCAAATGAAATGCCTTTGAAATAAGTCGAGCCATTAAATACTTTGATCGAAATATCTCTTCTACTGATAGTGTTGACAACGCTGAGGTAAGGCATGGACTACTAAGGAAATCTCATCTCTTTAATTATATAAGATGAGAATTCTTTCAAGCTGTTGTCGGGTCAGTACTATTATACAGTTACTCCTCTATAACTTAACGAAACACCTCGAGAACAAGCTTGATAGCATCTACACAAAAATGTAACTTGCTATTTGAAACAAATTCTTGAAGCATCACCCCTAAAAAAAAAAAAGCAAAAGTAAAGCTACTTGATTCGCATCTTACAAACAATCTAATCAGGTCGAGCAAGACAGGCTGTAAGAAATAAGGATAAACTCAGAGGTGATTTTCGAAAATGATCTCCTACATACAGATACACCAGTGTTAACTACCAAGTAAAATCTTATATTCATGAGCTCTGATAGGATATTGGATACGGTTTATAGGACATACTAAGAACGATGGCTAATTGGTTGGTTGGCCGGTTATTTGGGTTTTATGGCAAATCAACCTTTGTACCTTATTTAACGCCAAATCCATTTTTATACAAATAATCAGTTCTATTTCAAACAATTCAGCTTAGTATGAGTACAGAGTTTAATTGTCAAAAGACATTCTATTTCAAGCTACTCAGTTTATTAAAACAGTTTTAAATCTTCTAATTCAGTTTAGCATGAGTACAGATTTTGTTTACACACAGTTAAATGTCGAAACAGTTCTATATTAAGTAACTCAGTTTAGTGTATGTACAGTTTCAATGTCAAAAAGAGTTCCATTTCAAAGAATTTAGTTTAGCATAAGTACGCAGTTTAATTTAAGTACAGATTAATTGTGAAAAACTATTCAGTTTAATCAAACAGTTCCTATTCAAACAATTCAGTTTAGCATAAGTATATTGTTAGTCCTATTAAACCCATAGATAGGGCCCAATCAGGTGCAACCATCCCGGGCTAGAGTGGACCTGGGAGCAATGGCAATGAATGGGTATTTCACATTCCCCAAATTTCCAGCGTTACTGTAAGATCACCATCAGATTGTTAAGTGACATATCCATGACACTCGTTAGAGGGGTCTTACCCCTCTGCATAGGTGCAGTCGGTGTATTCTACAGCTCCAGCCGACTGGGCAAGCTGGTACTTTAAGTGACCATGTATGGCATATCTAAGGAAAGCTTAGTAAATAAAATTGAGTCTCCTTGTATTATGGTCAAGTCACGCTGAAAGAGTTCTCGTTTAAGTTAAGAAACGAGGAGCCTTTTTAATACTTAGATAAGTGAGCATTTAAGCCACAGATGGTACACAAAAAAATCCGATCAAATGTTCGTAAAGAAAATCATATAATTCAATTACTCTTAAGTCATGCTGATAACAATTTGTTCTGCTTGATCAGTAAAGCTAAGCAAAGATGAGCCTGTTTAATATTTAGATGACCTTTTAAGCAACAGTTAGAACGATAAAAGAACTGAGAACTGAGCTGTAAATTAAAGGAAAACTTTGAAAATAATAACATGATATATATTCCAAAACAGGAAAACCTGTCCAGTCGGTTTGGGCAGTAGAATACCGTGACTGCATTTCTGGAGAAGAGTAAAACTCCGCCAACGAGTATCCAAGATATGACATTAAACAATCTGATTACAAGGCTCCAGTCAAGTAGATTTGAGGACTGAGGAGTACCCGTTTATTGCTATTGCTCCCTGGTCCATTCTGACCTGGAGTGGTTGCACCTGATAGGGCCCTATCAGGTCCAACCATTCCGGGTCAGAGTGGACCGGGGAGCAATGGCAATGAATGGGTACTCCATATTCCCCAAAGCTCCAGCATCACTGGAACATCACCATCAGATTGTTTAGTGTTATATCGAGGACACTCATTGGGAGGTGCAGTCGGTGTATTCTACTGCCCCAGCCGACTGAGCAAGAGAGAGAGAGAGAGAGAGAGAGAGAGAGAGTGATGCAAGAAGATCGATGATTTCAGCTTGATGAATAATAATCATTTGCTTGCAGACAACTTTAATTTATTAATAATAAGTTGTATTAAAATTTTTAATCATAAAGTGATTAATTTTCATACAATTAATTTGTATACTTTCACTTGGTCTTAAGAAATACTATCAGACATTAATAATCGTATTTAATAATCATCATTTGATCACATACAGTTGTATATTTTCAGCTGTTAATATCCAGTAATAATAATCTTATTTACGGGGTGTCCTCGTGGTGTAATGGTTAAAGCGATGGGCTGTGGAATCGTTGTCAGCGAGTTCGTACTCCAGTCGCGCTATTACGTTCACTTTCGGGTAAATACCCTTGGGAAAGGTATAAACCCCCTTATCCTCCCACCTATAGGTTAGATAATACCACTACTGTTCTTCTAGGAGAATAGCTCTGGCATTGAATAACCCACAAAGGTTGATATGCCATAAAAACAAAGAAACCAAACCTAGTCTTATTTACTAATAAACCTTTGATATCATACAGTTGTATGGTTTCAGCTGTTAATCTCCAGTAATAATAATCTTATTTACTAATAATCCTTTGTTTGCATTCGCCACTGGTCTAGGAGACCTGCAATCAATCCCAGGTCGTGTCATACCAAAGACATTTGAAATGGTACTTGACACCGCCCTGCTTAACACTCAGCAATATAAAGTACGTATCAAGAATAAAGAGGAGCCATCCAGGGGAAGGAGTAGCGCCCTCCCCTACACCTCGGTGTAGTAGTTAATAAGCCTTTGATTGCATACAATTGTATGGATTCAACTGTTATATCCAGTAACTATCATTAAATTTAATAATAATTATAACAACGAAGAAGTACTTCACACAGCCTAGATTTCCAGAAATTAAGCCTCACCACCGGTTGAAGTATATAGTTATACCCTTGACACCCCTTTTTGTTGAGGTCTGTACGAAATACAACCAGGTTATTGTAAGTCCCGGCTTCAAGGCATTTAAATAAATCAAAGGGGCCAAGATTGAAAGAGCAGTTGAAAAAGATGAATGAATGAATAGAAAATAAAAAGGAAATTAACGAATAAAGAGAAATTAATGTAAAAATTATTGGAACTTGGAATTATAAAAAAAAAAAGACTTAATTTTCGAAAGAAAAGAAATGATATTTTTTTTTAAATAGATAATAAAAGAAAATGTTTAAAAGATTAAATGAAGAATACAAATAAGGAAAACAAGAAATGAACAAAAAACATACTAAAAATATGTAAGAAACAATGTCAAGATTTAAAAAATGATTGAAAAAACAAAGAAGAAAAAGCAATCTGTGGTAGACGAAAAAGAAAAAAAGAAATATTCAAATGATTAGAAATAAAGAACGAAGCAATAAAAACAAAGATAAATGAAAGGACATTGTGGAAATGATAAAAGAAAGAAAAGTAAAAAAGAAAAAAAATTAAAAATGGTTGATTTTGAAGAAGAAAAATAAAGACATGGGAAGGAAAGGAAGGAACTGTGATTATTGATGGAAAAAAAATAGAAAAGAAAGACAATGGTAGATCTTGAAAAAAAAGAAAAAAGAAAAAGAAAAAGAAAAGAAAAAGTAAAAATAAAGAAAAGAGTATGTGTAGAAGAAAGATAGAAAACATTTAAAATAGATAAAGGAAGAAAAAAGAAAAAGAAGAATAAATAAATATAAATAAAATAGCAGTTCTTTAAGAAGAAATTTTTTTTAAAAATGTAGAAAGATAGAAAGAAAAAGAAAAGAAGGAAAATGGGAGAACATGCAAAGGAAAAATAAAAACATAAAGAGTATGAAAGAGATAAAGAAAAAAGAAAATGAAAAAAGAAGAAGGAAAGAAAGAATGGTAGGTCTTGAAGAAGAAAGTGAAAAGAAAAGCAAGCTAAAAACAACAAAAAGACGGAAATAATGAAAAATAAAAGAAAAATGAATGTAAAAAGAAAATAAAGAAAATGGTAGATATTCAAGAAAAAAAAATTGATAATAAGAAAGCTATTGAGAAAAAAAGAAAAAAAAATTAGTCAGAAAAAATGAAATAGAGAAGTAAAGTTTTCGACGATAAAGAGATAAAAGAAAAAATGAAAAAAAGAAAAGAAAGATTAAAATTAGAAATGGTAGTTCCTAAAGAAAATTAGAAAAAAAGAGATAAAGAAAAAAAATGAAAAAAAAATAAATAAATAAAGATCATAAAAGAAAGAATTTGGCAAATCTTGGCGAAGAAAAGGATTGTGACATCTGTCCTGCCACAATTAGCGTCGATGGGTGCAGAAAGAACAACTTTGGATTTAACCTTGAAATCAAAAAATCAAAGACAATGAACGGCAAGAAAAATTCTGAACGCAATGATATTGATTCAGGTCAATATTTTGCGCAACTCTAGTAATAAACCCTACCTTGATTGCTAGTTGTTTTTTCTTGCTGTACACCATGGAAAAGAACCAATGTACTATGATATGATGAAAAAAAAAAATCACCGTAAAAAGAAACAAACAAAAAACTTTAGAATAAAACGAAAAAGAAGTTTTGACATACATTGTCAAGTAACGTTTTTCAGTTAAAACATACGCAATGTCTTTCAGTTCAGCGGAATCATTTTGCATGCACAGCAAACTATTGATTATAAATATAATATTACATTTGCTGCTTTTGGGAAGTCGTAACATGAACCCACTTTATATGTCAACTAGTTACTAACATTTTTAGAATAGCTAAAAATTTGGTGATTAAAAGCTATTTAAAAAAATGAATCTTTGTATGATTTCTTTTCGTGAAAACTGCTTATAGTACCGCTCATAAATACCTACATCCCAAACATTGTTTAGTACAAAATTTATTTACTTTTGAACCAAAGATACCAGGGTTTACGTATTTCTTTAATCAATCGAAACAAGCTATTCATTACCAAGATGTACAGCTATATTGAAACGTGGGGATAAAAATATGGTTGCCCAGTCGGCTGGGACTGTAGAATACACCAACTGCAACTTTGCGTCTCTGCAGAGGGGTAAGACACCCACCCCAATCAGGTTCATATCTATGGATTGAATGGAACTAAATCATGGTTTCAAGTGATTGCATTTAAACTGCGTATTTATGCTAAAGTGAGCTGTTTAAAAAAGAACTGTTTTGACATTTAAATTATGTACTTATGCTAAACTGAATTAGTTGAAATAAAACTGTTTTTACGTTTAACTGTGTATTGCCCAATTGGCTGGGGATGCAGAATACACCAACTGCATCTCTGCATATGTGTAAGACTCCCTCCAACGAGTGTCCTGGATATGACAGTAAATAATCTAATTGTCAAGTTCCAGTAATCCAGAAGCTTTGAGGAATGCAGAGTAACCCTTCATTGCTGTTGCTCCCATTTTGGCTTGGAGTGGTAGCACCTGATAGGCTCCTATCTATGGGTTAAACAGAACCGAACTGCTTAGATCTACTGAACTGAATTGTTAGAAAAAAAACTGTTTTGATATTTAAACTGTGTACTTATGCTAAACTGGACTGCTCGAAATAGAACTGTTTTGATATGTGAACTGCGTATGTATGCTAAATTGAATTGTTTGAAATGGAACCGAATTTGTATGCTAATCTGACTTGTTTAAAATGGAAGTGTTTTTGACATCGAAACTGTACTTACACTAAACTGAATTTTTTAAAATAGAACTGTTTTTACATTTAACTGTGTGTAGACAAAACCTATACTTATACTAATGTGAATTGTATGAATTAGAACTGTTTGACTAAACTGGATAGCTTTAAATAGAAATGTTTTAAAAATTAAAATGTGTACTCATGCTAAACTGGACTGTTTGAAATAGAATTGTTAGTATAAAAATAGATTTGGCATTAAATAAGCAACAAAGGTTGATATGCCATAAAACCCAACTAATCAACCAACCAGAAATTGAACATAGTTTACGAGCTAGCAGATCCTTCTAGTGAGTTAGATTCACACCGGGTGCCCCATACTTCTGACTTTTTCCAACAACTAAGTTGAGCGTAGCAAATATGTATTTCCTTTTTGGTTGCTAAGTTTCTATACTCTAGAATGTGGTATTAATTATAGCTAATTATACCCGTTCGGATTTGATAAGTTTCTTCAAGAAATTAAAAAAAATATCCTAGTATTCTTGAGAAAAAATAGTTTTTATTTAAACGATTTTTTTTTTTTTTTTTGGTTTTAATGATATGGAACATTGTCAAAATAATTGATTTTGTACGTCTTTTACTTCCCATATTTAATTCCACTTACTTTTTGGCACATCTATGATCATCACATGGAAATAAAGAATATGTTAAAAACAAGAAAGTAAAGAAAAAATAAGCAAAAAACCTCCAAAAAGCAAAAAAAATAATATGATATTAAATAATGTGTTTTCGGTTCAAGGCACTATTCAAAGTATTGCTCTAAATCAAAACCTACGATTATCAGATCTTTTAAAGTGTTGCTGTGAACAGACAAATTCTGTAACAAATAAAATTGCATTAAGCAAGGCAGTACTACATTTGGAAAGCCTGATGATTAGACTTTTTAATAATAAAGTAATGAACCGAAAAAAAATCTAGAAAACGTTTAACAATCTATTCAATATATTGTTATATATTGAAACCTGGTATTGTAAGTCCATGAATATTACTGCATTGAACTGAATAAATTTTTGAACTGATCACCGGCACTATACACTTTATTGCTATATAGTGAAATTCTAGAAAATAAAGCCGTGAAAAATACTGCCTAAAATCTTGATCAATTTAACCACATTAATCAAAGTATTGCTGTATATCAAACCCATTTACAGTGGGGCTTTTAACTGAGCTGAATTAAACTAACAAATTATAAAACATATTAACCGCAATTTTTAATGTATTGTTAAATGTTTGAACTTGGTAGAGTAACGTCTTGAACTATGATACCATGAATTGACAATATTTTGAAACTTATTTTCGGCATTATTCGAGAATAATGCAATATACTGAAACCCGTTTTAATAAAGGTGTGAAAAGTGCTTCTTTATATTGCGAAAATTCTTGAAGAATATACAACCCAATTAAAGAATATTGCAGTGTACTGTAATGTTTTACAAAGGTTTTGAAAAATGCTGCTTTGGATTGCCAGAATTCTGGAAAGAATTTACTCTATTATTCAAGGATGTTGTCTTTAGTCTCTTTGTTTAATGGCATGTCAACCTTTGTAGGTTAGTTAATGCCAAAGCCATTTTCCTGGAAGAACAATTGTGGTACTATTTAACCCATATCTGGGAGAATAAGGGGGTTCGTACCTTTCACAAGGGTATTTGTCCGAAAGTGAACGAAATAGCGCGACTGGAGTACGAACTCGCTTACAACGATTACGCAGTGCATCGCTTAAACCATTATACCACGAGGACACCCCACCAAGGATGTTGTAGAATACTGTAACCCATTTTGATAAAGCTTTGGACAATCCTTATTTAAATTGCCAGAATTCTGGAACTAATTAACGGCGCAATTCAAAGAATTCCTATACTTCTTAGAAGGCATCCAAATCTTAGAAATACCAGCTTTTCTCTCTAATTTCATTATTTCTCGAAGAGCAGATTTTCGCGCTCTTAACTGACTTTATGTTTAAAAGGATGTGCGTTTTTATCAGGCATTGGGAAAATGATTCCCATTCGAACGACAACGAAACAAAAAAGTGGGAGTTGGTATGGGGAGAAATAATTTGTAAACGAGCATACCGAACATTTGTAACAAAGAGAGTGAGCGATAAAGTTGAGTTCGTGTGAAATGCGTCCTTTGATTGCCGGGCATAAAATTTGCTATGACACATGTCAGAAATAACAAGGTGCTTAAAGGTCATGCTCGTTAGACGTACGTCACGTGCGGAGACTGAGAACCGAGTGGTCAATAAATACTGACCACTTTGTTGTAGTCAGAGTGCTGTCATCAGGCCAACGACCAGATTGACCACGGCCATCCTCAAGAGACAAATGTCACGTGTGGAGATTTCCTTTCAAATGCGGGATGATAATAATAATAATAATAGTGATGATCAGTAAACTTTTGGATCGAATCACTGTCCAGTCCTGATATGGACCAGAAACGACAGAAATTTGGTGATAATCATCAGCCAAGCTAAAATTCTGGTTGAAAGATTTTTAGATAAGAATATGTGATAGAATACCAACGAGAAAGATCAATGAACGGTAATAGAATTAAAATATGTTCTGTATTTACTGACAATGGAAATTGTTGGTGGATATTTTAATGCATACACAGCTAAGCGCAAGCACAGTATTTAACATAAATAAGTAGAACCTTTACATTTTGCTTTTTATAAAGTTAATGATCACTGTTTTTGTTTGGTTTGGTTTTATGGCACATCAATTGTTGGTTATTAATGCCAAATCCATATTTCATATTTATTCATATGTGATATGATAATGGGAGTTCACACACACACATACATACACACACCAATATATATATATATGACCTTGTTCTTGAAGACTTAGAGGGTAACCAGAAGGCTCCCTTTTCAATAGCTATCACACCAAGGTGTAGAGGGGGGTACTCCATTTCCTGGATTGCTCCAATTTACCCTTGATCTCTACTTTAAATAGCTGATTGCTAAGCAATGCGGCACCAAGTACCATTTTTTAAAGTCTTTCGTATGACTCGACCTGGGATTGAACCTAGTCTTCCGGTCTATTTGCGAACACACTACTCATTGTCCCAATGGCCCGGTATATATATATATATATATATATATGTGGATGTGTAATTGTTGTCGGGTGCTGAATGCTGCTGGTGGTCAGCGGAATTATTTGCAGCATCTTTGACCAGCATCAGAGTGTCTAGCTCAATCCCTTTGTCTATTTTGGCGCGACAACCACTTGAAATGCTGTTCCCGCGTGAGCCAACGAGACCGAAAGAAAGGACGAATGACGTTGCTCTGTTATAAGTGAGACTCCGGAGCAGAGTCAGACATTCAAACCCAAGACGCAGGGTTGGTCAGTCGACTCAAAGACGTGAGTCCAGAGCAGTCGGACGGCAGTAAAGGCAAAGATAGACGAGTTAGCATCTTTGGTAGCTGTGTAGGATTTTCGTGGAGTTCTTGCGATAGCCACATATAACACACAGGAATGATTAAAAGTGCCAACTTCACCTTCTTACTTTTTGCAGTTCTGAATCCGTGTTTGTCTGTTTCTTTTTCACCCATCTATTATTTTACAATTTTTAGTGAAATGTCCTCACGGCTGGTTGTGAGAAGAAACAACGGGGTCCACACCACTAGACGAACGGCCTGACCAACAAAACCCGGCTATAGACAGTTCTATTCCCCAAAGCTCCAGCATTACTGGAACCTTATTATCAGATTGTTCAGTGTCATATCCAGGATACTCGTTGGCGAGGAGGTCTTATCTCTCTGCAGAGATGTAGTTGGTGTATTCTACAGCCCCAGCCGACAGGGTGAATTAAAGATCAGGGGAGTGTAAGGTAATTTTTTGTTGTTTTAACCCCCGGGTTCATTCTGACCTGTGGTTGTTGTGTGATGATCCTCTGCTTGGGTTGATGCTATCTTTTCGAAAATTATGAGTGTTTGATAAGTATACTTGAAATCACATTATTGTATTTAAGATATATACATTAGAAAGGAATAATTGATATATTATTATTAACTAAGAATAATTGATACCATATTGTTATTATCATTAACTAGGAATAGTTACTCGAACCAATATAATTGGGCAGAGTTTTTTTATATTATTTATGGATACATGAAACCATATAACTATTGGTTTTTGGTGCTATGATGACATTTTGAGTCAAATACATGTTTAAGAATTATAAGATTTTGATAGGAATTCTAATATGAAGCCATAAAGATTATTTTGCTTGTTATTTAATGGCATAACAATTTTCTCGGGTTATTTACAACCAAATTCATCCTTTTTCTTTTTGAAGGACAGTAGTCGTACTTAGATGGGAATATAATGAGGTCGGTACCTCTCCCGAAGGTATTTGTCTGAACGTAATTTCGCAACTGGAATTCGAACACGCGTACTACGATTCCGCAGTCCAGTGCTTTAACCATTACACCGCCGTACAAGTTACAACATTTGGAATAGTTTTTTTGAAGCTATCGCTTTTTATAATTGATTATCAATGATTACTTGAAACCATATAACTTTATACAAACAAATTGTTATCATTAGTGAGAAATACTTTCTTGAAAGCATATAAGCCTTACTGTAATATAATAGCCGAGGGATTTCGGTTAATACCGTTAGGTTTAGTTAGGCTGAGAACCATTCGGCTTAGCCCATGGGTTAATTAGGTGCAACCTTGATGCAGATGGTAACGCGTGTGCGCACACAGAGCGGACATGCCACTCAGAGATGTCACAATAGCCTGATATTATTAAACGGGTAACAAAGTGCGAGTGACGTCACGCATCAGAAGCGCAGAGGTTTGTGGGAGATTTGAAGAAAGTTAGAGAGTTGAAACTAGACGCCGAACGAGGAGGTTCAACTGAGGCGAGACGAATTTGTGCGTCATGGATACCGCACGAGATAGGGGCCAGATGAAGAAGCCATCATAAAAAGATTGTGTCTCTCTCTCCTTATGTCGAAACCTTTAACTCAAAAGTAATAAAAAGGTTTTGTACCTGAACAAGAAGTCGTTACGTGTTTTCGAAATTCGAGATTCCTATGTTCTCTATGTATATATGTTACCAACATTCTATGTCTATTTCACACATGGCCATATTCGTGTATATGGATATGTAACATTACAATTGCCTGAGAAAAGAACTTACAAAATACGAAATATCATCAGTATTGGGATAACATAAAAAACAACAAACTACTTAACCAAACTAAATGAAATCTTTGAGATTGGCATAAATAGATGAAAAAAGCCTTGAAGTAGAGGAATCGAAACGACGTGTAAACAACATAAACAAAATGGTTATGCAACAATTTTTTAGTATTATTTTGTTTGGTTGGTGTTGTGTTCTGGTTAGTGAACACAAGTAGTAGTAATAATAAGACAAACCACGATATGTGAGGAAAATAGTTATATTTATAGGCAAGAGTATTTACAAGAGAGAGACTGTTAGTAATAAGAACATAGGATTAGTGATAGAGTAATGATATACTTCAACAATAGGAACGGCTCTTCTGGTTTGACTCAGATAGATCTCCGCTACTATCATATATGGCAGATGGAACAGCTCATTATGCTGAAAAGGTATGTGATACCCCCCCAAAAAAGTAGTTGGTTATGTTTAATGGCATATCAACCTTTGTAGTTTATATGACGCCAAATCAATTTTAATGAAAATAGTTCTATTTTAAACAATTCAGTTTAGCATGAGTACAGAGTTTAATTATAAAAAGCATTTCTATTTCAAGCTATTCAATTTATTAAAAAAAGTTCGAATTCAGTTATTTCAGTTTAGTATAAGCACAGAAGTTCTATATTAAACAATTCAGTTTAGTGGAAGTATAGTTTCAATTTCAAAACCAGTTCTATTTCAAACAATTCAGCTTTGCATAAACACGCAGTTTAAATGTAAGTATACAATTTTATTGTCAAAATATTTCTATATCAAACTACTCAGTTTAATCAAACCGTTCTAATTCAAACAATTCAGTTAAGAATGTATACAGTTACTTCTATTAAACCCATAGCAGGTACTACCATTCTCGGCCAAAGTGGACCTGGGAGCAATGGCAATGAAGGAGTGCTCTGCATTCCCCAAAGCTCTAGCATCACTGGAACCTCATCATCAGATTGTTTAGTATCATATCCAGGACTCATATTGGGGGAGTCTTATCCCTCTGCAGAGGTGCAGTCGGTGTATTCTACTGCTCCAGCCGATTAGGCAATACTATTAGTCAAGAATACTTGAAACTATAAAATTATGCCCAAAATTATTAGTATTAGATGGGAATAATAAAAACCCTATCACACTGTGCAAATCACTTGCATCAAATTTCGGCATAAAATCCATAAGGATTTTGATATTTGGTAAATATATAGACCAAACCAAACAAAATCGAATCGAATTGAACTGAACCGAAACGAACAGAGACATTACCATTTATTTATAAAACACTAGGTGTTTTTAAATATTTACCGGGAGCTAATTGCTCATGTACTGGACTGTTGCTTCGAAAGGAGTTCGATCTTCACACATGGCATAATCATATTTACCCAACCCCTCCGCTCGGGCAGGATATAACACAAGCTCAATTTTTTAAGGGGAGTTTAACAGGTTTGAATTCAGAGTTTTCCTTCTCCTAGATTAGTTGCCTTATCAAGGCTGAAGAAACTAGTCTGCCCTACTATTTACCCATAGCTGGAGGGATAATAATTGGATTCATACCTTTCCCAACGGTATTAGTGTTATGTGAAATGCAATCAGTCTCGTCCAGGATTTGAACTCGTGTTTTCGTGTCCATTTCCTTTGACGATAACCACGGCACCACATGGCATAACATTCACTTAAGGACTAATGTAGTAAGGAAAGATATGACCACATTTACCCCACCACCACCACCACCACCATCTATGCGTTAAGTTGAATTACTACTGTTCTTCTATAAGGATGGATTTGCTTCAACTAACCAATGAATCTTGATATGCCATTAAACGAAGAAACAAAATTTATTACATTTACTATGGAGGCTAAAAAGATTTTGCCCAAAACAAAAAGAGGATCGAATTTTATCAATCATTTAGTTTGGTTTCTTCGTTTAAGAGCATATGAACTCTCATGGGTTATTTAATTCCCAAGCCTTCCGAGTAGTATTTAACTTATAACTCGAAGAATCAGGGATCCATACGTTTTCAAAGGGTTTTAGTAAGAAAGTGAATGTTAAGGCGTGACTTGAGTTCGAACACACTTAGTTTAAGTCCATCACGTTAGCCACTACATCTTGATTACTACCCCATTTTATACTTTAAATGTGTATTTAATTTTCTGTAAGGTTATTGAAACCTGAGTAACGACATGTCTAATGTTGAAGTCCGGAATAAATATTTGGAAATATGCATGCGTTTCATATCGTTAACCGTTCCTTGAACTTTTCTGTATCTTTCGTACATATTTATCGATTAAGAAACGTGGACTCTTGAGCAACGAGGCAAAACTGATCTGATTTCCCTGCTAAATAGCCATAGATGAAGGGATAAGTGGTTTCGTGTCTTTTTTTCAGAGTATTTGTACGAAGTGAACGCAAACTGCCCTAAGCGGAATTGAACCCTGTTAAACGATACACTTCTCAGTAGCGATGTGAACCATACGCACCAATCACATCTTTCTTGGTCAAGGAATCAGGAATAAATATTTGTAGAAACAGATAGAGACTTAGAATAGACAGCAAAGGCGAATAAGTTATCGCAGGAAACGTGATAGCAAGTAATAGAAGAAGAAAAAAGACGAGAAAGCGTCGTGTTTTCTTTGTAATAATACTGATATTAGTATCGATAATAGTATCAAAAGTAGTTAAGGAAGAAAAATACTTGGACAGAAGGAAAAAAGTACTTACCAAAAAAAGAAAGCAAAAAACAAACAAAAACAAAAAAAAAAACGTATTTTATGGCAATGATTTTTTTCTTCTTTCTTCCTTTCACTTTGGCTTGTCCAAATTGTTATTCGTTTGGATTCGTAGCCTCTGCTTTAAAACCAATTTGTGTCTTACATATAAAAGGGAGCAGACGTGACGAGGTTTCGAACTGACAAATAAAGAGTAACTAAGCTGAAATCAAGAGAGCGACTCAGTCTTTGATTGCAGTGGCCAAGAATTTTCAGAAGAGTAGAGATACGCCGTGGAAATAGATTGCTACATAGATATTTGTCTTTGTTGATCGATCGATAAATAGATAGATAGATAGATAGATAAAGAGAATGTTAGCTCAGATAAACCATTATTTAGATGGAGCGATAAATCTGCGAAAATTCCACGTATCCACTTATATAATCTCGAGAAAAATAAATCTATATTCATCCATAAACGTAAGAATATATGGAACTATAACTGGATATATAGTCATTTTTTATGCATCACACACACACACACACACACACACACACACAGTGTGTGTATGTGTGTGTTTACGTGTGTACTTACTTTTATGTCTTTGGTCGTATATTTGTATGTACGAAGTATGTTTAAGATTTATACAGAGTGAACTATATTTACCAAGACAGATATGAACAAAAAATAAAACGTTAATTTTCTTTAACATACTCTTTTTGACATACTACACACTTGTTCCAACGAAATTTACATTGATTGAATCGCCTCATAACATGATAGGAAGCAACGTCATCGTTTTTTTTTTTCTTCAGCTTTCTCGAATCTTACAGCTGAGATGAATTGATTTCGCTAGCCAAAAGATTTCTGAAGAGTATATAGATATTTGGTATATAGATATTTACAATGTAGATAGATAGAAAGATAGATAGATAGACGAGCGTCCTGTTGATGACACGAAACTGGATTTAGGGTGAAGTTTCAGTCATGAAGATTCAGAGAGTGTGGAGAACTCCTTGATTGCCATTACTCCCATGTTCACTTTGATCTGGATGTGTAGTACATGTAAATTTGCCATCTACGGGTTAAATATACCTATTTTCGAATAATCCGTACACAATTGGACTGTGCGAAAAGATATTTCATAAAAAAGAACAAAAGAAAAAATATATAAATATAAACGTAAAATGCAGGCGTTTCCCTGACCTCTAGACATTAAATAACCCTAGACAGGTTGGTATTCTGTTAAGACCAATCAATTTGTCAATAAATGGAGCCCTCAGAACTTGTAAAAGGCATTAGATATACTAAAAATCCAAAGTAAAGTTTGGACCGCTCAGTTTACTGAACAGCTAAGAACGACAAGAATACTGAAATAAGTCCCAGAGTAATAAGGATACTGGCTGTCATTCGAACTTAAGAGAAGGCCTCCATTGGTAACTGGTGTGAAAAACAGAAACGAGTGAGATGATAATGAACGAAATCCTTATTAATAGCAGTCAGAGCTTGTGTGTCAGTATAAATGCTATTAATCTTAAGACAGAGAAGTCGGAACAGACAAATAAACTTACCGATGTGAAGTCAGAGATGAAAACGTCAGTCATGTAAATGAATACAGCTAATTAGCTCGTCGAAGGACTACGAAAATAGACAAAAGTGTATAGTTACGAAGAGTCACATGAATTACTTGGGACATATTCTGTTTTATGCCACTATCATTAGTCAGACATTCAAATTAACATCATTTCAAGGGATAGCCAAACTCTTTAAACGCTTAAACCAGTTTTGAACTGTAGGTTCAGATTCTTTTTCCTTTCCTTCCGCTTTCTGTATTTAGCAGTCAGCTTCTAGTCACTTTGAGACCCAGTTTCAAATAATCCCTTAAATTTGCCAGCGTTTCAATTCTGATACTAGTGTGGGGCTGAGTATCGTCTTTAGATTCAAACAATTATACGGACAATTTGATTTTGATTTTGTTGTTTCCATTATATTTCTAAGACTTCTTCAGATGTTTAATGCAACTGCTTAAGATTTACTGAAGGTTTTCAGGGTTTTTTTTTTTTAGTGGCATGTCATTCTCCGTGATTTATTTAATGCTAAAGCCAGCCTTCTAGAAGAACAGGGGTGATACCATTTAACCCATTGTTGGGTGGATAATGGGGTTGGTACCTTTCTCAAGGGTATGTGTCCGAAAGAGAACGTATGAGCATGACTGAAATTCGAACCCGCTTACAGGATTCTACAGTCCAGCGATTTAACCATTACATCACGAGGACACGGCACTGATTTAAGTTTGGATTGATCTTATGATCTGTTTACTCAACAATCAGGCTAGATGTTAAAGCAAAATATGAAATACCTCTTTTATTTCGTTAGGTTAAAATCAGTTCAGCATCAAATAGCCTGACCGACAATGTTATAAGCTGTCACTCTCAAAGTTGTAAACTTCTATCATTAAGAGTTTTCGGACGATTGCCTTCATTTTTATTGTTATTTCCACAACGTTTCGGCTGATATGTCCTCTGGCCTTCTTCAGGTGTTTGTCGAACTCAGGAACCTACACAGAGCTTTTTGCTTTATTGAATCCACGGTTACACTCATAGCAAACTAGGTTAGTTTAGTTTTATGGCATATCAATCATTATAGGTTATCTAATGCCAAATTCATATTTATACATATGAACAGTTCTATTTCAAGAAATTCAGCTTCGTAGAAGTACACAGTTTAAATATTAAGCATTTTCTATTTAAAGCTATTTGGTTAAGTCAACAAAGTTAAACGGTTTCAGGTATTGCTATGTAACGAACAATTCAATTAAACATCAATCATTTACTTACACAGAGTTAAATGCAAATAGTTCTATTTCAAACAATTCACTTTAGCGTAAGTATGCAATTTTAATATCACAACAGTTCTCTTCTTTTGAATAAGTTTACTTCTATTTGACTCATACATAAGACCCTATCAGGAGCTACCACTTCGGAACAGAGTGGACTTGGATGTGATGGCAATGAAGGGATACTCCACATTCCTAAAAGCTCCACGATTACTGGACCTCACCATCAGATTATTTCGTGTTATATCCAGGACTCTCATTTGGGAAATCATACACCTCAACAAAGATGCAGTCGGTGTATTCTGCAACCCCAACAAAATTGTCCAAGCAAACTAGGGAAGAAAAAAAAGAACACACCCTAAAAATAAAATGAAATAAACTCATGGCAATGCACCAACCTGCAAAATCACCAATAAAATACTCAGACTTTTGAAACATCTCCGTCCAGCCAAGTGGATATTTGTCTCTGCCTCCCACCAGACAGGATATGACACCTGGTCAATGACCCAAAGGTCGATTTCTGTGGGGATTGAGGCAAGGAGGGATTTGGCTCGAGCCAGACTCGAACCCTGCTGGACTATGCTGGTGAACGGCTCGCTTAGTGCAATGTGAGCCTTATGAGCCTCGCTGGACTTGGACTCAAACATGAGTCCAAGCACGGATGCCTGATTATAGCTTAACCTGGACCAAGGTGTCCAGTGCAATACAATGCTGTCAATGACATCATCACCCACCTGAAGGTGGTCCAGCCGAAGCCGGGAACCATTCGGCCTGGAATTTGTCCTTGATCTTGGCCACCACTTCGAACCGATGCCCGGTTGCCGGTTGGAGTTGTAAGATAAGGCAACTGCACCTCTGCATGGAGTTAAGACCGCCCTTCTAAAAACTCTTTTTAGTATGTCTTTAAACTATCTGACGGTAAGGCTTGAGTTTAAGATCCGTGGGGAATGAGCAGAGCACACTTGTTCAATCAGACCAGGAGCTGTAGAACCTGTTGGAGTCCCGTCTATGGGTCAAATATATATATCAAATTATTTTTTCTACCAAGTAAACCTCTGGCCGGCTTGGGTAGGATTTGAAACCGCTATCTTCTGACAATGCTCACCTGGAACCGTAGGGATTCAACGCCTCTATCCGCTACGCCACCTGGTGCGATAGAAAACAACTATGGAAGGCAGTAATTACTGGGGATACGGTTACAAGACTCAGCATTCCTATCCGAGGTCGCGGTTAATCCCCTGAAGAAGGCCAGAGGTGAAATTTAGCCGAAACATAGTGAAAAGAAGAAACAACACAAAAACTACCAAGATGAGGACAAAAAGTCCGCAATAGAAAAATTAATTCTCAGATTAAGAAGCCTCATCTCAAAATGATTCCAATTAAAGACAATTGTATATATATATATATATATTTGTCTCATAGATTGGAAATTTTTAGGTACTACAACTTCGTGTCAGTGTAGACCTGTAATATAAGGAAAATGAAGAGTACTCCACACTTCCCGGATTTCTAGAACTGTCGTCTCGCCATTACATGCAGTTTTGTGTAATATCCAGAGCACCTCCAATTTTTTATGAACGAAGAGTCAACGTATTCAAAGCTCTACTCCCAGTACGTCTCTTAAAGTTAAGAAGTGAAAGAACTGGTCAATACTTATATTAGTGATAATTTCAAACTTAATAAATTACACGCTGTTTATAGTGGTAATTTGCCCGCATCTCTGGTGACATCCTGGCTGGGTTTATAGTCGTATTTTTAAACTAATGTCAGATGGTGTCTCAAAAAATTCATGATTTTAGACTCGAGGTCTGATTCAGATATTGTGGTTCAATAATTTCAATTCATTTTTGTTTATTAATAAAGAAAAAATGGCACATTCCATCAATAATTGCTTTAAAAATTCTCGTTTACATAAGGAAATGATAAATATAAATTGAACAGTGGAAATACTAAGACTCAATTAATTATAAATGATTACACTTTATATATATATATATATATATATATATATATATATATATATGCCCAATCCGATTTCTTACAAGCTGGATGTGATAGGAGGTTAATTTTAAAGCGAATTTTAACTCGTCTAAATTCGGAGTTTTCCTTATCGTAGAATGGTTGCTATATTAAAGTTAAAAATCCCATTTCGCTCTATTTGTCCAGAGCTGGAGGGAGAATAAATGAATGCATAGATTACCAAGGTTATTAGCACAACGTAAATTAAAAATAGTCTCGTCCAGTATTTGAACTCGAGTCCCCATATTAGTTTCATATAATGAAAACCATTACACCACAAGGACCTCATCTCTCAAAGCATTGTAGGATTTATAAAAAATAGAAAAATATATGAATATATAGTCATCCACAGACAGACTGTTTCGTTGTATCACAACTCTTCAGTGTAGCTAGACACGTAGGACGCTTGAAGCTGAGATCGAAACCCGACCAACTTTATGTTAGACTTAGTATCAGACCGCCCGGCCAACAAGCGTACTACGTCGGCAAGGGAATTATAAGGTATTATGTAGCAATTGCTGCAGCAGCGTTCATTTGTTTACATTTTATACCTTACCGGATACCAGAGTGCTCAGTTTGTTGGAAGAGCTTTGCATTATGCGAGCGGCAGCCGAAAATTCCTTCGACAGAGTGCTCAACCCCGATGGGGGAGCATATATATATATATATATATATATATATATATATATATATACTTTTTGGTGAATTATAGAATTGCTCAATATTAGTCATTACGGCTGGATAAAACAGTGTAAAATAAACGCCATATCATCTCCCTATGAAAGTTGAATCAAATATTCCTTGACTTAAAAAATATCTTTTAGAATTTCTTGTATCATCAGTGATATTTTATTTGACGGCATATAAGGGTAATTGTTTGTTTGCACTCTGTTTAATAGTTTCAAGTATTTCCATTTGGTACTAGTAATTCAATTCAATGAGCATTACCATTTACCGTTGTCACACCATGAAAGGTTCCCTTTTTTAATAAAAAATTCTTATAAAATACTCCTGCATCTTCTACGTGATCATCATCATCATCATGTCATGCTGCTCGCATGGACCTCCCTGTCCTTCTCTCGCCATTCATCCCTATCGTCCATCATTCTCGGCAGGTGTTCCAGGCAACATCCCGTATCGGCACAGAGCTGATGCAGATAGGTTCAAGCTGGTAGTCCAACCTTTGCTCGTCCATGTGAAGGGATCCACAAACGTAGAATGCTTATTAGTTCATCCTTTCTTCTCCAATGACTCGAATGACGCGCATATCTGTTTGGTATAATTTGGATTGTTTTCGTGATGGGTGGTAGGTGGCCGTACAGTTACTGTTTTGTGGGGTGTTGCCTCCAGAACTGTTCAATATATCTCGCAACATTCTTGTGTAATTGCAGTTAAGCTTTTTTCTCCATGCACTTAGTCATCGTCTATGAGGTGCATCCATATAGCAGCTTGGAAAAAACTGCATTTTGTATGTTTGAAATTCACGATTGTCGGCCGAAATTAACTACCTGGCAGCATCTTTTTCCTTAAACTCAGGCGTAAATTTCATATACACATTGTTATTATTTAAAAGACTATTATGCAGATAAAAAGTGTTATCATTGATAATATTGGTGTGAATTTCTTGCCCAGTCGCCTGCTGCAGTAAAATATACCGACTGCTTCTCAGCAGGGAGGTAAGACCTCATCGAACAAGTGTCCTGGATATGAAACTAAATAATCTGATGGTCAGGCTCCGCAAATGCTAGAGCTTTGGGGAATACGGAGTAGCCCTTCATTGCCATTGCTCTCTGGTCCACTCTGACCCAGAGTGGTAGAACTGGAGAAGGTATTCTCTATGGGTCAAAAAGAACTAAACTGTCTTGGTTGATATAGGACTGTTTTGACATTTTAATTGAATTGTTTAACTGAATTGTTTAAAATAAAACTGTTTTTACATTTAACTCTATATACTAGCCAGTCAACCTGGACCGAAGAATACAGTTTGCTCCTCTGCTGAGGGGTAACAATCCCTAACGAGTGTCCACGATATGACACGAAACAATCTGATGGTGAGGTTCCAGTAATGCTGGAGCTTTGGGGAATATGTTGAGTACCCCTTCATTGCCACCCCTCCCTGGTCTACTCTGGCCCGAAGAGGTCGCACCTGATAGGGCCTTTTCTATGGGTCAAATAGAACTAAGCTGTGTTCTTAGGCTAAACTGAATTGTTTGAAATGGAACTGTTTTTATATGTTAAACTGAATATTTTGAAATAGAACTATTATGACATTCAACAGTGTGTAAGCAAAAACTATACTTATCCTAAACCGAATTGATAGAAATAAAGCCATTCGATTCAACTGAATAGTTTTAAGTAGAAAGGTTTTTAACCATTGAACTGTGTACTTATGCTAAACGGAATTATTTGAAACAGAGGTTGACCTAAAACCGGCTCATTGGCACAGTGGGTAGAGTGTTTGCCAATGGTACAGGAGGCCTAGTTTCAATCCCAGGTTGCGTCATACCAAAGTTTTTTTAAAACTGGTACTTGATACCTCCTTGCTTATCACTCAGCAATGTAAGAAACGTATCAAAGGTAAAGTTGAGAAATCCAGAGAAAGGAGTAGCGCCCTCCCCTACACATAGGTGTAGTAGCAACAGAAAAGGGAGCCTTCTGGTCACCCTCGACTAAGGGAGACAGCTTTACTTACTTTATTAGTATAAAAATGGATATGGCATTGAATAACCCACAAAGGTTGATCTGCTATAAAACCCTAACAACCAACCAACAAACAAACAATATATTAATTTCATCGGTTTTAATATTAGTACTTTACTTTTTTCTTGATTTGCACGGCTGAAATTACTGTACGTCTTATACATCCTTGCGTCTTTTACATGTCGTCAAATAAGATAATTAAAAAAATAAAACAGCAGGTTGCTTGTGTAAAATTAAACGTTCAGGATGTCAACAGAGACAATCTCACCCCACCCAAAAAACACACAAAAAACAATTGGTATGTATTGTTTCTAGTTTATTTACTCCATCAGAAATTCCCAAGAAACACCGGCTAAAAGTTACAAATTTCACCCAAAAGTTGAAAAACGTTCCGATATGTCTGAAAATTATTATTTAGTAACTGCAGTTAATTCAATATTTCAGTGAAAAGAATAAACCAACACATTGCGATTTCTATACAGAAAATCTGACGCATATCACGATGAAGATGGCTTTATGTATATATGTACCCAATCTCTTTACCGCTTGCAGATCGTGATAAAAAAAAGTCTCTTTGTTTAGATGAGTACGGCTGGTGGGAATTTAGAGGTTCTTCTCCTAGACGAGCTGCTTAACCAAAATTAATGAATCTAGTCATTACTTTAATTATCGCATTGTTGGAGGTGACATCTGATGGACTCGTGCTTTTCCCAGGGCGTTAGCGCCAAGGGAAATGCGAAGAACCTCGTTTAGGACATGAACTATGGGCTTTATTTCCATTTCCTGCGGCGATAGCGGTTACTTTGATTTATACTGTGTCTAATTTTCATCTATATGTCGACTCTATATATTTATCCAATTACTTCACCACGTGCACATCGTGATAAAAAGAAGTCAGTTTGTTTAGATGAGTACAGCTGGTGTGAATTTCGAGTTTCCTTCTCCTAGACGTGTTGCCGAACCAAATTAGTGAATCTAGTCATCCCTGATATTATCCCACATAGCACTAATACCCTTGGGAAAGGTATGAATCCAATTATTCTCCTTCCAGCTATGGGTAAATAGTGGGGCAGACTAGGTTCTTCAACCTGTTCATAGTTTGCAATCTTTTTTATCTATCTATATATATCTGTGTTGGGTGGAGGAGTCCTCATGGTATAATGGTTAAAGTGCTGGACTGTGAGACTGCGAGTTTGAACTCCAGTTCTGCTATTGCTTTCATTTTAGGGACTAATATCTTTGGAGGTGCCCGTGGTGTAATAGTTATCGTCGTAGGAAATGGACACGGCGACACGAGTTCAAATCCTGGACGAGACTGATTGCATTTCACATAAAACTAATACCCTTGGGAAAGGTATGAATCCAAATATTTTCCCTCCAGCTATGGGTAAATATTAGGGCAGACTAGGTTCTTCAGCCTTGGTTAGGCAACTAGTCTAAGAGAAGGAGACCTCTGAATTGAAACCTGTTAAACTCCGCTTAAAATTGGCCTGTGTCATATCCTGCCCGAGCGGAGGGGTTGGTAAATATGGGTAAATATGGATATTATCCCTTTGTTGGAGGGGACATCCGATGGACTCATGCTTTTCTAAGTGCATTAGCGCCAAGGGAAATGCGAAGAACCTCGTTCAGGACTTGAACTCTGGGATCCGATTCCATTTACTGCGGCGAGTCTAATACAGAGTCTAATTTCCATCTATATGTCGACTATATGTTACAGCATTAACCATTAATACCAAAATTTTAAACCTTGTATCGCGAGTGTCAATATATTATGTTGTCAAATGAAAAAAAGCAAAAAAAAATAAAAACAGTTGAAATATTTATTTTGGTGTACGTGGTGCATTGAATAATTTTCAGAGTTTCTTGTACAGGCATTTAAAATTGTTGTAGATTCTTGAAAAATCAGTATGTTATTGCTATCTATCTTATGAGACGACTGACCAATATTTATGATTTCAGGTTCAAATGAATAGCTACAGCAGCAATTGAAATGCACCCTACTAAAGCATAATTGTCACATCTGGTGAATTTCAAAAGTGCAATCTGGACGTAAAGACACTTAAGAAGGACGATATGCAATAAAATTTTGTTTTAAATTTGCAAAAAATGTTACAGAAACGTGTGAAATGCTTCAGACTGCTTTTTGGATCATCTTGTATGAATATAGCATCAGTTTTTGAGTGGCATAAGAGATTCAAGGAAGGCAGTGAGTCTGTGAGGGATGATGAGAGGAGTGGTAGGAGTAAGAAAGTCAATAGACCAGAGTTGATTGGCCAAAGGGTTAGGGTTAGGGTTACTATGTTGAGGTTTTAAGGGAGTTCAGGAAGATATTCCGTCGGAAGAGGCCAGCACTCTTCAAATCGGGTCAGTGGCATTCCCATCAGGACAATATACTAGTCTACAACTCCATCCTTGTCACAGACAATTTGACCAAGATGGGCACCAAGACAGTTCATTACCCTCCCTATAGTCAAGACCTTGCTCCCTGTGACTTCTGGTATTTGCCTAAGCTCAGAGGCTGTCATTATGAGACAATTGAGGAGATAAAAGAGGCTGTGACGAAAGTCATTGACACGCACACACAAGAGGACTTCCATGGGGCCTTCGAGAAGTTGTTGGAACGGTACAAGTGCATTGCAGCCAGAGGAGATTACTTAGAAGAGGACTAGAGTTTCATGTGTGTACTAACAATAAAAGTGCCCATACGAAAAAAGTCTGGCAAATTATGATATGTACCTCGTATTTTATATACGGTTTTGAATATCTTTACACCGTGATAACAGTTAAGATTTCTTTAACACTAAATATTTATTCATCTGCAAAATACTTTGCTCGCTGATCATACTAATGGGAATTAGACTAATAGGACTGTGTTAATTAAGTTGACTCTTAAAGAAGAAAATAACTAACTAGTAGGGACGTTGTGTCAAATACAAAATAGAAGACTTTTCTTTTTTTCTTTTTACTATGAGAGATTGAATTTTTTTATCGTTTTCATTGCAACAAATTTGTCTAGGAAGCCGATTGTAATTTATGACTGATGTTTTCTGTTGTTTCATTAAATTTATAACGTTCGACTTGTAGCCAGACTCGGAGATGGGGACTTGATAATTTTGATTCATTTATTTTTGTTTATTTACACGCACAATTTTTTCTTAAATGTAAAAATAAACAACATTAAAAAAAAAAACAATTTTTCATTAGGTATTCTCAAGTGTTTCTCATTTGCATAAAACAATAATACATATTATTTCAAATATTAAGAAGTATTTATTTAGTCAATATAAAATGGTATACATAAGTTAGGAGGCGCTCGTGATGTAATGGGTATCGTCGTAAGTAAATGAATTCGGGGACACGAGTTCAAATACTAGACAAGGTTATTAGTTTTCTAAATTTCTGACATGAAGCTTGTTGATTTTCATCATAGATGGTTTTCGGACCATTGTCTTCATATTTATTGTTATTTCCACAACGTTTCGGCCTATATGTCCTCCGGCCTTCTTCAGGAGTTTGTTGTCTAAATTTCTGAGACGAAGCTTGTTGATTTTTATTATTAAGGGTTTTCGGACTATTGTCTTCATCTTTATTGTTATTTCCACAACGTTTCGGCCGATATGTCCTCCGGCCATCAGGTGTTTGTCGAACTCGGGAATCTTCACGGAACTTCGAACTACATCCTTTATTTTAACCACGGGGGTCGCTTGTTCTGATTCCGTTAGCCATAACCGGGTACAAGTGTTAAGTATTCCTGTATTGTTACTCGCCTGCAACCTCCTGATGATTGTCTCCTTTGAAGCTTAGGGAACCAACGCCTATAACCGTTACGCTATGTGTCCTGCTGTTTGTATTTTACATAGTGCTAATACACTTGTATACGGTATGAATCCGACTATTACCCCTGTGGATAAATATCAAGGCGCACTGGGCCTTTAGATGTCGATATAGCAATTTGTCTTGGAGAAGGAAAAATCTGAATTCAAACGAAAAAAATTGATTTTCTCTCACATCGTGCTCATGTGGAGTTTTTTTTTTAAATACATGTATATAATACCCCTTCCTAGTGTTGAAGGATCGGTTGGTTTTTGATGGCATTTCAAACTATCTGGGGTCATTTTAAGCCTATGAATTCTGTACGTTCATTTTTGTATATGGTCTTTTGTAGTATTTATTAATTTTTTGGCACATAAGTTTATATCAGGTATATTTATCATATTCAGATAATTTGCAAACAGATCCAATTAACCCATAGATAGGATACAATCAGATATTAACTTTTTGAGTCAGAGTGGATCTGGGATTGTTAACTATGAAGCGGTACTCCACAATCCGCAGATCTCCAGGATTGGAGCCTCACTATCAGTGGTAGTTGAATGGATTGACTTGCGATTAAAATCAGTTAATCAGCCACTTTCTTACTAATTAGTTGTGAATTTATACAGGTTTATGAAGATCAGGTTATATCCAGAGAATAGGTTTTGGGGTTCTTTAATTCCGACTCCTGCCAATAATTTGGGCACATCAACTTTTAAAAATCCTTGGACCGTAATTTTTAAACTATATAAAATAAACTAAGCACAAATCAGATGCAAAACTTCTTTTATTTTGTAGCCATTATTATTTCATTGTTTTTCCTGGTTGAATTCGAGCCGTAGATTGCAATGCTACGAAAGAAAGTAGCAAATTCGAAGAATTGACTGAAAAATGAGACTTTACGTAATCACTGATTTACAGATATTCATGGAATATTCTTTTCAACAAAATTGAAAATGTTGATTTTATATTTTTTCTGACTGAAATCGATTTATAGATTACAATACAACAAAAGAAAGTGCTCAATTCAAATAAGTGACAGAGAAATGAGGATTTAAATCATTCATAGTACATTTTATAGAACGGGAGTTAAAATGTTGATTTTATCGTCGTTTCGGGTAGAATTCGATTCGTAGATTACAATGCTATGAAGGAAAGTGGCCAATAGGAATAACTGACCAGATATGTGGCTTTGAATCGTTCTCGACCAAATGCTCCTCGTAGTACATTTTTCTAGGGCGTTAACTAAAATGTTGATTTTAGTGTCATTGTTACGTTTCGCTCGGGTCAAACAAACGACAACACGTAATATATATAAAAAATATATATTTAATTTCTCGACGGACGCTTGTGTGAAGTAGGACCAATCAGAAGAGGTATTAGAATCGTTCGTCTATGAGGCCGGGACCCTTCGGTGTAAGTTAGACGATGGCCGAGAAAACGCACACGGGGTAACGACGGGACAAGTTTGCGTGAACAGCGGAATTTCACTGTCTTCCGTTCAAATCGTCGCCCTTATATTACCATCTAACTCCCACGCGGAGATATGGACACGCCTCCTCGCCCACGCAATCTCCTCCCATAACTGGCCAACGGAATATGCAACTTCCGCCGTCTTTGGGATGGCATGTTGGATTATCGTCGAGCGGAAATAACTGTCATGCTGTTCACAGGTCACCCTCTTCTGGTGCATCAGTTTTTGACTGCACTGTGGGATTTTAACCTCGTCGTATATTGTCAACCAAGCTGTATTTTACATCATTTCATAAGGTCATACACGCGAGAGATGATATTCACAGACTATATGTGTCATGAAATGTTGATTATAATGCGATGAACGAAAGTGACCAATTCGAATAATTAATGGATGAAGTTTTTGCTTCATGAAACACATTTCAAATTATTTAAAATATTTCGTTCAATTAACATTTGAGATTTTTTCAGCAGAATAAACAGAAACGAGTTATAGAATCACTAAATCTTGAAAAAAAAATATGGATCGAGTTTGGGATTTGTTTTTATAAGCTGGGCCTTTTCTTTTCTTCTGAGTAGAACTCGTTCATCACTTTCCCTCCTCAGCTTTCTTTGAGAAATTTTCGAGACCTTTTAATCAACAAAAGACTTTTAACATTAGAAAAATTGAAGTCAATGAGTTAAATTTTCATTTCACTTTGAACTGAAGACTTTTCCAAAAGACATTGATGAATAAATTCTTCCCTCGCCACACAGCTATGAAAAAGCGTATATTAGCCCAAATCCTCAATATGAACTAGGTTGGACACAGGTCAATGCTTAGGCTTAGTTTATCCAGGTTTAGATTCAGCGTGTTACTATCCTGGTTGCCGTACCAAGGTGAAAGAGCCCAATCTGCCTGACCCATTTGGCTGTGGTTGCAGAATACACAGACAGCATCTCTGCAGAGTAGAAATACCCCCCAAATGAGTGTCCAAGATATGACTCTAAACAATCTGATTAAGAGATTCTGGGGGGATTCTGGAATATCTTTTTATTGCCATCGCTCCTAGGTCCACTCATGTTTAGAATGGAAGCACCGTATAAGTTCCTAACTATGGGTCAAATAGAACTGTTTTTGAAATTTAAACCCTGAACTTATGCTAAACTGAATTGTTTGAAATAGAACTGTTTATATGTATGAAAATGTGTTTGGTATTAAATAACCTACAATGGTTGATATGTCATAAAACCAGACTAAATCAAACCAAATTCGGTCTCACCTACTATTTTCCCATAACTGGGGGAGAATAGTTCGATTCATGCCTTTTTTCTAGAATATTATGGGAAATGTTTACAGGAAGTTGTACTCCTCACGTAACATCTAGACTGCAGGGCTATGGCATCGAAGTAAGTGGGTTCGAACCCAAGTCGAACTATTACGCTTACTTTCAGACAAATACCCAGGGGAAAAGTAACAAACATTCTTATCTCCCTAGGTATGGGTTAAATAGTATCACTGTAATTATTTTACTTGGACGGCGGGGGTATTAAAATAACCCACGAAGGTTGATATGCCTTGAAAAAAGAATCCAAATTAAACCAAATTTCAACTGCCTTGATCAGGATATGAATTCAACACAATACAGAGGTTGATATCGCATTAAACTAAGTAACCAGAACTTACCAATGGTATCTTACTTGTAGCACGTAACCCAGTACAACGTGTCACAAGTTATTTGAAGAGAAAGTAGGCACTGCAAAGTAAATCTTACATTTTCCAAAGAAATGACGTGAGGGAAAATTACTTGGAATATGAAAATGAATGAGATTCAGATTTCTATTATATATATGTATTTTCGACGCCCAGAGATCGATGTAGAAGAGACTATCGATCTTAATGCAGTGATAATCTATGCATATGAATTCTTGTAAACAATTTTCCAGGAATCTTTTGTTTTTAACCTCAGAAAAATTATGTTAATATATTTTCAATTTTAAAAAAAATATTCTCCAACACTGTATTGAAAATAATTACGGCTCTAACAAGGAATTACTTTAAAAATATTGTTTTCCATAAGGTTTTAGATTACTGATTGGTTGATTTTAAACGCATTTCAACACTTCTGAATTCATTTTATGACTAGAAGTTAGGTTGTCACGCTCATTGTACACTTATTTATGTTAGTCTTCGTGTAGTGTTTTCTTATGAATTTTTTGCACACCGTTGTATATAAAGTATCTTAATCTGTAAGTAGTTGCATGGTTTATTGTATTCCGATATAATAATAAAAGTAAAGTAAAGTTGTCTCCCTTTAGTCGAGGGCAACCAGAAGGCTCCCTTTTCAATAGCTACTACACCTATGTGTTGGGGAGGGCGCTACTCATTTCCCTGGATTGCTGCACTTTACCCTTGATACGTACCTTATATTGCTGAGTTTTAAGAAAGGAGGTATCAAGTTCCGTTTTTAAAGTCTTGGGTATGACGCGACCTGGGATTGAACCAAGGTCTCCCGGACCATTGGCGAACACTAATAGTAATGTATAAATCTATTATTTCTATTTAATTGGAGTCATTTGTTTGCATACATTCATATGGTTTCAAGTAACTAATAATAATACTTAGTTAACAGTTGCTTAGTCAGCTGGGGCTGTAGAATACAACGACTGCACCTCTGAAGAATGATAAGACCCCCCCCTCTAACGAGTATCCATGATATGACACTAAACAATCTGATTGTGAGTTTCCAGTAATGTTGGAGCTTTGGAGAATGCTGAGTACTCCTTCAATGCCATCGTTCCCAGGCGCACTCTGGCTCGGAATGGTAGCACTTGATAGGTTCCTATGTATGGGTCAAATATAACTAAATTGCATAATTAAGCTACTCTGAATACTTCGAAATAGAACTGTTTTGACATCTAAACTACGTATTTATGCAGAACTGAATTAATTGTTTTGACATCTAAACTGCATACTTATGCTAAACTGAATTATCTGAAATATTGGTTGGGGTAATAGAATACACCGACTGCACCTTTGCAGAGTGGTAAGACCCCACTTACGAGTGTCCTCATATTACAATAAACGATCTGATGGTGAGCTTTGGGTAATGCAGAATACCCCTTCCTTACCATTGCTCTTAGGTCCACTCTGGCCCGTAGTGGTTGTACCTCATAGGTTCCTATCCATGAGTCAAATAGAACTAAATTGCGTACTCATGCAAAACTGAATTTTAAAAAAAATATAAACGTTTTCGACATTTAATTGTGTGGACAAAAACTATACTAATACTAAACTGAAATGCTTGAATTAGAAATGTTTGACTAAACTGAATAGCTTGAAATAGAAATGTTTTTGAAAATTAAACTGTGTACTCATGGTAAACTGAATTGTTTGAAATAGAATCGCTTATTTGTATAAAAATGTATTTGGCGTTAAATAACCTACAAAGGTTGATATGCCATAAAACCTAAACAACCAACCAACTTTGTAAACAATTATAAATTCAAGAAACTATGCTAAGAACCAATAATGTATTGTTCTATTCTTGGATATATACAGTTATGTATATAAATTCAAGTATTCCTGTCAAACAGAAATAATTTTAGTACTGCTATTTTATACTTTCATGGGACCCAACTGGTACAAAAAATCTGGTTCAGAGTGGATCTAGGAGTAATGGCCACAAAGTGACCCTTAACCCTACCCAGATTTCTAGAAGTAGGACTTCCCAATCAGAAGTAATTTATTGTCTTTGTTAGGAAATACCCTTTTTTTGTGGGCAGCGTTACGCCTTCGTGAAGAAGTATGGACGGACGTTTAGTTTGATCAAGCAATAAATTTACACCACGCTTAGCGCTCCTAAAAACTAACCATATCTTAAATTTTGAACAGAATTTTGAATATATATTTTAAGAATGCCTTCTCCAGAACAGGATGTACACAAGGTCAATTTTTAAGAGGAATTTAGCTGATTTAAATTTGGAGTTTATCTTCTCCAATACCGATTGCTATACCAAGGCTAAAGAGCTCGGTTTCACTTACTATTTATCCAGAGATAGAGAGAGAATACTTGCCCTTTCCTTGGATAAATGCACTATGTGAATAGCAAAAAGCCTCATCTAGGACTTGAAACCGAATCACGGTTTTCATATCATACAAAAGTACCCATTACCTCACGAACGCCTCCTTAAAGATCACGAATATGTGGCTCTTAGTGAGGATCGAAATCAATAGTTGGCCGACTACCTGGCGAGCCATTACCACAGAACGTGTTGCCCGCCTGATGTCCACAGTAACCAAATAATAAAAATGAAGGAAATATTTTGTGGCGTCAATGGTTCATTACATTTAATGGTGGAAAGGTTTTAAGGCCATTGAAGAAGCGGAACAGTGAGTAATGAATATACAGCCGTGAAAACATAGTAATAATTATATATGGGCTATTGTATGTGAAACAGCAATAAAGATTTGTTAAGCGACGCACACACAAAAATTATTGAAGATAAATTTCATTATTACACTTGAATGTGTCTTTAAACAAATTTGGAAATAAAGTGTTATTCCTTCTTCATCTTATTACACACACACACACACACACACACACACACACATATATATATATATATATATATATATATAACTTTAAATGTTTTCATATATAAATACATAATATGTAAATGAACATGAATTAATTCATGTACATATATATATATATATATATATATATATATATATGTGTGTGTGTGTGTGTGTGTGTATTAAACTAGCATTCATATATATATATATATATATATATATATATATATATATATATATATATATATATGAATGCCAGTTTAATCTCATTTTTATGAATTTCAACGTAAAAAATAATGTATATGAGTCACCAATCATTGCTTTTTTAAAATTCTTTTTGGTATTTTTAAATTACACTATGAATATTTTTGTCGTCCAACCCCATCCCCTTTTTCTTCCCTCGGGCACCAATCCAAAAGAAAGATATCCGATATTAAATCTAATATTAAAGAAAAGGAAATAAAAAGAAGATTGAAACATTGGCTAGAAAGACGATGTATCATTCTACCTCTCTTATCACTATCGAACAAATTTTACTGGATTATGGACGACTAAGGAAACAACTCACTTTCTGCTTATCATCGTCCGGTTGTAACCTGACGCGAATCCAGGGGCCAAAGATCCCGTCATCTACAGGAGAATCAATTTCTCGTAGATGAGTATGGTTTGCAAGCATCTGAACTCCCTGATTGTCGGCCCCACGAATAATCCAGTCATGAGTTTCGTAAGGAGAAAAAAAATAGTATTGGAGTATCCAAGTATCACAATGTAAGTGCATCCCTATATACGCTTACATCTGTCTACATAAGAAATGTAAAACATGTTTGTTGGCTGGTTACTTGCTTTAAAGATACGTCCTCCTGATTTGGGATATTTAATCCTCTTTTTTGGCAATAATGCATTTTCGTGTGATTATTCCAACTTAATTATAATGATCGTTCGTTTTCATTCACTTATAAAAGTTGTGATTTGCGGGGTCGTAGTATACAAGTTCGAACTGGAGACACGCAAGTAAGTTCTTTTTCTATTAAATACCATTGTAAAAAGTATAAATTCATTTATTTTTTCTAGCAGTGGGTTGAATATCGCCCATCTAGTACTTCTACAAGGATGGCGTTGACATGAAATTACCCACAAAATATAATATGCTATAAAAATGAAAGAAACCAAACTAATACAAATCATGTACAGAGGTAAGACACACTCACAACAAATGCCCTAGATATGGCACGTCACCGTTTAGTGGATGAGAAGTACTCTATTATTCCTAGGTCCACTCGGGTCCGGAGTTTTAGCACATATCAGGGTCTAAAAATGGGTCAGATGAACTAATCTATCATTTACTACGCATGGAAACCTTTAACTGTGTGCAAACAAATGAGATATGGTTCATTTTATCGTGAGTTGTTGGCGACCGTAGTCTAGCGTGACCCGAAGGCTCCCTTGTCGATAGCTACTACACCAAGGTGTAGGGGAGGGCGCTACTCCTTTCCCTGGATTGCTCCACTTTACCCTTGATATTTACCTTATAATGCTGAGTGTTAAGCAAGGTAGCATCAAGTACCATTTTTTGAGTCTTTGGTATGACTTGACCTTGAATTTAACCCAGGTCTCCCGGGCCATTAGTGAAACACTCTAACCATTATGCCAATATCCGGTTATATATATATATATATATATATATATATATTACAAAATTGTATGTTGTTTTCTTTGTAAAATGCCGCTAGTTCAGCGTGTTTTTGTTATATTTTGACCCCTCGCCCCGGCCTAAAAATGCTATTCCAAGGTAATACACCGGAAGGAAGTGATACATTCCAACGGCCAGTAATCGAAAGAGATCGCGTGGGCGGATTAAGGCTAATGATATGGGAAAATGTGAAGGTCCCATTCTGCCATTACAGTCCTGCACCGGAAGAGAGTAACCTCTGAACTGCATGACAGTTATTTCCGCTTGATGACGATTAAACATTCGATTTCAAAGATCCAGTAGGCGATCGTGTGGGCGTTGAGTTATTATTTAACTCAGTTGAGTTTGGGTCCCAGAGCAGTTGCCAGTCCAATTCCAGACAGTAGAGACCAGATGTGGTAGGGAAGGCCACACCCGACCGAGGGGGCCCTCGGAAAGCCCCGATGGAGTGGATCCCAACATCAGGAGAACAAGATCTACAAAACGTGACGGTTATAGCAGTGGGGTCAAAATATGAAGTTTATGTTCGATCTCCAGCACTCTCTCACATGCAAACCTTAAACAACCCTTTCGAACCCTTGCAATAAAAGTGAGAGGTAAATATTTTTCTAAAGAAGACTTCCTGTCGTTTCTTCATACGTCTTAATTATGGTGACGTTGTGATACTGCATGAACATGTATATGTGTATATAAGCATATTTATTATGTGAGTATATAACATTTTAAAAGTAAAGATAATTTTACCGAAAATCCAAATTTAATTTATGACCCTAGTCAAAAATGCTAGCACGCTTGGTACATGGAAAACTCTTTTCTAAAAGCTTAGAATCCCCCACATATTAGTGTAGAAAGAACAAAAAAAAAACAGCCTAAGTAAAGAAAGTCCCCCAAATAACGAAATGACAATTGTCCCCCTCCCCACGTAGCAGACCTACCCAAATTTAATTTAAATCCATTAATGATTAAACGGTTGCGGACAACGCCAGCTATGAAGAACTAACCGTGTGCTACCAGAAGACGAGTGTCCAAAACTGGTCAGTATATTGTCTTTAAGTCCTAATAATTTGAAATTCAAGAAAAATTTTCAAAATTGTATGTTGTTTTCTGTGTAAAATGCCGCTTGTACACTGTGATTTAAATGTAAAGACTATTCTACCCTAAATCCAAATTATATATATGACCCTGGTGCTAACACGCTTGGCACATGGAAGAGTCTTTTCTAAAAGCTTAGCATCCACACAGCCCCCCATAGTAGTTATGAAAAAACAAAAAAGCCGAAGTGAAGAAAGTCCCTGAAGTGATATCACGGACTATTTTTCTACGCGCAAGATTACAACCCTTTGGCGTAGGAATACACACGCACACTCCCTCATTCAGAATAAAGATGCCCTAACTAAAGCACGCATGCCTTATGTTATTCTTAAACCTACTTAAGCCTACAAATATACTAACATCCACAACAACAATATATTACATGGTGGTAGCCGGAATGATAAAAAAAGACATTTAAAGACTTAAAAAACGAAAACAACATTTAAAGGTTTAAAAATACGAAAACAACATTTAAAGGTTCAAAAAGAACCCCGAAAATCTGTGTATAAAGAAAAAAACCGAAGGAACTTCTGTACAAAAACCCCAACAAACCTACTCGAAAAAAAAGCAATAAAACGTGATCTTTTAACAGAATTTCAAGAAAAAAAACCTATCCGGTAAGTAATTCAAACACTTTTTAATTATTACCACGTGCGTCATTTTTTACGTGATACCACCATCTTCAATTTGCATATTTTTTTGTAAACACGTTCAACGTAGAACATTTATAATTGCAAATAGTGATATCGCTTATATGAATTGGCAATCCTCAAATCTAGCTGAAACATTTAAATTGGTTAAACAGCAGTTGGAGTTGTATTTTGTTGTCAATAAAATAAAAATAGAACAACAAGTAAACTACATACTATTGAGAGCTGGGAATGAAGGTTTAAAAAATACAACTCATGGTTATTAACAGTGGAAGAAAAACGTACTCCTGAAATTATTTTAATAAGTTCATTGAACAACTCGAACCTAAAGAAAATTTTAGAATAAACTTTGAAATTAATGACTTATAAACAGGAAGCTGAGTAATCGTTAGACCACTTTGTCAACAGATGCTGGCGAATGACTCAGAGATATTCGTAAACAGAACATGAGCAACAGCAACGTATAATAGAGCTCATGATCGCCAGTACTCCCATTGCAGACTTCGAAAAGGAGTTACTAAGAAAAGACAAAACTCTCACCCTAGAATAAACTGTTAGTATCGGCAAAACATACGAAGCTTCCAACATTTACATTAAACAACTGAGGGCTATGGTAAATAATAATAATGATGTGGATTATACTAATATACTAGCCATAAGAACACCAACACGTTCTACTATGTCAAGTAATGTCTCAAATGTGGTAAAACTATGCTTTTCACCATGAAGCTTGTCCAGCATTCGGATCAAAATGCAACACATGTGATAAAGTAAACCACTGGGCATCAGTATGTTTGTCAAAAAACAAAAACAAAAACCGGGGTCACAAAGCAGAGAACACAAAAACCTAAATCTCACTATCAACCACAATACAGGAGAAAACAGTGCGTGAAAATTGATGCAGTATACAACAACAGAGAGGCTGAGGAACAAATGGAAAGCCTGACGTTCAGTTGTATTAATATGACCCAAAGAGATTAAGCCTTCGTCCTCATGAACATTAAATTGCCAAATCGGAATGACATCCACAAGTTGCGTCAGTAAATCGACACGGGGGCACAAGGGAACACCCTACCAGTTTCTACATTCCGTAGAATGTTCCCAGAAAAGCTGGACGCATATTGTTTCCCAAACATAAAAAAACAATTTATCAACAAAAAACTCATAGCTTATAACGGCACACCAATAAAATGCTTTTCGGAGCATCAAAATACCCTGTTAATACAACAAATCAGACTGGCATGGCATGTCAGCACTTTCCACATTGTGGACGAACAATGGTCAGCAGTACAAGGGCTACCATCGCTGGAACAGCTCAAACTAATTACCCTTCACTGCACAGTCAAAAGAGAAGATGCGTTCCAAACTCCTGCAGCAATACAGATAAATGCAACGAAAGACCTGATGCAGATGTCTCCTGATCAGTTTGACAAAATTGGCTCCATGCCAGGTGCAATCAGACTATCGGTCAGCAAAAACATACATTAACATTCTGACGCACCTAGAAAAAATCCACTTGCACTTAAAGACTACATAAAACAGAAGCTTGATAACATGATCAAAAATAAGATACTAAGAAAGGCGAATGAACTTACGGACTGGGTTTCAAGTCTAGCATACTCGCTTAAAAAAGATGGGAGTTGGAGAATTCGCCTAGACCCAAGACACCTTAATAAAGCACTCAGAAGACCACACCATGCAACACCAACCATAAAAGAACTGAAACACTGACAGGATACGCAGAAAATGAATCATGATATAACAGATCATGATCTACCACCACTTGTCCCTGGGCAAGATGTACGTATATTGTATAACCAAACTGGGAAATGGAAACCAGGAACAATCACAAGTAGATGTGCAGAACCCAGATCATACATCCTTCAACTCCCAGATGGATCATCAAAAAGACGAAACAGAGTCCAAATAAGAGCAGCAGAAACATCCAGCCATAAACAGGTTCATTTAAATGACCCCACCACTTCATTGCAAAAAGGACTCACAAATACAAACAACATCTCACACCAGAGAAGTATAAAACAGCCAATATTCAACACAACAAGAAGTGGCCGTGAAATACACAGGCCAAAAAGATTTTTAAAAAATAAACGAGGAATATAGCAACGTCCTTCTTTTCCATTGGTAAGGGGGGTGTAGTAATATCACGGACTATTTCTCTACACGCAAGATTACAGCCTCTTGGCGTAGGAATACACACACACACTATTCCATTCAGAATAAAGATGCCCTAACTAAAGTACGCACGCCTTATGTTATTCTTAAACTTACTTAAGCCTACAAACATACTAACACCCAAAACAACAATATATTACAGTCCCCAGTGCCACCCCCCCCAAAAAAAAGTTAGGACCAATATCGGAAGACAGGGGAAAATATCCAAAAAGAAATCTCTTATAAATCATACATTAGTCTTGAACTTTAAGTAAGTTAAAACTTACAAGAAAAGAAAGGCACATTTGCTTTTTCTTTTTACGTACATATGGGAAGCAGCACGATGGACTTAAATGTATGTGAATTAACCATCTGACGGCCAAACGCAATGCCTAACCTGGTCCTGGACGTATGAGTCTCGTGACCCAACGGTCAGGATCGTCAGTTAGATCAGGGAACTACAGCTGCTCATCTATAAGAGTGGCTTCTATAGATGAGAATAAAAACAGCCATCGAAAAATGACCATGACCCACACTCAGACCACATACATAAACCGCACCGCTCTTCGTGCGGGTAAAAAAGGAGCGCGTCCTGCTGAGGTTGGAGCCCTGGCCTCAGTGTTCGAAAAATTAGCTACAGAGTTCAAGCAACAAAAATTACTAAAATGCGAACAAACAATACAAATAGCGACATTTAACGTTAGAACCTTAAATAGAATAGGTCAACAACCGTAGCCGACTGTATCGGCCATAGAACATAAGATAGACATAATATGCATACAGGACACAGATACACGCACAACGAGGATATCAAATATCACGATACTGGCAATAGATGGACACTAGCCACTGTATCAGCATGGAAAAACTCTGTCAATTCCACGGTAGGAGGTGTAGGAATACTTATAGGACCAAGAGCGTTAAAATCACTTAATATCATTGAGAGAATACAACCTAGGAAGATGGTAGCTACTTTTAATGGCAATCCCTGAGCAACAATCATCTCCTGCTTCAGCCCTACCAATGTTAGTGAAGAAACTGAACTGGTCGCCTTCTACGATGAGCTATCCTCTCTAGTGCGTAGCCTTCCCAAACACAACGTGCTAGTCATTGGTTGAGACATGAATGCCCAAATCGGGAAAAAAGGAAATAACAACTATAGCCTACACAACACGTCAAATAGGAATGGACAACATCTAACATTTCGTGAAAGAAAATAGTTTAAGATGCCTCAATACAAACTTTCAAAAGAGGGAGGGAAAATTATGGACCTACACAAACGCGAACAATAATAAAGAAAAATAGCGCAATGAATTGCGAGGCATACTCCTCTTACGAGAGTGTGTCCGCCAATCACCAAATTGTCAAAGCAAACAATTCGACTACGCCTACGAAAAAACGCCACACGAACAGCAACCACTAAACACTACGACTGGGCCCTTCTGAGGAACAGTGATATTAGAGTTAAATATGTATTAGAATTGAGAAACAGATTCGAAACACTACAGAAGCATACAGAAAAAGGTACCCAAAATGACGAATATAAGAATTTAATCAACCTCACCTCGAGGCAGCAGCAAATTGAATTCCAACAAAACCTAGAACTAAATAGTCCAATGAGAAAAGTTACTGGTTAGAGAAAAACATTCAGACGTGAAAACTGCCTCCAAATGCTATAGGAAGAACCCAACAACTACAAATGCCCTAAAACTAAAAAAGGCACAAAATGAAATAGCAAGCATATATCGAAAAGAACAGACAGAATACATAAAAAATCAGATAAGTTTAGAGACTCGGTGGAAGATAGGAAATCTAGGATAGCCTGACAAACGATAAACAAAGTGAGTAGAAGGAAGAGCACAGCCAAAGCTAAATTGAATTGCTACAAACCAACAAGAAAGAATAAAACTGTGGAAACAGCATTTCGAAAATCTACTAAGAAACCCACCGAAAGTTACACATGAACCAATCACCAGAATTATTTGTAAGCAATTGGACAACCGCAGGGTTTAACGAGATTACCCCAGAGGTATTAAAGACCAGGCAATTCGACGACATACTGCTCCGACACTGCCACGCAGTCTATGATCAAAATTCGATAGACGGAGGGATGAAGGGATGCATCCTCCCCTTCCCTATAAAGGGAGACCTCGGATTAGCCAAGAACTAACGAGGTATAACACTTACATCCATAGCAGCCAAAATTTACAATGCCCTACTACGAAACCCTACTACGAAAAAAAAAAAAAAAAAAAAGAAAAAAAAATGAAATGAATTCCCCCCCCCCAGTAGACCGCCTCCAAAGCTACCTAAAATTTCAGTAGTAAATAAAAGTCAAAACGAAGAAGAAGCATTTGAACTCAGGAGCCAACTGGAAGAAATATATCAATATTGGTCAGTATGTCTTTAAGTCCTATCAATTTAAATTGCTGAATTTTACAAAATGTTATGCTGTATTTTGTTTGTGAAATAATGCTTAAACTATGCGTTTTAAATGTAAAGACACGCTTACTCTACTATAAAGCCAAATTGATGTTAGTCTTTCCAAATGTCAGCGAACAAGGCAGAATGTTTTTGAATCTCTTCTATAATATAATTTAAAAATTCGTAAAGAAAGCCCTAACAGTAGTTTAGAAGAAAAAGAAAAAGCCTAAAACACCTAATGCTACCACAGCCGCCCCCCCAAGAGAAAGGGAAAAAGAAAAAAATTTTTTTTTTTTTTTTTTTTTAAGTTCTATAATTCCTGAAGCCTGCTAGGTTCCCAACTGTAGTAAAAAAAAAAAAAAAAAGCCTAGGAAAAGTCCCAATACAGCGCAAAAAAAGTGAAAGTCATACGAAAGTACCTTAATATTGGACTTAAAACTTAAAACTTAAACCAAAATTACCCCCCACCTTTTTTTATGTACACATGGGAAGCAGCATGATGTACGTAAAGGTATTTGAATAAACCCATGGACGACCAAACTCAATACCTAAACGGGTCCTGGATGTGAGGTTGACGACTTTACGCTCAGGATCATTAGTTCGATCGGGGAACTACTGCTGCTCCTCTATAAGAGTGGCTTCTATAGAAGAGAATAAAACAGCCATCGAAAGATAACCATGACCCACACTCAAACCACTTACACAAACCGCATCGCTCTTCGCGCGGGTAAAAAAGGGGCGCTGAGATTGGAGCCCCGGCCTCGGTGTTCGAAAAATCAGCTACAGAGCTCAAACAAACAAAACTACTAAAATGCAAGCAAACACTACAAATAGCCACATTTAACGTAAGAACCTTAAATAGAATAGGACAACTCCCAGAGCTAATCGCATCGGCCGAAGAACATAAGATAGACATAATATGCATACAAGAACACAGATACACGCACACCGAAGATATCAAATATCACGAAACTGGCAATGGCTGGTCGCTCGCCACTGTAACCGCATGGAAAAACTCTGTCAACGCCGCAGTAGGAGGGGTAGGATTACTTATAGGACCTAGAGCATTAAAAACGCTTAATAGCGTTGAGAAAATACAACCTAGAATGATGGCAGCTACATTTAACGGAAACCCCAGAGCAACAATCATCTCATGCTACAGCCCCACCAATGTTAGTGAAGAAACTGAACTAGTCACCTTCTACGATGAGTTATCCTCATTAGTGCGTAGCATCCCGAAACACAACATGTTAGTCATTGGCGGAGACATGAATGCACAAATCGGGAAAAACGGAAACAACAAATACAGCCTCCACAACACGTCAAATAGGAATGGGCAACATCTAACAGATTTCATGATAGAAAATAGATTAGCATGCCTCAATACAAACTACCAAAAAAGAGAGGGCAAACTATGGACATACACGTACGCAAACAATACTAAAGCTCAGATAGACTACGTCCTTATAAACAAGAAATGGAAAAATAGTGCACTGAATTGCGAGGCATACTCCTCTTTTGAGTGTGTGTCCACCGATCACCGAATAGTCAAGGCGAAAATACGGTTAAGCCTACGAAAAAACGCCAAACGAACAGCGACCACCAAACGCTATGACTGGGCCCTATTAAAAAACAAGGATATAAGAAATAAATACGTATTAGAATTAAGAAACAGATTCGAAACACTACAAGAAAAGACGGAAAAAAGTACACCAAACGACGAATACGAAAATTTCATCAATGCACACCTCGAGGCAGCAGCAAAATACATTCCAACAAAAATTAAAACTAAATATAGAGTCCCATGGGAAACTTTAGCGGTGAGGGAAAAACGTGCACTAGTGAAAACAGCCTCCAAAAACTATCGAAAAAACCCAACAAACACAAATGCCTTAAAACTAAAAACGGCACAATATCAATTAGCAGGCATATATATAAAGGAACAGACAGAATACATTCAAAATCAGATAGATAAGATTAGAGACTCGGTGGAAGATAGACAATCTAGAATAGCCTGGCAAACGATAAACGAAGTGAGCAGAAGAAAGAGCACAGCCAAAGCAAAACTGAAAGCAGCAAGACAACAAGAAAGAATAAAACTGTGGAAACAGCACTTCGAAAACTTACTTGGAAACCCACCAAAAATAACGCATGAACCAATCACCAGAATAATTAGCAAACAATTAGTCATTAAACTAGGACCGTTCACACAAGAAGAACTCGACTCGGTTCTCAGAAAAATTAAAAATAGGTAAGCTGCAGGGCTGGACGAAATTACCCCGGAAGTATGGAAGACCAGACAATTCGACGACATACTGCTCCGACACTGCAACGCAGTATACAATCAAAATCCGATAGATAGATGGATGAAGGGATGCATACTCCCCTTCCCTAAAAAGGGGGACCTCGGATTAGCCAAAAACTACCGAGGCATAACACTTACATCCATAGCTGCCAAAATATACAATGCCCTACTACGAAACCGAATAGAACCCAAAATCGACAACATACTTAGAAAAACCAAAATGGCTTCCGAAGAAATAGATCCACGACCTCACAAATATTAACCATCCGCAGAATCCTTGAAGGTGTACGGGCAAAGAACCTACAAGCGACATTAATATTTGTCGACTTTACCAAGGCTTTCGACTCCATTCACAGAGGAAAGATGGAACAAATCCGACTAGCGTACGGCATACCTAAAGAAACCGTAGCGGCAATAACGATTCTCTATAGAAACACTAAAGTAAAAGTACGATCACCGGATGGAGACACAGAATACTTTGACATTGTAGCAGTAGTACTACAAGGGGACACCCTGGCCCCGTACCTCTTTATCATTTGTCTAGACTACGTACTTAGAACATCGATTGACAAAATCAAAGAGAATGGCTTCGAACTGACGAAGAAAAGAAGCAGAAGATACCCCGAAACAACAATTACCGATGCCGACTACGCCGATGACATAGCGATACTGGCAAATACACCTGACCAAGCCGAAACACTTCTGCATAGTTTGGAACGAGCAGCAGCAAGCATAGGCCTCTATGTTAATGCACACAAAACGGAATATATGTGCTATAACCAAACGGGGGACATCTCCACTCTAGAAGGAACCCCACTTAAACTAGTAGACAAATTCACGTACCAAGGAAGCAGCGTCGAATCATCCGAAAAGGACATTGAAACGAGGTTAACGAAAGCATGGACAGCTATCAATAGGCAATCGATTATATGGAAATCAGACCTAACTGATAAAATGAAACGCAGTTTCTTCCAGGCAGCGGTCACATCGATACTGCTATATGGATGCACTACATGGACGCTAACAAAACGACTGGAGAAGAAGCTAGATGGCAATTACACAAGAATGCTGCGCGCAATCCTGAACAAGTCCTGGCAGCAACACCCCACAAGACACCAACTGTACGGCCACCTGCCCCCTATCACGAAAACTATTCAAGTTAGACGAACCAGACATGCAGGACACTGCTGGAGAAGCAGAGATGAACTCATAAGAGATGTACTCTTATGGATCCCCACACATGGCCGCGCAAAAGCAGGACGACCAGCTCGAACGTACATTCAGCAGCTATGTGAGGATACAGGATGTTGTCCTGAAGACCTACCTAGGGCGATGAACAATAGGGAGGAGTGGCGAGAGAGGGTCAGGGATATCTCTGCTACCAGCGCGATATGATGATGATGATGATGACTACGAAACCGCATCGAACCCAAAATTGACAACCTTCTTAGGAAAAACCAAAATGGCTTCAGAAAAAATAGATCCACGACCACACTAATATTGACCATCCGTAGAATCCTTGAAGGCGTACAGGCAAAAAAACTACAGGTGACAATACTATTTGTCGACTTTAGCAAGGTCTTTCATTCCATTCACAGAGGGAAGATGGAATAAATCCTACTAGCATACGGCCTACCAAAAGAAACCGTAACAGCAATAACGATTCTCTATAGAAACACAAAAGTGAAAGTACGTTCACCGGATGGAGACACAGAATTCTTCGACATTGTAGCAGGAGTACTGCAAGGGGACACGGTAGCCACACGTCTCTTTATCATCTGTCTAGACAACGTGCTTAGAACGTCGATTGATGAAATCAAAGAAGACGGCTTCGAGCTGACAAAGAAAAGAAGCAGAAGGTACCCCGCCAAAACAATTACTGACGCCGACTACACCGATGACATAGCGATTCTGGCAAATACACCCAACCAAGCCGAAACTCTACTGCATAGTTTTGAACAAGCCACCACAGGCATTGCCATCCATTTCAATGGACACAAAACTGAATACATGTGCTCTAATCAAACAGGCGACATTTCCACATTAGTCAGAAGCACGCTGAAACTAGTAGACAAGTTTACCTACCTAGGAAGCAGTGTCTCATCAACCGAAAAAGATATCGACACATGGTTAACGAAGGCATGGACGGCTATCGATTATATGGAAGTAAGACCTGACCGATAAAATGAAACGCAGTTTCTTCCAAGCAGTGGTCGTATCGATATTGCTATATGGATGCACTACGTGGACGCTAACAAAACGGCTGAAGAAAAAGCTAGACGGCAATTACACAAGAATGCTGGGATCAATATTGAACAAGTCCTGGAGGCAACACTCCACAAAGAACCAACTATACGGCCACCTACTTCCCATCATGAAAACTATCCAAGTTAGACGAACCAGACATGCAGGACACTGCTGGAGAAGCAAGGACGAGCTCATAAGAGATGTACTCCTAAGGATCCCCTCATATGGCCGAGCAAAGCAGGTCGGCCAGCTCGAACATAGAGCAGCTTTGTGAGAATACTGGATGTAGCCTTGAAGACCTGCCAGAGGCGATGAAAGATTGAGAGAAGTGGCGAGAGAAGGTCAGGGATATCCGTGCTGGCGGCATGACATGATTATATATATATATATATATATATATAAATATTACCGGCTCATTGGCTCAGTAGGTAGAGTGTTCGCCAATGATCCGGGTGATCTGGGTTCGCCAATGATCCGAGTGAGCTGGGTTCAATTCCAGGTCTTGTCATACCAAAAACTTAAAGAATGGTACTTGATACCTCAGCAATATAAGGTACGTATCAAAGGTAATGTGGAGTAATCCAGGGAAAGGAGTAGCGCCCTCCCTTACACATCTGTGTTGTAGCTATTGAAAAGGAAGCCTTAGGGTCACCCTTGATTACGATCATCAACTTTACTTATATACAGAGAGAATAGAGGAAGAGATGATCCGGCTTTAAACAGACCACAAATGTTGATATGCCTGATTTTTACTTTCTTATATTTCTATCTATATGATTTTCCTTTAGGTTAGTTTCTATGTATATTTTCATATCAATCTTTCTCGAAAGTGCACAAAATAACGCCAATGGGGTTTTAACTCACTTCTATCCATGACAGAGAAACTATCGAAATGAATAGATTCCTAAAAGAAACATATATACCTAAATAGATGATAAAAAGAAAGCCCACCATGATCCAAATAGACCCCCGAAAAGGAATCCCCACAACAACTATAGACCTATAACGGGGCTACCCAAGATGTAGAAAACACTAAAGGCATAAATTAGGAAAGAGATTTGCGATTCGCTAATTAGCCACTGTTAGTCAGCCGAGGAACAGGAAGGATTCTGGAGTTTGTCAAGAAGCCCAAGAGAGCTATTACATATTGATCAACACATCCTCAAGGACAGCAACATAATACGAGCAAATCCGGCTATGCCATGGATTGACTTCAAAATAGCACATGATATGATCCAGCAAAGCTGGATGATAGACTGTCTCAAAAGGTACAAGATATCCGCTGGAGTCATAAAGTTTATCGAAAATACCATGGATCGTTGAACAAAAAAAAAGCTCACGTGAAGCGAAAATCCAGTGAGAAATATTCCTAAGAGATGCATATTTACCAACCCCTCCGCTCGGGCAGGATATGACACAAGCGAAGTTTAACAGGTTTGAATTCAGAGTTTTCCTTCTCCTAGACTAGTTGCCATACCAAAGTTGAAGAACCTCGTCTGCCCTACTATTTACCCATAGCTGGAGAGAGAATAATTGGATTCATACATTTCTCAAGACTATTAATGCTATGTGAAATGCAATCAGTCTCGTCCAGGATTTGAATTCGTGTTGCCGTGTCCATTTTCTATGACGATAACCATTACACCTTGGACACCTCCATATACGACGATAACCATTACACCACGGACACCTCCATATACGACGATAACGATTACACCATGGACACCTCCAGGAATATTCCTAAAAGATGGGCTGTTACAATTGCTATGTGATGATGTCTCTTAATCAAGGGCGGATACAAGCTACATAAATTACCGATGATATCAAATTATTCACAAAATTTGAAAAAGAGTTAAAAACACTTGTGAGGATATAGAGTTAAAATATAGGGATGGAATTTGTTAATGAAAAATGGGCCATGCTAAAATGAAAAGCGGAAAATGATAAATGACAAAAGGAATAGAACTACCAAATCAAGAAAAAATCTAAACGCTCGGAGAAAATAAAACTTACATTTAGTTGAAAATATTGGAAGACGACACCATCAAACAAGCGGAGATGAAAAAGAAATAAAAAAGAATATCATAGGAGATTGAGAAAACTACTCGAAACCAAACTGTACTGCAGAAATCTCATCAAAAGGATAAGTACCTGTGTTTTCCACCTACGTAAATTACTCGAGACCATTCATAAAGTGAATCAGAGTAGAATTTCAACAAATGAACCAGAAAAAACGAAAACTCATGACGATACGTGAAGCTATACATTCCAGAGTTGACGTAGGTAAAATGTATGTGTCATGAAAAGAAGGAGGAAATGACTTGTCAGCATTGAGGTTCGCGTCGATGCATCGATACATCGACAAAAAGGTAACAAGTGGGGAGGAAGACTGATTACAGTCACCAGAAATAATACAGACAACACAAACTTCAACCACCACCCTAAGTGTTAGATACTTGGGTTTCTCCTTTACCCACTCTCGGTCTCTTTCTCTCTCTTTACACACACACACACACACATATATATATACAACAAGGTATTACATATTCCTTGGATGTTTTCTCTAAATATTATCTAATAGAAAATGAAATATATGTAAATTTGTACCATACCCATGATACGGATATGCGAAACGTACATAGAGTGTTCATAACATATATACATAGAACATAGGAATCCCGAAACACGAAAAACACGTAACGACTTCTTAGTTCAGGTACGAAACCTTTTATTACCTTTGAGTTTAAAGGTTCTTCGACATAAGGAGTGAGATACACATTCTTTCTATTCTGGCTTTTCTATCTCCGCACCCCCCCATCTCGTGCGGCGCCCGTAGTGCGCAAATTCGTCTGGCCTCTGCGAGCCCCGAAAGTCAACCCTTCTCGTTCGAAGTCTAGTTCTCAGCTCAACTAACTGACATTTTTCAAATCCCCCAAAATCCTCCACGCGCTTCCGGGGCATGACGTCATTCACATCCCCCTATCTGAACACGTGAACACCTGCGTTCATGTTGCACCTAGCTGACCCATGCACTGTACCGAAAGGTTCTCAGCCTAACTAAACCCAAAGGCATAAAACGAAATCCCTCGGCCATTATATTACAAATTCATCAGTAACAATATTGCCCAAATACTGAGAAAATCCAGCAGACTTGAGGAGACTTGCTTTCACTCAAACTTCAGTGAGAAACCATCGGCTAACACTGGTGTGAAAAACTCGAAAAGGGAGTAAATATCTATCTATCTAGCTCTTAGAGATTTCTTATGTCATAATAAATTTCAATTATTGAGTCTTCTCGGTTCAGTAAAAAAAATTAACCGAAAACAAAAACAGAAAGAAAAAAAACAACTGTATGTATATTTCAAGCAAAATCTTCCTAGAGAAAATGTGCGGATGGCCAAGAAAGGGAAATATTTAGAGAGAAACTGAATCTTTTCTGATAACAAAACACCACCATAAAGAATATGTCAAGGCAAAATTAAAATAGACTCAACTGAGCAGCAGATGTAGACTACGTGGTGATAGAGACGAAACGATCAATCAGATTAAAAGCAAATTGAGCAAACTAGCGCAAAGAGAGTATAAGACTAGACAAGTCTGTGTAGGGAAAGTGATCCACTTGGAACTGTGGAAGAAGTTTAAATTTGACCATACGAACAAATGGTATAAGCAAAACCCTGAATCACTCCTTTAAGTGCAGAAATGTATAATGACATAAAATTTTCCAAGAACAACAGATAGATAGATAGATAGATACTCCTTTTCGAGTTTTTCATACATGACTAAGCCGATGGTTTCTCACTGGAGCTTGAGTGAGAGAAAAGAGAACCAATTATCTTACACTTAGGGTTGTGTTGAATGAAAGACCATGCAAAGATCCGCCACGTAAAACTGAGTTCTTTTAACAATGATCATAAACGTTTTCAACGTCAAACGTCTTTGATAAAAAAGTATCTCGCATTTCAAAACTTCATTTTATTAAACTCCATATAAATGATGACTAAGGCTTTACTAGCATAGGCAGACAGACATACGTATACATAGGCGATACACATACATAAATATTTTGCACATATAAATGTGTGTCTGTCTATCTCTCTGTGTGTGCCCGTAAAGGATTTTTCGTCTTTTATATGAAGCTTGGTAAAAAAGAAGTTTTGCAAATCGAGACGCTTTGTTTATATATTATTCTATATCAAATGAAATATATATATATATATATATATATGTGTGTGTGTGTGTGTGTGTGTGTGTGTGTGTGTGTGTGTGTGCGAATGAGTCTGTCTGTCTCTGTCTCTCTGTGTGTGCTCGTGAAGTACTTTTTTGAAAATCCAAATACTTTATGTTTTTATATTATTCTATATGAAATGATATATATATATATATATATATATATATATATATATCACAATTTTATTATTTCGAGTAGAACAACCCTAATGGGTATAATTAGCTCTTATTTATAACGAAACTTTACAAGATTGAAATACTGTAACCAAGAAAAAAAAAATTCAGTGTGAAAATATACTTACTTATTACGTTTTGATGTACAGTTATATTTAATTTTGGTCTGTGACATATTCCTACAATTTATTACTATTTTAGTGCAGTAGGAAGCAGCGTCTCATCAACCGAAAAAGACATCGACACACGGCTAACGAAGGCATGGTCAGCTATCGATAGGCTTTCGATCATATGGAAATCAAACCTGACAGATAAAATGAAACGCAGTTTCTTTCAGGCTGCGGTCGTGTCGATACAGCTGTATGGATGCACTACTTGGACGCTGAATCAATGGTTGAAGAAGCTCGACGGCAATTATACAAGAATGTTGCGAGCAATATTGAACAGGTCCTGGCAGCAACACCCCACACGGCGCCAACTGTACGGCCACCTACCACCTATCACGAAAACTATACAAGCTAGACGAACCAGACATGCAGGACACTGCTGGTGAAGCAAAGACGAGATCGTAAGTGATGTGCTCCTGTGGACCCCCGCATATGGCCAATCAAAAGCAGGTCGACCAGCTCGAACGTACATACTGTAGCTATGTGATGATACGGGATGTAATCCCGAAGACCTGCCGAAGGCGATGAATGATAGGGAGACGTGGAGAGAGAGGGTCAGGGATATCCGTGCTAGCCGCACGTCATGATGATGATGAGTCTTTGGTATCAAATAGGACCTAGTAATATTTTTCATTGTGATCGCTTCCAGTAGATTCCACATTAAAGCCGTGCCATCTTTAGTTTTGAAGATATACAACTTTTTAATTAAAAAAAAATTGTTCAAGATATATTTATGGGCTATACTTAACATTATTACCAACTCCTCCGGACGAGCAGGATGTAACACACGGCCAATCTTCTTGAATTTTATCAGTTTTGATATCAGAGATCGTTATCCATACCATAGTTCAAGTACACCGTCTGCCCTATTTTTTACACAGAGCTACAGGTAGTATAGTTGGATATATACCATTGCCAAGTGTATTAACACGATGTTTAATGCAAACATACTCGATTAGTATTTGAACTCCGATCGCTGTGTCTAATTCTAACAAAATTAACCGTTACGCAATGAACTCATTAATTTTGAGCTATACCGTTTTGATTCTCGTTGTTTGCGTTTCTACAATGATTCTTAAAAAAATCTTATAAAGAATTGGATTGAAAGGTCCACACAAAAACAAAATCGGATGTAAATTACGAAAGATACCAAGTACTTAGGAAATATTGCTACACAGATTTTCATAAAAGTTATAAGTTATGTAAGTGTTCAAAATTCCTTAAATTTTAACTTGAAATATTTGTGCTTTCTTTGAGCTGCAATGTTTTGCTTTAATTTCCTTGTTACACTTTCTATATAGGATAGGTTGTATCACAGATATCAGACTCCCTCACAACATATACTGCAACCTTTTAAGACAATAATACACGCACACACACACACACACACAAATGCACACACACATACACACACACACACACATATATATATATATATATATAAGAGAAGATTTTAGTACGTTTTTGATATCTTCATTCCTTAATACGCAGACGTAGAGATGAAAGCACACTCACACACACACACAAACACACAAACCAATGGGTGGGGTGGGTAATCGCCTATAATGGTGACGACTTGATTAACCTCGGGGTATCTTTAAATCTTTCAGAGCCAGGAGTGTTGCCTGCAGCGATAATTGACATTAAACACACACAAAACTACTTACATAGACTTTCCTTTGAACACTCATACGCATATCAGCACACAAGTACCCGCAGACGGACTTACATACATGCAGTCACACAAACGTACGCACACACACAAGCACATTCACTCACAGGCACCCACCGATACTCTTACATAGATTATCCCATATACACACACATACACATACAAGTACACGCAAAGATAATGTTCACACTGACACAACCAAACACATATACCCAAGTCTCAAAGGCAAAATCAATTAATTGCATCGTTTAAAAAGTATTGTAGGACAATTGATAAATATTACATAATTTTCACTTTTATAATCTGCCATGATATTGCCCGGCACTTGGAGAGATATAATTGAAATAAATTGCATCTATTAATATATGCACAATAGCCTAGTGATACACGCAAATTGGCAAATAGAATTGACGGAAGCTTGTTGAGTGCCTTGACGATGGTGAAAAGGCAATTGTTAGTGCGTTCGTTTCTGTCGACATTCATACAAAACTGGCCTCGTACCAGACTTGTCTAATGTCAATAAAGGCATACTAATATATTACTGTGAGTGAGTAGACTTGTGTGTATGTAGAATACTAGCTCGCCTCAGAACCGGCAACGTGTGAAGCTCATGAATTTTATCCTTTTTTTATCATTATCCTACTTCATCACTGAAAATATTGTAGGAAGTGACACAAGGTCAAATTTTAGGCGGACTTTGAATTTTGAATGTCCCTTTTCCAAGCGTAGTTGCCTAATGAAGGATTAAGGACACAGTCTACCCTACTATTTATTCTTAGTTGGTTGGGAGAAGAGAAGGATGTAACACAAGGCCAATAGCAATAGTGTGAAATGAAACACAGACTCGTGAACACTTTGAAGTCTACAGAGAGGATATAAGACAGGATAATTGTAATCAATGAGCTTTTAATTAGTTTTCTTCACTAAATGTACACGTTCACTTCTCGATGTCGACAGAGATGATGTGACCGTTAAAGTTGATAGAGAGTTTTTGATCTTCGCTAGTTTAAACTAAAGGCGGCCCCAAGAAAGATGTAACTGTAATACTCTCTCTCACTCCCTCTCTTTCTTCACTCTCTCTCTCTCTCTCTCTTGCCTCACTTTCCTGTTCTCTATCTCTCTCTCCCTTGCCTCACCCTCACTTTCTTTCTCTCTAACTTGCCTCACTCCTCCCCTCTCTCCCTCTTGCCGCACTCTCCCTTTATCTCTCTCTCTTTATCTCTATCTCTTGCCTCACTCTCCCTTTCTCTCTCTTGCCTCACTCTCCTTTTCTCTCTCTCTCTCTCTCTGGTCTCACTTTCCCTTTCTCTCAATATATAATGCTTTACTCTCCACCCCTTTTTCTCTCTTGCCTCACTCCCCTTACTCTCTCTCTCTCTCTTTCCACACTCTCCTTTTCTCTCCCTCTTTCCACACTCTCCTTTTCTCTCTCTCTTGCCTCACTCTCTCTCTCTCTCTTGCCTCACCCTCCCATTCTCTCTCTCCATCTCTTTACGAACATTCATTATTGACACCCCTTGGACAAATGATAAAGGTTGCAATAAACTAAAATTCCTTGCGTTTGTATCAGAACGTTTAAAGTAACAAACAAGGTACCTTTCATCGAAAAAGGAGCCTGCAAAAACATTTCGAGAAAACTTCACCGACGCTGCTGCAAGGAAAACATATAGAGAGCTGACCTCAAGTTGGACAGTGCTAACGTTTTATGCAGTTAAAAGAAAACAGCTTAATGTTCTGAAATTAAGATCTTTTTTGTTTTCTAAGTTTCACTCTTCACTCACCAAACAGCCCTCACCGATATAGCATTTTACTGCTGACTATCTAAGATAGACTCGCCCACCATGTTCATAACGCATAATATTTCTCTGACCACATGACACCGCCATTTTTTCCCGCAGGTACTCCGGCACATATATTTATTTGGTCCTATAACCACGTTATCAAGTCGTTCTAGTAACACGTAATAATGGTACAACTATTTCTGAATTTTTGAATCGTTCCTCAATTTATGTTCATACAATCCCTCGTTTCCTCGTACCTCAGCCACCAAAGAAAAAGAACGAATGACAAAATCCGTCATTATGTATTGGAGTTCATACAACACACCAACCCAAATTCCATTGGCATAGGTGCCCGTTGTGTAATGGTTATCGTCGTAGGAAATGTACACGGTGACACGAGTTCAAATCCTGGACGAGACTAATTGCTTTTCACGTAGCACTAATACCCTTGGGAAAGGTATGAATCCAATTATTCTCCCTCCAGCTATGGGTAAATAGTAGGACAGACTGGTTTATTCAGCCTTGGTGAGGCAACTAGTCTAGGAGAAGGAAAACTCTGAATTGAAACCTGTTAAACTCCGCTTAAAAATTGACCTTGTGTCATATCCTGCCCGAGTGGAGGGGTTGGTAAATAACGATATTTGTTACCACTTCACTGTTTTCAAAAATGATTAATATTCGAGAGATTTATAAGTGTTATATAGCAATAAGTAAGTTGATTGCAACCATAAGGCTCCCTTTTCAATAGCTACAACACTGAGGTGTAAGTGAGGGCACTAATTCTTTCCCTGGATTGCTCCACTTTACCCTTACGTACCTTATATTGCTGAGTGTGAAGCAAGGAGGTATTAAGTACCATTTTTAAAGTCTTTGGTATGACGCGACCTGGGATTTAACCCAGGTGTCCCGGACCATTGGTGAACACTCTACCCACCAGGCCAATTGGTACTTGATACCTCCTTGTTAACACTCAGCATTATAAGGTACGTATGAAGTGTAAAGTGGAGCAATCCAGGGAAAGGAGTAGTGCCCTCCCCAACACCTAGGTGTAGTAGCTATTGAAAAGGGAGCCTTTGGGTCACCCTCGACTAAGGGAGATAACTTTAGTTACTTAATATAGCAATACTTGAAAACAATCTTAGTGTTGAAACAATAGTAATGCTCTCGTGCAAACAAATTAGTTCTAACTCATTTGAAAAAGAAATTACCAATAAACTCTGCGTGGAAACAAGTGACTTATGTTAGATCGTGACAGTTATAAATCAATAGTTGAAACCGTTTAACTATGTAAAAAAAATAGGAGTTTAAACTTGTTTAAAAATATTAATCACAAAATGTGCTTACAAATCCATATATATTTGATATATATGTACAAAGAGGATTTGGCATTAAACAGGCTACAAATGTTGATATACCATAAAACCAAACCAAACTTAATCATATATAATTAATAGATATGTAGAAAGCATTAAATAACTTTATTTGGCTGAGATGCCATGAAACCCAACCAAACAAAATCCTATAAACTTGATATATATATATATATATATATATATATATATATATATATAAAGTAATTTACAAAGCTCTTTTCTTTGATGTGGCACAAAGCCGAATGAATGGGTCCCCCCAATGAGACTCGAACTCACTCGTGTAGATTTACATATATAAAGCTGATCTGGCATTAAATTAACCTGCAATGGTTGATATGCCATAAAACCCAACCAAACCAAATCATATACATTTAATTTATATATATAAAGAGGATTTGGCATTAAATAACCTGCAATGGTTGATATGCCATAAAACCCAACCAAACCAAATCATAAAAATTTGATTTATATGTATAAAAATGATATGGCATTAAATAACCCAGGATGGTTGATATATCATGAAACCCAAACAAACTAAATCATATACATTTGATTTATATGTATAAAAAGTATATGACATTAAATAACAATGATTGATATGCCTTAAAACCCAACCAAACCAAATGATATACATTTGATTTATATTTATGAAGAGGATTTGACATTAAATAACATAGAATGGTTGATATTCCAAAAAACCTAACAAAACCAAATCATATATATTTACCATATATGTCTAAAAATGATATGGCATTCAATAACCTACATTGGTTGATATGCCATAAAACCCAATCAAACCAAATCATAGATTTTTTATTTATATGTATAAAGAGGATTCGGCAATAAGCGGTGGTGTATATACTATCATATGGATTATCTATTAGGACGCTGACAAAAAAAGCTAGACGGGGAATGCACAAGAATGCTACAAGCTATATTGAACAAATCCTTGAAGCAACACCCCACGAAAACGACAGCTTTACGACCACCTCCAAAAGATCCCAGTCAGACGAACAAGACATGTGGTGTACTGCAGGAGAAGCAAAGGTGAACTTATAAGTGACGTTCTTCTATGGTTCCCTTCACATGGTCTAGCCAGTGTAGACCGAAAAATAAGAACTTACCTCCAACCGTATTGTATGGACACAAGATGATGTTTGGAAGACCTGCCGAGAGCGATGGATGATAGGGACGGAGGATGAGGGAGAGTCAGGGATATCCATGATAGCAGGATGACTTGATGATGATGATGATGTAGATGCATGATATTAATTGAATTGGTCACTTCTGTGTCTGGTCTACCACCTGTCCACTTAGATGACCAATAGAGTAGGGTGCAGGCCAGTGATTGTTAACTGCTGTTTTTAGTTCGGGGTATTAGATCAAGTATACCCTGATATAGTTAGCCAACTGAACGAGATATGGAACTTTGTCAACTCATCTTTCATCAAGATGCTGTTTGTTTTTAAATGATATCTCTTCACTTCTTGTTCCATTCACTGATCAAGTTACAGTAATATACGATAAAATAATTCGTTTCTCATCATATTCAAAGGGCTCTAATTACTCACTGTAAGCGCCACAATTGCGTCCTTTAGCTTTTTTAATTACGTTGTTCATCTGTAGAGCAAAAATATTCCTTATTTTGATTGATTAATTGCCCTTATTTTTCTTTGTACCAGATTGAAACTAATTTTTTATGGCAAGACTAAAACTCACATATTACTTGGAAGGGTGGATATTTTCTATGCGTTTTCGATTTCTGTGGCTTTGTATCAGACTTAGATTACTTTTCTATGTATTTGTGTAACCTGATTGTTGATGTATCTGTTGTGAATCAAAGAGAGCTGTTTGAAATTGTGGATTTAGACTTTTTAAAATGTATGAGAGTAAATAGAACGGAAACAGCCACGGTCTAAATTAGTAATGTAGCTCTTCGACGAGACTTTCCGTGTCTATTAAGCTATTTGCGTAGCCGAGGTAACCTTAGAAAAAAACGTGACCTTTATTCGACCATTAAATGATAACATTTCTCATGAGTGTTTTTTTTTTTCTTGGTGTGTAATACAAATAAAGAATATCGGAACACTTCTTAACGAGACACGTGCTTTAAATGAAAGTGAAATTACCGGGAATCGCCGCGTACTAGTCGATCTGGAAAATAAGTCGACCGCGAGATTTTCAGTTCAAAATTCTGGATTAGACCCAAACCTGTTGTATTGGATGTAAGCCCCTTGGGTGATGAAATGATTGGCAAACTAGCAAACCTTCACAAGTGAGTTCGAATTTCATTGAAAGCTCCATTCCTATGGCTTTGTGTCACATCTAAGCAAAAGGCTTAATAAATTAAAGGAGACCTTCGGTGGCGTAATGGTTAGCAAACTTGACTATCAATCCTTCATAAGTGAGTTTGAATCTCATTGGTACCCCATTCAAACAGCCTTGTGCCACATTTGTGTAAAAAGCTAAGTAAATTACTTCGTTTCACATTGGGTGCGATATTCATGCAGCCTTCTGCTACATCTAAGCAAAAAAAATGAGTAAATTACTACTTGCTGTATTGGGCAACCCTCAAATATACCTCAGGCTACCCGTGGTATAATAGTTATCGCCATTAGAAATTGACACTGTGACTCGAGTCCCTATCCAAAACGAGGCTGATCGCATTTTACATAGCGCTAATACCCTTAGGAAAGGTATGAATTCAACTGTTCTCCCTCCCTTAAAGATTTTTCACGCTTAAAATGTCGATTTGTAGGCTGTCTATATCATTTCTGTAATGCAGTACTTCCGATTAACTTGGGAAGGACACGTAGAGAATTCTTGATTTATGAAGCGTATTTTTCTACACGCGGAACTGAATTTAATTTATTGGTTCCTGAAATGTTTGCGTTGATAAACGCAAAGAAATATTCAAGTTTGGCTAATGAATTTTCTTGTTAATTTTAGAGATTTATAGATTCTTTCAATATTTTCATTTCTTGGATTAAAATCGTAGACGTTCGCCAATTTCTCAAAGACCCATTCCTTATTTGTTACTGCTTGGTCAACATATTCTTCTACACCTGTTGAAGTGATGATATACCCTAATCCTAATTAGACACGAAATGTTCTTTTCGGCTCTCCATATAATTCATATTCAAGTAATTTTAAAAGGAAATTCGTTTCATTAACGAGTTTATTCTTGTAACTTTATTTCGTTTGGAGTTCATTTTCGATTAGATCTTATTGGTTCAATCAACGAACAGGTTTAGAATTTAAATGTTCCCTCGAAGAAAGAAGTTTAAACCTTAAAACAAAAGTGGTTTTAGATTATCGAAAGCATATTAACAAACTAGAACGCGGCTGATTTTGGTCACATTGTTCACCTACATAGGAAGCAGTGTCTTATCAACCGAGACAGACATCGACACGCAACTAGCAAAGGCATTGACAACTACCGATAGGCTATCGGTCATATGGAAGTCATACCTGACCGATAAAATGAAGTGCAGTTTCTGACAAGTAGCAGTCGTGTCGATACTGCTACATGGATGCACATCATGGACGCTGCCTAAATGGATAGAAAAAAAGCTTGACTTTAATTAAACAAGAATGCTGCAAGCTGTATTGAACAAGTCCTCGAGACAGCACCCCGCAAAGCAGCAGCTGTACGGCTACCTACCTCCCATCACGAAAACTATCATGGAGATACCCGTGTTGTAGTCGTTATCGTTGTAGGAAATGGACACGGTGACACGAGTTCAAATCCTGGACGATATAGATTGCATTTCACATAGCATTAATACCCTTGGGAAAGGTATGAATCCAATTATTCTCCCTCCAGCTATGGGTAAATAGTAGGACAGACTGGATTCTTCAGCCTTGGTGAGGCAACTAGTCTAGGAGAAGGAAAACTCTGAATTCAAACCTGTTAAACTCCGCTTAAAAATTGACCTTGTGTCATATCCTGCCCGAGCGGAGGGGTTGGGTAAATAGTAACACGAAAACTATCAAAATTAGACTAACAAGACATGCGGGACACTGCTGGAAAAGTAGGGATGAGCTCAAAAATGATTTACTCCTGTGGACTCATTCACATGGATGTGCAAAGGCAGGGCGACTAGCTCGAACCTACATACAGCAGCTCTGAGCCGATACGGAATATAGCCCTGAGGTCCTGCCAAAAGCGTTGGATGATAAGGAGAGGGTGGTGAGAGAAGGTCAGGGATATCCGTGCTGATAGCGCGACATGATGATGATGATGGTGATATTCATCTAAATATTAAGTTACCGTTAAATATTTACTATTGTTTCTAATTGTAATACATTTCAAAATGCCACAACCAATTTTTCATATAATCATAGACTAATATTTTTGCATCTCTCGGGCAGCAAGATAAAATGTATCACCTACTTTGCTGAATAAAAATCGCGAGTCACATGGCCTTTTATTGATCATTACTGTCGCCTTGCGCTAGAATAAATAAGACATTAATACACGTACGTACACTCACACTAGTATATATAGATGTATGTGTATGTGTTTGACTAATGAGGGTTTGAATAGCGTCTACAGCGCTTAGTAACTGGCAATTTTTCGTCTCTGTAGTTATCGGACCAAGAGGATCCCATGTAGCTTGTTTCCTTTTAATATTGTTGTGTGGAGCATGATGATAAGAGTAGAGAATACTGGTAACGGTGGTCGAGATTAGCTTTTGTTAACATCAAATAATTTCTTCCAAGCGGCGTTTGTGTCAATTCTACTATATGGATGCACCACAAGGACGCTGACTTAGCATATTGAGATAAAGCTAAAGAGAAATACATATGAATGCTACGAGCTACATTGAATAAATCCTGGAAGCAACATCCCACAAAACAGCAACTGTACGGCTACCAACTTCCTATCTCTAAAACCGCCCAAAAAAGACAAACGGGACATGCAGGACACTGCTGTAGGAGTAGCGAATAACTCATAAGCGACGTTCTCCTATAGACCCCTTCACACAGACGTGCAAGTGTTGGACGACCAACTAGAACTTATCAACAGAGACCGAGTGCAGTCTAGAATACCAGCCAGAAGCGATGGATGATAGAGACGAATGGCGAGGGAGAGAGAGGGAGAGAGAGAGAGAGTCAAGGAAATCCGTTCAAGCAACGTGATATAAGGATAATATATATGGCAAATTAATTTTGTAATGTGCTGATATATGTACTCTACTCTATTTATTATCGTGATTATTGGTAGCGAGTCTCTTAAATCAGTTTTAGCTGAGAGGCTTTCTCTGGAGTATGAGAGATAGCAAGTCTCATCAAGTCTCCAGGACTTTTCTTAGTATTGTGGCTGATCTTAACAATGCTGAATTTTGGACGGTCTTTATTCGTCCTCCGATTTTCAGCTCATTCAGCCTTCTAAACCCACTTTTGGTAATTGTCCTGAATGTACCAATGATAATAGTTGTTACCATCACCCTCGTGTTCCATAGCATTTTTAGTTCTCTTGCAAGGTCATAGTACCTGTTATTTTATTCGTTTTCTTTGATTCCCATTTCGTGGACCTCCGGGACGGCAAAGTTTACTATTCGGCAGGTTCTCTTTTTCTTGTTAATTATCTCTTTGTCTGGTTTTCTGGTCGGAAATCGGGGTTTTGTTTTGTTTTTACCTCATCATCTCAGAAAATTTTTTTGTCTCATTCTCCATGGCGGATTCAGGTTTATAAATGTACAATTTAGCAGTATGGTCAAAATGCTTTACTTACACAATCTGTAGTGAATATATATCTCCACCTAATCATGTTAACTTTTATTTTCTTTTTCTTTTAGTTTGCTGAATTTGTTTATTATGCGGTTAATGGTTTAATTTTTATCATCTCCTTCACTGGAGGTGCCCGTGGTGTAATTGTTAACTTTCGTAGGAAATGAACACGGCGACACGAGTTCAAATCCCGGACGAGACTGATTGCATTTCACATAGCACTAATACCCTTGGGAAAGGTATGAATCCAATTATTCTCCCTCCAGCTATGGGTAAATAGTAGGACAGACTAGGTTCTTCAGCCTTGGTTTGGCAACTAGTCTAGGAGAAGGAAAACTCTAAATTGAAACCTGTTAAACTCCGCTTAAATATTGACCTTGTGTCATATCCTGCCCGAGCAGAGGGGTTGGGTAACTAGGATCATCTCATTTACTACACTTTCTTTCGGTTGGTTGGTTGGGTTTAATGGCATATCAACCATTGTCAGTTATTTAATGCAGAATCCATTTTTATACGAACTTACAGTTCTGTTTCAAACAATTCAGTTTAGCATACGCACACAGTTTGTCAAAAGCTGTTCTATTTCAAACTATCCATTTTAGTCAAACAGTTCTAATTCAACCAATTCAGTTTACTATAAGTATAGTTTAGCGTAAGTACAGTTCCATTTCAAACAATCCAGTTTAGCATTAGTAAGCAGTTTGCTTCTATTCAGCCCATAGATCGAACCCTATCAAGTGCTACCACTCCGGGTCAGAGTGGATCTGGGAGCGATGGCAACGAAGGGGGTACTCCGCATTCCCTAAAGCTCAAGCAATACTGGAATCTCACCATAGGGATTGTTTAGTATCATATCCATGTTTGGGCAGCTCTGGTGGTGTAACGGTTAGCAAGCTAGACTAGCAAACCTACACGAATGAGTTCGAGTCTCATTGGGCGCCCCATTCATTTGGCCTTGTGCCACATTGAAGCAAAGAGCTTTGTAGGAGGTGCCCGTGGTGTAATGGATATCGTCGTAGGAAATGGACACGGCGACACGAGTTCAAATCCTGGACGAGGCTGATTGCATTTCACATAGCACTAATACCCTTGGGAAAGGTATGACTCCAATTATTCTCTCTCCAGCTATGGGTAAATAGTAGGACGGACTAGGTTCTTCGGCCTTGGTGAGGCAACTTGTCTAGGAGAAGGAAAACTCTGAATTCTAACCTGTTAAACTCTGCTTAAATATTGACCTTGTGTCATATCCTGCCCGAGCGGAGGGGTTGGGTAAATATGTTATCATATCCATGTTTGTGAAAATTGTTTTTTAGTTCGATCATTTGCCGTTTTCTGCTTTGCATTATGTGCATGGCACATTTTTCTATGTCAGATTCCATCCCAGTATCGTTTCTGTGAGTATTACCTGCTTGTATTTGGGTAAGTGTTCGCCAATGGTCGGGGAGACCGGGATTCAATCCCAGGTTGAGTCATACCAAAGATTAAAAAAACGGTACTTGATTCCGCCTTGCTTAGCACGAAGCACTATAAAGTAAGGGTCAAGGATAAAGTGAAGCAATCCAGGGAATGGAGTAGTGCCCTCCCCTAAACCTTGGTGTAGTAAGGGGGGCTTTCGCGTCACCCTTGACTAAGGTTGCCAACTACTTACGTTTTTACATATTTGGGTTTTCAATTCGTTTTTTTTTTCATCTTTAACGAATAGTTTAATGTTATGCCTGTACATAAGGTGGTTGATTTTTTTCTTGAGATTTGTGAAGTTTGTATCTGCCAGTGCATTTCATTAATATGAGATTCAGTGGCTTCATCGCTATTACAAATAGCAATGGTGATAGCACGTCTCCCTGAAAGATTCCTCTCAGGATTTATGAATTAGCTGGATATCTTGTACATTTTGAGACTATTATCCAATGACTTTTTGTAATCAATCCCCGCCAGAGCTACATTTCTTCGTCTAGTTTTGCTGTCCTTGGGGATATATGTTGATTAATGTAATGTAGATCTCCTGTTTCTCTTGTTCCATTGCTCATATTTTTATTCCTCTGGGAACTGTCCATGACTTATGAGTGAATTGTAAATCTCCTCCCTAATTTGCGCCGTTAGTATTTTCCACATTATTATTTGGCACTTAAAAGGACATAGTGGTTGGGAGCAGTTCCTTTTTCGGAGCCTTTTGAATCAGAGTGTTCGTTCCAATGGACAGCCATTCCGGTGTTTCTGTTTGTTCTAACAATCTATTCATTTCGATAGCCATCGTTTATTTGATTCCAAGTAAATTTTTAAAATCAGTATCCATTAATGTCATCATGACCAGGCGTTTTCTAATTTCGGTTTGGTTTGGTTGGTTTGTTAGGTTTTATGGCATATCAACCTTAGTAGGTTATTTAACGCCGAATCCATTTTAATGTAAATAATCTGTTCTATTTAAAACAATTCAGTTTAGCATAAGTACACAGTTTAATTGTCAAAAACATTTCCATTTCAAACTATTCAAGCAGTTATATGTAACAATTCTGTTAAGTGTAAATACAGTTTTAATGTCGAAAAACAGTTCTATTCCAAATAATTCAGTTAAGCATAAGCACGCAGTTTAAATGATAGTACGGTTTAATTGTCAAAACATTTCTATTTCAAGCTATTCAGTTTAGTCAAACAATTCAGTTTAGCATAAGTATGCTGTTGGTTCTATTTAACCCTTAGATAGGGCCCTATCAGGTGATACCACTCTGGGCCAGAGTGGACCTGGGAGCGATGGCAATGAAAAGGTACTCCGCATTCCCCAAAGCTCCAGCATTGCTGGAACCTCACCATCAGATTGTTTAGTGTCATATCCAGGACACACGTTGGGGGAGGGTGTTCTTACCCCTCTGCAGACGTGCAGTCGGTGTATTCTACAGACCCAGCCGACTGGGCAATCTAAATCCGTACTTTTTGGGATGTTGCTCTGAGTGAATTGATGTGTACTTTCACCTTGGCGTCTTTGTAACTCTTAATCCATCTTGTTTATTTATTCGGTTTTTCTGTTACGTTCAGTTTTTTACCATATTTTGCCCCCAAATTGTCATATTTTCTTGTCACCCGTTCGTTGGTATATTGTCGAGTATTCTCTCTCTACTTACTGGTAAAATGTTCTTTCTCTGCTTCAGAATGCACTGTTTTGTCTGCATTGTTTTATTATGTCTCTGTATTTTTTTAGTCTTTTTTACTTTTGCCTGTATCCACTGAATTTTATCCTCGAGTTATATTATCTGTTTTACATGAATTGCTTTTCTCTTTTCGTCCCAACAATTGTCACCTTCATGTTCCATAATTTTTTCAATTCCCTTGCAAGGTCAAGGTACTTATCCTTCTTTAAACTTTCCTTCAGTTTTAGTCTCTGGTTATCCGGGAGTACATAGCCTCCAATTTTGCAAATTAACTTTTTTTTTGTTGTTGATAATTTAAAGGTCTGGTCTTCTGGCCGAGATTAGGTGATCCGTTTGTATGTGAAAGTCTCATAGGCGTTTGTATGCGTCATTTTCGCTCCTTACATGATTTTCCTAACAGGTTTAATTGCAGTCTTAGTGGTAGTAAATTTCCTCAGGTAACTAGGACTTTTCTTAACCTTCTAGCCGATTTTTATGATATTGTGGTCTCAGTGGACCCAATTCTTCTTTTAATTTCCAATTTCTCTAGGCTTTTCTCCATGGCTTTGGGGATCATTCCAAGCACACCGGCTACGGCTGGTATCACTTTAATCCTCAAGTCCCGTATATTTTTAGTTTTATTTTTGTGTCCTCTGGTAAGGTCCATGTATTTGAAAATTTTTCGCTTTCTTTTAATGCCATTTTATAATCTACCCGAAGTGTAAGATCGATTAGAAGTCAATTTTTTTTGTTAATTAACACTAGTTTAGTCTTTTGGCAGGGAAGAAGTGTCCCGCTTTTATCTAAAAATCGTAATGAGTTTTATGCATCTATTTCTCGAAAAAAGAATCTGGTTTGTGCCCATAAAATTTGTTGATAGGGTCAAATTTGACTCTCTTGCACAGTTCCCAGTGAATCTACCCCATCACTTCATCGAGCTTTGTTTTGTACTCCTTTTGTACTAGTTTGGCTGCATTGGCTTATTTTGAGATGCACAGTTTAATATCTTTACATATGAACTTCTCCAGCTATTCCGTTGTGTATTAACAATTCCCGCTAATTATTATCACTATAACCGTTCACTCAAGAAGAACTCGACTCAGTTCTTTAAAAATTAAAAATAGGAAAGCTGCAGGGTTTGACGAGATTCCCCCCAGAAGTATGGAAGACCAGACAATTCGACGACTTACTGCTCCGACACTGCAACGCAGTCTATAATCAAAATCCGATAGACAGATGGATGAAGGGATGCATCCTCCCCTTCTCTAAAAAGGGTGACCTCGGATTAGCCAAGAACTACTGAGGTATAACACTTACATCCATAGCAGCCAAAAATTACAATGCCCAACTACGAAACCGCATAGAACCCAAAATCGACAACATTCTTAGGAAAAACCAAAATGGCTTCAGAAGAAATAGATCCACAACCTCACAAATATTAACCATCCGTAGAAACCTTGAAGGCGTACGGGAAAAAACCTACTGGCGACATTACTATTTGTCGACTTTAGCAAGGTCTTTCATTCCATTCACAGAGGGAAGATGGAACAAATCGTACTAGCGTACGGCCTCCCAAAAAGCGGCACTACATGATTATTATTATTATTATTGCTGCTGTTGTTGTTGTTTTTTGTGTATATATCCTCCTCATCATCACCATGTCATGCAGCTAGCATGGATATCCCTGACCCTCTCTCGCCACTCCTCTCTATCGTTCATCGCTTCTGGCAGGTCTTCAGGGCTACATCCCATATACTCACAGAGCTGCTGTATGTATGTTCGAGCTGGCCGTCCTGCTTTTGTTCAGCCATATGAGGGGTCCATAGGAGTACATCACTTATGAGCTCGTCCCTGCTTCTCCTGCCATGCATGTCTGGTCCGTCTAACTTGGATAATTTTCGTGATGGAAGTCAAGTGGCCGTATAGTTGGTGCTTTGTGGGGGTGTTGCCTCCATGACTTGTTCAATATCGCTCGCAGTATTTTTGTGTTCGTGAAGATGAAGAACTCTGCTGATGAAAAAGACATTTACGTACACCTATGAAAATAAGCTGTGGTAAAACTATAATTTATTCTTCTCAATCATAATAAATTGATATAATAGACTTCTTTTCATTTCTATTTGGAAAGTGTAGGGTGTCACTGGTAGTTCTTTAAAACTTTCACACGGTATAGAAACGAAAGTTCAGTGACAGCTGGCAAATAAAGCTTCATTCTCTATAGGTTTGAACAGCGTTTGTATGCACACACACACACACACACACACACACACATATATATATATATATATATATATATATATATATATATATATATATATATATATTTTATAAACCTCGTTGTTTCTTTCTAATTTAAGGTTGAAGCTTACATATCATAATTGTTCAGAACAAGAGCAATTAGATGTATTTAGTTAATGTTTGAATACTCTGAGTTCCACGTAGCTTATATCATTTAGATATTCATTATCTAATACTGAATAGAGGTTTTAAACTGAACAAGTATCAAACTAAATTAACAGTATATATCTTTATGTATTAAAGCAGTTTGGATGTGACTGTGTCCCTATGAATCATAGATAAAATAGTATGTATTTGCGCAATAGCAGTGAATCATCAACCGAGACAGATGGAGGTGCCCGTGGTATAATGGTTATCATCGTAGGAAATGGACACGGTGACACGAGTTCAAATCCTGGACGATACTGATTGCATTTCCCAAACACTAATACCCTTGGGAAAGGTATGAATCCAATTATTCTCCCTCCAGCTATGGGGAAATAGTAGGACAAACAGGTTTTCTTCAGCGTTTCCTTGTTGAGGTAACTAGTCTAGGAGAAGGAAAACTCTGAATTCAAACCTCTCAAACTCCGCTTAAAATTGACCTTGTGTCATATCTTGCCCGAGCAGAGGGGTCGATAAATAGGATTAAAACAGTTTGGTTTGTTTGGGTTTAATGGCATAGCAACCATTGCAGGTTATTTAATGCCAAATCCTTTTTATACATATATCTTATATATAAAGTTTTTAGTTTGGTTGGGTTTTAGGGTATATCAACCATTGTAAGTTATTTAATGCTAAATCCTTATTGTACGTATATATATATATATATATATATATATATATATATATATATATATATATATATATATATATCAAATATGTATGATTCCTTTGGTTAGGTTTTATGGCATAATAACCATTTAAGGTTATTTCATGCCAAATTCTTTTTATAGATATATATGAAATATATAACTTGTAAACACATCCGTAGATAACATTCGTAAACAGAGTCTGAGTTCTTTTTTGCACACAGTTAAATTGTTTTAAGTATTGCAATATACCAGTCGCAATTTAACACCAGTCATTTGTTAGCACACATGGTTTGTTTTATTTAATGCATAGATAGAACTCTATCAGGTGTGAACACTCGTGTCAGAGTGGACATTGGATCAATGCTAATAAATAGATATTCCACATTCCCCCTATTCTCCAAAGCTACAACCTCGCTATCAGATAGTTAAATGTTATATCTAGGAGATTTTCTGGGGAAAGTCTTAAGCCTCTTTGGGGATGCAGACGGTGTATTATAAAGCCACAGCTAATTGTTAACTAACCAGCAAGTATTTACCGACTACAGTCCTGCACGGACACAAAATGTAGTTCGGATGCCCTGCCGTGAACGATAGATTTTAGGGATGGATGGTGAGTGAGAGAGACAGAGAGTCAGGGACATCCTTGTTAGCATCACGACTTGATCATGATATATATATATATATATATATATATATATATATATATATATATATATACTCACCACGATTATATATATATATATATAATTGTCAAACTTATCTATTAATAAAAAAAAGCTACCGTGGAGGTCAGAAACATACCAACGCCATTGGATTCATCAGATATTTATATAAAACTTAATTTTTCCACTTTCTTATTATCAGTAGTGATACTATTTTGCAGATTAAACAGTTTCAAATTCGTTCCAGGAAGAACCTTTTTAAATTATTCGCAAATTTTGCCCCTCCAAACTAATATAACCAACCGCAATACCACCGAACATCAGCAAACTGAAATCATGAAAACGTGAAAATTTATCTACATAAAAAATAACCATTTTTAAAACATTAAAAGCCTTTTCCTATGAGTGAATGAATGTCAAGAATCAACTTCTCGTCTGAGACGTTTGCTTATTTCTCGAGTTTGACAAGGGAGGTCAAATCATTATTTTCAATTTAGCATAGATTAAAATCTTATTAAAAATTAGGATCTTATTACGTGTCCTGGATATGACACTAAACTGTCTGATGGGGAGGTCCCAGTAATGCTGGGATTTTGGGGAATACGGATCACCCCTTCATTGCCATTGCTCCCAGGTCCACTCTGATCCGGCGTGGTAGCACCTGATAGGGCCCTATCTATGGGTTATATAGAACTCTGAATTGTTTGATTAAACTTAATAGCTTGAAATAGAAATGTTTTCACAATCAAACCGTACTTACATTTAAACTGCGTACTTATGCTAAACTGAATTATTTGAAAGAACTGTTTTTTGAGATTGAAACTGTATTTACACTAAACTGAACTGTTATATATAAGTGCTTGAATATTTTAAAATAGAAATATTTTTGATAATTAAACTGTGTACTCATGCTAAACTGAATTGTTTGCATAAAAATGGATTGGGCGTTGAATAACCAACAAAGGTTGATATGCCATAAAACCCCACCAACCAAGCAAGCAACCAAATCTTATTACATATGAGTTGAGGTTTATAAGCCAAAAGTGAATAATTAAATGTGCGTATAAGTAAAGTTCTCTCCCTTAGTCAAGGCTCCCTTTTCGATAGCTACTACACCAAGGCGTAGGGGAGGGCGCTACTTCATCCCCTAGATACTATTTACCCAACCCCTCCGCTCGGGCAGGATATGACACAAGGTCAATTTTTAAGCGGAGTTTAACAGGTTTTAATTTAGAGTTTTCCTTCTCCTAGACTAGTTGCCTAACCAAGGCTGAAGAACCTAGTCTGTCCTACTATTTACCCATAGCTGGAGGGAGAATAATTGGATTCATACCTGCCCCAAGGGTATTAGTGCTATGTGAAATGCAATCAGTCTCGTCCAGGATTTGAACTCGTGTCGCCGTGTCCATTTCCGACGACGATAACGACTACACCACGGGCACCTCCATTACTTCATCCTCTAGATAGCTCCACTTTATCCTAGATCCCTACCTTATAATGCTGAGAGTTAAGCAAGGTCGCATCAAGTACCATTTTTTGAGTCTTTGGTATGACTTGACCTGTGATTGAACCCAGGTCTCCCGGGCCATTGGCAAACACCCTAAACGCTAAAATGTGTTTAAAAAGAAATAAATCAATAATTTTACAAATGATTTTAGATAATCGTTAATGCATTTATGGCCTCCAATCGATTGGTTGATATAAACAGTGTATCAACACGTTTAGGTTTATTCAATGCCCAGAAGTTAAGGAATCGCGCTCATTCTACATTTATATATACATTCCTTTTGTTGTTCCATTTTGGTTTCTCTCACAGTTATATAATATCAAGATTTATTTTAAATATTAATAATTTCAGTACAAAAAAAAATATCTTACAGCTGTGAAAAAAACGGGATTTATGTGTTTCTTGGGGTTTGGCTTGTCTGTTCCCCCTCGTGACATGCAATGATCTAATTTTTAAACGTGCATCGTTGAGTGGACTTATATATATGTCAGAAAAAAAAAAAAACAACACGCCTTAAGACACACGTAAGTGTCGTGTGTATATAAACATGTTGACAAAAGTGATGAGATGATAACCGATACTTTTAGTATCATTTGACCATGAACTCGAGTTTATTTACTCAGCCTTAACAAGTCTGTTTTATCATTTGCGTGGTTCCTTACATTAAAGGAAACATGATCTGCTTTCGTTGATCTTTCAAACGGACAAAGATCTGTACATGACCGTGGGCGTATACATAAATTTGATAACTGAAATATTTACGGAGGTGCTCGTGGTGTAATGGTTATCGTCGTAGGAAATGAACACGGCGACACGAGTTCAAATCCTGGACGAGACTGATTGCATTTTGCATAGCACTAATGCCCCTAGGGAAAGGTATGAATCCAATTATTCTCCCTCCAGCTATGGGTAAATAGTAGGGCTGACTGAGTTCTTCAGCATTGGTTAGGCAACTAGTCTAGGAGAAGGAAAAACTCTGAATTGAAACCTGTTAAACTCCGCTTAAAATTTGACCTTGTGTCATATCCTGCCCGATCGGAGGGGTTGGGTAAATAGGATAACTGAATTATTTACTATCCCTACAATTCTTATAATTCTATCAACGAATTTCAAAAAGTATCGTGACTGAGGCAGTATTAAACATATTTTAAAGGTGGACGTTTTGTAACGTTTACAGTCATTTAAATGGAGAGGGTGACTCTAGTTCAAATTCTGTACGAGGCTGTTAGCATTTCACAGAGAACTATACTCTCCCAGAAATGTATGAATGTAACAATTCTCCCACTATCTATGAATAAATAAATAAAAGGGCAGATTGATATATTAAACTTTTTGTATGGCGACCAGTAAATGAAAAAAACAACTTTGAATTCAAATCTGTTAAACTGTGCCAAAAAATTGACCCTTTGTCACGCCCTCCACATCTAGAGGGGTTCGATAAATATATATTTCCCATGACAGATATGCACTCTAAATACAACGTTATTTTTTTAAAGAACGAGATACCCTCAAAACGTATCCAAGATGAAAAGAAAAATGAGACATTTGTTAAAAGCAAGGTTTGTTAAAAAATTGTCCAGTCTGAAGCTCTATTTTCCAAGATGAAATGAATAATGAACGAAACGTTAATGTGTTTTATATTATTCCTCACAGAATTCGACAGATTAATTCCAGCGAGGTTTTTACTGGTCGATCCACCTCAGAATCTCCTTTTTTGATATGATGTACCATTGTGCACTTGCATTTCCTTTCATTTGGTTAAACAGTATCTGTGAGTTGGATTTCAATTTTGAAGGCAAGAAAAAAGGCGCACAAACTAGATATAGTGAATATGAGGAGTTCTTTCACATACAGACACTGGTGTTTCACCGAAAAACTTTTTGTTACAAAGCCTCAAGACTAGATTTATTATAATGGAATTAGTACTCTTTGTTTTTCGTTTTTGTCCGATATTCTAACAAGATTATTTTTTTTTAAATTGATGGTATATTTCCCAAAATATTCAAAGGAAAACAAGCAGTCTACCGAGGAAGCAGCATATTATCTATGGAAGATGACAACAATACGTGACTAGCGAAGGCATGCACTTCTATCGATATGTTATCAGTGATTGAAGGTCAGAAATATCCGGTAAGATAAAACGCATTTTCTCCAAGAAGCGGGCGTGTTCATCCTACTATATTGATGCAACACATGAACGCTGACCAAGATTATAGACAAAAAGCTTGACGGCAATTGCACAATAATTCTATGAGCTATATTGAATAAATTCTGTGATCAACATCTTACAAAACAGCAACTGTACGGCCACAACCTCCCATCTCTAAAATCATCCAAATTAGATGAACAAGACATGTGGGACACAGCTGGAAAAATAAAGACGAACTCATAAGCGACATTTTCCAATGGACCCCTTCAGATGGACGAGCCGATGGGCAATAAAAACGAATGGCAAGCGAGAGTTAAGGAAATCCATGCTAGCGACACGACAAGGTGACTGCCTAATAAAAAAAAAGTTGTACATCCACTAAATGTGTTCATTCAATAATTTTAGCCAGGAGTATTATATGTATTATAGCTGTTAAAACGACTTAAAGCCTGAATGTCAATACTTTTTAGTTTGGTTTAGATCTTTGTTTAATGGCATATTAACCTTCCTGGATTATTTAATTCCAAAGTGATACTTTTAGAAGAACAGTAGTGGTACTGTGAATACGCAAGTGCGTATTTCTAAGCTTCTTGGGAAGACGTGGCCCTGGGGGTGACCGTGTCCTCTGGAAAGAGTATGGATATAACTTGCAAGACACATTTAGGTTATTTGGCTGCGCAATTACCGCGACTAGTTGATTTGGAGTCACTTGTGTGCGATAATAACTGGTGGCTCAGTTGTAGAGTTTATGTACTGCAATCTGTGGTCACTGGTTCGATCTTCCGTGGTGGAGATTACGGTATACACTGCTGATGAGACCTAAAAGGTCGAAGCAGCTGTTAGGTGTTCCCGTATGTTATGCGTATGTGTTCGGCAGATTTTCTGGTCGAGGTGATTCAATTCACAGTATTAATTCCTCAACTTAAAAAATAAAAATCTGTACAGTAGTGGTACTATTTAAACCATAGCGTGGTGGATAAGAAGGTTCACACCCTTCTGCAGGTTATTAGTTCGAAAGTTAACGTGATAGCGTAAGTAGAGTTTGAACTCGCTTCCAACGATGTCACGTTCCAGTGCATTAGACACAACACCAGAAAAATTCATCCGATACTTTTTAGTTACGACTGGTGTTCATATGTAATATAATGGCCGAAGGATCTTGCCTTTGGGTTTAGTTAGGCTGAGAAACTTTCAGCTCAGCATATGGGTTAGTTAGGTGCAAACTTGAGCACAGGTGTTGACGCGCGCGTGGGGAGGATGTGTCGTTCACAGATTTCAAAAAAAAAATCCCAGATAGGACTTGGGGATGTGAATGACGTCATGCACCGGAAACGTGCACGAAGGATTTTGGGGGATTTGAAAAATATCAGTTGAGTAGAGTCTTGCGGTCCCAAGAAGAAGGGTTACTTTCGCTAGCTCGCGGAAGCCTTGCGACGGGTGCGCACATATTAGTGGGGGTGGGGGCTAAGATGGAAGGGGAAAGAGAGAGAAGCCAAATGATAGGCGGGGACCCCAAACGGAAGTGGGGTTCCCTTCCCCTCAGCGGAAGTAAAGGACAAAAAAGTCAGTTTTTGAGCAAGGCTCGTGGCAGACGGACCATAGCCATTTTACTCCGGGCTGAAGACAAAAAGATTAACTGAGACATGAGAGACCCGAGTCCCTCAAGCCAGTACTAAAAACAGAACAAAGTCTAGTAGCCCGTGAAAGAAGAAAATTCTCCAGTGGAACCCCGTCGAAAATAAGATAAGTAACTTTGGGGACATTTTTCCTTTACACTCAAATTTCGTTTACCACTCTCTCTCTCTCAATTTGAAGAAGGACAAAAGTCAGAAAAGACGTTTATATTCGTGGACTGTCCAATTATATGTTTTTGACACTCTGAACGTGTATATATATAAGTAGTAAAGGAATTTTATGTATTTTCATTTTACCATGTGGTCTATGTTGTTACTTCATGCTTTCTTTCCAGCTTCTATTCGCCTTATGTTATCTTGTTTAGAACTGTCCTATTAATTCCTAAAGTATCACACGGGAAACCGGAGTTGCCGACTACTACCATATTAATATTATTACGACTAAGACCTATAGGCCCGTATTCTTCTATTATCTAAGGGAAAGAAGTTTAGCGGCCTGGTGGGTGTGTGATAGTGTGAAATTTGGAACCCCTTTGCCAGCGGTGGTCAGTCTGGCCATAAATTATTCCCTCACGTAATATGCCAGTTCTTATATGCCTGAGAGAAGAACTCTGAACAGGACTTATTCTGTAGGGGATCAAGTGCCAACCTGCCCCGTCTTCATACGTGCGAAAATAAAGTCCCGTAATGGGATTTTAGACAATTTGCCGTCACAGAATGCACTGACAATAAAAACTCCACCCAAACGAGCGTCCAAGGCATGACACTAAAAAGCGTCTGATAGTAAGGCTCAACTTCTGGAAGTATGAGGAGTGACGAGTACTTCTTCATTGGCATTACTTCCAGTTGAACTCTGACCCTTAGCAGTAGCACCTGTTAGGCTCCATTTATGGGTCAAATAGATTTGTTTGTAATTTATTTGTATTAGATATGGATTCTTTGCTGGGTGCGGAAGCAAAATATAGAATAATTTATATATATATATTTTTTAAAATCTGACCAGTCCAATTTCTGAAAAAAAAAATCAAATAAATCTAAATTTTCATGAAAAGCTCTATTATTCATACAATACTTCTTTAAAATTCAACCCAATATGAGTGAACAAGAAAAGAAACCACTGAACTTCAACTAACTGAAATTATAAAAACATGAAGATTTTTTTACATGAAAAATTACCCATTCTTAAAACATGGAAAGTCTTTTCCCTTAAATGAATGAAAGACAAGAATCAACTTCTCGTCTGAGACATTTGCATATTTCTCGAGTTTGACAAGGGAGGTCAAATCATTATTTTCAAGGCATGCATACTTTTTTTTTTTAAATTTCTACTCCAATACACACCTGATATATTAGTCCCGATTAAAAGTGTTGTAAGGGTCGCCTAAATTAAAACCTTGGGTTAATTCACCCGTTTTACATTTTTTCGTTACCATAGAAACAGCTTTAAAAAAAGGTCTAAAAAGTTCGGCTTCGAGGTACCCCTAACGCGCTTTTATCATAGAATTATGGTCGTTGAAGTCGAGCCTAATTAAAGTACACTTTGTAAGTACTTACAATTCCAGGATAAAGAAAGCCGTGGGAATGCTGAAAATACCACAAAAACAACTAAGAACTTATGATTTGCTTAAGGCCGAAATTAAACAAAAATATTTTTTCAGAATAATTGCAGTTTCTTTATGGCCCTCATCAAGCATACACCTTAACCCTCTCGATGACGCCATATACGGCGTTTTAGGAAACAAATCAAATACAACTTCCAATCCAAATATTGGTTCTCTTAAGACAGCTATTGAGAAGGAATGAAATGAAATGTGTGAAGAATTTATTTCGAGGGCAAGCAAACCGTTCCGAAGGTGCGTAGATCCAATAATGTAAAAAAAGGACGGCCATATTGAGTAAATTTACTGTCTTTCGACTACATTCTTATTTTGTGCCCATCTTCTTATTTTGTTGTTTATTTTTTAAATTAAAATTAATTTTGTTTTATAATATAGCCCTCTATTATTATTCTAGAATATTCCAAATTTTGCTTCCGCATCCTGTATATCCAATAACTGGTCCAAAAATAAATTCCTAGACATTATACCAAAAATGGACATGTACAATGCATGTAGATCCTTAACTTTTGTGGTTAAAATAACCCCATACAGATGGAAAATAACCCCATACAGGTTGAAATGCCGTTCAACAAGTCAATCTGATAACAAACTTTTACCTATTAGTATAGATGCAAGAAATAACGATTGTTGTCATTCAGTATTCTGGATGTGCTTGAAGATATAGCTGTGATTTGCGACGTGACAAAACGATATGACTTCTGAAAGTATGTATCTACCAATTAGATTGACGATAATCAGCCTTTGTATTGATTTACTTTTTTCTATCAATTCGTCTTTATCGCTTGAAGGTAAATATTTAATAATTCGAGCTGTGGTAAGAAAAAAAATAAGACAATACAGAGCAGCCGATGGCTTAATACTGCTTTGATATTAAAATATTATGATAAGATCTGATATCTATTCCGTTATTAAAATTCATGATCTAAATGAATTTATTTCTTTTTATTACATCTTGTATTACGAATGTTGACTCCTAAAACAGTCACCCTGTCGGTTGGGGCTGTAGTATAAGCTGATCTCATCTCTTTGGAGCGGCAAGACCCCTACCTCCATGACGCAAACCATGTCACCAGTTGGCCATGGGTGGCGACCTGGAATGCCTAAGGACGGGATCCTAATGGCTGAGCAGTCCTTTGCCCAGCAACGAAAATGGCCATGTGACATGCAAAACTACATTGTCCCTTACTGATCTTGATGAGAGGTTCGAGAAGGCTAATTTGATCATTTGCTAGCTCATGTCAAGTGCTAATATCTATATGATTTTCCAGACCGTATTCTTTAAATTGGTCTTGTACCAATCAAGTTGATAACTCCTTTATAACTAGAAGGTGCTTGAAAACATTGGTTGAGGGTCAAGTGCGCTGAGATAGCAATACTTGAAACAATCTAGGAGGAGCCTGTAGTGTAATGGTTACTGTCGCAGGAAATGGACACGGTGAGACGAGTTCAAATCCTAGACGAAGCTGATAGCATTTCACAAAGAACTAAAACCCTTCTGAAAGATATGAATCCAAATATTCACCTTGCAGCTATGGATAAATAGTAAGGCAAAGAGGGTTCTGTAGCCTTGGTAAGGCAACCAGTCTAGGGGAAGGAAAACTCTGAATTCAAACCTGTTAAACTTCCCTTAAAAATTGACCTTGTGTCATATCCTGTCAGTGTTGAGGGGTGCATGAATATGTAGTTGAAGCCATTTAATTTGTGAGCAAACAAATAATTAATATTTCATATTTGTGTCAAACTGCAATTTTGGGAACAATTTAACTGCCTACAAGCAAATGAGCTCTAATGTTGAATAGCCAAATAATCCATATACATCTGCATGCAGAATCATAAGAACGATACAATAAAGACGGGCGACACAGTTCTTTAGAAAAATATACCTCTCACTTTATTGAAAGGGTTGTGTGTGAGAAGGAGTTGGAGACCGAACAGAACTGCAATATATTGACCCCCCACTCCTAGGGCCACAACAGCGTTTCTTTCCCGTTCTCATGGGCTGCTCAACCGGGGGCCTGGAGCCCAGCCTCTCTGGATGCTTGTTTTCTCTACCGCATCTTATCTCCAACTGATTGAACTTCCTGTACGCCGAGTTATGTAATTGTTCAACGCACACCTTCTTCTTGTGGGCGTCACAAATCGCACTGATTCAACCCATCCACGGTCAAGTTTATATTCTGATATTCCTCGACCGGATGCACCTGTTATTTACATAGATGCATTTCCTATTTTGACAGCCCGGTCGGGTCGGAGGTCAATATAGAACACTAACTCATTTAAATATAAAGTTAACAACAAATTATTCCCAAACAAATCATATATATATATATATATATATATATATATATATATATTAATGCCCACTGGAGGTTGAGCACAGTCGGGAGGAATTACTGGTTGACCCTCACGTGTAATGCAAAGTTATTCTAATGAATTAAGTACTCCGGTAGCCGTTAAGCATAAATGTGAATAAAAAATATCTATATATTCTTTCACTTATGCTGAGATTGTCGATTCCTCTGCAGTAAGATATCCGACTGGCGTAAAGTCAACCGGGTTTCGATGCATCTCTCGTTTCTAGCCACACCAATGTGTTGTGATGTAATGACACAGTCTGTCTCTGGATGACAATATATATATATATATATGAGGATTTAGCTCTAAAAATCCCGTACGTGTTGATACGCCATGGAATCAAATTACCTAACATATTTTCTTCATCATCACCTCACGTCACCAGCACGGATATTCCTGACCCTCTCGCCAACCTTCTCAGTCGTACATTGCTTCCGGCAAGTCTTCCGGAATACATCCTGTGTCGGCACAGAGCTGCTGTATGTAGATTCTAGCTGGTCATCCTGCCTTTGCTCTTCCATATGAAGGCGTCCACAGGAGTTCATCCTTACTTCTCCAGCAGTGTCCAGCATATCTGTTTCGTCTAACTTTGATAGTTTTTGCAATAGGTGGTAGATGGCCGTACAGCTGATGCTTTGTAGGGTGCTGTCTCCATGACTTGTTCAATATTGCTCGTAGCATTCTTGTGTAGTTGCCGTCAAGCTTTTTCTTCATACGTTTAGTTAGCGTCCATGTAGTTCAACCATATAGCTGTATCGACACGACCGCTGTTTGGAAGAAACTGCGTTTTATTTTATCGGTCAGGTCTAACTTCTATATGACCGATAGCCTATCGTTAGCAGTCTATGACTTTGCTAGTCACGTGTTGATGTCTGTCTCTGTTGATGAGACACTGCTTCCTTGGTAGGTGAACTTGTCTACTAATTTCCGAGAGCTTATACTGTTGCCGTAATACATATACAACTATACACATATATATGCGGAAGCAAAATTAACAATCATGACGAACGAGCACACTTCTTTAGAAAAATATACCTCTCACACTTTATTCGAAATGGTTGCGAAAGTGTAATGCGTGAGAGGTGAGTTAGAGACTGAACAAACTGCAACATATTGACCCCCAGTTCCTTTGTCTTTAGCATAACTTATTTCTCGTTCTGCTCAATTGGGGGTCCTGAGGGCCCATAGCCCTCTGCTGGGTGCTGGTTCTCTCTACAGCATCTTATCTCCAACTAAACGACTCCAAACTAACTGAACCTGTCTGTCGCCCCCGGTTATATAATTGTTTGTGCCCACCTGCTTCCTGTGAGCGTCGCATCTGCACCCAATTCAACCCTTCCACAGTCAAAGTTATACCCTGATATCTTCGACCGGATGCGCTTGTTCCTTGATTGACGGCTGGGTCGAAGGTCAATATGTTACAATACTTTTAAGCAGCTTAGTCTGTCTTCTATTATCAACAGAATTCTCATCCCAAACCAGCAAAAAAATGAAATGCCCAGGAATCCCGAAAAGGGTACTAAGACTATTATTTTATTTGAAAGATTTAGTATTTTGTCGATAAAATCCAGAAGTTCCATGAATCTAAATAAAGAAAAAGACCCACGTGTGTCATATCCAAAAATATCTTTTCCCTATTTTCCCATCAAAAGCTAGTGAGTATCAATACCTAATATTTCTATTTATTCATTTAGAAGCAATTCAGTAGACGAAAAATACAAGCTTTAGAAACTCCAGCCGGTAAACTATATATTTCGCTCCTGAATTTCACAACGATAACCAAGATGTATACTAAAACGTATTTCAATGCTGAGACTCAACTAAGCAATTATAAAGAATACTAAAAACATTTACGTAGAATATCTTCTAACAAAATTTAATACTCACGCAAAAACATATTTTGTAAATTATTGCTTATGGCCAAATTAATAAACACAAAATTCTAACACAAAGAAAAACAGATTTATAAATTAATGATTATTATCATGAGAAATTTATAAATATATAAAAAGAAAACGTCTGATCCACTAAACCTTCTTTTATTTGATTTGCCGTTTGCTTGTTTTATTCTATCATTCATTGCAGCATTGACTTTTTATCACAGAACAAGAAATGCAATTCTGCCACAATAATAAGTAACGTTTTGTTATTAGCTCTATAGGCTAATTAGTTAAATACACACTAATCTTGTAACAGAGCCATCTGATTTGTACATAGTTAAAAGTAGCTGACGGTCAAATGTGTTGTGATAACAATTCATAAAACCACCGAAACTAGTTACAAACAACTGATTAATATTAAATAGTATTATTTTTGTTAAACAGCAACACGGGAACCCATATAACTATGTGCAAATAAATAACCTCAAACTCAATTAAAATTAAATTTACCAACCAATGGTGTAGTAGTTATCGTCGTAGGAAATGGACACGGCGACACTAGTTCAAATCCTGGATGAGACTGATTGCATTTCACATAGCGCTAATACCCTTGGGGAAGGTATGAATCCAATTATTCTCTCTCCAGCTATGGGTAAATAGTAGGACAGACTAGGTTCTTCAGCCTTGTTAAGGCAACTAGTCTAGGAGAAGGAAAACTCTGAATCCAAACCTGTTAAACCCCGCTTAAAAATTGACCTTGTGTCATATCCTGCCCGAGCGGAGGGGTTGGTAAATAGTACCTACAAATTATTCGCTTGTTTTATTTTTTCATAATTCCTTCCAGCGTTAACCTTTTTATCTCAGAACCCAGATGATTCCTCAGCTACAATATTAAGCAACTTTTTGTTATTAACTCGTTAGACTAATTAGTTAAATTCACACAGCCCCGTCGGCAGGGTTTGTAGAATACACTCACTGCATCTTTTCAGAAGAGTAAAACTCCATTAACGAGTGACCCGGATATGACATTAAACAATCTGATGGTGAGGCACCAGTCAGAGGAAATTTGTGGAATATGGAATACCCCTTTATTGCCATCGCTCCCAGGTTGTAGCAACAAAAATGATTCTCTCTGAGGGTCAATAAGAACTCTTTCACATTTAAACTGACTATAAGTAAATGACATTCTAAATTGAACTGCATGAAATAGAACTGTTTTAACATTGAACTGTGTGTAAACGAAAACTAATGTTTTAATGAATTGTAAGTGATACGCAGCAATACTTGAAACCATTTAACTGTGTGCAAATGAACAATTTAACTTTGCTGACTGATGCTAAATTTAATTGCGTTAAATAGAACTGTTTGATCATGTAAATGTGTGTAATAATTTAGTAAAAACAGGATTTGATTTTAAGTAACCAACAATGGTTGATATGCCATAAAACCAAACCGAACCTTAAATTCTCAAAAGACCTTCAGCTGGATCATTCGACTGGGGCTTTAGAATACACTGACTGCGTCTCTGCAGAGGGGTAAGACTCCTCACAATGAAGCTAACCCAGTCGGTTGGGGCCTGCAGAATATACTGACTGCGTGTCTGCAGAGGAGTAACATTCCCTCAACGAGTGTCCGATGTTTGACACTAAACAATCTGATAGAGAGGCTCTAGCAATGTAGTTGCTTTGGGAAATATGGAGTTCCACTTTATTGCTATTGTTCTAAGGTCCACTCTGGTCAGGAATGGAACCACCTGATAGGGTCCTATCTATTGGTCAAATAAAACTAAACTGTGCTAATTTAAAACTGTTGTTGTTGTTTTTTAAAATAGAACTGTTTAAAAGTATAAGAATGGATTTGGCATAGAATAACGTAGAATGGTTGATGTGCCATAAAACTGAAACTACCAAACAAGTCTTCTAGACAGCATCCAGTCTCCATATTGTGCAGATAAATGCAAGTTTTTGCCAAGATCATTGAATAATAAGGGCAGGTGGCTGGAGGCAGTCAAGGGATTCCGTTCTATCGGCACTCCTTGATCATAATAGTTTGGTTTGGTTTTATGGCATATCAACCATTGTAGGTTATTTAGTGCCAAATCAATTTTTATACATATAAACATCTTGAACAATTCAATTTATCGTAAATACACAGTTTAAATGTAAAAAAAAAAAAAAATTCAGCATAAGTGCACAGTTTCAATTTCAAAACATTTCTTTTTCAAACAATTCAGTTTAACATATGTCACCGTTCATTTCTCTTTGATCCATTGATAGGACCTTGTTAGGTGCTACCAATCCGGGACAGAGTTGACCTGGGGGCAATGGCAATGAAGGGGTACTACGCATTCCCCAAAACTTCAGTATTACTGGAACGTCACCACAAGATTGTTTAGTGTCATATCCAGGACACTTGTTTAAGGAGTCTTACCCCTCTGCAGAGAAGGAGTCGTTGTATTCTACAGCCCCAAACGACTAGCCAATTAATAATGATCGTGCCCGTGGTGTAATGGTTATCGTCGTAGGAAATGAACACGGTGACATGAGTTCAAATCCTGGACGAGACTTATTGCATTTCACATAGCACTAATACCCTTGGGAAAGGTATTAATCCAATTACTCTCCCTCCAGCTATGGGTAAACAGTAGGGCAGACTAGGTTCTTCATCCTTGGTGAGGCAACTAGTCTAGGAGAAGGAAAACTCTGAATTGAAACCTGTTAAACTCCGCTTAAAAATTGACCTTGTGTCATATCCTGCCCGAGCGGAGGGGTTGGGTAAATAGGATTAATAATGATCGTGATTATATATATATATTGAGTCAACCAGGTTTCGATCCCTGCTACGGAAAGCTAATGTCTAGCCACACTGATGAGTTCTGATAGAACGAAACAGATCTGTCTGTGGATGACTATTATATATATATATATATATATATATTTGCGCACATCTTTTGTTTCATCATAAATGATGACGAATTCAAAACGATTGTTTCCCTTTTTCAATATATGTTTTTTTGTTGTTTTTTTTTTTTTGTTTCACCAGACTAAGCTTAACCTTAAATGTCATTTTTTCTCTTTTGTTCTCAATCGATGTTCTGAATATTGGATTTCAAAAAGAGAAGTTAACTACATCACGAAACGGAACTGTTCGTGAGTGGAAATGCTTGATTAAAAATGATTAGCAATTCAAACAAATATTGGAGCAGGATCGAGATATAAAGAAACGTTAGAACCGGATGTATTTCCGGAAGTGGAGTTAGCCTCAAAATAAAATCGGGTCGCTTGCTGTGTATATCAACAGAGGGAGTGTTCGCCAGTTATGTGTGTACATTTCTGTTTCTCGTTCACTTTCTTTTTACAAGCTTTTGCCCCATTTTTATTGAGAATTAAACTTATCTCGTATATATATATATATACATTTGTAAAGGAATTTTTTTTGTGAAGCGAAATATTTTTTCAGAATTTTTTCTGTCATCCAGTCTTTGGTGGCCGAAAAATGCAAATCATGTGACATTTATAGAAGCATATCTGATGTGTACTGAGAATCATGTTCTAGTCAAAAAATGTACATATTTTTTTACGTAGAGGAATTAATATTGTGAATTGATTTACCATGACCAGAAAATCCGCCGAACACCTACGCACGATATACGGGAACACTTGACAGCTGTTTTGACCTTGTTCGGTTTCAACAGCAGCGTATACCGTAATCGCCACCAGTGGAGATCAAACCAGCGACCACAGATTGCAGTGCCAAAACTCTACAACTGAGCCACCAGTTCATATCTGACGCAAGTGACGACAAATCAACGAGTCATAGTAATTGCGCGGCCAAATAACCTAAATGCGTCACCCACCAGGGCCACGTCTTCCCAAGAAGCTTAGAAATACGCATCTGCGTAATTATTATACCTCAGGGGCAAGGGAATAGATGTATATAGTTTTTTTTATTTTTTAAGTAAAGGAATTATTATTGTGAATCGAATTACCAGAAAATTCGCCGAACACTTACGCATGATATACGGGAACACTGGACAGTTACATCGGCAAAGAATACGGATGTAACTTGCAAGACATATTTACGTTATTTGGCCGCGCAATTACCATGACTAGTTGATTTGTCATTACTTGTGTGTGATATAAAGTGATGGCGCACTTGTACAATGTTAAACAGTTCTTCAAATAAGACATGTGTAATGTAACGCTAGGTGTAGAGTCGGAAGTCATCATCATCATCATGTCGTGCTGCTAGCACGGACATCCCTGACTCTCTCCCGCCACTTCCCCCTATCATTCATCGCCCCAGGCAGGTCTTCAGGGCTACATCCCGTATCCTCACAGAGCTGCTGTATGTATGTTCGAGTTGGTCTTCCCGCTTTTGCTCGGCCATATGTGGGGGTCCACAGGAGTACATCACTTATGAGCTCGTCCCTGCTTCTCCAGCAGTGTCCTGTTCGTCTGACTTGGATAGTTTTGGTGATGGGAGGCAGGTGGCTGTATAGTTGGTGCCTTGTTGGGTGTTGCCTCCAGGAATTGTTTAATATTGCTCGCAACATTCTTGTGTAATTATCGTCTAGCTTTTTCCCCAGCCGCTTAGCTAGCGTCCATGTAGTGCATCCATACAGCAGTATCGATACGACTGTTGCCTGGAAGAAAAATAGTAAATACAATTATCCATATTAGATAGAAATAGATGAAGTCATTTAACTGCGTGTCAAAAAAATCTCAGGCTCGTTTAAAAATGTTATCCTCAAAATATATCTTGAAATCATATATTTAATATATATGTATAAAAAGGATTTGGCATTAAATAATCTATAATGCTATACTGTAGAAATTTTGGTAAGGAACTTGTGATCTTGTTTCACCGATCAGCAGTAGCCCCTTGGGATCACGTGGCGTCCATTATAAAAAAGAGCCCCATAGGAGATTCCTTCTCTTTTGGTTCCACTACCAACAACTGTTAGCACCACAGGTCCATTGTAGCAGCCCTTGACGGCATATGTATTTTGGTACCTTCAACCACCCGGGACCCAAGAGCGTTGAACGCACGTGCTGACTTAAAAGGAACAGGACACACAGTTAAGTTCCAGCAGGCATTTTATCTGCAAACCACCTTCTTCACCCACTTTATCTACCCTTACCTTCAAACACCCACATAAAACCTTTACCTTAAACCTTACAACCTCCAACAAACCTAACCTTACTTTA
>OY757931.1:19667708-19677708 GCA_963585895.1 Sepioteuthis lessoniana | reverse complement strand
AGAAAGAAAGAAAGAAAGAAAATGAAGGAAAGAAGATGAAGGAAAAAGAGAGCAAGTAAGGAAAAATAGGAAATAAAAAAGAAAAAAGTACACGAGAAAAATATGATAAAACGTACAAATACGAGATAGAAAGAAAGAAAAAGCTGGGAAAGAAGCAAAAAAGAACCAAAGAGTAGAAAAGGGGGAAATGATCTAATAAAAGAAAGAAAGAAAGAAAGAAAGAAAGCAGGAAAAAGAGAGTAAAATAAGAAATAAGAAGTAAAGGAGAAAGAAAAAGAACACGAGAAAAAAATGTGAAAATGAGAAAGAAAGAAAGAAAGAAGAAGAGAATAAGAAAAAAATAAAAAAAAGGTGGCAAAAAAGACACAAGCAGAAAGAAATGTAAAAACAGTAAAAAATGCAACAAAGAAAGAAAGAAAAAAACAAACAAACAAACAGCACATCAAGCACAAAGAAACAAAGTAGGAGGATCATTAAATAAGTTTCCAGACTTTTTTCGTATGGGCACATGTGAAACTCTAGTCCCCTTCGAAATAATCTCCTCCGGCTGCAATGCACTTGTACCGTTCCAACAACTTCTGGAAGGCCCCATGGAAGTCCTCTTGTGTGAGCGTGCCAATGACCTTCGTAACAGCCTCTTTCATATCCTCAATTGTCTCATAACGACAGCCTCTGAGCTTAGGAAATGACCAAAAATCACAGGGAGCAAGGTCTAGACTATAGGGACGGTGAGGAACTGTCTTGATGCCCATCTTGCTCTAATAGTCTGTGACAAGGATGGAGTTGTAGACTGGTGCATTGTCCTGGAGGAAATGCCACGGACCCGATTTGAAGAGTTCTGGTCTCTTCCAACGGAATCTCTTCCGAAACTCCCGTAAAACCTCAACATGGTAACCCTAACCCTAACACTATGGCCGATCAACTCTGGTGTATTGACTTGCTTACTCCCCCCACATCTCTCATCATCCCTCACAGACTCCCTGGCTTCCTTGAATCTCTTATGCCACTCAAAAGCTGATGCTCGATTCATGCAAGATGCTCCAAAAGCAGTCTGAAGCATCCCATACGTTTCTGTGGCATTTTTTGCAAGTTTAAAACATAATTTTATTGCATATCGTTCTTCTAAAGTGTCCTCACGTCCAGATTGAATTTTTGAAATTCACCAGCAGTGACAATCAGGATTCAGTATGGTGTATTCCAGTTGCTGCTGTTGCTGTTCATTTGAATCTGAAATCATGGTCCGTCATCTCATAAGATGTTTAGCAATAACATAGTGAATTTTCAAGAGTCTGCGACAATTTTAAATGCCAGTAAAAATAAAGACTGAAAACTTCTTGAATTCACCACGTAAATGATAAAAAGAAAAACAAGACAAAGTGAAAACCAAGGAAAAAGAAAAAGACAGATAAAGGAAGGTTTAAGTAAAATACAAAGGGAAAAAAGAAGGGAACGAAGTAAAATGTAATGATAAAAAAGAGCAAATGTAAGAATCAAACAAACAAAAAAGAAAAAAGAAAAATGGACAAATGAAAGAAGACAGAGAAAAGAATACGTAAAACCAGAAAAAAAAAAAAAGATGAAAAAAAAAATTAAGATAAAAAAGAAAGGTAGAACAAGCAAGACTTAAAAAGTAATAACAGTAGATAAAGAAGTAGGAAAAAAACCAAACAAATGAAATGTGAAAAATATTTTTAAAAATTAGAAAGATGTTATCTTTTCTATATTTTTAATTTTTGAGACAAAACAAAAAAAAGGAGAAAAAAATAAAGAAAGAATAAAAAATAACAAGGAAAATAAAGAAAAAAAACGGTATGAAAAGACCGACAAATAATAATAGATTAAGCTGTTTTATAAACGTTATTTTCTACTTCGAACTCTCAAGTTGATGATCAAAAGGTAAGACAAATTGCCTGATTGTGATCATGAATGTATATTTGCATAGATATTAGGATACATCAAAAGAAAGAAAGTAAGAAAGAAAGAAGGAAAGAGAGAAAGAAAAATGAAAAAAGAAAGAAAGATGAAAGAATGAAAGAAAAATGAATGAAGGTAAGAAAGAAAGAAAGAAAGAAAGAAAGAAAGAAAAATGAAAGAATGAAAGAAAAATGAATAAAGAAAGAAAGAAAGAAAGTAAGAAAAATAAAAGAATGAAAGAAAAATGAAAGAAAGAAAGAAAGAAAGAAAGAAAAATGAAAGAAAGAAAGAAAAATAAAAGAATAAAAGAAAGAATGAAAGAAAAATGAAAGAATGAAAGAAAAATGAAAGAATGAAAGAAAAATGAAAGAAAGAAAGAAAGAAAAAAGGAAAGAAGGAAAGAGAGAAAGAAAAATAAAAGAAAAAAGATGAAAGAACGAAAGAAAAATGAATGAAGGTAAGAAAGAAAGAAAGAAAGAAAGAAAAAAAGAAAAATGAAAGAAAAATGAAAGAAAGAAAGAAAGAAAGAAGGAAAGAAGGAAAGAGAGAAAGAAAAATAAAAGAAAAAAAGATAAAAGAATGAAAGAAAAATGAATGAAGGCAAGAAAGAAAGAAAGAAAGAAAGAAAGAAAGAAAAAAAGAAAAATGAAAGAATGAAAGAAAAATGAATGAAGAAAGAAAGAAAGAAATAAAGAAAAATAAAAGAATAAATAAAAAATGAAAGAAAGAAAGAAAGAAAAATGAAAGAATGAAAGAAAACTGAATGAAGGTAAGAAAGAAAGAAATAAAGAAAGAGAAATGAAAGAAAGAAAGAAAAATAAACGAATGAAAGAAAAATGAATGAAGAAAGAAAAAAAGAAAGAAGGAAAGTAAGAAAAATGAAAGAATGAAAGAAAAATGAATGAAAGAAAGAAAGAAAGAAAGATATAATGAAAGAAAAATGAATGAAGGTAAGAAAGAAAGGGAGAAAGAAAGAAAGAAAAAAGAAAGAAAAATGAAAGAATGAAAGAAAAATGAATGAAGGTAAGAAAGAAAGAAAGAAAGAAAGAAAAATGAAAGAATGAAAGAAAACTGAATAAAGAAAAATGAAAGAATGAAAGAAAAATGAAAGAATGAAAGAAAAATGAAAGAAAGAAAGAAAGAAAGAACGAAAGAGAGAAAGAAAAATGAAAGAAAGAAAGATGAAAGAAGGAAAGAAAAATGAATGAAGGTAAGAAAGAAAGAAAGAAAGAAAGAAAAATGAAAGAATGAAAGAAAAATGAATGAAGAAAGAAAGAAAGAAAGAAAAATAAAGAAAAAAAGAAAGAAAGAAAGAAAGAAAAATGAAAGAATGAAAGAAAACTGAATGAAGGTAAGAAAGAAAGAAAGAAAGATAGAAAGAAAAATGAAAGAAAGAAAGAAAAATAAACGAATGAAAGAAAAATGAATGAAGAAAGAAAAAAAGAAAGAAAGAAAGAAAAATGAAAGAATGAAAGAAAAATGAAGGAAGGTAAGAAAGAAAGAAAGAAAGAAAGAAAGAAAGAAAGAAAGAAAGAAAGAAAGAAAAATGAAGGAAGGTAAGAAAGAAAGAACGAAAGGAAGAGAAATGAAAGAATGAAAGAAAAATGAATGAAAGAAAGAAAAAAAACTATATTAGAAAAGAGATTAGAAAGAAAAGGAAAATACCAGTTGTATACCAGTAAAAGTTCCGGAAGAAAGACACGAAATCGGGTTTATATGTAACGAGATATATTAACGAAAGTATAATACAACATAGATAAAAAGGTATTGAACGTCAATCTGACTGCCAAAGTGTTAGGCTGGGGAGAACTCTATATTTGTCATCCGTCCCAAAACCGGACAAGTATGGCACAAGTATGGTCCGGTCTTAGGGCCGCAGCCCACACGCGTCCGGCATTACCAAAAATACCTTCGGCCCTGTCGAAAAAATACCTTCGGCCCTGCTTATGAGACCTTATAAAGTCGAAGTAGCTGTCCAGTAGCTCCGTATATCGCCCGAAGAAGATGCCGGATTTTTGGGTCATGATCTTTCTATTTATATTGTATAATTCCTATATTTAAAAGAAAATGTGTGTCAATTTCCTTGCTCATGAGTTTATGATAATGCAGGAGTATATCTTCAACTTGGGAAGACGTATCCTTGGAGGTGTCCGAGTGTTTTATAAGAGTACTGATCTAAAGACAAATCACATCAATTTAAGTGATCGTGCATTTACCATGAATAGTTAATTTGGCATCGCTTGTGTGCAATGTGAAACAAAGGTTCAGTGGTAGAGTTGTCACTTGTCTTATTAAGAGCGCCTCATGCAACCGGCAATAAACCTAAAAAAAAAAAAACCCATAAGGGGGTAAAAGCCAGTGGGGTGGCCCCCGAGGCCGAAGGAAATGGTGAATCAACAAACCAGCAGTCAGCCAGTTCCGAGCCCGAGTCAAACACGGCCGACCGAGGCTGGGGAAAAAACTTAATCGAGATGAATATTCTTCCGGAATTGATGGCAACAGAAAGAGTTCATTACCGTCCTCATTACCATAACATTAAGAAAGAAAGAAAGAAAGAAAGAAAGAAAGAAAGAATCCGAGAAAAAAAAAAGAAGAAATAAGTGATGGAAGAAAGGAATAAAGAAAAAAACGAAGCGAAGAGCGACAAAGTTAAAAGAAAACTGAAAAAAACCCTGAAAAACAAATAAACAGAAAAAAGAAAAGAAAAGTGGGTTTTAAAATAATTACAGGTTTAACTATGTATTTTTTCATCAGGATTAATTGTTTGAAAAAGCTCTAATTTTGTTAGTTTTAAAAGCAAGAACCTACGAAATTCTTAAAATTAAGAACTCTTCATCTCTCTCTCTCTCTCTCTCTGTAAATATATATATATGTGTGTGTGTGTGTGTGTGTGTGTGTGTGTGTGTTTAGTTGGGCAACAGTCCTTTGTTTAAGCAGGTGTGATTAAATGAGAAAGACACATGTCCATATAATTTTGTTAGGATCTTTTCAAGTTTCCTGACAAGGGCTTTGATTTTAGGTTGGAGTTTATTACTCGTCATTGTATTTTTCATTTCATAATTTGTTCTCCCCAAAATGGCTTCAGGAGAGGACGAAAGTACATGAGAAACATACGGCATCTTCCTGAATTCAGTCCATTCAAAAATCAAATCACTCATACGTAGATTTGAACGAATCAAAGACAAAATAGGCAAATAAGAAATATCTGTTGTACGAAATCAAAGATGCTTAAAAGAGAACATGGTGCCAGATATATTGATAAATGTATGTGTGTGGGTATATGTAAGGATACGTATTTTTGGTTTGGTTTGGTTTTATGGCATACCAACCATTGTAGGTTATTTAATGCCAAATCCATTTTATACATATAAACAGTTCTATTTCAAACAATTCAGTTCAGTATAATTACATAATCGAATTATTCACGAGATCGAAATGATTATGGTTACACTATAAATGATGTTAACTTATACTTATATTCTACGAATACATGACGTGGACTTATACACAAGGTTGATTCGCCGAATTGGTTGAGGCTATAGAATATACGGACTGCATCTCTGCAGAGGGGTGACATTAAACAATTTAATAGCGAGGTTCCAGTAATGCTGGTACTTTGCTGAATGCGGAATACCTCTTCATTGCGATTGCTCGCAGGTTCACTGTGACCCAGAGTGGTAGCACCAGATAGGGTTCAATCTTTGGGCCAAATAGAACTGTTTGACATTAACTTTGTGTACTTATGCTAAACTGAATTGTTTCAAATACAACAGTTTTTTCAATAACAGTGTGTAAGCAATAAAACTATCTATGCTAAGCTGAGTTGTTTGAAATAGAACAGTTTTTATATTTAACTGAGCATAAAAATGACTTTAATTGAATTGGTAGTGATACGTAGCAATACTCGAAAATATTGGTAAAGTAAAGTTGGTGACCAGAGTCGAGGGTGAGCCGATTGCTCCCTTTTAGTGTAGTTACCACACCGAGGTGTAGGGGAGGGCGCTACTACTTTCCTTGCATTGATCCACTTTATCCTTGATCCTTATCTTATAATGCTGAGTTGTTAAGCAGGGTGATATCAAGTACCCTATTCGAGTCTTTGATATGACTCGACCTGGGATTGAACTCCAGTCTCCCGTACCATTGGCGAACACTCTATCCATTAAATGACTAATAGTAAATAGAATCATTCGTATTAGATCGATGTAAATGAAGCCATTGAACTGTGTGAAAAAAAAATGAGCTCGGGCTCATTTAAAAATGGTATCTACAAAATGTGTTTTGAAATTATATATCTAATATATAAGAGTAAAAAGGATTTGACTTTAAATGACCTTGAATGGTTGATATGTCATAAAACAAAAGATAACCTAACGAGGTTGGTTTATACTCGAGTTGAAATTATATTCAAGAGAGATTTATACTTGGGATCAACATATATACACGTGGTCGGTGTAAACCCGAGCTCGGCTTATAATCGGGTGAACAGGCCACTTAATCCTCCAAATCCTAATTAACAGCTCGCCATTGTTGTGTGATTAATATTTTATGTTAACTCCCTCTTCTAGGGGTTTTGAATATGCAGATTGAATCTCCTCGTAAGCGGTAAGTCTCCCCTTTGAAAAAAGATGTCCTGGAAATGACACTGAACTGCATGAGAAGTTGAAGTTCCAGTTCTGGAAATCTAGTGAGTGTAGAGTAACCCTTCATTGGCATTACTCCCAGGTTCACTTACACTCGAAGTTGACATACCTATTTGGGTCTTATCTGTGGATCAAATAGATCTTTTAAAAAATATTCGTATTAGACACGAACACTTGACACTTTAAAATTAAAGTGTAAAAAATACAAAGGAACTTTGAATATATAAAAAACTATGATTATTATGAAACATTAACAAATGCATCAAATGTCAGCATTGAATAACACACAAGGAGTTGAAATGCTGTTCAAAATAAACTATAAGCCATTCGCATGAAATTATCCAAAAACAGCGCATGCGCAATGTTTAAATTGACTTTTGACAACTCGCTTCTGAGAAAATTGAGCAAACGTGAAAATAAACCAAAATTTAATTTATCAACCATGTGTTACGAAAAAAAAAAGAATTAAAATAGTGATTTTTTAAAAAATTGATATAATAAAATTATACTAAGCGAATTAATCAGTAATCTAATCAATGGAATGGATTCTTCTCCCACCAAAAGTACATAAATAAATAAATGAATGAATAAATAAATAAATAAGACTAACAAAATGGTCGAATGAACGAGAGGTAAGGAATCAAAATGGGGAAGAAAAATATCTGATAAATGAATAAAAGTATCAATAGAAATTAGAGACGCTGAAAATCTGCTAACAATAATACTCTCTTCCATAGTTTGTCGTCGAACACGTAGTAATCTGTTTAGACATAACTACGAATTGTGATAAAAAAGAAATATATATTAAGTCTGAACCAGCATTTACCAAGAGAAAAATGAAGGACGCTCAAAACATTATTTCTTCTTCAAAATAATCACCTTGTCATTAAGCACAGCTATTTCAAAGAGTTTTCCATTGGCTGAGAATTGCAAACTATGTGAATATTTGCAAAACCCCGTTTTATGTTTACGAAGCAATATTAGAATTGGATAGCAATACTTTAAACTTTATAACAATGTGCAAAAAGTGTAATATAGACTTGTAAGAGTAATTAAAAAAAAACAAATAAACATAAAAATGTAATTATGATAACAAATAAACGTTAATAAAGGAATGGATTTTCAGTTTTTTTTTCTAATCAAAGTGATCATATTTCTATACGGTCGATAACATTTTAATACTAGTCCATCCCTTCCCTATACATTGGCATCATTTTCAGTAGATAAGATACTGCAACCGAGATAAAGGAAATGGTTTGCTAATTTCAGAAGTTTCCTATTTAATGTGAAGAAGTGCTTGATTATCAGCGTAGTGTGCATCCGTAATAGTTTCTGCTGGATATTTCCAACGCCTTTTTGTGTGTGTGTGTGTGTGTGTGTGTGTGAAACTATTTTCTTTTATTTTTTGATGATCTTGGGAGATTACTTTAATTAATCTTCTAACAATGTTTTTATAAAGAGTTCATTTTTTTTTTTTTTACTTTGCCGGATATGTCCAAATCTTATCTTTGGGGCGTTATAAAGTTAGATTCATTTTTTTGTCAATCATTCATGACTGGGGAACTGAAAGTTTGAAAGCAAAAATGTGAATATGTAACAAGTAAAGTTGACGACCATATTTGTGGGCGACCAGAAGGCTCCCTTTTCAATAGCTACTACACTGAGGTGTAGAAGGCGCTACTCCTTTCCCTGGATTTTCACTTTACCCTCGACACGTATTTTATATTGCTGAATGTTAAGCAAGGAGGAATCAAGTACTATTTTAAAAGTATTTGGTATGACACGACCTAGGATTGAACCCAGGTCTCCCGACCCATAGCCGTCCAAAATTTAAGTAAATTTACAACAATATATATATACATATATAGAGTTGTAAAGTTGCATTTTGCATTCTTTGGTCACGGTCCGTTCTCCAGTCAGTAATATCATGGTATCATATTTACCAAACCCCTCCGCTCGGGAAGGATATGACACATGGTCATGGCTGAAGAACCTAGTCTACCCTATTATTTACCCATAGCTGGAGGGAGAATAATTGGATTCATACCTTTCCCAAGGGTGCTATGTGAAACGCAATTAGTCTCGTCCAGGATTTGAACTCGTGTCGCCGTGTCCATTTCCTACGACGATAACCATTACACCACGGGCACCTCCAGAAATATCATGGTATACACTGCTTATGAGACCTTATAAGGTCGAAGTAGCTGTCCAGTAGCTCCGTATATCGCCCGAAGAAGATGCCGGATTTTTGGGTCATGATCTTTCTATTTATATTGTATAATTCCTATATTTAAAAGAAAATGTGTGTCAATTTCCTTGCTCATGAGTTTATGATAATGCAGGAGTATATCTTCAACTTGGGAAGACGTATCCTTGGAGGTGTCCGAGTGTTTTATAAGAGTACTGATCTAAAGACAAATCACATCAATTTAAGTGATCGCGCATTTACCATGAATAGTTAATTTGGCATCGCTTGTGTGCAATGTGAAACAAAGGTTCAGTGGTAGAGTTGTCACTGGTTCGATCTTCTGTGGGGGAAATCACGTTATACACTATTGATGAAACCTGAAAATATCAAAACAGTTGTCCAGTGGTTCCGGGGGTATCCTCGTGGTGTAATGGTTAAGGCGATGGACTGCGGAATCGTAGTAAGCGAGTTCGTACTCCAGTCGGCCTATTGCGTTCACTTTCGGGCAAATACCCTTGGGAAAGGTATGAAGCCCCTTATCCTCCTAACTATTGGTTAAATAGAACCACTGCTGTTCTTCTTGGAGAATGGCTTTGGCATTAAATAACCTAAAAAGTTTGATATGCCATTAAACAAAGAAACCAACCAAACCCACTAGTGGTTTCGTATGTCGCATGCAATGCTTTCTAAATTTTCTATTCATGGTAATTCTATACAAAATATATAAGGGAATCTATTTCACATTTATCATATTCATTCAGTTTTTTCAGATATTTTCATTTTTCGAACAACAGGTTATTTTATCGGCACTAATGAAAAATATCTATAAAAACAGGCGCGTTTGTGGGAGTAGGTATAAGTCTTTGTGTGTGTATGCTTCTGTTACATTACGTGTGTATCAGTGCTTTTGTGTATCAGTGCATATATATATATATATATATATAGGGGTGGAGATGAGCTTGTGTGTACGTGTACGTGAGTGAACGTTTATGTGTGTGCATCTGCCAAGGCGTATGCTTGCCGCATATATATATATATATATATATATATATATATATATATATTTGCGTTCGTTTGCTGCATTCGTATATCATGTAATGAACTTTTTCTCACGTCTTAGCACATAACATGCACTGACTATTTTGTTGAGTCCTATTGAATCTAGCTATGTCATTATTGTTATTATTGATCTACTTCTAAAAATCACACACACACACACACACACACACACACACACATATATATATATATATAT
>OY757931.1:19605208-19662708 GCA_963585895.1 Sepioteuthis lessoniana | reverse complement strand
GTTCCAACAACTTATAGAAGGCCCCATTGAAGTCCTCTCGTGTGAGCGTATCAATGACCTTCGTCACAGCCTCTTTCATCTCCTCAATTGTCTCATAACGACGATAGCCTCTGAGCTTAGAAAATAACCAAAAGTCACAGGGAGCAAGGTATGGATTATAGGGAGGCTGAGCAACTGTATTGAGGTCTATCTTAGTCAAATATTTTGTGACAAAGATGGAGTTGTGGACAGGTTTATTGTCCTGGTGGAACTGCCACTGACCCGATTTAAAGAGTGCTGGCCTATTTCCTAGGAATCTCTTCCTGAACTCCCGTAAAACATCAACATATTAACCCTAACCCTAACCCTTTGGCGAATCAACTCTGGTGTATTGACTTCCTTACTCCTCCCACACCTGTCATCATACCTCAGAGACTCCCTGCCTTCCTTTAATCTCTTATGCCACTCAAAAAACTGATGCTTGATTCATGCAAGATGGTCAAAAAGCAGTCTGAAGCATTCCATACGTTTCTGTGGCGTTTTTGCCAAGTTTAAAACAGAATTTTATTGCATATTGTTCTTCTAAAGTGTCAGATTGCATTTTTGAAATTTAGCAGCTGTGACAATCAAGCTTTAGTAGGGTGTATTCCAATTGCTGCTGTAGCTGTTCATTTGAACCTGAAATCATAGAAATTGGTCAGTCATCTTATAAGATGTATAGCAATAACATAGTGAATTTTCAAGAGTCTATACCAATTTTAAATGCCCATACGAAAAAGTCCAGAAACTTATCGTATGCACATCGTATGTATAGAAAAAAGTATTAATTAGTTTCTTTGATAAAAAAAATCTCGGTACTATTTTTTCCGTCTTTTTTTCATTTATCAACCCCGCCTGAATAGATGAGTATCAGAAATTTTTCATCATTATATAAAAAAAGGGGTGAAAAGGAAAGAGAATACAGGAAGTGAATGTCATTTGTCAACCAGATAGGAAAAACAAAGTGCCTTGGCTTTACATTAAAAAAAGAAATGAAATTTGTATTTTGGAGATAGAGTGAGCAGAATTTCGTGGGTTTTTCTATATCTTCATTAGTAATTTCTCATGATTTCTTTGTTTGAAGATGCAGATTTAACATTTTAAAAAAGTGAAGGGTCTGCTGAAATAAATATCATTACAGAAAAATAAAAGTAATTTGAAAGCTTTATCTTTTATATGAAATTATTTGCTCTATACTTTAATTTATTATTATTTTACAATGAGCTCTATGGTCTAGTGGGTAGAGTGTTTGCCAATGATCCGGGACACCTGGGTTCAATCCCAGGTCGCGTCATACCAAAGACTTTAAAAATGGTACTTCATACTTCCTTGCTTAACGCTCAGCAATATAAGGTAGGTATCAAGGGTAAAGTGGTGCAATCAAGGGAAAGGAGTAGCTCCCTCCCCGACACCTCGTTGTGGTAGCTATTGAAAAGGGAGCCTGCATACGATAGGTTTCCAGACTTTTTTCGTATGTGCTTTTTTATTGATAGTACACACATGAAACTCTAGTCCCCTTCGAAGTTATCTCCTCCTGCTGCAATGCGCTTGTTGTACTGTTCCAACAACTTCTGGAAGGCCCCATTGAAGTTCTCTTGTGTGAGCGTGTCAAAGACCTTCGTCACAGCCTCTTTTATCTCCTCAACTGCCTCATTACGACAGCTTTTGAGCTTAGGGAATAACCAAATGTCACAGGGAGCAAGGTTTGGGCTATAGAGAGGCTGAAGAATTGTATTGAGGCCCATCTTGGTCAAATAGTCTGTGACAGGGATGGAGTTGTTGACTGGTGCATCGTCCTAGGGAAATGCCACTGATCCGATTTGAAGAATGCTGACCTCTTTCCGAGGAATCTCTTCCTGAATTCCCTTAAAACCTCAACATACTAACCATAACCCTAACCCTTTGGCGAATCAACTCTGGTGTATTGACTTCCTTACTCCTCCCACACCTGTCATCATCCCTCACTGACTCCCTGCCCTCCTTGAATCTCTTATGCCACTCAAAAAACTGATGCTCGATTCATCCAAGATGGTTGAAAAGCAGTCTGAAGTATTCCATACGTTTCTGTGGCGTTTTTTCCAAGTTTAAAACAGAATTTTATTGCATATTGTTCTTCTAAAGTGTCAGATTGCATTTTTGAAATTTACCAGAAATCATAGAAATTGGTCAGTCATCTTATAAGATGTATAGCAATAACATAATGAATTTTCAAGAGTCTACGACAATTTTAAATGCCCATACGAAAAAAGTCAGGAAACTTATCGTATGCACCTCGTATGTATAGAAAAAAAAAGTGTTAATTAGTTTCTTTTGATAAAAAAAATCTCGGTACTGTTTTTTTTTTTTTTTTTTTTTTTTTCATTTATTAACCCCGCCTGAATAGATGAGTATCAGAAATTTCAAGACTGAAATATAAGATTCTGGCCGTTAAAATATGAGTTTTCTTCCCTCAGGATCGGATAAAACGTGCTGTTGACTCTAGTTTTTTTACTTTGGCTTTATCTACCATACTTTAGATCTATTATGCAATATTCCATCGTTTCCAAGATTACGAATGGAAACCTGATCTCTCTAATTAAATGAAAGGGGATTTCTTCCAAGCGGTGGATGTGAGAGTACTGCAATATGGATGCACCACAAAGACGCTTACAAAAGGCTTCTAGAAAAGACTAGATAGGAACTACACAAGAATGTAACGAACTGTATCGTACAAATCCTAAATGCAAAGAAAGCAAGCTGCAGCTGTACAGCCACTTAGCACCTACTCTCAAACTATCAAAGACGAACTAGTGCTGGAGAAGATAGGAGAAACTATTAAGTGACATTCTCTTATGGACTTCTATACATAGACTGTCAGTGTTAGCCGACAGTCCATGTATAGAAGTCCAGCCGACTACCAAGGACTTATGAATATCAGCACTGTATGGAAACTGGTTACTGTCTAGAGGACCTGCCAATAGTGATAGATAGCAAGAGAGTGTTCGAAAATGTGGTGCTATCAGCATGCCAACATCAAAACGATGACTGAAGAGAATATTTCCTAGCTGATGTGGTACGCTTGTTGGCTGAGCCGTATGATACTAAGTCTAACGTAAAGTTGGGCAGGTTTTAATCCCAGCTTCAAGCGTCCTACGTGTCTAGCCACACCGAGGAGTTGTGATACAACGAAACAATCTGTCTGTGGATGACAATATATACGCTTCTCCATGGGGGGTTGAGCACTCTGGCGAAGGAATTTACGGCTGCCGCTCGCATAATGCAAAGCTCCTTAAACAAACTGAGCACTCTGGTATCCAGTAAGGTATAATTTGTAAACAAACGAACGCTACTACGTAATACCTTATAATTCCCTAGCTGACGTGGTATGCTTGTTGGCCAAGCGGTCTGATACTAAGTCTAACGTAGAGTTGGGCGGGTTTCCATCCCAGCTTCAAGTGATACAACAAAACAGTCTGTCTATGGATGACAATATATATATATATATATATATATATATATATATATATATATATTTGAAATTATCCCTTAATTTTAACACATAACCGAATATTGTTTGATGCTGAAGTAAGTTTTGGTACTTTTCGAAGAAGTCGATTCCGTGAAGAATCAAAACCCACCCACGACGAACACGCACACAAGCACACATGTACATCTATATGTGTGTGTATGGTCATATATAATTCTTAACAAATATTTTGTTTATAATATCTAAGACTATATGTATGTATATATATACACATATATATGATTTTGGATGTGTGTATATATGTTTGAGAGCAAAATATTTATAATGAATAATTATCCACCGAGGGCAACGCTAATTTGATTGGCGGCTCACAGCTGCCAGTACTCAAGAGAACAGCATTTGCATTAATTAATGTTGAGAGAAAGGAAATTGTGGTTTAAATATGATGGCCATTGTACAACAGGCAAGGGGAATAGAAAAGTATTCCTTTCTCTTTATATGATTATTCTCGTTTTTTTTTCAGAGATAATTAATCTAAACTCGACTTAAGCAATTGGTAAGATTAAAGGCCATATAAAGTATTAGTAACGGCTAAATTACTCCAACAAATATATATATATATACATATATATATATATATATATATATATATATATGTTTATATCCTACTAGAAATTAATACCTTTACAGACGGAAAGACTAACAGATAACATTCGCACTGACAGATATTATATATATGTATAAGGGAAGAGAGAGAGAGAAAGAGAGAGAGAAAGAGAGAGAGAGAGAGAGAGTGAAATTTGGAAGCACACACAGAGACCTATACACAAACATATATATATATATATATATATCAGTATTGAACAAGTCCTGGCGACAACACCCCACGAGACACCACCTATACAGACACTTGCCCCCCATCACGAAAACTAAACAAGTTAGACGAACCAGATACGCGGGACACTGCTGGAGAGGCAAGGACGAGCTCATAAGTGATGTACTCCTATGGACCCCCACATATGGCCGTGCAAAAGCAGGACGACCAACTCGAATTTACATACAGCAACATGGATGTAACCCTGAAGACCTGCCGGAGGCGATGAGTGATAGGGAGAAGTGGTGAGAGAGGGTCAGGGATATCCGTGCTGGCGGCACGACATGATGATGATGATGATGATATATATATTGTTAGTTTAGTTTTCGTGGGATGCCAAAAGTTTGTGATTTGTAACTTTTATATCAAGAAAAAAATTAATAAATTTGCATATCCTCTGATATATATATATATATATATATATATATATATATATATATATATATATATGAATTCATCATCATCATCATATCGCACTGGTATCACGGATATCCCTGACCCTCTCTCGCCACTCCTCCCTATCGTTCATCGCCCTAGGTAGGTCTTCAGGACAACATCCTGTATCCTCACATAGCTGCTGAATGTACGTTCGAGCTGGTCGTCCTACTTTTGCGCGGCCATGTGTGGGGATCCATAAGAGTACATCTCATATGAGTTCATCTCTGCTTCTCCAGCAATGTCCTGCATGTCTGGTTCGTCTAACTTGAATAGTTTTCGTGATAGGGGGCAGGTGGCCGTACAGTTGGTGTCTTGTGGGGTGTTGCTGCTAGGAGTTGTTCAGGATTGCACGCAGCATTCTTGTGTAATTGCCATCTAGCTTCTTCTCCAGTCGTTTTGTTAGCGTCCATGTAGTGCATCCATATAGCAGTATCGATGTGACCGCTGCCTGGAAGAAACTGCGTTTCATTTTATCGGTTAGGTCTGATTTCCATATAATCGTTAGCCTATTGATAGCTGTCCATGCTTTCGTTAACCTCGTTTCGATGTCCTTTTCGGTTGATTCGACGCTGCTTCCTAGGTACGTGAATTTGTCTACAAGTTTAAGTGGGGTTCCTTCTAGAGTGGAGATGTCCCCCGTTTGGTTATAGCACATATATTCCGTTTTGTGTGCATTAACATAGAGGCCTATGCTTGCTGCTGCTCGTTCCAAACTATGCAGAAGGGTTTCGGCTTGGTCATGTGTATTTGCCAGTATCGCTATGTCATCGGCGTAGTCGGCATCGGTAATTGTTGTTGCGGGGTATCTTCTGCTTCTTTTCTTCGTCAGTTCGAAGCCATTCTCTTTGATTTTGTCAATCGATGTTCTAAGTACGTAGTCTAGACAAATGATAAAGAGGTACGGGGCCAGCGTGTCCCCTTGTAGTACTCCTGCTACAATGTCAAAGTATTCTGTGTCTCCATCCAGTGATCGTACTTTTACTTTAGTGTTTCTATAGAGAATCGTTATTGCCGCTACGGTTTCTTTAGGTATGCCGTACGCTAGTAGGATTTATGAACGACACAAAGTTTTATGGTATTGATAGAAGTGATCCTGAGACAAAACTGAATCAGGTGTTTTTCACAATACAGATATTCCTTGCTTGAAAATCGTTTGATTATGACGCATGTAGAATTTTGTTTCGACTTTCTTATGAATATAACGTTATCTTGCCATATAATCAATGTTAACATCAATGAATTAACGATTAATAATAGCAATTTCATATATAAAATAATATATACATAATCTTATAACAATTGCCCATGGTGTAATGGTTATTCTTGCACCAAATAGACACGGCAACGCGTGTTCAAATCCTGGACAAAGCTGACTGCATTTCACATTGCTATAAAACACTTGGGAAAGGCATGAATCCAATTATTCTCCATCCAGCAGTGGGTAAATACTACAGTTGATTGGGTTCTTTAAAATTGCTTTAGAAACCAATCTAGGAGAAGGAAAAATCTACATCGAACCTGTAAACGCTGTTTTTTTAAATATTTCTATGTAATGCAGGTGGAACGATAATATTGTCGTCCTAAAGAAAACAACACTACATCTTTATTTTAAAACTTTTATAGAAAAAATCAATTCAGGTAACTTGATTATGTCGTAGAGCTGACATCTATTCAATGTAGCCGCCTTCAGTCTCAATCACAACCTCGATACGGAAACTAAACTTGGGGCATGACTTTTCCACAAGCGCCGGCGGGAGCTCGGCGACTACTCGGCAGATGGCGGCGATCAGGCTGGCTTTGGTATTGTGGTGGGTCATGTTGTTGATGTTCTCGACATATGACCAAACTTGTCCAGTGGGTTCAGGTCGGGGAAGGAGGGGGACCAATGAGAGAAGGGTACAAAGTCGTAGCACTCCTTCTGAAGCCAAGCTTGGGTCTCTTTGGACTTGTGGGCAGGTGCCGAGTCCTGCTGCCACACCCAGGGTCTGCCACCGGCCACCTGATTGCACCAGGGGTTCACCACACTCTTCGGCACATCCAGATACACTTTGGTGTTGACTTTCAAGCCGTCTTCGAAGATGTGAGGTGGCATGATGTGGCCATTACTTGAAACCACACCAAAGACCATAACCGTAGCCGGAAACTTTGTTTTCATCACCCTGGGCACGTTGAACTGTCCGGATTTGCATTTTGAGGGTGCTGGCAATGGTCCTGTTGTCATAACTTGGATCGGTAGAGAGCATAAGTTGTACACAACTGGCCAACTTGTAGATGGTCTGCAACAAAAAAAAAACCGGCTTTCATTAAACGGAAATGGAATCATGTCGTCTTTTCTAGGGCGACAATTTTATCGTTCCACCTTGTACAAATATTATTCAAAACGATCTATTAGACCCATTGATGGGACACTAACAGGTACTACTACATCATATCACTGAGACTTGATTGAAGGGATGATTGAACACTCTCTAAAGATCTTGAAATGGACACTCAGCACTAGGTGCAGGTTAGTGACTTACCAAGAATGGGATGGATGGATAGATAAATAATGAAATTGAGATAGATAGATAGATAGATAGATAGATAGATTGGAAAAGACTATGAGATATTTAAAAAAGCAAACTGACATTGATTGAGACAGACAATGAACTTGAGAAAGAAAGAAAGAAAGAAAGAAAGAAAGAAAGAAAGAAAGAACTTTGAAAGTTAAAAAAAAACAGACTGACATTAATAGAGATGGATGTGATTTTAAATTTTTGAACTAGATATGGAAGGAATAGGATTGATTGAAAGATAAATTGATTGATAGATAAATCGATAGAAAGATAGATAGATTAAAACTCTTCAATCCTGTTATATAAAAAAATTGATATGATCAACATTTTTATATAAACAATTTCTCTCATATTTACTCAAACATATTCATTAAACATATATTCATTAATTGAAAGTGATGGAAGAGAAAGTGAAACACACACACACACACACACACACACACACACACACACACACAAACAAAAATCCACTTACAGCATAATGGTAAGAGGGCAAGCCAATGGGCCAGGAATCCGAGGTTCACTGCCAGATTTAGTACATTCAAAGACTCAATTAAGGGTCCTTGATGGCTCCTTGTTAAAAACTTGGCATTATCAGCAACGGATTAAGGGTAGGTGAAGAAAAAGCTTGACGGTAATTACAAAAGAATGCTGCAAGCTATATTGAACAAGTCTTGGAGGCAACACCCCACAAAACACTATCTGTACGACCACCTACTACCCATCACGAAAACTATCCAAATTAGATAAATCAAACATGCGGGACACGGCTGGAGAAGTAGGGACGAACTCATGAGCGATGTAATTCTGTGGACCCCTTCACATGGACGAGCAAAGGCAGGACGACCAGACAAAAGCCTATATACAACAGCTCTGTGCCGATAGGGGATATAGCTTGGAAGAATTGCCGAGAGCGATGGAAGACAGAGACGGGTGGCGAGAGAGGGTCACGGAGATCAGCAGCGTGACATGATGATATATAAATATATATATATATATATTTTTTTTCTCCGTACGTTTAGTTAGCGACCATGTGTTGCATCCATATAGTAGTATCGACACGACTGCTGATTGGAAAAAACTGCATTTTATTTTATCGGTCAGGTCTGACTTCCATATATATATATATATATATATATATATATATATATATATATATATATATATATTCATATATATAGTTTTTTTTCTACCATGTAATAATGTTAATATCTTCCATTCTCCGTTCGACTATAGGAGAAATATTAAAGGGTTTACGGACTGAAAAGATTCTTAAATCTAATCTCAAGCAGAAATGTTAGCGTGAGACAATTTGATCCATTGCACTGAGATCATATATTGATAATTCCATTTTATATCAAGCATTTCTTTGCTCACTATGTAATGTTTTCAGGTATTAATATATATTCTTCGCACAAAAATTAAATGGTTTTAAGTATTGCTATTTAAGACTATAATATCTAATCATTATAATAATTCCTTGAAAAATGTTTGAACACTTCTACTTGACGCATAGGTGGAACTCTAACAGGTACTACCACTCGGAGTCAGAATGGACCTGAGAATAATGGTTTTGAAGAAGAGGTACTCCATATTCTTCGAGCTGAAAGATTGGAGTCTCACTATAAGATTTATTTTATTGTCATACTGAGGACACTATATCTTTTTTTTTTAGATGAAAATTTATTTTTTAAAAATCGGAGTGTATTTATTCCCTTTGGTGTAAGTGCTGACCTACAAAAAGAGGAATAAATTTTACGGGTACTGTGCAATTAAATAAACGAATGTCGTAAAGCCAGAATAAAGATGAATAAAACTGATCTAGTTGGATAAAATACGATGCATAAACGACAAATATTTGGACAAGTAGTGTTGACTTAATGAGTTCGGTAAACTAAAGCAGATGTCTTCGACGAGAGAAACCCTAGGGTCTGGGAATTGTAAGTTGGTTTATGACTTTTCCTGAAGTTTAACTTACCACATGGAAGAATTCCGAACTGAACAAGTTTACTGCCACACGACGCACATGTGAGATTTGAGGCATGTGAAAAACATGTGCGTGCATTCCAACATTGTTTTTATTTCCGGAAATACTAATAAAATACTTCTCCAAGTCACCATAAGGTACTGAAAAGTCCACGATTTAATTAGTAGCAGCCGCTTTCTTTTTTTTTTTTTTTTTTGAAACAGATTTCAATGAAATTGATACTTTTGTTGAGGAAGGTGTGAAAGATTCTGACTGGCATTTAATTATTATCTCGAATATATGGGGAATTTGGTTGAATGAGAACCCATTGGATTTAATGGCTTTTATATATCTCATGAATTGAACTCTTAAGAATTTATGAGAACCTAAAATAAATTAATAAGGATAACAAGAAAGTGATTTTTTCTTTTATGTTCATGTAAAAGATATATATATATATGTGTGCGTGTGTGTATGAGTCAACAATTGGTATATCTTGCAACATGAATTGTATGACATTTGTCAACCAGACAGGTAAAACAAATAATCTGCTTTTTATGTTTAAAAAAAAGCTGAAAATTTGGTTAGGAGATAGGTGGCCAGAATTTTTTGGATTTTTCTAAGTTTTCATGAGAAATTTCTCTTCATTTCTTTGTCTGGAGATGTAGATCAAACAATTATTCAAACAATAAATATTATCACAAAAGATATAAAGGATTTTTAAAGGTATATATAAATATATATATATATATATATATATATATATATATATATATATATATATATATATATATATATTGGCAGCAAGTCATTGTTCAACCAGGTTTTATTATAGACAACAGAGTATTTGTTTCGTATTATCTTCATGTTTAGACATTCGAGTCTTCTGGTTTCTTTTCGTAAGCTTGGATCAACATGTTGGAGAAAGAGTCCCATATTAACCCAAGCACTTTCTACCATGACTCTGGTAATACACAGAGGAACTAACTTTTTTTTTGTATGAGTTTTATTTATTGGAGAGTTTGTTTTTTTTTTGGATATTATTATAAATGGTTCGTCCATTCAGTTAGAAGGGCTGCTTGCAGAATGTACCCCGCAAAAACAATTACTGACGCCGACTACGCCGATGACATAGTGTTACTGGCAAACACACCCAACCAAGCCGAAACACTACTGCATAATTTGGAACGAGCCACTGCAGGCATTGGCCTCCATGTCAATGCACACAAAACGGAATATATGTGCTATAATCAAGGAGAACTTCATCTCCACACCAGACGGAAGCCCTCTGATACAAGTAGACAAATTCACCAACTAAGGAAGCAGCGTCTCATCAACGAAAAAAGACATCGAAGGCATGGACAGATATCAGTAGGCTTTCGATCATATGGAAATCAGACCTGACCGATAAATTGAAATGCAGTTTCTTCCAGGCTGCGGTCGTATCGATACTGCTATATAGATGAACTACGTGGACGCTAACTAAACATGGAGAAGCTAGACGGCAATTACACAAGAATGCTGCGAGCAATATTGAACAAGTCCTGGCGGCAACACGCCACAAGGCACCAACTTTACGGCCACCTATCTCCCATCATGAAAACTATAAAAGTTAGACGAACCAGACATGCAGGACACTGCTGGAGAAGCAAGGACGAGCTCATAAGTGATGTACTCCTATGGACCCCCGCATATGGCCAAGCAAAAGCAGGACGACCAGCTCGAACATACATACAGCAGCTATGTGAGGATACGAGATGTAGCCCTGAAGACCTGCCAGAGCGATGAACGAGAGGGAGAAGTGGCGAGAGAGGGTCAGGGATATCCGTGCTAGCAGCACGACATGATGATGATGATGATGATGATGATGATAAATATATTGTTGCATGCGTTAAATGCTTTTTTTGTTTATGTTTTCATTTTTATTTTTAATGCTTATTGCTTCAAGGATTAATTATTTTTTTAAAGATTTTTTCAATAAAAGGTTTTGGTGTTGTTATTAAGAATTTTCCGTATATCGGAGGATATGAGATTATAGGTATCATTGTTTTATTTTGTAATTAGATATTGTTTTATGGCAATGACTGATGGTATGCAAGCTGACAATAGAGTGTCAGTGTAGTTTGACTAATGTAGGTATGAATTTTTTAGTTGTTTTCCAAGAAGCAGTATCATATATATATATATATATTCTAGGTATAATGCATATCTTCGAATTTAAAAATGTGTGGCTTCAATGAATGTTGATACTACAAATAATATAATCACATAATGTAGTCTATATATATATATATATATATATATATATATATATATATATATATATATATATATATGAAATTAACATAATTTGCGAGTCGAAAATCTTCTACTAAAGTTTCACCTTATCGGATCATCAGGAAGCCTAACTTCGATATATATATATATATATATATATATATATATGTATATATATATATATATATATATATATATATATATATATATATATATATCTTATACTACGAGCATTGGGGTAAATAGAACCACTACAGTTCATCTAGAAGGATGGCTTTGGCACTAAATAACATACAAAGGTTTAAACCGTGAAACCAACCAAACCAACTTATATATATATATATATATATATATATGGGAACATGGAAATATATCGAATGTTCAAATATAGAAAAAAGTTCTGACATAAAACATTTATGAGATTATTTTAGTATTTTTATAATCATTTGATTATTTTAGAATTTCTTTTGAAAAAAAATTAATTTAGCTATAAGAAAAAGATTTCGAACGCAATATTTAATGGGAATACGACGAATGTATAGGAAATATTAAATATTTTCTCATATATATTCGTTTCATTTAAACTACACAAATTAGATGAAATATAATTCAGAAGATACAGCATCATCTCTCTTTCTCTCTCTCTCTCTCTCTCTCTCTCTCTCTCTCTATATATATATATATATATATATATATATATATATATAGAGAGAGAGAGAGAGAGAGAAGGATTCTCTGATGATGGTTCAATATAAAAACCGAAGTGTTTATCTTCGGAAAATAATTCATCCTAAATTAAAATCATCCTCTGAATATCTTGGTGTTTTCCATATTCTTTAGATCATTTATATATATATATATATATATATATATATATATATATATATATATATATATATATATATATATATATATATATTGGTTAGAATGCAAGAAAATTAAAAATTTTATTCCATAATAGATTTATATCGCTTTATCAAGCACTTCAGATTGATTTCAAATGGAATTTGGTTTCTTTTTTTGCGTTAAACGCCGGGGATACGTTTCACGTAACATTGCGTTGTAATTTATCATATTTACCAACCCCCCCACGCTCGAGCAGGATATGACACAGGGTCAATTTTTAAGCGGAGTTTAACAAGTTTGAATTCAGAGTTTTCCTTTTCCTAGACTAGTTGTCTCACCAAGGCTGAAGAACACAGTCTTTCCTACTATTTACCCATAGCTGGAGGGAGAATAATTGGATTCATACCTTTCCCAAGGGTATTAGTGCTATGTGAAATGCAATTTGCCTGGTCCAGTATTTGAACTCGTGTCGCCGTGTCCATTCCCTACAACGATAACCATTACACCACTGGCACCTCCAAATAATAAAAAAGAATATAGCACAATTGCGTTGTAAAAAATTAACGGCTACGAATTTTTTTTACTTTTTACTTACACTTTTTGGCGTTATCAAATTAATCATTTGATACTAGTAACTTGGATTCAAGTTTTATTTTATTGCCATATAGGGAATTCGAAATTTTAGATTAACTTGAAAAGTTTTTTTCATTTACAATTTTGAATAATTATTTTTTTTTAATTCATAAGAAATCTTTTTACATTTTCAAATGTGTACGTGTTTCTAAGAATTATTCTCTTCTTTTTACATTTAGATTTTAGTAGTATTGAGTGCTCTTTTCAAAGGTTTTTATCATTTGTTTTACTTCTGTATATTGCCCAGTCGGCTGGGGCTGTAGAATACACCGACTGCTTCTCTGAAGAGGGGTAAGACCCCCACCAACGAGTGTCCTGGATATGACTCTAAACAATTTGAAGGTGAGGTTCCAGCAATGCAGAGTACCCCTTTATTGCCATCGATCCCTGGTCCACTCTTGCCCGGAGTGGTACTATTTACCAACCCCTCCGCTCGGGCAGGATATGACACAAGGTCAATTTTTTAAGCGGAGTTTAACAGGTTTGAATTCAGAGTTTTTCCTTCTCCTAGACTAGTTGCCTCACCAAGGCTGAAGAACCTAGTCTGTCCTACTATTTACCCATAGCTGGAGGGAGAATAAGGGGGTTCATACCTTTCCCAAGGGTATTTGCCCGAAAGTGAACGTAATAGCGCGACTGGAGTACGAACTCGCGTACTACGATTCCGCAGTTCATCGCTTTAACCATTACACCACGAGGACACCCGGAGTGGTAGCACCTGATAGGTGCTACCACTGTCAAACCCTATCTATGGGCTAAATAGAACTAACAGCGTACTTATGCTAAATTGAATTGTTTGAGTAAACTGAATAGCTTGAAATAGAAATGTTTTTGGCAATTAAACCATACTTACATTTAAACGGTGTGCTAATGCTTAACTGAATTATTAGAAATAGAACTGTTTTTCAACATTAAATCTGTATTTACACTTAACTGAATTGTTACATATAACTGCTTGAATAGTTTGAAATAGACATGTTTTTGACAATTACACTGTGTACTTATGCTAAATTGAATTGTTTTAAACAGAACAGATTATTTACATAAAAATGGATTTGGCGTTAAATAACCAACAAAGTTTGAGATGCCATAACACCCAACAAAACAAACAAACAAACAAACACTTCTCAATATATATATATCTTGTTTTTATAATTATAAATTTAATTTTTTTATTTAATCAAGAAGTTTTTAATGATTATTAAGAACATTGTGTGTATTTAAAGTGTAAGAGAATTAATCCAGATAATTATCGTAAAACATTAACTACACCTATAGTTTTTAAATCGTCTCAATTTCTATCATGAAAATTATTTTAATATTTTTCACATGATTTGAAGCTAGAAATTGTTCGCTATCATATCAAAGAATTTATTCCTACATCTACAATTACTAATAAATTATTTTCTTTTATTCAATAAATTAATTTTATATCCATATTTTAAAATTATAATTTTTTCAATGGGGGCATAAATAACATTTGCCTTGTAAACTACTTGTTATAGATGATTTTTTAAAAATTGCCCAATTTACTTATGGGGTAAATCCTTAGAGCTATAGTTAGGCTATCTGTCATATGAAAGTCAATACTGAATGATAAAATAAAACGCATTTTTCCAGTCGTATCGATACTGCTATATAGATGCACCGCATGGACGCTAACTAAACGCATGAAGAAAAATGTTGACAGCAATTACACAAGAATGCTGCGAGCAATATTGAACAAGTCCTGGAGGCAACACGCCTCAAAACAGCAGCTGCGCGGCCACCTACCAACCGTCACGAAAACTATCAGTTAGACGAACCAGACATGTGGGACACTGCTGGAGAAGTAAAAACGAACTCATAAACGATGTACTCCTGTGGACTCCTTCACATGAACAAGCAAAGGCAGGACGACTATAAAAACAGCTCTATACTGATACAGGATCTAGCCTTGAAGACCTCCCGGGTGAGATGGACGATAGAGACGGGTGTCGAGAGACGGTCAGGGTGATTTGCGCTGTCAGTGTGACATGATGATGATGATTTTGATTAGGTAGTTTGATTTTTGAGTAAATGGTTATTAAATGATTGTCTTTGTTTGTAATACGTAAGTTTTCAGTATAATATATATATTGCTCTGCAGATATTTTTGTATTAAATAGCCGTGCATTGAGCTCTCATTCTTTGGATAGTCACAGTCTTTATTTACTTATGCCCAGTCGTCTGGCGCTGTAGAATACACCAGATGCACCTCTGAGTGTTGTTAGAGCCCCCAACTGTATTTTTCGACAGTCCCACCAACCGGACGAGCGTGGCACAAAGCTTTTTTTAAGGTGGGTCCGAGGACACGGCTGTAGCCCAAACGCGGCTGGTGGTTTCAAAAATGCCTCAGGCCAGATCGGCATTCACCTAAAAAGGGGCGCCTCAGGTTCCAGGAGATAAACCTAACCACTCCGGGGAGGATTAAAGCCTGGGGGAACGGCCCCCTGAGGCTCGATGTAAGTCAAATGACGAGATACACCCGACCCGATACGTGTTAGACCTCCCTTACGTGTGTTCTGGATATGACACTAAACAATCTGATGGTCAGTTTCCAGTGATGCTGGAGATTTGAGGAATGCAGAGCACGCCTTCATTGCCATCGCTCCCAGGTCCACTCTTAGTGGTAGCAGCTGATAGGGCACTATCTATGGGTTAAATGGAACGTACTTATGCTAAAGTAAATTGTTTGATTTTGAACTGTTTGACTAAACTGAATAGCTTGAAATAATGTTTTTTGATAATTGAACTGCTAACATTAATTGTTTGAAACAGAACTGATTATTTTTATAAAAATGGATTTGGTATTAAATAAACTGCAAAGGTTGATATGCCGTAAAACGCAAACAACAAACTAAAAACCAGCCATATTTGCTTGATATATATATCTCTATAGTCATCCACAGACAGATCTGTTTCGTTCTATCAGAACTCATCAGTGTGGCTAGACTCTCTCTCTCTCTCTCTCTCTCTATATATATATATATATATATATATATTCAATTATATTGATCTTTATATTACTGCACTTATGCTAACAGCCGAAAGGCCTAAGTCTGGTTCAGTCTTTCATATGTATAATAAACGTGTAATGTGCATTGTGTGTATTAATGAATGGCGTTTTTTCTAGTCATGTTTAGGTTTTATGGCATATTAACCACAGTCGGTTATTTAAAGCCAAGTACGGCTTATACACACACACACACACACACACACTGATCCTTGTATATATTTACATATACAACTCCATGCAAAACAGTAACCGTACGGACTCTTACCTCCTATCTCACCAGCTATTCAAAGTAAGATGATCTAGACATGCACTGCAGGAGAAAGTAAGGACAAATTCATAAGGGATGTTTTCCTTCTCATTGATGGGCCAGAGTTGGCTGATCAGCAAAGATTGAGGTGCATTAGCTCTGTTTTGACCCTGGATACCATCTAGAAGAACTACTCAGTTTGATGGATGATTGACACGGATGGAGAGAGAGAGAGAGAGAGAGAGAGAGAGACAGAGACAGAGAGAGAGAGAGGAGAGAGAGAGAGGTCTATGCTATCAACACGACTTGATGATGATGCTATATATATATATGTATTTGTTATATATACATGCATGCATAGATGTGCATTTGTGTGCGTGTATGGGTATTTGCCTGCTTGTTTATTATTATTGTACTCCCTACATAAGGGACTCACCCTCCTCCATATATATACCTCAACGGAGCGTCAGACGAGCTTGTCAAACCACAGTGTTTGGTGCTCCTCTCCAGCCATGTTTGTAAGCGGCACGGATCTGGCCGTGTGGGCCTCGGCACTGGAGATCCCAGGCATTAATCCTCTTCAGAAGGTTTAGGTTAATTGCCTGGCGCCTGAGGCGTCCCTCTTAATGGAAATGCCGACGGGGCCCGAGGTATTTTGGAGAATGCCGGGCACGTGTGGGCTACGACACTGCGCCCAGACCTACCTTAGAAATTCCCTGTGCCATTCTTGTCCGGTGGTGGGACCGATAACAAATACCGTTTACCAAACTTCCGTGTTTAGTGCGCATATCCAGTTGTTCGGTTGCATTTCGGCCGTGTTGTCACCGGCACGGATCTGCCCGGGTGTGCCTCGGCACTGGAGATCCCTCTTGCGTCAGAAGGCCGTCTCTCCAGGCTTTGACTCTCTTCGGAGGGGTTAGATTATTTGGCATGGCGCCTAAGGCGCCCCTCTTTAGGGGAATGCCGACAGGGCCTGAAATATTCTTTTAAATGCCGGGCGCGTGTGGGCTGCGGCCTTGCGCCCGGACCCATCTAAAAAGGCTTTGCGCCGCACTTGCCATTTTTTGTGGACGCTCAACAAATACCGCTGACCAGACCCACGTGTTTGATGCGCCACTCCAGTTGTTAGGTCGCACTTCGGCCGGCCGTTGTGTCAACGCCGCGGTTCCGGTCAAGTGTGCCTTGGCACAGGAGATCCCTCTGGCCTCAGGGAGCCGTCCCTCAAGCTTTGACCCTCTTTGGGGGGGTTAGGTTAATTTCTTGGAGTCTGAGGCGCCCCTCTTTTGGGGAATGCCGACGGGGCCCGTGGTATATTGGAAAATGCTGGGCGTGAGTGGGCTGTGGCCCTGTGCCCGGACCCACTTTAAAAAGGCCTTGTGCCATACCCGTCCTGTCGGTGGGCCGGAAGATAGATACAGCTGACTCGACACTTAGTGGACGGATAGTCGCTACCCCATGGACTCTCAGCTTTCTATTAACTAACTATTGTTTAACCAGATTTACTTGTATCTTGTTTCTGTTACTTGAATATATATATGTTTTTCAGGCTACCTTTTTGTGTTCCTCGTGTCTTTCTTTTGCCAGCATCGCAACAATCATGGCAATGCGTTTATGTTTGATACGGAATTGGGTGTACGTACATGTACATCAATGTATTTCAATGCTCGCGAATGTTTGTTGGCATGTTTTCTATCTACCCATATGAGAGGCTTTAAATACAGCACGCTATTATTAATATTTATTTCGATTTCCCTCCACGCGCCCAAAAAATCCGATAACACTGTCTTCCTAATGTAAGTCGTTCTGTAGCCACATTTATAACTCAGTAAATTAGCCCACCATCGATCTCGGCTTCACTATTGACAAGCAACATCAACAGCCAAACGAAAACCAAGTCAATTGTAATGATTAATACATATTTACCTCATTGTACCTGATTTGTCTTGGAGGCAGACACGAGTGCTTAGTTCCCGTATATTCCGTTAATAAAAAAAATCCTGCTATTCAGCTGGACATTCAGAAAAAATCAAAATCGTATCAGGCAAAACTGTCAGTTTTCAACCATGTGTTATATTCTTACTGACGCAATGAACAACAGGCGCAATGATAAAGACGCAGGAAGACTTCTTTAACAAAATATTTACCTCTCACTTTATTTGTAAGGGTTCGAAAAGGGTTACTCAAGGTTTGTGTGTGAGAGGGAGCGGGAGAACGAACAGAACTGAAATATTTTGACCCCTCACTCTTATGGCCATCGCGTTGTCTTTCTTGTTCTCTTGATGCTCAACCGGAGGCCTAGGGGCTCACTCTGCTGGGTGCTGGCTTCCTTTACAGCATCTTATCAGCAACTTCTCTGGACCTCAACTCATCAGGGCCCAAAAGCCCCTTCGGCCTGATGTGGCTTTCCCTACCACATCTCTTCTCCAACTCTACTGCCTACAACTCTACTGGCACTTGCCGGAACTCCAACTCAACTCAACTGGCCGTCGAACTCAACTGAGTTATATAATCGTTCGACGCCCACTCGATCTTTGAAATCGAATGTTTAATCGTCATCAAGCGGAAATAACTGTTATGCAGTTCAGATGTCACTCTCTTCCGGTGCATCACACTGTAATGGCACAGTGGGACCTTCACCTTGTCCCATATTATCAGTCTTAATCCGCCCACGCGATCTCTTTCGATTACTGGCCATTGGAATTTGTCACTTCCTTCCGGTGCATCACCTTGGAATAGCATTTTTAGGCCGGGTCGAAGGTCAAAATATTACACATGAAAACTATTAAGCATCCCTTTGGTTCATACTTAATGTTTCAAAATTGACGATTTACTTTTTCTCATCTTTAAATTTGAAAATAGATATGAGAGTTAAATACAAATGCATTTATCTAACCCCTCTGTACAAGCAAGTGTGACATAAGGTCATTTTTGCGGCGGAGTTTTACTGGTTTGAATTTATATTTTCCTTCTCCAAGACCAGTTGTCATACCAAATGTAAAAAGCCAGTCTGACCTACTATTTACCCATAGATGAAAGAAGAATATACGGATTCATAATTTATCCATAGTTCTAAGCGCTATATAAAATCCATAAAGCCTCGTACAGGATTTGGACTCGTGTCGCTGCGTCAAATTTCTTCTAAGATAATATTTGCACTACCTCTATTTTTTAGGTACCTCGGATGTTGTATCGGTTAGCAAGCTACACTAGCAAACCTACGCGAGTGATTTTGAGTCACATTAGGTGTCCCTTTCTACAGCCTTCTGCCACATCTAAGTGAAGAGCTTCGTAAATTACCTCTAATTGTAAGGTAATATGGACAGCATATTGTACCATATTCACAATTAACGCTATGTGCGAAATAGACATATAATATTCATTACTAAAGAATATGCAAATTTCATTAAACATAATAGATATTTTATGTTTTTTTGTTTAGATCATGAGTAAAGTTAAGAATTGAATTGTTTTGGAAGGTGTCTTGTAGTATGTTGATTTCGTTAATATTTCTAGTAAGAATAAGGATATCATCAACATATCTTAGGTATATTGGAGGTTTTTTTTATGCTATTAAAGAGTAGTAATATGCTAAAACAAAAGTTATGTCACTTTTGTAATAGATCCTCCCCTGATGATGGCCCAAAGTCGGACAGAAAGTACCAGGGGTACAAACAACTATGGACAATGCATAAATCAATTCCCCCGAATACGATAAAAGTAATACGGGAATGCGAACGGATCCAGAAGAAAATATGTAGACATAAAATGTCTATTATGTTTAATGAAATTTGCATTAACGAAGAAATGCTGCCGAAATACACATACAATAGAATATAAAAAGAACATAGGAATCTCGGAATTCGAAAACACGTAACGACTTCTTGTTCAGGCACGAAACCTTTTTATTAACTTTGAGTTAAAGGTTTCGACGTAAGGAGGAGAGACACACTATTCTATGCTGTCTTATTCATTTGGATCCAATCTCGTGCGGCCCCCGTTTCGAGCGGCCCCCATTGGGCGCACGTTCGCCTCGCGCCTGCGAGCGCCAAAAGTCGATCCTTCTCGTTTGGCGTCAAGTACCCGACTCATTCTCTCTTCAAATTCTCACACAAATCTCCGCGCGCTTCCGGTGCATGACGTCACCCACACCCTGTCACCGCGTTTCGTCTCGGACTATTATGACATCTGAGAGACACCTCAATCCGCCCGCGCGCACCCGCGTTAACACCTGCTTCAATGTTACACCCAACCAACCCATGTGCTGAGCCGAAAGGTTCTCAGCCCAACTAAACTCAAAGGCATGAACCGAAATCCCTCGGCTATTTTATAACAATATGATACAGGGTTATTTTTTCAGCGGTGTGCGTATGTACCAAACCCCTCCGCCACGTATGACACAAGGTCAATTCTTCAGTGGAGTACATATCTATTAACTCCTCCATTACGGACAGGATATGACACAAGGTCATTTTTCATAGATGTATTATTTACTTAACCCCTTCGCTTCTGGCAGGGCGTGACTCAAGGTCAATATTTTATTTTTCTCCAATGCTGATTGCTCAACTACGGAAAATTTATTTGTTGGAAGAGTTTGGGTTTAATTTTTTAATGGCATATTAATTAAAAACGGGTTATTTCATGCGTAAATCTGATCCCAAATGTTCTATTGTATATATCCACTCACCTTCCACTACCACAGGCTTGATGCGATCCTTGATCAGTTTATTATGTAAAGGTGGCCGTGGTGTAATGGTTATCGTCGTAGGAAATGGACACGGTGACACGAGTTCAAATCCTGGATAAAACTGATTGCATTTCACATAGCACTAATACCCTTAGGAAAGGTATGAACGCAATTATTCTCCTTCCAGCTATGGGTAAATAGTAGGGAGGACTGGGTTCTATAGCCTTGATAAGGCAACTAGTCTAGGAGAAGGAAAACTCTGAATTCAAACCTGTTAAACTCTGTTTAAAAAATGACCTTGTGTCTTATCCTGCCCGAGTGGAGGGGTTGGTAAATATGGTTATGTGGTTAGCAATGTAAAGCTGGTTTGAATTCAGATGAGTTCCTTGAGCGCAAAATAAAAGACAAGGATTTTAACACAGGTAACGATTTCCATTTCCTTAGACGTTAACCGTTTTGCTAATATTGTCCTCTATGTTACTCTAGGAAAACGAGGGAGAAAAACTAAAGCAAGAAACTTTAGTTACACAGGTACTTGCATTGCTTCTACATTGAATCGTATGACGTGACCCTGTATGTGCAGATTATGCATCCCTTTCTGAAGGCTTTCCAGAGAATGATTATAAACTGCAACAGATAATGAGACTTCACTTCTGGCGTCCTGGGTAGTGTAGACTACATGATTTATTGTCATTACTTTGAGGTTCTCTTAGACCGTAAGTTGAAATACCTAGAATGGTTCAATAAACAAAAAACGAGCATGACTTTAACCCGAAGCAAGAAACAGAAATCAATAGTCACCTGTCAGGTACATATCTATCAATCAGATAAGAACGATTCAGTGGCGGAGTGGTTAACGTGTTTAATCGGACATCGAGGTAACTAAGTTCGAACTCAACTCACGCATTTCAACTTATGATCAAACCCCGGTCTCCCGGGTTATTACCGAAAACTCTACCCATTAGATTAGGGCAACTGAGCTTCTTTTTTTTTTGTTTTGGCAGAAGGTTAAATTTAATTATTGCTATGTAACATCAGTCACTTGTTTGCACACATTGAAATGGTTATTGATATAAGTTAAAGAAGAATGAGTTGAAGGTAATTTCATTTTTAAATGGGTTTGGATTCATTTGTTAACACTCTATTATTGTTATTGTTTCTACAGTTTAATGGTTTCAATTATTGCTTTCTAACAGCAATAATTCTGTTTAGTAATAATCAATTGATTGCTCACAGTGAAGTGGTTATGACTATTGCTATTTAACACTAATTATTTCACTGAACTCTATTCATCCAATTACTACCAAGTAATGATATGCATAACTAACATTTCAACAAAACATCAGTCATTTGCTTACACATAGTTAAATGATCAAACAGTTCTATCTCAACCAATTCAATTTACCATGAGTCATTTGTTTGCTCCAAGTTTATATGCCAAAAGTTTTCTATTTGGCCCATATATTGGATCCTATATGGTGCTACCACTCCCGGCAAGAGAGGTCCTAGGAGGAATGGCAATGAAGAAGAACTCTGCATTCCCCAAGGCGACAGCATTTCTTGAGCCTTACCATCAGAGTGTTTTGTGTCATCCAAGACAATCGTTAAGATGTCTTACCCCTCTGCAAAGATGCAGTCGGTGTATCATACAGCCCCAACCGACTGGGCTAGTCCTCATACGCAGAGAGTCCATGATACATATATAAGGATCTTGTGCGAAATGAAAATTTTAATATTGCTTTTAAAAGCGTGTGCTTAATATTTATTTTAAAAACGATTAAAATACTTTTAAAATCTTTAAAAAGTGGGATCTTTGTTTAGGTCAATTCACTTCGGAGAATTGTGTTAGTAACCTTACATTGGAAGAAGCTAACTATTGATATTGTCTATCGAAGGTGCCCGTGGTGTAATGGTTATCGTCGTAGGAAATGGACACGGTGACACGAGTTCAAATCCTGGTCGAGACTGATTGCATTTCACATAGCACTAATACCCATGGGGAAGGTATGAATCCAATTATTCTCCCTCCAGCTATGGGTAAAATAGAAGGACCGACTAGGTTCTTCAGCCTTGGTGAGGCAACTAGTCTAGGAGAAGGAAAACTCTGCATTGAAACCTGTTAAACTCTGCTTAAAAAATTGACCTTGTGTCATATCCTGCCCGAGCGGAGGGGTCGGTAAATATGGAATTGTTCATCGAAAAAGCCTGGAGAAGAAATGAAAACTCATTAAAAGAAATTATCGTAAGCCAGAAGAGTTGGCGTAGGTAATGATGTTTTCTTCTTATGGTCCAATGAGGTTGCTACAAAGTCATCATCATCATCATGTCGTGCTGCTAGCACGGATATCCCTGACACTCTCTCGCCACTTCTCCCTATCGTTCATCGCCTCTGGTATGTCTTCAGGGCTACATCCCGTATCCTCACATAGCTGCTGAATGTATGTTTGAGCTGGTCGTCCTGCTTTTGCCCGGCCATACGTGGGGGTCCGAGGGAGTACATCATTTATGAGCTCGTCCCTGCTTCTCCAGCAGTGTCCTGCATGTCTGGTTCGTCTAACTTGGATAGTTTTCGTAATGGAAGGTAGGCGGCCGTATAGTTGGTGCCTTGAGGGGTGTTGCCGCCAGGACTTGTTCAATCTTGCTCGAAGCATTCTTGTGTAATTGCCGTCTAGCTTCTTCTACAGCCGTTTAGTTAGCGTCCGAGTAGTGCATCTATACAGCTGTATCGATACGACCACTGCCTGGAAAAAACTGCGTTTTATTTTTCACAACTTACGTTCATGACTTGTTATAAGCAATGTCTCTAGTACTGATGAGAAAACTTCATTATTTGAATTTGTGACGAACATCTTGGACTTATATGCGGGTGAGCAATCGGGACTGTCCAATAGGTGATGAGAAATTGCAAAAGATGAGTTTTGATTGCCCGGCGCGGCAGAAAAGCGGGAAGTATTTATGCGGGTATTCGAGAGAATATACTAGTTTATTCGTATATCTAGTCTCTGAGTCGTGCGACCGATGTAACATACATAATATTTGCGTCAAATTTTGTAGATATGTAAAGCTTTTTAGAAAACCAGTCCTATTGTCTCAGAGATTAGGTAAAAACGGCACATTTGAGTTAAGAAGGACTGGTAACTTAACAGAAAAAAACCATGATTAACGGATCTTTTAATTCCCTCTAGCAATTATATGGATGCGTTGCAGATCGACGGTTACCTTTGCTGTACAGGACACCTTTCTAGTCTGAAAGTTGCCTTGGTGGAGGATTGTTGGCATTTGTATTTAATGGAGGAAGTAATTATATCCTCAGGATATTCATTCTTTAATAAAATCGTCTTGATAAAATTGAGTGTTTCAGAAAGTTTTGCCTTGAAGCAGATTGTTAAAGCACAATGTACAAATGCTTTTATTAAATTTATCTTGTTCCGGAGAGGGAAACATGACCCCTATTGTGTATATGATCCAGTAAACGTGGGTTTACGGTAGATTAGTGAACTCAACAAAAACATCAAGCAAAGGTAATCTGTTGTGTTCGAATTTGCCGGCGATTTTCAACGTTGGATGCAAATGTTTAATTGTGTGGAAGAAGCGGGAACTTTCTTTTCGTTTTAGAACTGCAGCATGTTAATGATTTTGAATCGTCTTTCAATTTTTTGGAAATGACGATTTCCATTTCCAAATTGAAATGAACAGTTTATATAGCTATAAGTTCGATTCTTTAAACGTTTTTTTTGACAAAGTTAGAATTTCCTATTGTGAAATAGTCGGTATGTTATCTGAAACACTCCGCCAGAGATAACATAATTAATTCCGTAGCTTAATTCTCATGATCAATGCACACAAAACGGAATATATGTGCTATAATCAAACGGGTGACATCTCCACACTAGACGGAACCCCTCTTAAACTAGTAGACAAATTCACTTACCTAGGAAGCAGCGTCGCATCAACCAAAAAGGAGATCGACACGAGGTTAACGAAAGCATGGACAGCTATCAATAGGCTATCGATTATATGGAAATCAGACCTAACCGATAAAATGAAACGCAGTTTCTTCCAGGCAGCGGTCGCATCGATACTGCTATATGGATGCACTACATGGACTCTGACAAAACGGTTGGAGAAGAAGCTAGACGGCAATTACACAAGAATGCTACGAGCAATTTGAACAAGTCCTGGTGGCAACACCCCACAAGACACCAACTGTACGGCCACCTGCCTCCTATCACGAAAACTATTCAAGTTAGACGAACCAGACATGCAGGACACTGCTGGATCAGGGATATCTGTGCTACCAGCATGACATGACGATAATGATGAATTCTCATGCCTTAAAATATAAGAAATAATGCCGTACCGAATAAAGTAACAACTGTTGCCATTTACTATGCTAAAAAAAGTTTGGAAGAAGGCTAGCTGTATGCACAACCAAGTGTAAATCCAAGGTACTACTAATGGTACACAATACTAATGAGGTAAGCATTGCCTCATACGAAGCGCCGAAATAAGAAATGATTTATGTGTTACCTCGTGAAGCGCCGAATTAAGCAATGATTATTATCATCTTGCAGAGAATTAGTAAGCCAGCAATTCTCTCAGATTCATGCTAGCTTAGGAATCTTAGTTATTGACACTGTACTGACTGAGTGTCCCGTAATTCTGGCAACGAGTCAATATTCTGAAAATGTAACAGAGTGTCACTAAATTTCATCTGATCCTATTTACCCAACCCCTCCGCTCGGGCAGGATATGACACAAGGTCAATTTTTTAAGCGGAGTTTAACAGGTTTCAATGCAGAGTTTTCCTTATCCTAGACTAGTTGCCTCAACAAGGTTGAAGAACCTAGTCTGCCCTACTATTTACCCATAGCTGGAGGGAGAATAATTGGATTCATACCTTTCCCAAGGGTAATAGTACAATGTGAAATGCAATCAGTCTCGTCCAGGATTTGAACTCGTGTCACTGTGTCCATTTCCTACGACGATAACCATTACACCACGGGTACCTCCACCAAAACTTCATCTGATAGATACGCTCCAGTTCTCGAGATCTGGGAAATGTGGTGAACTTCTTCATTGCTATTACTCCCTGGTCCACTACGTCGATGAGTGCTTTTAGCTATTTGGGTCCCATCTGTGAGATGAATAGGTTACTTTAAAAATGATTTCTGTTTAGCAGAAAATAAAATAAACAACTACACAAAATGTAAATACGAACGTGATTCTTCTACATCTAGGCATAAAAGAACTTTAGATTAAAATGCCCTTAAAATTCATCAGTCAATAGAAAAATTAATTGGTAATTGAATCTGTATTAAATTACACAAAGCTTACCGAATTACCAGAAAATGGACGAAATAAATTCCGGCTCAAAACTCAACCAATATTGCTCAGATATATGTTCCGGGCAATACTGGGACGTCTTGCTGTTTAATACTCTGGCATAAAAGACTACTTATGACTTTGTTGCATTATCGGAGCTAGCACCAACAAAAGCCAACCGACATTATTGTCTTGAGATTATTTCCCTTTTCCCAGGGTATTCAGGATATAGATCAATAGATCGATCAGATGATATGTGAAGTATGTCCTGCCACCCCATTCTCGCACTTGCTTTCCTCCCGCTTTTTTTTCACCGTGGGCGTACAGAAGCGTAAAATTTACTTCATAGTGTGATATTAAAAATTCTGCATTTCATTTATTCTATATTACTTTCTCCAGCTTTCCGGGTGATACACATTGTATAGTTAAGTTTTCTTTCTGGGCTTGTGTCGTTTGTAGACAAAATTTGAAAAAAAAAATTAATTCGAGAGATGGAGTATATTAAAATACGATTTCCATTTTTATTAACGTGTGCAATGTTTTTAAGTCACCAGTGTCTTGCTCTCTCTATATACATTTGAAGTGAAAATCGCTTAACCACGTACCTAACTGTTTTGTGGTTTGAGTAGTTGGTTGGTTGGTTTTGTGGAGGTCAAATCTTGATTGGTAATTTTTGACCGCAACCAGTCTATCAATCATGGTCTCTTCTATCTTGACAATATTTCTAAACAAGTTTAAGTCTGTGAATTGAATTATCATGACCAAAAAATCCGCCGAACACCTACGCACGACATATAGGAACACTGGACAGCTATTTCGACCCTATGAGGTCTCATCAGCAGTGTATACTGTAATATCCACCAATGCAGATCGAACCAGCGACCAGATTGCAGTGCTGAAACTCTACAACTGAGCCATCAATTCATATCGCACGCAAATGACGCCAAATTAACTAGTGATAGTAATTACGCGGCCAAATAACCTAAATATGTCTTGCAAGTTATAATCGTGTGCGTAGGTGTTCAGCGGATTTTCTAGTCATGGTAATTCAATTCACAATATTAATTCCTCTACTTAAAAAATAAAAACATGTACAAGTTTAAGTTTGGCTTCTTTAATGGCATATTAACCTTTGCAGGTTATTTAATGCCAAAGGCAATCTTATCGAAGAACTGTGGGAGGGCTATTTAACCTATAGCGGTGAAGGGATAATGCAAATTTTTGAAGCATTTCGCATATTTTTAAACAAGTATTTTAAACACCCCCCATATATATATATATATATATATATATATATATACCCATATGTGTTTGTGTGTGCATAGATAGATAGATAGAAGGGATGGGAAGTAGGGGGAGTGAGACAGACAGACAAACAGAGGAATGTTATTTTTATATCATATATTTATGTAAGATAAAATATTCTGGTAGAATTTTCATTAGCATGGACAGCTATCAATAGGCTATCGATTATATGGAAATCAGACCTAACCGATAAAATGAAACACAGTTTCTTCCAGGCAGCGGTCGCATCGATACTGCTATATGGATGCACTACATGGACTCTAACAAAACGGCTGGAGAAGAAGCTAGACGGCAATTACACAAGAATGCTGCGAGCAATCTTGAACAAGTCCTGGCGGCAACACCCCACAAGACACCAACTGTACAGCCACCTGCCTCCTATCCCGAAAACTATTCAAGTTAGACGAACCAGACATGCATGACACTGCTGGAGAAGCAGGGACGAGCTCATAAGTGATGTCGTCTTGTGGACCCCCACAATGGCCATGCAAAAGCTGGACGACCAGCACGAACATACATTCAGCAACTATGTGAGGATACGGGATGTTGTCCAGAAGACCTGCCTGAGGCGATGAGCGATAGGGAAAAGTGGCCAGAGAGGATCAGGGATATCCGTGCTACCAGCACGACATGATGATGATGATGATGATGATTTATGAAAAAAGAAAATTCAAATTATATATTCTTCATGTGAACATTGCCATTGTTTCGGTCTATCTTAAAGGCTGTATGAGTTCTTTTAATGTTCCATATAAAAAAAAAATGAAATAAAAGATTAAATGAAAATTTTGAGCTCCTCAACGTTAATTGTATTCCATCACAACTTCATATTCTGAATGTTAACAATTAGTCAATAGATGGAAACATTACAGTTATTTCAACTCCAAGTAGGATCATCTTCATCATCATCATCATCATTATGTCTTGGTACTAGTACTGATTTTCCTAATTCTATCTCTCTCTCTCTCTCTGTCTATTCCTCTCTCTCTCTCTCTCTCTCTCTCTGTCTTGCCATTGGTCTCTATCATCCATCACTCCCGGCAGTTCTTCCTGTGTCTTTTTACTGAGCTGTCGTAGATTTCTAGCTGGTCGTGCGACACTTGCTCATCCAAGTGAAGGGGTCCATAGGAGAACGTCTATTATGCTTCGTCCTTACCCCTTCAGCAGTGTCTCGCATGACTTCTTCGTATAATTTGGATAGTCTACGAGATGGGTGGTAGGTGGAACTGTTCTTTTGTGGGGTGTTGCTTCCAGGATTTGTTTAATATAGCTTGTGGAATTCGCGTGCATTTACTGTCAAGCTTATTCTTGATACCCTTAATCAGCGTCCAAGTGGTGCAACCATACTGTAATATGGACACGACCGCTGCTTGGAAAAATTGCGTTTTATTTTATCGAATAGGTCCGACTCTCATATTACCTATAGCCTCTCTATAGCCGTCCATGCCTTCGCTAGTTGAGTATTGATGTCATTTTCCAGAGATGAGACGTTGCTTTTGAGGTAGGTGAACTTGTCCATTAGCTTCAGAGAGCCACCATTTATTGTGGAGATATCGCCTCTTTGATTAAAGCACGTGTACTCTGTTTTGTCTGCGTTCACATGGAGACCAATGTCGATTGCTGCCTGCTCCAGACTATAAGAATAGAACTAAGAATAATTGCATCAATTATCTGAATCCTCCACCCCTATCGTCCTGAACTCAACATTCATCCTTGGATCCAATTTAGAATCGCACCCAGAACATTTGTTTTGAAAGAGGAGAAATCATCGCTATATATATATATATATGTGTGTGTGTGTGTGTGTGTGTGTGTATTGAATTACATGAATTAAGAGTGTGGAATATTTCATATATAGAATATATGTGAGATATCTAACGGGGTGCTCTATATGACTATTAATATATAATATCATCATTATCATCATGTCGTGCCGTTAGCACAGATTTCCCTGAATCTCTCCGCAAAGCTGGGTAATTTGTTGGACTGTCTGGGGGGGGTTTAACCTTGGAATAGCGACCGGTTTAGGAGAAATACAACGATTAATTTAAACTTGCAATATTCTACTTTAAAATTCACCTTATATTACATCCTGCTCGTGTTGGTAAAAAGGAAATGATATATATATATATATATATATATATATATATATACATTTATATATATATATATATTCTTTAAAGAAAAAAAACAAAGACCGGTTATTTTAGGATTATAAATTCATTTCCATCCTGTTTTGCGTTTCTGGTGTAAACCAAAAACACGAAGAAAAATATGACAGGAATTCTTCAGATCTAATGGATAAATAAAAAGGAATAGACACGGAGGGAAGGGGGAGGAAGGGAGGTGAAGAGTTACCTCCTCGTTTTATTGAATTTCTCTACCAGAAAAATTTAAATGTTCAGCTCTTGAATGATTTTCTTGTCCTGAAGGAATTACTCCCAACTCTGGTTTAACTGAACCGAATAATACTATATATATATATATATATATATATAGAGAGAGAGGGGGTGAGAGAGAGAGAGAGAAAATTAAAAGCAAAATAATCCAAACATGATGAATTAATTATGAAAAGAAAGCCAGTGTTAAAACGTTTCAGTTTTAATGAAACTTCTGTTATATACTCATCTACAGCATCATAACGACACAATAATAAAGACAGACGCAATGACAAAGACGCAAGAAGGAAGACGCAGGAAGACTTCTTTAACAATATTTTACTTCTCACTTTATTGCAAGGGTTCTAAAGGGTTGTTCAAGGTTTGCATGTGAGAGGCAGCTGGAGATCGAACATAACTGCAATATTTTGACCCCACTGTTATGAACGTCACGCTGTGTCTTTCTTGTTCTCTTGATGCTCAACCGGAGGCCTAGCGCCCACTACTGGATGCTGGATTTCTTTATTGCATCTTATCAGCATCTTCTCTGGACCCCAAACTCCATCGGGGTATCCGAGGGCCCTCTCGGTCGGGTGTGGCTTTCCCTACCACACCTCGCCTCCAACTGCCTGGAACTCTACTGGTAACTGCTCTGGCTCGTCGAACTCAACTGAATTATATAATCGTTCGACGCCCACTCAATCTCATAAAACCGAATGTTTAATCGTCATCAAGCGGGAATAACTGTCATGCAGTTCAGAGGTCACTCTCTTCCGGTGCATCACTCTGTAGTGTACCATGGGAATTTTTTTTAGCTCGTCCCATTTCATCAGCCAATTTCCGCCCACGCGATTTCCTCTCATAACTGCCATTAGAATGTATCACTTCCTTCCGGTGCATCACCTTGACTGGCATTTTTGGTCGGGTCTAAAGGTCAAAACATAACACTTCATCAGGACTTTATTGTTTTTCTTTCATCATTTCTTTTCTTCTACTTCGTTTTAATCCGGTGGATTACTTAGGTTTGATTTCTTTGTTTAACGGCATATCAACCTTTGTAGGTTATTTAATGCCAAAGCCATTCTCCTACAAGAACAGTAGCTGTACTATTTAACCCATAGCTGGGGGGATAAGGTGGTTCCTACCTTTCCCAGGGGTATTTGCCCGAAAGTGAACGTAATAGCGCGACTAGAGTACGAACTCGCGTACTACGATTCTGCAGTCCATCGCTTTAATCATTACACCACGAGGACACCCCCGGTGTATTACTTAGTGGTTCCATTTGTTTAAACATTTTCTCTGCTAATCACATGATATTTTTTCGTAAAAGAACTCTGATTGAATGATTGAACGGTTATATGTTCTTTTTTCTATAATCTTCTTTCTCTGTTTTTCTATTTTAGAAAGCATCGGTTTGAAAATTTAAATTACTGATGAAGATTCATTAAAGCCAAAATGTTTTAACGTCAGCTTCCCTTTATAATAAGTCCATCGCTCTTGGATTACTTTGTTTTTCAATTTCCTCCATACTGTCATATTCCTTTCAATTATTCACCTCTCTCTCTCTCTGTCTGTCTTTATATATATATATATTGATAGATTAATTGATTGTAGAGAAACAAGTCACTTAAATATTAAAATGGAACTATTTCTTAATTTTCAAGAAAAAAGAGTGCAAACTTCAATCTATTGATAAAGCAGTCGGCTATCAAATAAATATAAGAAGTTGAGATAGCTGTTATTAGATGCCGCAAGACTTTTCGAATGCAACATCCGGCCAACTTCATTGACGGGGTGGCTGATAAAAAAAACGAAAATAAAAATAAAAAACAATTAATTGGAATTGGTATTTATTATATAGAATATGAAACTTGGTACGGTTAAAAATTTAGGCATATGAAGAATACTAATATAATTGATTGTCTTTATATATATATATATATATATATATATATATATATATATATAAGAAAAATACCCCTAAGACAATTAAGTAACCCGAAAAAACACAACAACGAAAAATTCCTAGCATACAAACAACAAAAATAATCCAGAACTATTCACAGAAATAATTTAAAACATCTGGAAGAAATTGAAAGCAAAGACTATAGGTAGAGCAAGAGCGAGTTGGAGATGACTGAAATGTACACACATTTTGGGGTTATTATGCAGGTTTTTGCTGTGAAACGGCTCAAGCCTTTCTGCTTCGATCAGATCGAGTAAAAATATTCCCTGGTTTATATAATTTTCCGGATGCCCAAGCAATTCTCGTGGTTATACCCACCACCTTCGCGTTACACATGGACACGTCACCTGTCTATCATGCCACCCACGTCTTGTTTATTTTATGAAACAGGTGTACTTACTGTTGTTTTTCTGACCGACTCATCTAGCATGTGACCCACGCAATTTACGTGACATTTCTGCAGGTGTATCGGTGTCCTGCTAACTATAGGAAACAGCTCTATTTCCTGTTATGTCACCCATGGAATTTACGTGGCATAGCAAACGGGGTCTTCAAGTCAATATTCAACACAATTAGCATGCATAGAGTATTGAATCGACCATCAGTATATATATATATATATGTGTGTGTGTGTGTGTATGTGTGTGTGTTTTATTAATAGTCGTTTAATAATAACATTTTAAATACCATAGAGTAAATATAGTATATAGGAAAAAATATCCTCGTTTGCTTCCTTGTTTGTTTATACAGAAAAAATACTGCTTAAAACAGTATATAATGTTAAAGCTCCTGATGTTGTAGTTGAAGAACAACAACAACGTGGATGATTAAAAATATTATATTTCCCTTTTCGTTTTTTCTATTTATCCAACATTTACGTATAGGTAGAGGAAGAGCGAGGTAGAGATGACTGAAATGTACACCTTCTACTGAGAGTTATGCGAAGTTTCACGATGGGTGAGAGGAATTTTGGAAGATGTCAGTCAGTCAGTTACCGGTTGAGGATTACGAATGATTTTAACTTTGGGGGCTAGCGATACCACTGGGAATGGGCTACGAATTAGTATTTCCTTATTGCAATCAAAAGATATCTCTGCGTCTTCCTGATTTGAGAACCACAAAGAGAGGAGCGTTTTATTCTTTGACCCCGTAAATGGTATTATCCTTTCCCCAGAACTCATTTTTATCCCTTCATCTTGTCTTTGTCCGGAAATCTTTCGCCAAAACCTTTCAGTGTAATGTCACACCTCTTTGAATCCGTTTGGTAGGAAAGTCGACAAACTTTATATCCGTTTGGATGTGGAAGTAGACAAGCTTTTTTGCTGGAGAAATAGTCAGAAATGTCTCATTTGTATAGAAAGCAAATAAACTCGGCACATAAACAAGTACCCCTTTTCCGAAATGCTCATTTCCTAAAGATGGAAGTATCAGTTTCGTAATGGATAAAATGCTGAACAGTGGCTTCGAAGTTAACGAGTTCAAACTCCAGTCAGGGTTTTACTCTCATTTTAGACAAATACCCCCGGCCAGTGTATAAACCCTCTCATCACCCGAGCTATGGGTTAAGTAGTATCATAATTGCTCTTCTCCAAGAATAGATTTGGCATTAAATAACTCCCGAAAGTTGATATATCATTTAAATAAGAAACCTAGGAAAACCAAACTTTTGTAAGTTATTAATTAAACTTTGTTTCTTCTGCTTTGGTTCTGTAATCTTCTCTCTCTGTCTCTGTCTCTGTCTCTCTCTCTCTTTCTATCTCTCTCTCTCTCTCTTCTTCCCGTGATATCCATCTTGTTCTTTTTAAATTCCTCTTAATAAATTTCTCTCGTTCTCTTTCTCTCTGTCTTTATATATATATATATATATATATATGTGTGTGTGTGTGTGTGTGTGTGTGTGTGTGTGTGTGTATATATATATATTATAACAGAGTTGGTTGCCTCTAAATCACTTTGTGGGTTTGTGTCGAATCAAGTGCAATATAATATGGACAGTGCTCACTATCTAGGATAAAGCTATTATAAAAAAATAATGAATGAATATATATATATATATATATATATATAAAATACCATGGAATTTAGACTAAATTCAATGGAATTGAATATATATATATATATATATAGTACTTAAGATTGATTTCTCATCGTTTTATGCTGTTTATCCATTCACTTGATACAACTACTGTTCTTCTGCTAGGGGGTGTCCTCGTGGCGGAATGGTTAAAGCGGTGGACTTCGGAATCGTAGTAAGCGAGTTCGTATTCCAGTATTACGTTCACTTTCGAGCAAATACCCTTGGGAAACGTATGAACCTCCTTATCCTCCCAGCTATGGGTTAAATAGTACCACTACTGTTCTTCTCGGGGAATGGCTTTGGCATTAAATAACCTACAAAGGTTGATATGCCATTAAAAACAAAGAAACCGTAATGTTCTTCTGCAAGGATGGTCTTGGCATTAAATAAACCACAAAAGTGGATATGCCATTAGACTAAGATACCAAAGTAAATATGTCCATCTGTTGTATACATATACATCTTCAGCATCACAACGACACAATATCAAACACAGACGCATGAATAAACGACGTTGGAAAAAAGGACGCAGGAAACTTCTTTAACAATATTTTACCTCTCACTTTATTGCAAGGGTTCGAAAGGGTTGTTGAAGGGTTACATGTGAGAGGATGCTGGAGACCGAACATAAACTTCATATTTTGACCCCTGTTAATCTTTCGATTACTGGCCGTTGGAATGTGTCACTTCCTTCCGGTGTATTACCTTGGAATAGTATTTTGGGGCCGGGTCGAAGGTCAAAATATAACATTCATCCGTAAATTATTTTTCAAAATTCCATATGTGGAATTTTCTTCACCTTCGTCTCCATCACCCTCATGCATATTTTACAGAATAATTTACAAGGACAATAAATGGCTGAAAACAAAAAGAATCACTTGAACCACAGCAAACAAAATCTTACTTAGAAGGCGACCTTCTCTCTATGTAACACTTGCCCGGCTAATTATTATCTAAATTTCTCAAACTATCTTTGCGTGGTTGGCCATCTTGACATGTGTGCATCAAGGTACCATACGGATGCATTTTTTATCTTCTCAACACAACAGGCCCTCCATAATTCCTTGAAGAAATTTCAAACCCCTAAAAAGGACCATACTCTGGTCCCATATCCTGGTCACAAACTTAGTGACCCTGGTCATTCCAGCAATACATTTCGCCTGGATTCCTCATGACCACACTCCAGTTCTTTGCTCAACAGGTTCCTACCTGGAGTAACCGGAGAATTTCATAAACTAAAACACAATATCTTCAAGGCCCAAAGCATTCCACAAAAATCCACAAAAATCATGGCCCAAAACAAAGTATCACAATACATCCGAATGTATCACAATCTGGCACGCATGCTGTAAACCATCTAAAATAGTCCACGCAAAATACTAATTAGCAATGTGTTACCCATATTTTTCCATTAAGTTTCTGTTTCCATGCCCATTGGTTTGCAAGCCATTAAGGAAACATGCTTTACCTGATCAAACCCGCGCCGGGTTTCTTTTCAATTTAATCAGGAACCCTCGTGGCTACCAATATATAGGCACCTCGCCTTTCCCAGATCTGTTTCACTTTGCCAAATCACACACGAATCCAAAACACCATCGTGACTGAAAGACATAGACATCATCCACAAAATTTTGGAGTTGGCCACGCCTTTTTTCTTTTATTCCATCCTCGGAACTCCAAACTAAAAAATAGAACAGCTTCATGGGCCGGCGAATTCTTCGATAGAATTGCTTTCAACGACAATCTGCAAATCCACTTGAATGAATGTCTGTCCTACTCTCACGTCAGCCCACGATTTCCTCAAAACAGAAACCAAAAAAAAATATTTCCTATTCCACGAAAACCACAAATTCTAAAAAAAAAAATTTAGAATCAATATAATTACAAATATTAGTAAACCTAGAATAAAATCTTCTGTAAATGGTTTTCGTCAAATTTTATAATATGAACAGGAAAAAAAAATTTCTAATGTCGCCTTTAAACTCAAACTCAAAAATTTTCACTTTACAACAAGTCAAAACAATATTACCATCACAGTTCAAAAATGTTCAGTTTTCTTTCCTTCTTTTTTCAATCTATGTACTGTCTATTCAAAAAAATGTTCGTTCTTTCTTTCTTTTTTTTTTCATATGCTATGTTCAGAATGTTCAAGTTTCTTCTTCTTCTTTTTTTTCTTTCCGTCTTTTTTCTATTGTCCTGTACGTTTTTGTTTTTGTTTTCATCATATTTTTTTTCTGTTTCTTTTTTCATTTTTTTCATAATAAATTGCTCATTCAATGTCCCTTTTTTTTTTCAACCTTATATCTACCTCTCTGTCTTTACCTTAACACGATAACTATAGGTTCGCTTCCCAGCTTATTCAATTTCAGTCTATAGTACCATAAATTAAGCCTAATTTATAATACAACTTTTTCAATAGCTTACGAGCATTCTTCTTCTTTTTTTTTCTTTTCACAAAATATCCCGGTTTTTTTTTTCTAAACAACCCAGACTTTTATAAATTCTGCCAACATTTCCTAATTCAAAATATTTCCGAATCTGCGAATCTTCGCCTCACTTGGTTCTGTCAAAATTCTGCGCATCTCTTAATTACATCCAAAACCCTGTTTCAAAATATCTTCCCCAATAACAATCTCAAAGCTTCACTCCAGGGGGAACTCACAAAATACCTGTCTGCATCGTCAGACACAAAAAACATCTGTCTCTCAGTTACTCTGCCTCCACGGCAAGACCGTTTTCAAGACAATACCTATGTCTTCAATAATTGATATCAACAATTTCTACAGCAAAACAACCAGCCTGATTCTACCAGCGCCAAAAATATCGATTCTCCCAACTTCATAAATATCGAAAAATTATATGCGCATCATTCAGACAAACACCAATGTGCGAAATTCATGAACAATACCATTAATGCTCCCAAGATTCCATCTCTCGGATTAAAATTCTCATTTCCAATCCATAAGTTCCAAACATAAAAACCTGACCAAAAGGTCTTAACTACAGATATGCGGGATTCCAAATCTTGGACTGAAATTCTCATTTTCAATCACCACTTGTCTGGACCAATGAAAAGTTACAACGATTTTTTTTTCTCACAAAGACCTATTTACGATAAAGAATCCAATTGATAAAATTTATCATAAAATTTATTGTTTACGATAAGCTGTCTATCAAAAAACGGACAATAACTGTCCCATAGCCATCTTTGTTCCCTTCTTTTTTTTCTCCCTCACTCCGATACAACACCACACATAGCAGTAATTTCAATTTTTATCTAGGGACCACACATTTAAAAAAAAAATTACTTCCAATTTTATGCTTCTAGAAAGGCCCTTGTCATTAAAAAATCTTTCACTATTTTACCCAATTTAAATAACAGAGAGAGATAGAAGTTACATGAATGAGCGCTCTACTTACAATTTTTTTTCTCTTTTTCTTTTTTTCTTTCCGTCTTTTTTTCTGTTCTTTTCGCGTCGGTCTGTTCCTTTCTCCTTCCTCTTTTTTTGTTGCTAGTTTGTTCTTGCTTTTTTCTCTTTTTTACTTCTTTCAATTCCAGCATTTTTCTTTGTCCATTTCGTTGCTGTCGTGTTGTGATGCTTAAAACTGCAGTTTACGGTAACTAGGTTCATTCTGAGTCCTTGAAGAACTCGCCTGGCACAAGCACCAAATCGCGATAAATGTTATATAGTCATCTACAGCGACACAACGATAAAGAGGCAGAATAAAGGACGCAGGAAGGAAAACGCAGGAATGAAGGACGCATGAAGACTTCTTTAGAAAAATTTTCACCTCTCTATTTTTATTGCAAGGTTTGAAAAGGGTTACTCAAGGTTTGCATGTGAGAGGATGCTGGAGACCGAACATAAACTTCATATTTTGACCCCACTGTTATGACCGTCACGTTGTGTCTTTCTTGTTCTTCTGATGTTGGGGTCAACTCCATCGGGGCTTTCCGAGGGCTCCCTCGGTCGGGTGTGGCCTTCCCTACCACATCTGGTCTCTACTGTCTGGAAGTCTGCTGGCAACTGCTCTGGGACGCAAACTCAACTGAGTTAAATAATAACTCAACGCCCACACGATCGCCTACTGGATCTTTGAAATCGAATGTTTAATCGTCATCAAGCGGAAATAACTGTCATGCAGTTCAGAGGTTACTCTCTTCCGGTGCATAAGTGTAATGGCACTATGGGACCTTCACCTTTTCCCATATCATAAGCCTTAATCCGCCCACGCGATCTCTTTCGATTACTGGCCGTTGGAATGTGTCACTTCCTTCCGGTGTATTACCTTGGAATAGTATTTTTGGGCCGGGTCGAAGGTCAAAATATAACACATCTATGGATTTGGCATTAACTAAACCACGAAGTTTGATAGGTCATGAAAAACAAAGAAACTTAATAAATCTAAGCTTTCCCAAGGAGACATGTCGGATTGGTTTTATTTGGTTTCATGGCATATCAACCAGTGTTTGTTATCTAATGACAAACCCTGTTATTACATGAAATATCAGCAAACACATTGTGTCGATACACGCAAATGATCAAACAGTTCTATTTTGAATAATTAAGTTTAGCATGAGTCATTTTTTGCCCTCGGTTTAAATGTCAAACAATTCTATTTGACCCATATATAGAGCCCTATCAGGTGCTACCACTTCGGGCCAGAATGGACCTGGGAGCGATAGCAATGAAGGAGTACTCTGAATTCTCGGAAACTCCAGCATTCCTGCAAGCTCGCCATCTGATTGTTTTGTCATATCCAGGGTAATCGTGGGGGATTGGATCTCACCCTACTGCTCAGATGCAGTTTGTATATTATCCAACCCCAGAGACTAGTCAGAATGGTTTAATTATTCTAATTGTTTTTTTTTTATCAGAAAGCAAATTACATTGGTTTCAACAAGTACAGAAATGTAAAATAATCAGCAAATCATATATATATATATATATATATATATATATATATATATATATATATACTGGAAATATATTCAAAAATAGCTTTGTACAAGCTCCCTTGGAGCTGAGCTTTTTCAAATTATAATAAATGGACAGAAAGGAACTTATTGTGTTAGATAGATAGATAGATAGATAGATAGCATAGTTATATATCATTATTTATTAGAACATTGTAATCATACATAAGAAGATGAAAGACCGTCTTTTTTTTTATTACTCTATCATCATTTCTCGCACTAAAATTAATGAAAGATGCTAAATGCACCATACTTATGCTCAAATAAATGTTCTTGCATAAAAACAAGTAAATGCCATTTCATTTGGTTGTGAAATTATTTTTTTCTATTTTATCCCATGCGTAAAACCAATAAACACAGACACACACACACACACACACGCACGCACGCGCGTGCACAAATATACGCGGAGAATTCAATAAGTTTCCAGACTATTTTGTAGAGGCATTTAGAATTGTCGTAGACTCTTGAAAATTCAGTATGTTATCGCTAAACATCTTATGAGATGACTGACCAATTTTTATGATTTCAGGTTCAATTGAACAGCTACAGCAGCAATTGGAATACACCTTACTAAAGCCTGATTGTCACAGCTGGTGAATTTCAAAAAATGCAATCTGAACGTGAGGACACTTCAGAAGAACGATATGCAATAAAATTCTCTTTTAAACATTTAAAAAATGCCGCAGAAAGGTATGAAATGCTTCAGATGGCTTCAGGAGCATCTTGCATGAACCGAGCATCAGCTTTTGAGTGGCATAAGAGATTCAAGGAAGGCAGGGAGGAGTAAGGAAGTCAATACACCAGAGTTAATTGGCTAATGGGTTAGGGTTAGGATTTGGTTTACTAAGTTGAGGTTTTAAGGGAGTTCAGAGATTCCGTCGGAAGAGGCGAGTACTCTTCAAATCGGGTCAGTGGCATTTCCACCAGGACAATGCACCAGTCTACAACTCCATCCTTGTCACAGACTATTTGACCAAGATGGGCATCAAGGCAGTCCTTCAGACCTTGCTCCCTGTGACTTTTGGTTATTCCCTAAGATCAGAGGCTGTCGTTATGAGACAATTGACGAGATGGAAGAGGCTTTGACTAAGGTCATTGACACGCTCACACAAGAGGATTTCCATGGTGCCTTCCAGAAGTTGTTGGAACGATACAACAAGTGCATTGCAGCCGGAGGAGATTACTTCGAAGGGGACTAGAGTTTCATGTGTGTACTTTAAATAAAAGTGGCCATACGAAAAAAGTCTTGAAACTTATTAAATGATCCTTGTACTTCATATGTTAGTTCTGAAAAAGGTATATCTAAGTTTCACTCGTGGACAGCCTAGAATCACTTATCGCTGTGTAGTAAGAAATTATTTAGCTTTTTTTTTTTTTTTGAATGAGAGCAGGTGTGATAATATTTCACTAATAGCTGAGGTAATAAGTGGATTCATACCTTTCCTGAAATTATCTGTCCAAAAGCGCACGTAATAGTGCGACCGGAACTGAAACTCGCGTACTTCGAGGCCACAGTCCAATACTGTAACTCTTTCGCCGCAAAGTCCAGATACTTATCATTCTTTTAGCCTTCTTTCATTTTACTTCTCTAATTCCAGCACATTTTTAAAATCAAATAAGAATTCATGACAATATAAGTAAACAAAAAGGGAAACGATGAAGTATCTATGATTTGCATAACGCCGAAACCGTATACAAAATCACCCAAAGTTTCTTTGTCTACTGTATAAAAAACAAAGAAAACTTTTTTGCATAGAAATATCTTTTTTAAGAAAAAGGGAAGTGGAGGAGTGAACATAAAACGAAAAGAAGGCTTTTTAACTGCTCTCCTTAGGGCGATTAAGAAGGACCCTACAAATTCCAACACTAACTCTTTCACCGCAAGGTCCAGGTACTTATCCTTCTTTTAGCTTTCTTTCATTTTACTTAGTAATCAGCTGGGACAACAAAATCTACAATTCTGCAAGTTCTCTTTTTTGTTGACAATTATTAGCTTTGGTATTCTGGCCAAGATAAGATGATACGTTTGTATTTTAAAATCGCTGAGCAGTTTGTGTCTCCTTTTCCAGGATGGATTCTTGGTTGGGCATATACCATTCGTTCATAGGGTCAAATTTAATGGGTTCTATAATAGATTCATTTTTCGAAATCAAATAAATTTATTTGCTTATTTTTACATAAAAATAGATCTATACTTTTGCTGGCATCCAAAAAGTGTCCATAACTTAGCTACTGATAACAGAATCAATTTCAATTTCAACGTCAGAAAATCTGAGTTATCAAATCATAGAAATGTTTACAGACACATAAATCTAATAGTTTCATAGATAGTTACAAATGATAATACAATTCTTTTGAATTAATTAATTTTATTTGCATATTTTTACTTAGAAATGGATTCCAGACGTACCCGTAAGTCGGCTATCGGAAGATAAATCAACTCGGAACGAATTTAATCACTGGCAAATGTAAGGATACGTTATCATGAAAATGTTTATGCAAAAACTGTTACTTTTCCCCCGTCACAAACAAACAGTGACAGGTATTTCATATGATCACAGATAATTAGAAATACAGTTTACAACTATCCAGTGCAAATTTCAAATTGCTCTCTATTTTAGACACTGGTTGATTGGTTGGTTGGTTGGGTTTTATGGTATATCAACCTTTGTCGGTTATTAAATGCCAAATCCATTTTTATACAAATGATCTGTTCTATTTTTCAACAATTCAGTTAAGCATGAGAACACAATTTAATTATCAAAAACATTTCTATTTCAAGCTATTCAGTTTAGTCAAGCAGTTATAAATGAGCCATTTCAGCTTAGTATAAGTATGGATTTTGTTTACACATAGTTAAATGTCAAAACAGTCCTATATTAAACAATTCAGTGTAATGTAATTACAGTTTCAATGTCAAAAACAGTTCCATTTCAAACAATTCAGTTTAGCATTAGTACGCAGTTTAATTGTCAAAAATATTTCTATTTAAAGTTATTATAGATACTGTAACCGGGCCGTTGGTCTAATCTGTAGAGTGTTCGCCAATGGTCCGTGAGACCGAGGTTCAATCCCACGTCGAGTCATACCAAAGACTCATAAAATGGTACTTGATCCTCCCTTGCTTCATACAGCATTATAAGGTAAGGATCAAGGGTAAAGTAGAGCAATCCAGGAAATGGAGTAGCACCCTCCTCTACACCTTGGTGTAGTAGCTATCGAAAAGAGAGCCTTCAGGTCACTCTCGACTAAGGTCGCCAACTTTACTTACTAATAGATACAGTTCTGAAAAATGAAAGAAGAATAGGGTACCTTTTTAAAAAAAATTGTCCATTGCCTTGCCGTGTCTGCGATCAAATGGATTCTTACTCAGTGGAGATATATGCCTCAGAAACTATATACCCATTTTATCGGATAGATCAGACTACCATATGATTATCAGCCTATCCATAACAGTCAACGCCTTCGCTAGGTGGACTCTGACATCGCTTTCCGTAAATGAGACGTCGCTGCCGAGGTACGTCAACTTGTTCACTAATTTCAGAGAACCGCCATTTAGAGAGGGGATGTCTACTTCTTGATTAAAACACAAACGTTTTGTCAGCGTTCACTTGGAGGTCAATGTTTCTTGCGGCCTGCTCCGGGCAATACAGCAGGGATTAAACTTGGGTAGGTATATTTGCAAGAAGCACTATATCATCTGATGACTGCGTCAATAATAGTTTCTGTGGGATATTGTCAGTTTCTTGCCTTTTATAGTGTAAAGCTATTGCAATATGTGTCTGTTTAAATACATAAGAGAAGCAACTATTAATCTTGGAGTGAATGGCTTTGTAAAAGTAATTAAGAGAAGATGGAGAAAAGTGGTAGTCAACTGGACACAGCTAGAATAATCTTTGATGTCACTTCCTGATCTACACTGACGGGAGTAGTGTTATTTTTTGGGACCATGTCTATGACTCTATTAAATCTCTATATAAATGTTTGTATTCGATAGGACCGTGTTTCAAAAAAATCTTCAGAAAAACCCTGCTCAAAATGTATATATTAACGTAGAATTAATGTAATTCAAAAACATCAACAGGGTGTGGAAGCAAATGACGGGATAATTTTTAAAAAATATTTTTGTCAGATTTGTCCAATTTTCGAAAAATAAAAAGGACATAAATCCAGATGTTCAATAATTCCAGCACATTTTTAAAATCAAATTAAAATTCATGACAATATAAGTGAGCAAAAAGAGAAACGACGAAGTATCTATCATTTGCCTAACGCCGAGGCTGTATACAAGACCTCCAAAAGTTTCTTTGTCTACTGTATTAAAAACAAAGAAAACATTTTTTTATATAAAAAGATCCTTTTTTTCTTAAAAAAAGGGAAGTGGAGGAGTGAAGAAAAAACGAAAAAAAGGCTTTTTAACAACTCTTGTTGGGCGATTAAGAAGGACCCTACAAAATCAATAAGAAATCACGCTAATGAACTGAAAGTCCTCAAGAAAACTTTGAGTACAGAAACTAAACAAGATTTAAACCCAGACTATATCCCCTTTGATTATGCTGTATGGGGCGTTTTAGAAAACAAAACAAATGCAACTCCCCATCCAAATAATGGTTCGGTTAAGAATGTTAATTGAGGAAGAATGGAATAAAATGTCTGAAGAATTTATTTTGAAAGCATGCAAATTGTTTTGAAAGAGTGTCGATACGATAATTTTAAAAATGACGGATACATTAAATAAATTTAATTTATTTTGTCTATCTATTTATCTTATCTAATTTTCTTAAATTAAAATTAATCTTGTTTTGTAAAAGAGTCTTTTTAATATTGTAATAGAATATTCGTAATTTTGCTTTGGCACCCTTAGGTATAGAATAATCCTTGACGGGTAAAAAATTGTTAATATCAACCAATCCATCAATTGGGTTGCCCATTACATTTTGAGATAAAGTAATCATTACTCTAATCACGCCACCTTGAAATTGGTGTGTCATCTAATTTAATAATTTTTCATTGAATTGTTTCTATTTGCAAAGTTGAAGCCAAAATTTTGTAATATTTTCGTAACGTGGGACATAATTCGGCAACTACGAATACTTTTCCTAAACCGTTAAGAGGATAAAACGCTTGCCGATTTCGCTTCAATGGCTAGAAGCACGGCCTCGGAATCCTATTTTAGGCCTAGCTTAGTTTACCTTAGTTTTCATACTGGACCATTGGCATAATGGTTAGTGTTCGTCAATAATCCGGAAGACCGGGGTTAAATCCCAGGTCGAGTCATACCAAAGACACAAAAAATGGTACTTGATGGCTCCTTGCTTAATACAACATTATAAACTACGAATCAAGGGAAATTGGAGCAACCGAGGGAAAGCTGTAGTGCTCTCTCCAACACCTCGGTGTTGTAACTGTTGAAAAGGGTGTCTTCGGGTCGCCAACATACTTAATTTACCTGATCGTCGAGATTGTAGTAAACCAAATGAACGTTCTAGAACAATCTGGTCACCATACTGTGACCAGCCGTGCTTTCTCCTCTCGGTAGCGTTATGCCTGAATTCGATAAATTATGTTGCCCATTCATCTGTGTTGATTTCAAATCAAACACAAAGCGAAATAAATGTATAACGTGTCAGGGCTCTAACAAGAGTGATACTATCATGCACTGCCGGTATATACCATGGTTTGAACTGGTTCGCTCATGAAATAAACGCCGCTCAAAATATTGCAAGTCCCAACATTTTGCACCTCCCATAATATATAAGCATTTATTCAATTGCGTATTTCTAGTATTTAAGTTCATTACTAAGATATCCAATACAAACAAACTAAACATCGCTAAACAGAGTGTCCCTTTATTTATTGCATATTGAACTTTGACAAAGCCCTTAGGCGCCTCTGGTGGTGTAATGGTTAGCAAGCTCGACTAGCAAACCTACACGAGTGAGTTCGAGTCTCATTGGGTGCCCCTTTCATATGGCCTTGTGCCACATCTAAGCAAGACGCTTAGTGAATTTCCAAAGCCCTTAATTAGGGATTTCTACACTGGATACAACAGTGTAAACAAAGTGATTAGCGGAAACCAAACGTTGTGTGGGGGTAGACAGATCATATGAATCAGGAACTTGAAAAAAAAGCGTGGGTGTTATCAAATTATATATACACTGGTACTCATCTTCAGATGGTCAGTCACGGTGAGTCTCGGTCAATCACGGCCAGTCAGTCAGTCGGTCGGTCGAGCAGAGCAAAGTTTGGAGCGCAGTCAGCGAGTGGCCAAAGGGGGCAGGGAACGAGTGGCTCCCTGGCGGAACTCGATCGAGAACCCCTCGTCAAGGAAGCAAAGAAATAAGACCCTGAATATGGAATCACAACGTGGGTCACGAAAACGTCAATAAAACAAACCTCTGCCAGTCAGTGTCCGTCTCTTTCTCTCTCTCTCTCTCTCTCTCTCTCTCTCTCTCTCTCTCACTCTCTCTGCCAATTTCGACCCTTTCGAGAAATAAAGATGAGGGACTTATATTTTTATAAAGTAAGTGTCAAGCCTCTTGATTATGCTGGTGCGTTTTATAATGTATTCGAGTTATGATGACCAATGGGCTGCAGTGTTTTCTCGAGGGAAGTGAACGCTGCACACTTGTATCCTGTCCAGCAAGCGAACATCTCAGCTGTCAACGCAAATTTTATCACCGGTACTATTTTCAATCATATTTGGCTTTTGCCGCAGGCTGTAACTCTTTCGCACAGATTACTGTCGCCTGGATAATTGATGCTTCTTACTCTGCCATTGTCTTGCTGGCATTTGTCGTTTGGCAGTTTCTATTGTCTTCTTATTGTCGCTTTTACTCGCCACCGTCGTTCGAAATATAATTGCTGCTTTTAATTCCGTCATTGAGATTCACTGCGAAAAGCACAATGTAAGAAACAGCGGTGATAATGTCAACAACGTTTTTACCGCGAAACGCTTCCCTATCAAGGAGTATCGTTTCATTCTTATCATTTGTTATATTTGATACTCCATTATCTGGAATTTTGTTTTTTGTTTGGTTGCTTGTTTTTTTGTTTGTTTGTTTGTTGGTTTTTCTTTTCGGTCTGTCTGTCTGCCTATTTGTCTCTCTTTCTCTCTCTGTCTTTCAGAACTTATGACAAGTCTTTAGTAAACAATTTTTTTTATACTTTCTTTCTTTCTTTTTTTCTTTCTATCATTTTTTTCTTTCTTCCTTTCTTTTCCTAACCAACGTCTTTCTTTCTTTCTTTCAATGACTATTAGATAAATTAACTCTTCTTGTTTTAGTGCACACAGATACTTTTTGTTGACTTTTTTCTTTCCTTCTTCCTTTCTTTCTTTCTTTCTTTCTTTCTTTCTTTCTTTCTTTCTTTCTTAAACTCCACTTCTTTATTTCTTTCATGAACCTACTTCTTTCTTTCTTTCTTTCTTTCACATACCCTCCTTCTTTCTTTCTTTTATGAACCTACGTCTTTCTTTCTTCCTTTCTTTCTTTCTCGTACTCCCCTTCCTTTTTTTCTTTCAATCTACATACATCTTTATTTGTATACTATTTTGTTCTTTTGATTCTTCGTATTTTCAATGTACAAAAAATACTTTTATGTACCTCTTCTTTCTTCCTGTCTTTTATTAACTTATACTCCTTTTTTTTTATTTCTTTCCTTCTTTCTTTCTTTCTTTCATTCTTTCTTTCTTAAACTCCACTTCTTTCATTCTTTCTTTATTTATTTATTTCTTTCTTTCTCGTACTCCCCTTCTTTTTTTTTTCTTTCAATCTACATAGATCTTTATTTGTATCCTATTTTGTTCTTTTGATTCTTCGTATTTTCAATGTACATGTCTTTTATTAACTTGTACTCCTTTTCTTATTTCTTTCTTTCTTTCTTTCTTTCTTTCTTAAATTCCACTTCTTTCTTTCTTTCCTTCTTTCTTTCCTTCTTTCTTTTTTTCTTTCTTAAACTCCACTTCTTTCTTTCTTTCTTTCTTTCTTTCTTTCTTTCTTTCTTTCTTTCACATACTCCCTTTTTTCTTTCTTTCTTTCTTTCTTTCTTTCTTTCTTTCTTTCTTTCACATACCCCCCTTCTTTCTTTCTTTGATGAACCTACGTCTTTCTTTCTTCCTTTCTTTCTTTCTCGTACTCCCCTTCCTTTTTTTCTTTCAATCTACATACATCTTTATTTGTATACTATTTTGTCCTTTTGATTCTTCGTATTTTCAATGTACAAAAATACTTTTATGTACCTCTTCTTTCTTCCTGTCTTTTATTAACTTATACGTCTTTCTTTCTTTCTTTCTTTCTTTCTTTCTTTCTTTCTTTCTTTCTTAAACTCCACGTCTTTCTTTCTTTCTTTCTTTCTTTCTTTTACATACTCCCCTTCTTTCTTTCTTTCTTTCTTTCTTTCTTTCTTTCTTAAACTCCACTTCTTTCTTTCTTTCTTTCTTTCTTTCTTTCTTTCTTTCTTTCACATACTCCACTTCTTTATTTCTTTTTTGAACCTGCTTTTTTGTTTGTTTGTTTGTTTGTTTGTTTCTTACTTTCTTTCTTTCTTTCTTTCTTTCTTTCTTAAACTCCACTTCTTTCTTTCTTCCTTTCTTTCTTTCTCGTACCCCACTTCTTTTTTTTCTTTCAATCTTCATACATCTTTATTTGTATACTATTTTGTCCTTTGATTCTTCGTATTTTCAATGTACAAAAAAAACTTTTATGTACCTCTTCTTTCTTCCTGTCTTTTATTAACTTATACTTCTTTCTTTCTTTCTTTCTTTCTTTCTTTCTTTCTTTCTTTCATATATAATATTTTCCTCACCTTTTTCATTAATTCTTTTCACAACACTATTTTTATAATTGATATTTTCTCCCTTCCTTCTTTCCTTATTTTTATTTGTTCAATCAGTTTGTTATGAACCATTTCAGTTTCAGCATAAGACCATATTCAGGGAATGATCAACTCAAGTCTTTACATTTAAAGATTGATTAAGCTATAAGCTTAAGAGTATTACTATAAACATTCGATTGGTGTGCCCGTGGTGTAATGGTTATCGTCGTAGGAAATGGACACGACGACGCAAGTTCAAATCCTGGACGAGGCTGATTGCATTTCACATAGCACTAATACCCTTGGGAAAGGTATGAATCCAATTATTCTCCCTCCAGCTATGGGTAAATAGTAGGGTAGACTGATTTCTTCAGGCTTGTTGAGACAACTAGTCTAAGAGAAGGAAAACTATGAATTCAAACCTGTTAAACTCTGCTTAAAAATTGACCTTGTGTCATATCTTGCCCGAGCGGAGGGGGTGGTAAATATGGTATTACTATAAACATTCACATTTATTAAAATTGAAAATATTGTTTAACATCCCATTCGATAGTAAGAAGTATGGATATTATTTTAAAAACGTTTTACGCGTAAGATATTTTTGTTATGATATTAAGGAGAAATATCAGTCTATAAATGTTAATAAGAATATTTTCAATTGGTTTTATTTTATGTTTGTATCTATGTTTGATAAGGGATAAAATGTAATGTTTTCGGTGGTATAATTTGTTCCTTAGTCTACACGTATACAAATATTAATATATACGGAAACATAGTCAACAATAATGACAACTTCAATAAACGAACGAATACACTTCTTAACAAAAATATATAACTCTCATACATTATTTTCGAAGGTGTTGATGTTCTGTTGTGTATGAGAGATGAGTGGAGACAGGGACAGACTGCTGTATTAACGTAAGTTCTTCTCTTGACCATAGCAGCACTTCTTTCGCATCTTTGGCTGCGGTTGCTCAACTATGGGTCACTGATAGCCCAAAGCCCTCAGACTGCAAGCTGGTTCTCACTTTGGGATCCTGTCTCCGACTCAACTCGGCCCATCCGGGCACCTGCTTATATTATTTTCTAACATACACCTGCTTCCGCTCTTCTTCGGCTTATTTACACGGGTACATCTCTTGATTGCCGGCTCGGTCGAGGGTCAATATATAACTATCATCCTATCGTTATTTTTCAAAATGTGCACCTGCGGACATTTTCCTCACGTCCCTCACCATCCACCTCACACACACATCTTACAAATAATGCTTAAGGATAACAACCAAAAATACCGAGAGAAATTACTTGAACAACAGCAAAATACAAAAATCTTAATTAGAAGGCGACCTTTTCACTATGTAAAACTTGCCCTGGCTAATTATAATCTGAATTTATTTCATGCTGTTCTTTGTGTGGTTGGCTATTCTGACATGCATGCATCAAAGTACAATACAGATGCATCTTTTGTCCTCCAAACACAATCGGGCCCTCTGCAATTCCTCATAATCCACAAAAATCATGGCCCAAAACAATGCATCACAATTCTAAAAAATAACAATCCAGATGTATCAAAATCTGACACACATGCAATAAACCACCTAAAATAGACCACGCAAAAATATCTATTAGCAATGTGTTACACATTTTTTCATTATTAAGTTTCTGGTACCGTGTCTATTGGTCTGTAAACCCTTGAGGGACATGATTTACTTGATCACACCCTCGCTGGATTGCTTTTTAATTTAATCAGAAACCCTCGTGGCTACTAAGATATAGGCAGCTCGCCTTTTCCAGATTCGTTTCACTTCGCAAAATCACGAATGAATCCAAAACATCATCGGGTCTGAAAGATTCAGACATCATCCACAAAATATTGGAGCAGACCACGCCTTTCTTTCCATTATTCCATCAACTTGGAACTCAAATCTGAAAATTCTGGCCACCACAAGCCTTCAACAAATCCATGGAACGGTGAATTCCTCTATAGAATTACTTCTTACCGTATGTTCAAAAGCAATCTGTAACACAACTTGGATAAATCTCAGTCCTAATCTCACGTCAGCCCATGATTCGCTCGAAAACAGAAACTTAAAAAAATGTATTTCCTATTCCACGAAAACCCAATATTTAAAAAAAAAAATGAATCAATATGATTTTAAAATTTTTATAAACTTAATAATAATTCCCCTGTTAATGGTTTTCGTAAAATTTCATAAAATGAAACAGAAAAAAGTCTAATATCGCCTTTAAATTCAAGCAACTCTTTTTTTCACTAATTTTTCAACTATTCTGGACAAATCAAACAATATTTACAATATCTCCACAAACAAAGTTCACAAGGTTTAACAAATGTTCAGCTTTTTTCTTTTTTTTTTTTTTCAATCTATGCACTGTTTATTTTTCCTAAAAATGTTCGTTTTTTTCCCCTTTTTTTTGCTTCTTTTTTATGCTGTGTTCAACAGTGTTCAAGTTTCTTTTCTTCTTTCCTTTTTTATTTATTTATTAAATCGGACATTCATTATTTTTTTAAACCTTATATCTGCTTCTCTCTGTCTTTACCTTAATATAATAATTATGGGTTCATGCACCCCCGTTTATTCAATTTCTAACAAGTATTTCCATAAAACAAGCATGGTTCGTTAATCAAACTTTTTTTCTATAATATTCTTTCTTCTTTCAGCAAGTATCTCTACAAAAGTATGGCTCGTATCCAGCCATCATTTCTTCCCTTTCCTTCTCCCTTACTTCGTTTCTACATTACACATTGTAGAAATTGTATCAACTCATATTTCAATACTTTATATCTAGGAATCAATCATTTTTTTAAAAATTAGTTTTATTGTATCTTTTAGAAAGGCCAGATAACATTAATATATAAGACAGAGAAAACAAATTACAACGAAAGCAATCTACTTACAGACTTTGAAGTTTTTTTCATTTTTTTTTTTTTTTCATCTTTTCTTTTTTCGCCCGTTCTGTTTCGCCATGATGTGTCGAATTCTGTTTCCGATTTTTTCTTCGTTTCTCTTCTTTCGCTAAGGTTCAAAATCTTTATCGGCCGTTTCTTTGATCGTCTAGCTCAATTAAGGTTGATGTTGTATACCCATGATACAACTACACGTGAACATATACAAGTATACACTTATATGTGGAAATATCATTAACGACTTCAATAACGAACGAATTCACCTCTTTACAAAAATATAAATCACTCACATTTTATTTTCGAAAGGATGATGTTCTGTTGTGTGTGATAGGTGAGTGGAGACAGGGACCGACTGTTAAACTGACCCAAGTTCATCTCTTGACCATAGCAGCACTTCTTTCGCATCTTCGGCTGGGGTTGTTCAACCGTGGGTCACTGAGGGCCCAAAACCTTCAGTCTGCAAGCTGGTTCTCACTTTGGCATTTCTGTCTCAACTGACCGACGGCCCCGAGCACCCTGTCTATATTCTTACTTAACGTCCACCTGCCTCCGCTGTTTTTCCACTTATTTACACAGGTGCATCTCTTGATTGCCGGCTTGGGCAAGGGTCAATATATAACAATCATCCTATCGTTATTTTTCAAAATGTACACCAGTGGACATTTTCCTCACGTCCCTCTCCATCCCCTTTTGGGCGTAAGTTTTTTGATGTAATTTAATCAATCTTCATGTATTTCTAGAACTGATATGATTATGAAATGTTCTTTTTTAATCCAATTAGATATAATGAATTTAATATCACTGTCAAAGTCATTCTTTGTTTGGTATAAGTGATATTTCACTGGGAGTGATTTGATATTGATTAATGATCTTATTCTATTAATGTACTTGCTTATTCTGGTAGGGTTATATTAGTCATATAATAAATATACTTATATACACATGCATATACAGGCAGAATAAATCACAACAACACAAGGATAAAGGACAAGCGAAGACTTCTTTAGAAAAATATGTACCTCTCACTTTATTGTAAGGATTCGAAAAGGGTTACTCAAAATTTGCGTGTGAGAGGGAGTTGGAGACCGAACATAACTGCAATATATTGACCCCCCCTCTTATGGCCGTCTGGGTTGTGTCTTTCTCGGTCTCCAGGGCTGCTCAACCGGAGGCCCATTCTGCTGAGTGCGGGCTTTCTCTATCGCATCTTGTCACCAACGGGTCTCCAAACACCATCGGGGGTCCCGAGGGCCCCTTCGGCCGGGAGTGGCTTTCCCTACCACATCTTATCAGCAACTTCTCTGGATCCCAACTCAATCGTGGGCCCCGAGAGTCCCTACGGCCTGGTGTGGCTTTCCCTACCACATCTCGTCTCTAACTCCAACTGTCTGACTTCTTGTCTTGACTGAGTTATATAATAGTTCAACGTCCACTCAATCGCCCACTCAATCGTTGTAATGGCATGTTTGATCGTCATCAAGCGTAAATAACTATCATGCAGTTCACAGGTCACTCTCTTCCGGTGCATCACACTGTAGCGGCACAGTGGGACCTTCACCTTGTCCCATATTATCAGCCGAGCTCACATGCGCGATTTCTTTCGATTAATGGCCATTGGGATGTGTCACTTCTGCTATCTTTGTAATTGCATGTTTGCCCGGGCCGAAGGTCAAAATACAACAGCAGTATAAGGAGATTCTGATTTCAATTTATATTATTGTGCATTCCATAAGATCAACTATGTTTTCTAGTTTTTACAAGGATCATTAAATAAGTTTCCAGACTTTTTTTTCGTAAGGGCACTTTTATTGATAGTACACACATGAAACTCTAGTCCCCTTCGAAGTAATCACCTCCGGTTGCAATGCCCTTGTATCGTTCAAACGATTTCTGGAAGGCCCAATGGAAGTCGTCTTCTGTGAGGATGTCAATGACCTTCGTCACAGTCTCTTTCAATCGCCTCAATTGTCTTATAACAACAGAGTCTGGACTTTGAGAATAACCAAAAGTCACAGGGAGCAAGGTTAGGACTATACGGAGGCTGAAGAACTGTCTTGATGCCCATCTTGGTCAAATAGTCTATGACAAGGATGGAGTTGTAGACTAGTGCATAGTCCTGGTGGAAATGCCACTGACCCGATTTAAAGAGTACTGGCCTCTTCCGATGGAATCTCTTCCTGAACTCCCTTAAAACCTCAACATAGTAACCCTAACCCCAACCCTTTGGCCAATCAACTCTGGTGTATTGACTTCCTTACTCCTCCCACACCCCTCATCATTCCTCACAGACTCCCTGCCTTCCTTGAATCTCTTAGGCCACTCAAAAACTGATGCAAGATGGTCCTAAAGCAGTCCGAAACATTCCATACGTTTCTCTGTCGTTTTCCCAAGTTTAAAATAGAATTTTATTGCAAATCGTTCTTCTAAAGTGTTCTCATGTCCAGATTGCATTTTTGAAATCCACAAGCTGTGACAATCAGGCTTTAGTAGGGTGTATTCCAATGGCTGCTGTAGCTGTTCATTTGAAACTGAAATCATTAAAATCGATCAGTCATCTCATAACATATATAGCAGTAACATAATGAATTTTCAAGAATCTACGACAATTTTAAATGCTTGTACAAAAAAATCTGGAAACTTATTGAATTCACGACGTAAATGCATTATCATTTCAACCATTATTGCCCAGTCAACTTGGGCTGTAGAATACACCGGCTGCTTCTCTGCAGAGGGGTGAGACTCCACCAAACGAGTGTCCTGTTTATGACACTAAACAATCCATTGGTGAGGTTCCAGTAATACTGGAGCTTTGGGGAATGCAGAGTACCCCTTCATTGCCATAGTTCCCAGGGCCACTCTGGTCTTGAGTGGTAGAACCTAATAGGGTCTTGCCAATGGGTCAAATGGGACTTAACTGGGTACTTATGCTCAACTGTATTGTTTGAAATATAACTGTTTTTTTTAGAACTAAACGGTGTACTTCTGCTGAACTGACTTATTCGAAATAGAACCGTTTTGATATTTTTAATGTGCGTAAAGAAAAACTGTACTTAGACTTAATTGAATTGTCTGAAATTTAATTCAGTGTTAAATGAGCCGACAAGAGTTGATACGCTGTAAAACAAAACAACCAACCGACATTACACCAGCAACAAATTAACGGGTTTGATTTGGTTTTATTGTATATCAACCCTCATTTAATGCCAAATCAATCCGTGTGGAAGAACAAGAGATATACTATTTAAACTATACCTGAAAGGGATAAGGGGGTCCATGGCATTCCCAAAGATAATCGTGCCAAAATGAATACAATAGCGAAGCTGGATTTCGAACCCTCTTAGTTTAAGGGTGCATTCCATTTGGCCGATATGCAAAGGACACACTCCCACCTGATGTGTTTAAAAGAGAAGTATATATATATATATAATTGTGTGTGTGTGTGTGTGTGTGTTTATTTATAAAGTTTTTGTAATATTCAGTATAAATGTATGTGTGGATGCCGCTTCAAAATGATTCCTATCAAATAACCAGAAATCTCATTCTAACGATGTAAATTCTCGCGAGATGTTCTAGCATAATCAATTGTCTGTTAAATATTTAGATAATCATATATATATATATATATATATATAGCAGTCTATTGACTTAGCTGGAATATCTTGTGGAAACTTACATGGTTAGTAAGAGATTTCTGGTAATTTGATAAGAATCGCTCTGAAGAGGTACATACACCACCACCACCAACAAGAACAAGAACAACAACAACAACACACACACACACACACACACATATATATATATATGTATATATATATATATGTGTGTGTGTGTGTGTGTGCATATTAAAATCTATAGCCATCGATATATTGGCACTCGGAAAATTACTCTCACGTAACTATAAGCCCGAGTGAGTCGAATCCTTTACAATATTTTCATAACTCGAAAGACAGTTCGGTCGTAAAGCTGACGAACAACACTGGACTATGAAATGCCGAACACATCTGATATTGTCTGAGGGTAACTCACTGGATTTTAGGTCTAACTTGCTTTGTTTGATCATCTTTATTATACTGGCATCAACTGCACCTTTACTTTTCGTTCAACTGATTCTTTCAGTTACCACCGACGTTTCAGATCCCAGTTCGAGGAAGTAAATCATATCTGAGCAAATAGGAAAAACATAAGTTAGCAAGTCATTTGCGCAGCTTTCAAATCCCTCAAAGAGTAAAGCAATGCACAAAATATTAGTAAATCAATTGCGCCGATACTTACAAAACAACAGATATATATAATATAATGGCCGACAGATTTTGTTTATATATCTTACGTTTGGGTTTAGTTAGGCTGAGAACCTTTCGGCTCAGCACATGGGTCAGTTTGGTGCAAACTTGAGCACAGGTGATGACGCGCGCGCGGGGGATGATGTGTCGTTCACAGTTGTCAAAATAAAAATCCCAGATAGAAAGGTTGACAAGTGGATGTGAATGACGTCATGCACTGGATGCGCGCGCGGAGGATTTGGGGGATTTTGAAAAAGTCAGTTAGTTGAGAACTAGACACCGAACGAGAAGGGTCGACTTTCGTGGCTCGCAGAGGCCAGACGAATTTGTGAACTACAGGCGAGATGTGGGGTAGATGGAAAAGCCAGAATAGAAAGAATGGTTTATATCTCTCCTTATGTCTAAGAACTTTTAAACTCAAAGGTAATAAAAAGTTCCGTACCTGAACTAAGAAGTCGTAAGTGTTTTTTTGTGTTTCAGGATTCCTATGTTCTATGTATATATATTCTGAACATTCTATGTACGTTTCACATATCCGTATCATGGGTATGGTACATATATAACACAGCTTGGAGTACTTCGGTTACTTGATATACAAACAGCAAATTCGCACGTCCTAAAATATTGCATCTTTTTACTGACGTTACTTTAATAGTGTCAGAGTTATATAAGCAGGACATCCGTGACTGTTTTCATCCGAGCATTACATCCAGTCACTCGAAACGAGTTGTAAAGAAATTGTTTTATTAATCTTTATTTTACATTTCTTGAATACTTTCTTCAGGTCTTCGTTTTTTTAAATATTTCCTTCATTTCATTCATTTTCGATTTAATGTTCGATTCCTTCATTCGTCTATCTGTTCTTCAGTTCTTTTTACATCACTTTCTCCAAATCGTTTTCGGCTGGGGCTGTAGAATACACCAACTGCATCGCTGAAGAGGGGTAAGACCCCCCACCACCACCACCAACGAATGTCATGGATATGACACTAAACAGTCTGATAGTGAGGTCCCAGTAATGCTGAGGTTTGGGGGAATACGGAGTACCCCTTCATTGCCATTGCTCCCAGGTCTACTCTGGCCCGGCATGGTAGCACCTGATAGGGCCCTATCTATGGGTTAAATAGAATTAACGGTAATCTTATGCTAAACTGAATTGTTAGATTAAACTGAATAGCTTGAAATAAAAAAAGTTTTTGACAGTTAAACCGTACTTACATTTAAGCTGCATGCTCATGCTAAACTGAATTATTTGAAATAGAATTGTTTTTGACATTGAAACTGTATTTACGCTAAACTGAATGGTTTAAAATAGAACTGTTTTGACATGCAACTGAGTGTAAACAAAATCTGAACTTATACTAAACTGAATTAGCTGAATTACAACTCCTTGACTAAACTGAATAGCTCGAAATAGAAATGTTTTTCACAATTAAACTGTACTTAGATTTAAACTGTGCTTATGCTAAACTGAATTATTTGAAATTGAACTGTTTTTGACATTGAAACTGTACTTAAACTTAACTTAATTGTTATATATAACTGCTTGAATAGTTTGAAAGAGAAATGTTTTTGACAATTTAACTGTGTATTTATGCTAAACTGAATTGTTTGAAATAGAATTGATTATTTACATAAAAATGGATTTGGCGTTAAATAACCTAGAAGTGTTGATATGACATAAAACCCAACAAACCAAACCAAACCAAACAAATCTTTCATTCTTGAAATCCGTCCTTCCTTAAAGTTTTTTTTTATTCCTTCTTTCTTCAATATTTACCGGAATTAAATATTTTTCAATAATTTTAAAAAATCCTTTCTTCATCTATACTTCAAAATTGTTTTCTTCCTTTGCTTCCATTTTTTAAATATTTTCTTGAATTCCTTTATTTTTCAACACTCTAGCGTATTAATTTCTTCTTCGATTCTTTATTTCTTCAATATTTTCTTCTATTTGTTCTTTCCTCGATGGTTTCTTTGTTCACTTCCTTTTTTCTTTAAAACCTGGACCAATTCTTTCGTTGTTCAATATTTTTGCCAAATCTTTCCTTTTACAATCAGTTTTTACTTGATTCTTTCTTCAATATTTTCTTCTATTTGTTCTTTCCTCGATGGTTTCTTTGTTAACTTCCTTCTTTCTTAAAAAAACAGGACCAATTCTTTCGTTGTTCAATATTTTTGCCAAATCTTTCCTTTTACAATCAGTTTTTACTTGATTCTTTCTTCAATATTTTCTTCTATTTGTTCTTTCCTCGATGGTTTCTTTGTTCACTTTCTTCTTTCTTAAAAAAAACAGGACCAATTCTTTCGTTGTTCAATATTTTTGCCAAATCTTTCTTTTTACAATCAGTTTTTACTTGATTCTTTCTTCAATATTTTCTTCTATTTGTTCTTTCCTCGATGGTTT
>OY757931.1:19465208-19602708 GCA_963585895.1 Sepioteuthis lessoniana | reverse complement strand
AAACGAATATGGATTGACATGCCGGAAAAGCAGCCAAGCAAATAAGCATAAGGAAAAAAAACAAAAAAAACAAAAAAAAAACAATAAAACAAAAGACAGAGAATAACAAGAAGATGGATGGATAGATCGTCAGAAATAAAGAAATTCATATATATATATATATATATGAACTGATTGTCAGTTCTCAGATTGGTAGATGGACAAATGAATTGGAGTATACTGATATAGATAAACAGATATCCGTGTGTAATATATATATATATATATATATATATATATATATATATATATATATATATATATATATCGAAGTATAATGATTTGTAAAAACACATATGACGAGATACATAGATAATTTATACAAACACATATGAACAAATAGATAGATAGATAGATAGATAGATAGAAAGAAAGAATATATATATATATATATATATATATATATATATATATATATATGTGTGTGTGTGTGTGTGTGTGTGTGTGTAACGTGTGTGGAGGTGTTATATTTTTGCATGAACAGACTACGATAGTCAACGAATAGTCAGAATGATAGGAACATATTGATATCAATAAACACACACACACACACACACACACACACACATATATATATATAAAGAGAGAGTGAGAGAGGGAGAGAGAGGGAGAGAGAGACAGAGAGACTCAGAGAGAAAGAGAGAGAGTAAGAAATTCGTATTTGTTGGTTTTATTTCATACCTTTTCTATAATTTTATTTCCTTTTTAGTCACTTCCAACTCTAATTTTCATCTTTATTTTTTTTCATTGCCACCTGCAAGAATTTACTTTTCCGTCTCACAACTTAATTCCCTCCCACTTCTCATCTTTCTTTTCAGTCTTTCTTTCTGGGGTCCTTCTTTTCAGAGTCCTTCCTTTTCTCTTTTGCTATTCTCCTAACGCCTCGCCTCCCCTTGGACATATGATAACTGCAATAAACATTAATACAATTAAGTATTAGTTGACGCATGCGTAAGAAAGAAAATACACCAAATGGAAATTGGCTAGAGTTTGTTACAAGGAGAGTTTGCTGAAAAGGCGTGATGAAGCGAGAAAGAACGAGAAAAATATGTCCAAAAAAACAAATGTGATCTCATAGAGTGTTATGAGGAACAGCTCGATGACTTCAGACGTTATCATCAAAAGAAATAATACGACAAAATCGTAAGTCAACACTGCATATATATATATATATATATATATATATATATATATATATATATAAGTGTAGAATTCCAATGCGTGAAAGAAGACGAAGATGGACTGCAAATTATTATCTTGCGAACAAATTGCAAAAGAATCTCGAAATGAATTATCTATTGAGATAATAATTGGCTAAGTCTCTGCTGGTTGGATGATTTGATAGACTTTCAAGAATTATTATATAATAGCGGCTGTACTAGTCATCCCCCACAAAAAAGAAGACCTGCTATTTCGTGAACCTGCTTCCTGATCAAAATAACGCACTGTTGGAGTGAATTGACTACATACGTGGATCATTAAATAAGTTTCCAGACTTTTTTCGTATGGGCACTTTTATTGATAGTACCCACATGAAACTCTAGTCCCCTTCGAAGTAATCTCCTCCGGCTGCAATGCACTTGTTGTACTGTTCCAACAACATCTGAAAGCCCCATGTAAGTCCTCTTGTGTGAGCGTGTCAATGACTTTCGTCACAGTCTCTTTCATCTCCTTGATTGTCTCATAACGACAGCCTCTAAGCTTAGGGAATAACCAAAAGTCACAGGGAACAAGGGCTGGACTATAGGGAGGCTGAGGAACTGTCTTGATGCCCATCTTGGTCAAATAGCCTGTGACAAATATGGAGTTGTGGACTGGTGCATTGTCGAGGAGGAAATGCCACTGACCTGATTTGAAGAGTGCTGGCCTCTTCCGACGGAATCTCTACGTGAACTCCCTTAAAACCTCAACATAGTAACCCTAACCCTAACCCTTTGGCCAATCAACTCTGGTGTACTGACCTCCTTACTCCTCCCACACCCCTCATCATCCCTCACAGACTCCCTACCTTCCTTGAATCTCTTATGTCACTCAAAAACTGATGCTTGATTCATATAAGATGCTCCAGAAACACTCTGAAGCATTCGATACGTTTCTGTGGCATTTTTTCCAAGTTTATAACAGAGTTTTATTGCATATCGTTCCTCTGATGTGTCCTTACGTCCAGATTACATTTTTGTGACAATCAGGGGTGTATTCCAATGGTTGCTGTAGCTGTTCATTTGAACCTGAAAGCATGAAAATTTGTCAGTCATCTCATAAGATGTATAGCAATAACATAGTTAATTTTCAAGAGTCTACGGCAATTTTAAAAGCCTATACAAAAAAGTCTGAAAACTTATTGACGGTTCCATGTAGATTGTATTACCTGCATTCGGAAATGACTACCAAAAAATAGTATGCCCTATTAGTTTGGATGTTTAATGGCATATAAACCCTCGAGTTTTATTTTATTCCCATGCCAATCTCATAGAACAGCTGTGATATTTTTTAATTTATTGCTGGATGATGAAAAGTTTTAAGTATGTCCTAACGTTATTAGTCTGAATGTAAATGTAATTGTGCCTCTGGAATTCGAACTCATTCACTTCGAAACCGCAGTACTGCGCTTTGGTAATTATTCCCCTTATAAATAAATAAAAAACTGTTAAATTAACAAGCTGATGTAAAGTAAACAAAAAAATAACATATTTTTGTTTAGCGGGTAGAGTGTTCACCAGTGGTCTGGGAGATCGGGGTTCAATCCCAGGTTGCATCACACGAAAGAATTTAAAAATGGTACTTTTTACCTCCTTGCTTTACACTCAGCAATATAAGGTAGTAACCAAGGGTAAAGTGAAGCAATCCAGGGAAAGGAGTAGCGCCCTCCTCTACACCTCGGTGCAGAAGCTATTAAAAGGGAACCCTTCTGGTCGCCCTCGACTAAAGGGAGACAACTTTACTTTACTTACTATCTTTTGCTATTAGATTTCTGAAGAAAAAGAAAAAAACAAACATGCTATATCATCATCATCATCTTGTCGTGCTGGTAGCACGGATATCCTTGACCCTCTCTCGCCACTTTTCTCTATCGTTCATCGCCTCTGGCAGGTCTTCCGGACTACATCCCGTATCCTCACATAGTTGCTGAATGTATGTTCGTGCTGGTCGTCCTCCTATGTGGGGGTCCATAAGAGTACATCACTTATGAGTTTGTCCCTGCTTCTCCAACAGTGTCCTGCATGCTATATAGGTGAGGTAAAATTAGAATTGTTAGGTAATTCACATCGTTTATAACTTGTGGATTAGTAAAAGACAAAGTTTAAATATGCATTTTAAAGTTGAAAGGAATTGAAATAACATTAGATAGATTCTTCCAACGTGATAATATTATTTTCTCTGTTCAATTTCTAAAATTTAATTTTCTCTTTAGATAAGTTTCGAATTCGGCCTTAAATGGGTTATTTTTTGTTTTGTTTTCATTACATCGGCCTGTAAGAAATCAGCCTATTAATGTAACATGTGGGTCTGTATTTACTAGTTGATCGTAGAGTTTACTAATAAAGATGTTACTGAGAAATGAGTCCCAAGCTTGATTTTGAATATCATATGACGATTACGCTCCACTCCAGGGGTGTTAGGAAAATAGAGTATCTTTCATGGCAATTACTCCCGGGCCCACTGAAACTGGTAGTTACTTTTAGATTAGGTTTGATTTAGTTTTATGGTACACCAAACATTGTAGGTCATTAATGCGAAATCCATTCTTATACGTATAAACAGTTCTATTTTAAATAATTCAGTTTAGCATGACCACATGGTTTAAATTTCAAAACAGTTCTATTTCAGACAATTCAGAAAAGTATATTTTTGGTCTACTCATAGTTAAATGTCAAAACATTTCTATTTCAAATAGTTCAGTTTAGCATAAGTACACAGTTTCAATGTCAAAAACAGTTCTATTTCAAATAATTCAGTTTAGCATAAGTATACAGTTTGAATGTAAAATAGTCCAATTTCAAGCAATTCAGTCTAGCATCAGTACACAGATTTTTTTACCCTTATATAGGACTCTCTCAAAGTGGGCCAGAGAGCTATTTGCAATGCAGGGGTACTTCACATTCCCCAAAGCTCCATCATTACTAGAACCTTAGAAACAGATTGTTTACTGTCATATCCAGGACTCTTATTGGGGTGGGGCTTGTTACCCCTCAACTGAGAAGCAGTCGTGTATTCTGCAGCCGATTGAGCAAGTAACTTATAGAGTCTTTGTCTATTGGTCAAATAGATATGTTAGAAAATCTTGGTGTGTTCGATTAGACTGTGCATGAAACATCCCTAGAGGGGTTAAAATAATCATTAAGTCTGTTTATAATGTTTATAAATGTTAATTTGTTGCATAATTTGTTTGATAAAATGTCTATATCAATAAAAAGGGTCTATCAAGAATGAATGATTTCCTTGCCAACAATTGCAATTCAACCTGACTGAAAAAGGCCCGCACAAAAATGAAAAAAAATGTAGCAGGCCAAGCTTTGGCGGAATGTGCAAAAACAAGAGATAACAATAGGATGACCATCCAACAAAACTTCAATTGAATGATTGTGCAGTGTTATACATAAAATGTCCAAGAGTTTGTTAATAAATTATAATTAATAACAGTTTTGATAGTAAAATATTATATTAAACATGCCAAAACTCTGTTATCTTTGGTTTTAATAGTAATTTTCTGTTATAAAGGTATATCAACCTTCGCAGGTTATTTAATGCCAAATCTATCGTTTTAGAAAGAGAGAAGTGGCACTCTTTAACCAATCTCTTAGAAGATAAGAGGATTTTTTTTTAATCCCTTTCCCAAGGGTATTAGTCTAAAGGTGAACGTAACGGTACGACTGAAGTTCGAACACGCTTTCTGCGATGTCGCAATCCAGCTTATTAGCAACCACGCCACGATCGTTCCTACGACTGACCTAAAACACTCCGTCACAGCTAATAACTTGTTATGTACTAATGGCTTGAAGAAAAAAAATGATTGATAAGTTTTTTCCGGGTATTAAGGCAAAGGAAATCAAACTGCTTTAGTCGGAGATTGAACTCAGCATCTTTATCTTATTCACTACAGTGTTTATCGTGAGGGCCGTTCATTCAACCATAAATCTCTTTTTTCCCCTTTTTCTCCGGTAAATTTCTGATAAAAGTTAATTTCAGCATACCATGCGAATTGGACCATGTACATTTTGCTCGCTTGTGGAGCATTACGACGGAAAAATATGGATGTCAAGAATGTAAATATTGTATTCACTGATTATTAACCCCCCGAGTAAGATACAAGACGTTTGCAGATAAAGTGTCTAACTTAAAATCATTAAATCACAGCAAAAGACGGGCGTATTCCAATCGATGAGATTTTTTTCCTCCACCGACTCTGCTTTACTTTTATTTCTTCAATCAGAATGAGCACTGACTGCATTGTATTATCACTATCTTAAAAAAAAAAAAAAAGAAATAAAACGAATAAATAGTACGAGTTGAAATACCTATCAACACTGGCTTAAATGATAAAACATGATCGGTCTGATGTCCATCCTTTTAAAAAGGAAGTGTTCTAGATATGCCACTAAACTTTATCTGACGGGACCTCGAGATCCTGAGAGCGTAGAGTATCACTTCAATGACAATTCTTTCAAGTTCTTCCTTGTCCAGTCGGCTGGGGCTGTAGAATACACCAACTGCTTCTCTGCAGAGGAGTAAGACCTCCACCAAGCGAGTATCCTGAAATGACACTAAACAATCTGATAGTGAGGTTCCAGTAATACCAGAGCAATGGGGAATGTGGAGTACCCCTTCATTGCCATCACTCTCAGGTCCATTCTGGCCAGCAATGATAGCACCAAATAGAGTCCTATCAATGGGTCAAATAGAACTAAACATTGAAATTTCGCTTAACTTAAATGCTTGAAATAGGAATGTTTTAACATTTAAACTGCGTACTGATGCTAAACTGAATTGTTTAAAATTGAATTGTTTTTTATTTAAACTGTGTACTTATGCTAAAGTAAATTATTTGAAATTGAAATGTTCTGACATTTATCTGTTTGTAAACAAAAACTATACTTATACTAAACTGAATTGTTTGAAATTTAATCTGGCGGTTAATGACCTGAAAAGTGTCCATACGCCGTAAAATAAAACAACCAACGAACCAACCAACTATGTCCACTCTGACCTTGAAAAGTAGTACCAGTTAGTGTCTTATATGTAAGTCAAATAGATCTTTTGAAAAATTATTTGCATACAATTGAACCTTGTGCAAAAAAGGGAGAAAAAGAAACATCATAAGCAGAAAGACATGCCCATGGTGTAATGGTTATCGTCGTAGGAAATGGACACGGCGACACGAGTTCAAATCTTGGACGAGACTGATTGCATTTCACATTGCACTAATACCCTTGGGAAAGGCATGAATCCAATTATTCTCCCTCCAGCTATGGGTAAATAGTAGGGAAGACTGGGTTCTTCAGCCTTGGAGAGGCAACTAGTCTAGGAGAAAGACAACTTTGAATTCAAACCTGTTAAACTCCGCTTAAAAAATTACACTTTGTGTCATATCCTGCCCGAGCAGGTTGGTAAATATGATAATCAGAAAGACATAAGTATAAACGTATGATAAATTCGATTCCTTAAACTACAGGCATAAAACAATACCAGATGGTTTGAAATACCTTTATAATCAATTAATCATTCAATACATGAATTACAGAGATAGTGACATGAAAATAAATTTAAGCCCTTGGAAGCTGAGTAGCCTTCAATACCTGTACGCACGTGACTATAATCCACGATTGAATCACCCACGCGCGTTGAATCCCATCTCATGCTTAATTAACCCTGAGTTCATAACTGAAAAAAACTGAAAACTGGTATTATAAGACTATGGTATTATTTCAACATTTTGTAGGTGATAACAACATAGAAATAACGTCAACATTTTGTGATCCGAATCTCCCAAGTATACTCCCAAGTTAACGGCATAAATAGCATTCTAATACCGGGTTCTACGGCCACTTGCCTCCCATCACGAAAACTATACAAGTTAGACGAACCAGACACGCAGGACACTGCTGGAGAAGCAAGGACAAGCTCGTAAGTGATGTACTCCTATGGACCCCACATATGGCCAAGCAAAAGCAGGAAGACCAGCCCGAACTTACATACAGCAGCTATGTGAGGACACAGGATGTAATCCTGAAGACCTGCCGGAGGCGATGAATGTAAGGGAGAAGTGGCGAGAGATGGTCAGGGATATCCGTGCTGGCGGCACGACATGATGATGATGATGATGATGGCATTTTCTTATCAACATCTACTTCACAATTGTTGATTAAACTTTTACCCAATAACTTATTATAGAAGAATATTATATTATACAATATTATATTATACAATATTATAGAAGAATTTTTGTGTTAGTATTTAACCATTAGTTGGAGGGCATAAAGGTTTTCATACTTTTATTAAGAGTATTTGTCCTAAAGTGAAAGCAACACCACACGAGTTCGAAATACAGCGGGGGTGTCCTCGTGGTGTAATGGTTAAAGCGATGGACTGCGGAATCGTAGTACGCGAGTTCGTACTCCAGTCGCGCTATTACGTTCACTTTCTGGCAAATACCCTTGGGAAAGGTATGAACCCCCTTATCCTTCCAGTTATGGGTTAAATAGTATCACAACTGTTCTTCTAGGAGAATAGCATTGGCATTAAATAACCTACAAAGGTTGATATGCCATTAAACAAAGAACCCCCACCTCGAACTACAGCGTCTAAATCCAGCACGTTAGCCACTACGCTACGGGAATGTTATCATATATCAGTTCTAAAAAAATTTTCATGTTATTCCATAACATGAAGATAAATCCAGAAAATAGAAAAAAAAAAACACGTTTCAGTTACATCATTCAGTTACCTAATAAGATTTGTACTATGGAGAGCATTTTCTTGGTACTTTTTTACTATCCCTAAAGAAAATTGTGTAACGACTACATAGCGACTATCGTTTTACAAAAGGGCCTCGACTTACCGATTTCAACTCGAGAACGAAGCAGTAAGGCTCTTGTGAAAGGCATATAATTTCCATTAGAAATTAGCAAAGATAAAATAATTCTCCCCCTAAATATCTAATTTAGGATATTACATTCCTTTCCTAGTTGGTTACTGTTTTATGACATATCAATCCTTCTGGTTTCTTTATGGCCAGATCCTCCATATATATCATCATCATCATCATCATGTTGTGCCGCTAGCACAGATATCCCTGACCCTTTCTCTCCACTCCTCCCTATCGTTCATCACCTCTGGCAGGGCTTCAAGGCTACATCCCGTATCCTCACATAGCTGCTGTATGTATGTTCGAGCTGGTCGTCCTGCATTTGCTCGGCCATATGTGAAAGTCCATAGAAGTATATGTTGAGGTTTATGGTTCTCTGTAGCTCACTTGGTGACTTAATTGAGGACCAAATATTGCAGTATTAACAAATAGAGTTTAGAATCAATAACAGAGCTTTTATACATATAGAAATATTATTCTCTCTCCGTCTCTCTCTCTATCTCTCTCTCTTTTATATATATATATATATATATATATATATATATATGATTCCACTGTCTGTGACCCTGGGTTCATGCTGTCTGACGAGTGCGTAAAGCCTGAAACCCACGTTCACAGACATCACCATATTATAAAGTAAAAGTCCGCTCCCCGGATGGATACATAGACTACTTTGACATTGTAGCAGGTTTGCTGGAAGAAGACACATTAGACCCCTACCTGCTTATCATCTGCCTAAACTACGTGCTTAAAACTTCGATTGATATAATGGAAGAAAACAGTTTCAAGCTAGCAAAAGAAAGAAGCAGAAGATACCCAGTACAAGCAATTACATAGCTGGACGGAGAATAATTGGATTCATACCTTTCCCAAGAGTATTAGTGCAATGTGAAATTCAGTCAGCCTCGTCCAGGATTTGAACTCGTGTCGCCGTGTTTATTTCCTACAACGATAACCATTACACTACAGGCACCTCCATTACCCCTCTGAAGAGATGCTGTTGGTGTATCCTGCAGCCCCAGATGACTGGTCCATTATCATGATAAGATTTAGAACATAACTTATGAAATGATATGAAGGTGTGCATGCTTAGCAACACGGTTGCAGCCATAGGAAATGCAATCGATGACTTGAATTCAACTCCGGAACGTGGCTGCTGGTATTATCCTTTTCTCAAAAGCTCTTCAGAAAGATATAAATTTATCTGTTTTCCCATTGCTATGAGTAAATATTTGAGCTGTCGGGATTACTTAAACATGGTAAGGAGAGCAGTCTGGAAGGATCTGTTTGAATTCAAAGCGTCTTTGTTTAAATATTGACCTTGTGTCAGATTTTGCTTACGGAAATGTGTTTTGATTAATACAAATTTACTGTAGGACCTGAAACTTCTTATCATTTTTAAATAGTTAAAATTACAATTATACTTTTGATATCAGATATCGGAGATTCTATAAAGTATAAAAGATTGCATGTATGTTCATCATCTGTTCCTTTTAAAATAGAACAAATACCAATCGATTTATCCTAAACAGAATTAAAGCATACCAGATGATATCTGGCTGGTTGGTTGGTTGGTTAGTTGGTCCGCTATGGCATATATAAACATGTTTTATTTAATGTCAAATCACACACACACACACTCAAACACACACACACACACACACACACACACACACACACACACACATATATATATATATATATATATATATATATATACCGGTTCATTAGCCTAGTGTGGAGATTATTCGCCAATGGTCCGGGAAACTTAGGTTTAATCCCAGGTCACGTCATACCAAAAACTTTAAAAAATGGTACTTGATACCTGCTTGCTTAATACTCAGCAATATAAGTTACTATCAAGGGTAAAGTAGAGCAATTCAGGGAAATAATCAGCGCCCTCCCCTACACCTCGGTGTAATAGCTAATAAGAAGGGGGCTTTCTGGTCGGCCTTCACTACGCTCGACAACTTTATATATATATATATATATATATATATATATATATAATATGATTAGAAAGTGAATAGTTTGAAGGTAACGACATTCAAATGAATTTTTCGCCCTAATTTTTATACTGTTATATAGTTTCAAAAATTTCTATGTAACCATATTTACCAACCCCTCTGCACATCAGGATATGACACAAGGTTATTTTTATGCGGAGTTTAACAGGTTTAAATTCAGAGTTTTCCTTCTCCTAGACTAGTTGCCTCACCAAGGCTGAAGAACCCAGTCTGCCCTACTATTTACCCATAGCTGGATGGAGAATAATTGGATTCATATCTTTCCCAAGGGTATTAGTGCTATGTGAAATGCAATCAAATTCGTCCAGGATTTAAACTAGTATTGCCGTGTCCATTTTCTACGACTATAACCATTACACTACGGGCACCTCCTCATGAATTTCTGTCTATCACAAGTTATACTATTTAATAATAATCAATTTTTACGCCCAGTTTGAGGGTTTTAAGTGTTTCTGTTTATCTTTAGTAATTCAACTTATAAATATTTCAAAGCAATTTAAACAATTTTCACACGGGTGGATGATTTAAAAAAACTAATACTAGTAACCCTTACGAAACCATTGAAAAGTTCTACTTCACTTACATATGAGACCCTAATAGGTACTACCTTCCGGATCAAAGTGGTACTGGGAGTAATTGCAATGAAGGTGTTCTCCACTTTCCCCAACGTCCTAGACGAGGAAACTCAGCATCACATGCATTTTAGTGACGCACGTTTCGTTAGGGGTCTTATCCTTCCGTAGGGGAAGAATCGGCGTATTCTACAACCCCCACCAGACTGGGCCTGAGATATCCTGATAACATGCATTGCTATCAGTCAGTCTAGTTTGATTGTTCAAGATATCCTTTAGCATTCTCGCCCAGACGGCTGGGGCGGTAGAATACACCGACTACAAGACCTCCCAATTAGTGTCCAGTTAATAACACTAAACATTACTGGAGCTTTGGGGAATGTTGAGTACCCAATCGCTGACTGCCATCACTCCTTGGTCCATTCAAACCTAGAGTTATTGCACTTGATATGGTCTAATCATTGGGTCAAATAAGAATGTTTGACATTTAAAATGAGTACAAACAAATGACTTCTGCAAAATTAAATTGTGAGAAACAGAAATATATCGTTTGACTGAGAGTAAACTAATGCTGTATGTTTAATGGAACTGTTACTCATACAGAGCAATACTTGGAACCATTTAAATTGTTGACTTATGCTAAAATGAATTTTTAGATGTGGAACTCTTTGATCTCTTAACTGTGTTTATCTAGAAATGGGTTTAAAGATCATTTATCTAATATATATGTAAAGATAGGATTTGGATTTAAATAACTAACAACGGTTAATATGCCATAAAACTAAAACAAGCCATTTTACTCATTCCTTATCAGATTCAGAAAATTATCAACAGATAACGACTTGATATCATTCATGTAATTTAGAAAATCAATGCTATCACTGTGTCTATCGTCGTCAAATTTAGGAAACGTATAGAATTATATGTTAGCATACATTATCTTTCAGTTGGTACAAGTTTCATAGTAATGGCCAGCAATATTAGATATCTAAATTGCTTCAATTTTCAATTCCTTCATATAAATCGATATAAATATAGCAGAAAATAAATACAAATCGGTAACGCCTACGTAACGCCTTTCTAACTATGTCACTTTTTTTTTTTTGCTTTTTTTTTTTGGTCTACTATGAAAATTGACATTTTGGTTTTCTATGCTAATGTGTAGTAACTTTATCGCTTCACCACCATTTATAGCACATCAAATTGCCCATCGCGTAAACTCATTTAAACCGTTGAATATTAAATTGAACGAATTGCTCTGCTGTAGGGAGTGTGGTCGACGTCTTTTCGAATAAGAATGTAATTTAGACCGGCTTCGATTAACCCTTAAAACTTGACTAGTCTGAAAGTAAGATAAAAAAATGTCCTGTACGCTTACCCCGAAAAAATAATATGAAATTAGCACAGATTTTGATCAACAATCGTGCTGACGGGTGTTGGAGCCACCGATCATAATAGGAAAAAGGGGGAGATTTAGACACTATCTAAGGTGAGAAGAAATAGTTATTTTTGTGACATTATTTTATGTAAAACGTGAATATTCAAAAAGTTGAGATTAATTGATTGACTTTAATTGAATCTTAACCTGTCTGAGGTTATTTTGTGCCTAGAATTGAGGAAATCATGTTCATTGTATCTTTATAATTACAATTTCTGCCTAATTGTTTTGTAAGAATTGTATCTTGCACATAGTTTCAAATATTTTTCTTTAAGACATAATTATACCACCATCATCATATCGCACTGCTAGGATGGATCTCCCTGACCTTCTCTCGCCACCCGTCTCTATCGTCAATCGCTCCTGGCAAGTCTCCCAGGCTACATCTGTATCAGTACACGACTGTTGTATATAGGCTCCAGCTTGTTGTCCTAATTTTGCTCGTCCATGTGAAGGGGTCCACAGGAGTATATCGCTAATGAGTTCGTCCTTACTTCTCCAGCAGTGTTCCACAAGTCTAGTTCGTCTAACTTGGATAGTTTTCATGAGAGCTGTTTATGCCTTTGATGGTCGTGTGTTGATGTCATTCTCAGTTGATGAGACGCTGCTTCCGGGGTAGGTGAACTTGTCCACTAGTTTCAAAGGACCACCCTTTTGTGTGGAGATGTCACCTCTTTGATTAAAGTACAGGTATTCGGTCTTATCTGCGTTTACATGGAGTCCTATGCCACCTGCTGCTCGTTTCAGAAAATGTAGCAGAGATTCGGCTTGAGTGGGTGTATTTGCTAGAATCTTAATGTCATCGGCGTAGCCCACGTCCGTAATAGTTTGTGCAGGGTCTCCTCTGCTTATTTTCTTTGCCAGCTTTCATTAAATCTATAGACCTTCGAAGCATGTAGTCAAGGCAGATAATAAACGCGTATAGGACTAATGTATCTCTTTGTAGCACACTTGCTACAATATCGAAGTCATCGGTGTCTCCATCCGGTGAGCGGACTTTTACTTTCGTGTTTTTATATAGCATCCTTATGGCATGATTATATGTTTTCAAGTAATTCTTTGATCTGTTAAATGTAATTTGTTTGCTCGCAACCAGAAAGTTTCAATTAAAAAATAACAATCCTCTGCATACACTTATTGTTGCAAGTAACTATTCCCAATACAAATAATTTACCTTTACATGGCATCAAATATTACAATTTTTACAGATTTGGAAAGTTTATTTGATCTATACATGAAGCACTTACTCTCACCCAATGTCAGAATGAACTTGGGACTAATGAAGGCGAACTCCATATTCCCTAGATCTGCGTAAATGGAGCCTCACCATCTGATGCAGTTTAGTGTAAGTAAATTTACCTGACCTATTTAATTGTAGCCAGTGTAATCTCAGCAGAAGAAATATCGTTTTCAGGCCATTTTCTAAAAGGAGAGAGAGGTCTTCGTGCTATTTCATTTTATACCAACGGAAACGTCATCTAATGGAAACATCATCAAAATATGGAATAACTTTTTAAAGTTTTTTTTTTTTAATTTATTCTGATTAGTCTAATTTTAGAAAAAAATCGCGACAAATATGAATTTTCCTTATTAGCTCTATTTTTCAATCATTCAATCATCAAATATTCCAATCAAAAAAGAATAATTTTTACAGATTCAAAAAGTTTATTTTATCTATACATGATAGAAGAGGATAGAGGGTGTGGAAGCAAAATATGGAATAACTTTTTAAATTTTTTAAAATTTTTTCTGATTAGTCTAATTTTTGAAAAAAAAAATCGCGACAAAGATGAATTTTCCTTATTAGCACTATTTTTCAATCATTTTTCATTAAAATTTATCTGATATGAATGTGCAAAAAAGAAAAAAAAAAGAATCTATGATTTGCTTAACGCCGGAACCAAGCTAAAAAAATTCCGAAATAATTGGAGTTCTTTATGAACCCCATCAAGCCCTGACCTTAACTCTTTTTATTACACCATATGGGACCTTTTAGAAAACGAAACCAATGCAAATTTCCATCCAAGAAATTTCCTTTGATGATGAGACTTGTCCTGGAATTTGGGAAAATTGGATTACCACTTTATTACCAGGTTCACTCTGACTAGGGTTAATTGATCTAGTAAGATCAAATAGGACTATTCAATCATTTGCTAAGGAACTTCATTATTTGTTATATGAAACCATACCACTGTGTTCAAATTATTTATATTACATAGGAATATTCGATAAATAGAATTACTAATGTCAAATCACAATTCTACAAACCATTTAACTGTTGGTTGGTTTGTAGGGTTTTATGGAATATACCTTTGTTGGTTATTTAACGCCAAATCCATTTTTATGTAAATAATCTGTTCTATTTAAAACAATTCAGTTTAGCATAAGTACACAGTTTAATTGTCAAAAACGTTTCTATATCCAACTATTCAAGCAGTTATATGTAACAATTCAGTTAAGTGTAAATACAGTTTTAATATCGAAAAACAGTTCTATTTCAAATAATTCTGTAAAGCTCGCAGTTTAAATGTAAGCACGGTTTAATTGTCAAAAACATTTTTATTTCAAGCTATTCAGTTTAGTCAAACAATTCAGTTTAGCATAACTATACTGTTAGTTCTATTTAACCCATAGATAGGACCCTTATCAGGTGCTACCACTCCGGGCCAGAATAGATCTCGGAGCGATGGCAATGAAGGGGTACTCCACATTCCTCAAAGCTCCAGCAGTGCTGGAACTTCACCATCAGATTGTTTAGTGTCATATCCAGGACACTCGTTAGGTGGGGTCTTACCCCTCTGCAGAGGTGCAGTCAGTGTATTTTACAGCCCTAACCGACTGGGCAATCATTTAACTGTGTGCCAGCAATTATTGATATTTAGCAGGATCATTAGTTTTAAATAGCAATACCTCAAACTATTGACTGTGGAAAAAATTAATAATATTAATCAGAATCATTAGTGTTAGGTGGCAATACCTCAAACTATCTAACTGAAAGCGAAATAAAGATAAGCTTTAACAACTCGTTTAAAAATAGTTATCTAATTTTTTTCAATAACAGATCATAAATATTTAAACGGAATTCGGCATTAAACAAACCAAAAGGGTTAATATGCCGTTAAACACCAGCCAACAAGCTATTTTTTCAACAAATGAGAATATATATATATATATATATATATATGTATGTGTGTGTGTGTGTGTGTGTGTGTGTGTGTGTGTGTGTGTAAAAATAAAAAAGGAAATACAAAAAAAAAAGAAAGAAAGAAAGAAAGAAAAAAGAAAATAATACAACATGTATACAGTAACATCAGGCTACAAGCCTAAAGATCAATATCACTCAAGATTTTTGATTCAGTGACCTCTATTTTGGAGTAGAAGAAAAAATGATGGCAAATGAATGTCAATACACTCCTGAACATCAAACTTTTTACTAAGCATATTTTTGAGAGTAGTAGCCATATTTAAAGATGGCCGACATTCATTAAAAACATGAGGACTTACTTAAACCCAAGACCAATAAACAGGCAAACATGTAGTTTAGCATATATTATTCCTAATCAAATTCTGCATCATTTAATATATAGATATTGGGTTTTATTTCCATATTTTGTTTCAAAGTTGACAATAGAATAAGGGGCGTGTCCTCGTGGTGTAATGGTTAAAGCGATGGACTGCGGAATTGAAGCAAGCCAGTTCGAACTCCAGTCGCGCTATTACGTTCACTTTCGGGCAAATACCCTTGGGAAAGGTATGAACCCCCTTATCCTTCCAGCTATGGGTTAAATAGTATCACAACTGTTCTTCTAGGAGAATGGCTTTGGCATTAAATAACCTACAAAGGTTGATATGCCATTAAATAAAGAAACAAAGAAACAAACAAGAATAAAATAAAGCTTATTTCAATTATATCTCTATCAGGTGTTACCACACCGGGTAAGAGATGGCAATAAAGGGGTACTCCGCATTCCCCAAAGCTCCTGCAATACTGGAATCTTAACATCAGATTCTTTAGTATCATATCTAGAACACTCTTTGGGGAAGTTTTACTCTTCTGCTGAGATGCAGTCGATGTATTCTGCAGCCCCAGCCGACTGGACCAGATATCAGGTATAGTATTAATCGACTTTAAGAAAATAGCCAATCAATTAGATAGATTTTGCTGATCCAACGATCCATAGCGTGAAAATAAAAGAATACGAACAGATAGACAAATATTTGGATTTTACCAGAGAGCCGAAAAAAGCTGTGAAACATGTGTGTGACAGTAATACCTAAGGGGCCTGGAACAGAAGCGAGGTGAGCAGGAAAGATAAAGAATCGAGACCATCCAGACGACAGAAGCGTTATGATAGAATATTTAGAAGAGTTTTGGTGACCTGATGAGATTTCCCGTCATGCTTTTCCGAAAAACCGGAACTTAAAACTGGTATGAAAAATTTTGTGACATCTAATGGACTTGCAGTACCAGCGGACAACGGAGGGAAAAATCAAAGAAAACAAAAAGAGAGATAAGCATTAAGACCTTGCTGGAGAATCAAGGTTATCCGTTCCGTAGCCACAATTAACACCATGTGCGAAATAAACTTATAATGTTCATAACAATAGAACATATAAAGAACATAGGAATCTCGAAATTCGAAAACACGTAACGAATTCTCGTTCAGGTACGAAACCTTTCTATTAACTTTGAGTTAAAAGTTTGGACATAAGGAAGAGAGACACAATCTTGCTATGCTGTCTTATTCATCTGGCCCCCATCTCGAGCGGCCGCCATTGTGCACATGTTCGCCTCGCGTCTGCAAGCTCCAAAAGTCGATCCTCCTCGTTTGGCGTCTAGTATTCAACTCTCTTTCTTTCAATTCTCCACAAACCTCTGCGCGCTTCCGGTGCGTGACGTCACTCGCACTCCGTCACCCGTTTCGTCTCGGACTATTGTGACATCTGACTGACACCTCCATCCGACCGCGAGCGCCCGCGTTAACACCTGCCTCAGTGTTGCACCTAACTAACCCATGTGCTGAGCCGAAAGCTTCTCAGCCTAACTAAACTCAAAGGCATGAACTGTTGGCCATTACGAACATGAGAATGATGTTAATTGGTGTGCAAGGAACGGTCTCCAAAAGCTTTGAAAGGGAGCTGGATGAGTTGAAAATCGGCGAACGAATCGAGACCATCAAGACTACCGCATTGCTGAGATCAGCCAGAATACTGAGAAGAGTCCTGGAGACATGAAGAGATTTGTTGACATTCAGACTCTTGTGAAAGACTATCAGCTAACACTGGTGTGAAAATTTTGCAAGGAGTATAGTTATTATTGCATAGGACTTTAAGAATTTCAGCTTAACAAGAAATAGAGGGAATTGAATTAAAAAAATAACAAAATAAATGAAAATATATTTAAAGTCAAGAGCAAAACATATTTAGAGAAAGATTAGGTTAATAGTAATTATCCAACCTCCACTCTGCTGGAAATTAGCACAACGTCAGTTTAAATTGGAAAGAGCCCGCAAGACATATGCCTCCTGTGTGGCGGTGCCAAAAATATCTCAACTCCGTTAGACTTCCCCATTTGAGATTATCCTACCATATATTGTTCGTAGAATTGAACTCATTCTGTCACTGTTGTTTATACAACTCTTCCACCCATCCAGATTTTAATTCGCGTCACGTGAATGATCTGAGAGGGAATAAAAAATACGTCTTGCTGTTATTTATTAAGTTTTCTTTAGTCTGGCACACGGTACCTGGTGTTACGAAGGGATAACCTATGTTAATAATGAGCGGGTTTCTTTTAGTTTTTTTAAATGGTATATTAACCTTCTTAGGTTGTTTAATGCAAAAGCCATTCCCCAAATGCAGTAGTGGTACTATTTAAACCATAACTGGGAGGAAAAGGAAGCTGAAACCTTTACCAAGAGTTTTGGTCTAAAAGTGAACGTCATAGTACGACCCGAGTTCGAACTCGCTTACTAAGATTCCACAGTTCAGCATTTTAACCATTACACCTCGAGGATACCTCCAGTAACCAGATATGTTTTCATAGATTAATTTCTGTAATCTTGGGGGAACTCATCCTTTTAACGTGACTTCACCGTAATCCATAAAATAAAATTAAATTAAAACATTAAAAATGTAAAAAAAAAAATGCTTAGATCGATTGGTTGGTTTTTACGGTATGACTGATTGTCTTTTATAGCATACCAACCCTTGTACGTCATTTAATGTCAACTCATGTTCTTATATACATTTATTGCCCTCCAATGAGTGTCCTGAATATGAAACTAAACAGTCTGATAGTAAGGTTCCAGTAATGCTGGGGCTTTGGGTAATGCGGAGCACCTCTTCATTGCCATTGCTCCCTGGTCCACTCTGTGGTAGCACTTGATAGAGCCCTGTCTATGGGTTAAATAGAACTCACGGCATATTATGTTAAACTAAACTGTTTGACGAAACTGAATAGCTTGAAATAGGTTTTTGACAATTAAACCGTATTTACATTTAAACTGCGTTCTTACACTAAACTGAATTATTTGAAATGGAACTGTTTTTTGACAATGAAACTGTACTTGCACTAAACTGATTAGTTTAATATAGAAATGTATTGATATTTAACTGTGTGTAAACAAAACCTGCACTTATACTAAACTGAATTAGCTGAATTAGAAATGATTGACTAAACTGAATAGCTTGAAATAGAAATGTTTTTCACAATTAAACTGCACCTACATTTAAACTGCGTGCATATGTTAAACTGAATTGTTTGAAATAAAACTGTTTATTTTCAGAAAAATAGATTTAGCGTTAAATAACTTACAAATGTTGATATGCCGTAAAACCCAACCGACCAACAACCAACTTATATGTATATATATATATATATATATAAACGTAATGTTTGTAAGGAACAGGATTTTAAACGAGCTCAAACTCACTTGTTTTCAGCAAGTTAAATAATTTCATGAGCTGCTAATTTATAATTATAAAACAGGGTGTCACAAATTACATGCACTCCATTAATATGATAATGATTTATAACTGAGACAAACGCAATCGCAGTCATTTGGAACATGTCCGATAAAAATGCATCCTTTCAGCTTGAGACATCAGATATATTTTTTTTAATTGTTATAATATCAGATTCCATGACATGCAATTGTTTTTTGAGTTTCTTGTATCAGTAATAAATCACTATCATATTAATTGATTGTATCTATTTTGAGACAAGTTTGAATGAGTTTGTCTCTAAAAAGCAAGTGACACAAAATATTTTTCCTCTCTTGTCCAGAGCATTCAGATCGCAGATTAATATGTTACATAACCCTGATACGGATATGTGTGAAATGTACATAGACTGTTCATAACGCACATGTATATATATAACATAGGAATCCCGAAACACGAAAAACACTTACGACTTCTTAGTTCAGGTACAAAACTTTTTATTACCTTTGAGTTAAAAGGTTTTTCGACATAAGAAGAGAGATACCATCTTTCTATGCTGACTTTTCCATCTGCCCCAAACCACTTGCGACACCTGCCGCAAGGCCTCGGCGAGCCAGCGAAAGCCAACCTTCTTCCTCGGATGCTAAACTCAACTAACTGACTTTTCTCAAATCTCAGCCCACGCTTCTTGTACGTGACGTCACTCACTTCCCTGGTCATATCCTTTATCTGGGATTTCTGTTGTGACATCTCTGAATGACAAGTCCGCTATGCGCGCGCGTGAACACCTGCGCACATGTTTGCATCTGAACCATGTGCTAAGCGAAGGGTTCTCAGCCTAACTAAACCGAAAGGCAAGATATATAAAAAGAACTCCCTCGGCTATTATATTACAAATAGTTGTTAAAGTATACTATCTTCAAATCTGAAACAAAAAAAGAACACACAATTCTTATTGGTAGAGTTATTAGCAGTCACATGGGCCCCATGAATATTGAGACACCCTGTACTATTTAACATTATTCATTCTTTCATACACAGTTAAATGGTTCCAAGTCTCGCTATACAATACTGATAAATCAGTTTAAAATAAGTCATTTATTTGCTCACAGACAACTGTTTTCAAGTATGATCAGATATTTCTATTTGATTCGTTGATGGGATCCTAACAGAATTTACCACTACATCTAAGAGTGGACCTGGGATCAATGGCAATAAAGGCGTATTTCACATTTCCCAAATATGCAAGACTGGAGCCTCACCATCGGAGGTTTTAGTGATATATTCAAGGCATTTTAACAGTATATCATCCTTTCTAGATTTACTTTATACTAAGAGCTATTCAGTTTATTCAACATAATCAATATTGTCAACTTTCCTTGTATGTTGACATTTACATTTTTTGCGTAGATGATTCTTAGGAGTTTTTATTTTGATAGCTATTTATTTTATGCACATAGTCATATCAAATTCGATTCATTCCGAAACATATCAATTTGATCCATAAAAAAGAAACTTTAATTCATATTGAGTATGGATTAAAGATAATTGAGTCACGGTGTTCACCACACTTCCCAGATCTCCACAATGATACCTCACCATCACATGCAATTTAGTGTTATACTCAAGAAATTTAATTTTTGGGGAGGTTTTTACCCATCTACATGTGATACAGTTTGTGAATTCAAAGCTCGACCTACAAGGCGGACAGAACTTAGATTTGACATAAAGTTGCAAGTATTAAGTATTTTGATTTTTTGGTTGGTTGGTTGGTTGGTTGGTTGGTTTTATGGCATATCAACCTTCATATGTTATTTAACGCCAAATCAATTTTCTACAAATAATCAGTTCTATTTCAAATAATTCATTTTACCACGAGTACATAGTTTAATTGCCCAAAACATTTATTTTTTAAGCTATTCAGTTTATTTAAACAATTCTATTTCAGCTATTTCCGTTTAGTATAAATAGATTTTGTGTAAACACAGTTAAATGTCAAAACTGTTCTATATAAAAAAAATCAGTTTAGTGAAAGTACAGTTTCAATGTCAAAAACAGATCGATTTCAAACAATTCAGTTTAGCATAAGCACAAAGTTTAAATGTAAAAAGAGTTTGTCAACAGCTATTCAGTTTATTCAAACAGTTCTAATTCAAACAATTCAATTTAGCATAAGTGTTGTGGTCTTCAGATAAGACCGGTGGAAGAACAAATCAAACAACGGGTGATAGGTGAACATTATTGTATTAGCAGAAAAAGGAAGTCATACAAAGAAAGTATGATGCCTAAATAACTTCACCCAAATTTGCAGAAAAGATGTTCGGAGGTATCAGTATTATTAGAATATATTGGCCTTTATCAATGTTACCTGAAATGTTGGCCCTAGGTTAAATGTTAGTTACTATCTATGTTGTCAAAAAATTTTGGCCTTTGTTAAAAATGTTGGCCTTTATTTAAGAATGTTTGCTTTTATCAATATTGTTAAGATATCGACCTTGGTTGAAAAATATTTATCCTTTATCGATATTGTCAAAAACTGTTCGCCAGTATTAATATTGTTAAAAATGTGGGCCTTTGTCAATGAAATCAAAAATCTTTCTTGCACAAATATGGTCAATTTTATGACTAATATTCAAAAACATTTGCCTTTATCAATGTTGTCAAAGAAATGTTGGCCTCTTTTAACATTATAAAAAATGTTGAACATTTGTAAAAAATATTGACCTACATCAATTTAGTCAAAAACAAATTGGGCCTTTGTCGAAAAAATGTTCGCCTGTCTCAGTATGGTCAACATAATCAATATTGTCAACTTGTCAAAAAATCTTGGCCTTTATCAATGTTCTTATAAACCGTTGCACTTTGACAGAAAATTTTGGTCTGAATGAGTATTGACCAGAAATGTTAGTCTGTATACATATTGTAAAAATATTTGCCTTAGAAAAAACTATTGGCTTTTATCAAAATAATCAGAAAATTTTGCCCAGTCTTAATATTGTCAAAAATGCTCACATTTATCCGAACGTTGTCAAAAATGTTGGCCTTCTTTAAAATGTTGGCCTTTATCGAAAAATGCTGGCTTGTATCAATTAGGTCAATATAGTCATTAAAAAAAATCAGACCCTTTGGCAATGTTGTAAAAAGTGTTGGCTTTCGTCCATGTTGACCTAAAATTTGGACATGAAAATAATTTGTATAAATATGGTCAATATTATTAACGTAATCAATTTGTTCCAAAATGATAACCCTTACCAAGTTTGTCAAAAAACGTTAACCTTTGTTAAAAAAATATTGTCCAATATCAATGTTGTAAAATATGTTGGCCTTTGTTAAAAAATGTTGAGACCTTTATCAATGTTGTTAATTTTTCAAAAACCGTTGGTCTTTATCAAAGTTGGCACAAAATGTTTGTAGTTTTCTAAAAATATCGACAAAAAACAACGTCAAAAAATGTTGGTCTTAATTTTCAAAAAATATGGTCACTATCATAGATATTATCAATAAGTCGAAAAAGCTTGGTCTTTATCGATGTTATAAAGAATGTCAGCCTTTGTCAAAAATGTTGGCTTTCATCAGTGTAGTTAAAAATTATCAGCCTTAATCAAAAATGTTTGCCTTTATCACAGTTATCATGAATGTTGTTACTTGTCAAAAAAACATTGGCCTTTATCAACGTTGTGAAAATATGATGGCCATATAGAATAGTCAGTATTACCAATGGTCAATTTTTCAAAAACACTATGGAGAACTTATTACTTTTGAAATATATTGGGAACAATGTGTAAATTCACATCGACGTGTTTTTGTCTTCTATGTTAGCTGTCAAGGAAATTGGTTCTTATTAAAGTCGTCAAAAACGTTGGCGTTTGTCAAAAAAAAAGATGTATTATCAATGATGCTCTTTACCAATGATGACGAAAAATGATGGCCGTTGTCGACAAATATTGGGCTTTATCAACCTCATCAAAAATGTTGAAGCTATCCTTTATTATGATTTTCAAAATTGTTAGCCTTAAGCAACGTTTTTAAAAATGTTTGCCGGTATCAGTTTTGTTAAAAAGATTTGGCCATTGACAGAAAATATTGACCATTATTTTCTGAGTGATCTTTTAACTGAGAAATAATATATTAACGGGCGATTTATTTACTTTGATTATTTGCATTGTGTCATAAAATTTTATATGACGGGGACGAGAATATTTTCTTCTGACAGCTTACAAAAAACCAAAGTGCGTGGTTGTGAATTTATACATAGTTCCCAAAATATTCAAGAGTAATGTGTTTGAATTTATGTTTATGTCGTCGGCAAAGTCACTCGATGCAAATTTGTTGACGTCAGGGTTGTGAGTCGTAAATCCATCTCTGAAATTGAGTGGCAGATTTAGGAAAACCATCATATATATATATATATATATATATATATATGATGATTTTCCCTAAATCTGCCTCTCAATCTCAGAGATGGATTTACGAGATATATATATATATATATATATATATATATATACATATATATATATATATAACGAAAATGTAAGAAAACTAAACACACAGTTATTATGTCTTTATAAATTTATTTCGACAGGTTCTTGCTCCTTTACTTTAAGTTTACCACTCGGTAATTTATCGGTATCTTTTAAGAAAATATAATAGCAGCAGGAAAATTAAAAATTAAGTAAATCAATTTAAACTTCTTACGCTTTTTAGTCCCATATTTGTAATTCCTTCAAATAAAGAGCCCCCAGCTATGTTGATTTATTAATTACCCAACTTATTTTGTTCTATGCCCATATCCTTTCATGCAACCACTTTAACTAAATTCATCCAATTCATACATAATGGTCTTCTTTTCTGTGCAGCTACACTCCATTATTACCTTATCAAGTTAATTTAAACTTATTTTTGTCAACATTTGAATATTAGCTCGTTTCTTTTGTTCAATAGCCATCAAATGTTTTTAAAATTAATTATACTAATTTTCTATTGAAGTTATTTGCCGTCCTTAATCTGCTTCTCAACACCTCCACACACACACACACGTATATATATATATATATATATATATATATATATATATATATATATATATAAAGAAGGAAATAGCTGCATCTAAGAAGAGAATCGAATCAAGCAGAAAATTGATTAGGAATTCGCTGTCAACTCACACTTTCATGTACCTAGGAGGTTGGTAAAGAGATATTTGAATCTGCAACTCAGGAGTTGAAAGTTGGCGACGGTAGTCGAGGGCGACCGGAAGGCTCCCTTTTCAATAGCTACAAAACTGAGGTGTAGGGGAGATCGCTACACCTTTCCCCGGATTGCTCAATATTAACCTAGATACCTTATATTGCTGAGTGTTAAGGACTTATGAAGTACCATTTTAAAAATATTTGGTATAACGTGAACTGGGATTGAACCCAGGTCTCCCAGATCATTAGCGAGCACTCTGCCCACTGGACCCATGAGCCGTCAACTCAGGACGTGAAGAATAATTCCCAGTAAAATCATTAATACTCTGTAGAGAAGAAAAATATAATAAATTTTTTTTTTTTAACTGTAAAATATACCTTTTCTTTTCTTAATTTTTATCATGCCTCAACATGGATTGACACTTTGTCGATAAGAAACATATCTTTATTCAATATTTTGCGTAATTTCTCCAGGTGTCAATGTTAAGTCAGCTTTCTGAAGAGCCCATTGCTCAGTCGGCTTGGGCTGTAGAATACACCGACTGCTTCTCTGCAGAGGGGTAAGACCCCTCCAACGAGTGTCTTGGATATGACACTAAACAATCTGATGGTGAGGTTCCAGTAATACTTGAGCTTTGGGGAATTCGGAGTACCCCTTCATTGCCATCGCTCCCAGGTCCACTCTTTCCCAGAGTGGTAGCACCTGATAGGGCCCTATCTATGGGTTAAATAGAACTAACAGCATACTTATGCTAAAATGAATTGAGTAGACTGAATAGCTTTAAATAGAAACGTTTTTGACACTTAAACCGTACTTACACTTAAACTGCGTGCCTATGCTTAACTGAATTTTTTAAAATAGAACTGTTTTTCGACATTAAAACTGTATTTACTCTTAACTGAATTATTACATACAACTGCTTGAATAGTTTGAAATAGAAATGTTTTTGACAATTAAACCGTACTTATGCTAAACTGAACTGTTTTCAATAGAATGGATTATTTACATAAAAATGGATTTGGCGTTAAATAACCTACAAAGGTTGATATGCCATAAAACCAAACAAACCAAACCAATCAAGAGCCCATATCGGATTTTTAACTCAGCAGATTTAAGTCACCTGCCATCGCATAATTTACTATTGACACATGGCTGAGTTGCTGAGCGACTGGGGTGACCATGGACGGGAATATGGAGGTGGTCAAGTTTTTTTTTTTAAGTAGCCATGCACGTATTTCAATTCATGGGTATCCCCCACCATGAAATTACTTTTGATTTAGTAGGAAGTAGTATAAAACAATACTACTCCGTGCACACTTAGAATAATATGTGTGTGTGTGTGTGTGTGTGTGTGTGTGTGTGTGTGTGTGTGTGTGTGTGTGTGTGTGTGTGTGTGTGTGCGTGAGTGTGTGTGTGTGTGTTTGGCAGTAAATAAACTAATAACAAATAAGACGCAAAATAGGTGTTATTTCATAGCTGAACAATCGGTCTCCAGAAAATACGCCTTAAAGAAATAAGATTAAATCATTTCAATACATGCAGAGAAAATATTCATAGATAAAGTTATAAGATTGATGGAATAGAAATAATACAAGGTTGGCCGTCCTCGAGATTTTATGACTACCTTAATTTTTTTCAGTGTGGATTTCATTAATTTAAACAAAATTTTCTATTCAAATTGTCACATTTTTCGCGAATGGCTGTTTATGGATATCCTTAGGTGGATGGCGTTGTCTTATGAACCAACCAGACTGTTACCTAGCCACATTATATATATATATATTATAATACCTTACTTGAAGAAAAACTATAATCGTCTTTGCTCAATGACAAAATAAATAACGTTATAAAAAATGACTTCATCATTACCAAAATTTTCTATCAATGAAAAAGAAAATCTTCTAATGTACTAATGTGCACTAATTATTGAGGTAATGATCTTCATTTCCCTTGTCTTTTAAATGACATACGAGGTGCATAAGTTTCCAGACTTTTTTTCGTATGGGCACTTTTATTGATAGTACACACATGAAACTCAACTCCCTTTCGGAGTAATCTCCCCCGGCTACAATGCATTTGTTGTACCGTTCTAATAACTTCTGGAAGGCCCCATGGAAGTCCTCTTGTGTGATTGTGTCAATGACCTTCGTCACAGCCTCTTTCATCTGCTCAATTGTCTCATAACGACAGCCTCTGAGCTTAGGGAATAACCAAAAGTCACAGGGAACAAGGTCTGGACTATAGGGAGGCTGAGGAACTATCTTGATGCCCATCTTGGTCAAATAGTCAGTGACAAATATGGAGTTGCGGACTGGTGCATTGACCTGGTGGAAATGCCACTGACCTGATTTGAAGAGTGTTAGCCTCTTCTGACGGAATCTCCTCCTGAACTCCCTTAAAATCTCAACATAGTAACGCTAATCGTTTGGCCAATCAACTCTGGTGTAATATCTTCCTTACTCCTCCCACCCCTCTCATCATCCCTCACAGACTCCCTGCCTTCCTTGAACCTCAAAAACTGATGCTCGATTCTTGCAACACAGTCGGCTGAGGCTGTAGAATACACCGACTGCTTCTCTTCAGTGGGGCAAGACTCCCTCACCGAGTGTCCTTGATATGAGACTAAACAATCTGGTGGTGAGGTTCCAGTAATCTTGGAACTTTGGGGGATGCAGAGTACCCCTTCATTGCCATCGCTTCAAGGTTGATTATGGCTTGGACTGGTAGCACCTGATCTATGGGTCATATAGAACTAAACTGTTAATATTCTGGGTAGTATAGAATAGAACTGTTTTTGTTAACTGTGTGTCAATAAAAAACAATTTCGTTTGATTAATATTTGAGATCTTTTTCAGTAAAATAAACTGAAACAAGTTATAGAATAACTAAATCTTGAAAAAAAAAAATACGAATCGAGTTTGAGATTTTTTTTTGTATGCGGGGCTTTTTCTTTACTTCTGAGTAGACCTCGTTCATCGCTTTCCCACCTCAATTTTCTTTGAGAACTTTTTGAGACACACTAATCAACAACAGACTTTTAACATAACAAGAATTGAAGTCAGTGAGTTAAATTTGCATTTCACCTTGAACTAAAGACTTTTCCAAAAGGCATGATGAATAAATTCTTCCCTAAGCACGCTGCTATGAAGAAGTGTATATTAGCCCAAATCCTCAATATGGACAAGGTTCGACACAAGGTCAAGGCTTAGGCTTAGTTTAATAGGTTTAGAATCAGAGTTTGACTTTTTCTGGTTGCCGTACCAAGGTTGAAGAGCCCAATATGCCTGACCTATTTGGCTGTGGCTGCAGAATACACCGACTCCATCTCTGCAAAGTTGAAATACTCCTCAAACGAGTGTCGGAGATATGACACTAAATAATGATTATGAGGCTCCAGTAATGCAGGAACTTTCGGGATTTTGGAGTACCTTTTTATTGCCATCACTCCCAGGCCCACTCGGAATGGTAGCACCGGATAGGTTTATATCTATGGGTCAAATAAAACTATTTTTGACATTTAGACTCTGAACTTATACTAAACTGAATTGTTTGAAACAGAACTGTTTATATCTATAAAAAGTGATTTGGCATTAAATAATCTACTATGATTGATATGCCATAAAACCAAACCAAACAAAGTTTAACGCAGTTGGTTTTGATAACCAACATCTTTAGCTCTCCACCAGTATGGATTGCCTTCTTGAATGAATTTTATCATCTTTTCCATTGTTTCAAAGGAAAAGTTTTGTAGGTGGCATATTTTCTTTCAATTAGGCATTCCCGATCGTTTGTTGAGGTCTTCAAGAACTATTTTTTTCACTGTAGACTGATTTGCATGATGAGGCTTTGGTTGGTATCTATTTTAGGAATGCAATCTATAAGATCAATCAATAATTTTGTTGCTGAACATTGGGTTATTCCATAATATTTTCAGCTGAATGACAAGCCAATGATATTATGCTCTCAATCAGCATAATAAATTAGTTTATCTGTAAGTAAAGTTGGCGACTGTAGTCGAGGGTGACCAGAAGGCTCCATTTTCAATAGCTACTACTCCGAAATGTAGGGAGAGGCGCTACTCCTTTCCCAGGATTGCTTCCCTTTACCCTTGATACATACCGTATATTGCTGAGTGTTAAGCAAGTAGGTATCAAGTACCATTTTTAAAGTCTTTGGTATGGGTTCAATATCAGGTCTCCTTGACCATTGCTGAACACTTTTCCCACTAGGCCAAAGACTATGAAGCCAGAATGTCCAGCGAAGAATAATGTTTTGAGATTTATCAATTATGTATCTATTTCGGTTGAATAAAAGACACTAATGAATATTCTCTAAGTGTGCTAATTTTTCCCCTTTGCCATAGGTAGTATGCGAATATAACCTAATTTAGTCAGAATTTGAACCCGGCTTGTCAGATCTGCTTTCTAAGCTGCAACCACAGTATCTACTAAAGAAATAATTGACAATAAGAGATGACAAAGACGGAAAGAAAAAAAAATCGAGATAAACGAAGAATGAAAAAAAGAAAAGGAAAGGAAAAAAACGAACGAAAGAAGAAATCTATTACAGAAATAGCGAAGAAAGAGCGGATTATGTATTTGTGGAGAAGATATAAAAAGAAATCGCGGTAAAATGTTTTTTAAAAAAAACTGGTAAAAAACACAATAAACAAATACTTCAATGAAGCGATTTTGCTGTGGTGGTTTCTATCGTTGATTTATCTTCGTTTAATTTTTAGCTTTTAGATCGAGAACAAAGTTTTGTGGACTCTGATCTCTCACCTCACTATTTAAAAGGTTAATGGAAGCGACGTATATCTGACATCTCTTAGCGATATTTGGCAAAAGATTTACTCTTAGAACTACATGCGTATTTATATCTACGTTTGTTTCTCTATGGAGCTTTGTGTAAGCTTATAAGCTATTTGTTCTTTTATCTGCATATGTGTGTAAGTATATATGCCTGTGTATGCAGGGAAAAAATAAAAAAGCTAAAAATTATATGATGTATAAAGCAGGGAAAGGCATGAAGAAAGTGACACACTTGAGTAGAGATTAAAAGAATCTCATATATATATATATATATATATATGTGTGTGTGTGTGTGTGTGTGTGTGTGTGTGTGTGTGTGTGTGTGGTGTGTGTGCGCGCGTGTGTGTATGTGTGTGTGTTTATTGAGAGAGATTGAGATTGAGAGAGAGACAGAGAGACAGAGAGAGACAGAGACAGAGACAGAGAGGGGTTGTCATCCATGAATAAGTATATCATTCAAAGGTATTTATGAAAAAATATTAAAACTAAAGATATTGGTATGTTAATATTTCCTGTGAAATACAGAATTTACACAAATTTACTAGATATTACTTATTGAATTTTTAAGCATTGTTGACTTATTAAAAAAATTATATAGTGAACCAAATATAGGTAAACCCCTTATATGTGTACGCAGTCCTTAATTTGTAAAAATGACAGTTGCAATTGTAGTTTGAATTACGCAAAGTCAAACCAAAGAAGTTCGATAGCAGGTAATGCCTTTTAATATCCATGTTTATAACGTAATATTAAAATAGAAATAACAAAATTATCCCATCTTTTCTCTAGAGGACAATTATTTTTTATAAAATGTAATATTGGGGAGTACATTTGCGGTGTAACTCATATGGGGTACTCAGGCAGCAGTCGCATCGATACTGCTATATGGATGCACTACATAGACTCTAACAAAACGGCTGGAGAAGAAGCTAGACGGCAATTACACAAGAATGCTGCGAGCAATCTTGAACAAGTCCTGGCGGCAACACCCCACAAGACACCAACTGTACGGCCACCTCCCTCCTATCACGAAAACTATTCAAGTTAGACGAACCAGACATGCAGGACACTGCTGGAGAAGCAGGGACGAGGTCATAAGTGATGTACTCTTATGGACCCCCACACATGGCCATTCAAGGGCAGGACGACCAGCGCGAACATACATTCAGCGACTAAGTGAGGATACAGGATGTTGTCCAGAAGACCTGCCTGAGACGATGAACGATAGGGAAGAGTGGCGAGAGAGGGTCAGGGATATCCGTGCTACCAGCACGACATGAGGATGAATGATGAATATATATATATATATATATATATATTACAAAAGTGTTGATTGTCACTAAATCACTTTGTGGGTAAGTGTCAAACCAAGTGCAATATAATATGGAGAGTGGTCAATATCTAGGATAGGGTTATATAATAATAATAATAATAATAATAATAAATATATATTAGATATATATATATTTAATTCATGGAATATTTTCTGCAACCCTGGGTTTCATGGAGTTGCAGAAAATATTCCATGAATTAAATATATGTATATCTAATATATATATATATATTGGCCTCAATTCAAAACTGAATACATGTGCTTTAATCAAACAGGTGACATTTCCACACTAGACGGAATCTCACTGAAACTGGTAGACAAGTTCACTTTCTTAGGAAGCAGTGTCTCATCAACCGAAAAAGACATCGACACGTGGTTAACAAAGGCATGGACAGCTATCGATAAGCTATCAATCATATGGAAATTAAACCTTACCGATAAAATAAAACACAGTTTCTTCAAAGTAGAGGTCGTGTCGATACTGCTGTATGGATGCACCACTTGGACGCTAACAAAGAGGCTAGAGAAGAAGCTAGACGGCAATTACACAAGAATGTTGAGACCAATATTGAATAAGTCCAGGCGGCAACACCCCACAGAGCACCAACTATACGGCCAACCGCATCCCATCACGAAAACTATCCAAGTTAGACGAACCAGACACGCAGGATACAGCTGGAGAAGCAAGGACGAGCTCATAAGAGATGTACTCCTATGGACCCCCACATATGGTTGAGCAAAAGCAGGACGACCAGCTCGAACATACATACAGCAGCTATGTGAGGATACGGGGTGTAGCCCTGAAGACCTGCCAGAGGCGATGAACGATAGGGTGAAGTGGCGAGAGAGGGTCAGGGATATCCGTGCTGGTGGCACGACATGATGATGAAGAGGATATATATATATATATATATATATATATATATATATATATATATATATATATAATCTATGCTTTCAAAAAACGATTGTATTTATCAAGACAGATTTGAAAAAGGATTATTTTGTTAGTGTTTTTGTGATTTTGTCTCAAATTGTTCCTTTACTAAGAATACTTTTTAAGCGAACGTTTCCTAATTTGAAGCAAATATCGAAACAAATAAACAATAAAAAGAAAACAACTTTTGATGTGTGTGAAACTAAACCAATATATTCTATAGACTTTGAGTCCACAAATCTTTCTAGTTAGATGAATTCCAAGTATAGGAGGAAACAAAACTCGGAAAGATGTTGAGTCTGGAAATTATTGCGTTTGTTGCATATTGACCCCGGCCGAGCTGTCAAAATAAACATGAGTAAATAACAGGTGCATCCGGTCGAGGAATATCAAGATATAACCTTGACTGTCAAGGGGTTGAATTAAGTGCGAAATAGTGACGCTCGCAGGAAGAAAAATGGACGTCAAATTATTATATAACCCCTGCGACAGGAAGTTCAGATCAGTTGGAGATAAGTTGCTGTAGAGAGAACCAGCACCCAGCAGAGGGTGCACTCAGGACTCCCGAATGAGCAGTTGGGGTTCAGAGCCTCAGATCAGTTTGAGATAAGATGCGGTAAAGATAACCAGCACCCAGCCTAGGGGACCTTCAGGACCCCCGATTCAGCTGAAGATGCTGGAATGAGGAACATGTCCCAGAAAGGCTGGGTCCCCAGGCCCCCGATTGAGCAGCGCAGGAGAACGGGAAAGAAACGCTGTTAGGGCCATAAAAGTGGGGGTCAGTATCTTGCAGTTCTGTTCATTCTCCAACTCTCTTTCACACACAACCCTTTCAATAATGTGAGAGGTATATTTTTCTAAAGACCTGTGTCGCTCGTCTTTATTGTGACGTCGTTATGTTTCTGCATGCATTTGCATACGAGTATACAACATGTTTAAATAATCTTGAGTTTCACCCAAAGCATTTTGTTCAATTCCTTTTTCAGCTCGAACGGCTCCCAAGACAGATATAGACAATGTATCTGTCTTATATACATTGAAAAGTTTAGCATTGTTTTCATTTAAAATCTTTCCCAGTCACCTAGATTTGTAAAATACACCGACTGCTTCTCTGTACAGGGTTAAGCCCCCCACCCTCGCCTCAAGTGAGTGTCCTTGATATGACATAAACAACCTAATAGTGAGGTTCTAGTAATGCTGGATCTTTGGGGAATGCGATGAACTCTTTCATTGCCATCGCTCCCAGTTCCACTCTGTCCCTCAGTGGTAGCACCAGATAGGCTGCTATCTATGGGTAAAAAAAAACTAAACACTGTACTTATGCTAAACAGAATTGCTAGAAATAGAACTGTTTTGACAGTCAAATTGCATACTTACGCTAAACTGAATTGATCGAAATATATCTCTTTTGACATTTAACTGTACGTAAAAAAATATAATTATACTAAACTGAATTGTTTGAACTAAACTGCCTGGCTTGAAATGGGAATGTTTTTGACAATTAAACTGTGTAATTATGCTAAATTATTTGAAATAGAACGGTTTATTGGTATAAAAATGGATTTGGCCTTAAATAACCTACAAGAGATGAGAGGCCGGAAAGCCCAATCAAACAAATATTTAATTGAATGCAAAAAAAAAAGACCTGGCTCGTTTAAGAGTATTATCTACAAAATGCTTACAAATAATATATATATATATATATATATATATATATATATATATATATATATATATATCATAAAGATGATTTGGCATTAAATATCCTACAATGGTTGATATACCATGAAACCCATCCATACCAAATCCTACATATTTAAGTTAGCGACCATAGTCGAGGGTGACCCGAAGGCTACCTTTTCGATAGCTACTACACCAAGGTGTAGGGGAGGGCGCTACTCCATTCCCTGGATTGCTCCACTTTACCCTTGAACCGTACCTTATAATGCTGAGTGTTAAGCAAGGTGGTATCAAGTTCCATTTTTAAAGTCTTTGGTATGACTCGACCTGGGATTGAACACAGGTCTCCCGGGCCATTGGCGAACACTGAGTAACCTACAATGGTTGATATAGCATAAAACCCAACACAACCCAACCATTTGAAAACTTCTATTAAAAAAATCTTACAATTTGAAAGAATTATTGCTGATATTATTTATATCATTATTAAGTTATCTTTTTTTCTCCACGACTTTTTGCGCGTTTTCGCTTCTTCGTTTGTTGACATGTGTGTACATGTTTACGTATGTCAGTAGACATAAAAAAGGAGGAAGATAATATATTGATTATTGATGTATAATTTCGGGAAAGGGATGAAAACTGTACACATACATGCACTCTTACACACACACACACGTATATATATATATATATATATATATATATTGATGGTTGCCACATTTGGAGTATAAACATCGCTCATAATTTTGTAAAATGATTAAACGTTTTAAGCCAATATGAGAGGTGTTTTTTTCAATTAGGAACTGCATATATATATATATATATATATATATATATATATATATATATATATATATATATATATATATATATATATATATATATATATATATATATATATATATATATATATATATATATATATATATATATATATATATATATATATTGTCTTAGGTCCAAAGAGAGAATAAAAATATTTTGAAATGTATATATATACATATACATATATATATATAAGGAAATGGGCATTGTGACACAAGTTCAAATCCTCGACGAGGCTGACTACATTTCACATAGCACTTATAGTCTTTTGGAAGACATGAATCTTATTATACCTCCTCCAAATGGGTAAATAATAGGGTAGACTGCGTTATATATATATATATATATATTGTTTTAGGTCCAAAGAGAGTTTAAAATATTTTGAAATAGTTATGCCCACGAAAAGGTTAGTATTTTTTAAATTTTTTTACTTATTTTGCACTTACATACGTGTATGTTTCTATGCTTTCGTCATATATGGCATAAGGCCTTGTTAATAGAGTACTCAGTGAGATGTGAACTCACTTGAATGATTTTCAGTTGGTTATGGGTTTATATACTTATGAGTAGTCTTCGCCAATGGTCCGGGAGACCGGGCTTTAATCCCAGGTCAAGTCATATTAAAAACTCAAAAAATTGTACTTGATGCTGCCTTACTTAACAGTCAGCATTATAAGGTAAAGACCAAGAGTCAAATAGAGCAATTCAGGGAAAGGAATAGCGCCCTTCCCTACACTTCGGTGTAGTAACTGTTGAAATGGGAGCTTTCTGGTCACTCTTGACTAAGGTCACCAACTTTACTTACGTTTACTATGGGTTTATAAGGAGGTCTCCCTCTCTTTGTCTGTTTTACTCGTCTTTGATATTTGATACGTTTTTGGTTGGTTGATTGGGTTTCATGCCATATCAACCTTTGTAGGTTATTTAACGCCAAATCCATTTTTATATAAATAATCAGTTGAATTTCAAATAATTCAGTTTAGCATAAGCACGCAGTTTAAATGTAAGTACAGTTTAATTGTAAAAATCCTTTCTATTTCAAGCTATTAAGTTTAGTCAAGCAGTTATAATTCAGCTAATTCAGTTTAGTATAAGTACAGATTTTTTTACACACATTTAAATGTCAAAACAGTTCTATGTTAAACAATTCAGTTTAGTGTAAATACAGATTTAATGTCAAAAACATTTCTATTTCAAGCTATTCAGTTTAGTCCAACAATTCAGTTTAGCATAAGTATGCCGTGAGTTCTGTATAACTAACCCTATAAGGTGCTACCACGCCGGGCCAGTGTGGACCTGGGAGCAATGGCAATGAAGGGGTGATCCGTATTCCCCAAAGCCCAAGTATTGCTGGGACCTCACGATCAGATTGTTTAGTGTCATATCCAGTACACTCATTGGGGTGGGGTCTTACCCCTCTGCAGAGGTGCATTCATTGAATTCCACAGCCCCAGCCGACTGGACAAGATATGTTTTTGTCGTTGTGTGTGTGTGTTGGGGTGTATTTGGATTTCCCTAACGGTTATTTTACTCTGTGTGTAGTCTGAGTGTGTGTTTGCGTATTTTTTTCATGTGGGTACGTGTGGTAGTGTCTTATCAACCAAAAAAGACATCGACAGGCGGCTAACGAAGGCATGGACAGCTATCGATAAGCTATCGATCATATAGAAATCAAACTTGACCGATAAAATAAAACGCAGTTTCTTCAAAGCAGCGGTCGTTTCGATACTGCTGTATGGATGCACCGCTTGGACGCTAACAAAACAGCTGGAAAAGAAGCTAGACGGCAATTACACAAGAATGTTGCGAGCGATATTGAACAAGTCCTGGCGGCAACACCTCACAAGGCACCTACTATACGCCCACCTGCCTCCCATCGCGAAAACTATCCAAAAGCAGGACGACCAGTGGGAACATACATACAGCAACTATGTAAGGATATGGGATGTAGCCCTGAAGACCTGCCAGAGGCGATGAACGATAGGGAAAAGTGGCGAGAGAGGGTCAGGGATATCCGTGCTAGCGGCACGACATGATGATGATGATGATGATATATATTATGGGTTTTCCCTTCAATACTGACATATATATATATATATATATATATATGATGATTTGATACTAGTTATTTTTTTATAATGGTGATTTAAGTGAAGAGTGTTTACGCATGAGCTGAGACTAGTGCGCTGCTGGTAAATACTGATCATATTTTTTTTAGCAATGTGAATCTGTGTTTGTCATTGATACCTCATCCAGTTTATGGGGGCCAAATAAATTAGTTTAAGATATGAACTATTGGACTCCGTACAGAGGTATCTTTTATGGTAGTAAAGGTTTATGTAGAACCAAGAACACATCTTGGATGAGCTGATAACACACGAAAAGGGCACTATCCTACCATCCATTATTCCGAACCACATTTGGGTTTTGAATGTTGTGTTTTTCCTTTTACTAGACAGATTACCCTACAAATTCTCGAGAGGCCAATGAGCCATATTATTGAACACACACACACACACACACACACACACACACACAAACGCACACACACACACACACATATATATATATATACTATTTCCAGAAAAAAAAACAATATTCGGTCAGTTTAGGATAACAAATTTATATCCCTCCTGTTAAGAGCATTCATATGAATAAGAAATTCCCAACAAATTTTAACAGGACTTCATCAGATTCAACAAGATTTTCTTGTTGGATCTGATGATCAAAATTATTTTAGAGTCTTTGATTAATATCAATGCTTTGAACAGGATGGAAATGAATTTATTATCCTAATGTGACCGAATATTGTTTTTTTCTTGAAATAATATTATTTGCTCTGTGAATTTATTTACATTGAGCTCTCCACCAGGAATTTTAAAATATTCGAAATATGAATAATTTATTCCTCCTGACGGAATTGTTCCCTACTCTGGATTTACTGGATAGAAGAATACCTTACATATATATTTTTTTTTCATCATACAACGTGTGAAAGCACGTGCGATACCCTAGCCTCATCAGCCGCCAACCAGGGTGATAACTCAGTTTCGGTGGCTCAAGGCGGTACTGCCACTCCTGGCGCTACCGAGCAGCTTTTGCCACCGGAATGGGTATTTAAAAGAAATAAATATCTATGTATACACAAGATCAACTAAAAGCAGACATTACATTGGACGTTTGTTCATCTTCATTTTAGTGCAGTTTGTGATTTAAAAATGCGTTTACTTACGACCGTTAGATGCCATAGCAACTGTTTCTTGATTTTGCGTAATTACACGAGAACGGTGGTTCCGCGTGTATAACATTCATGTTGAAATCCTTCCTATATCCGTTATCTATTTGGTTCGTTTTCTTTCATTTATGCATTACTGCCCAAAAGCACTCGAGACAAACGTCATATATAATTCTGCTGAAAGATGAGGACTTGCCATCTTTTGAGAAGCGTTATTTTTGATAGACTCATATGATCAAGAAACAGTTCAGGTCAAGATAACTGACCGTGGCATAAAAATATGTGTTGTAATCATATACTCTCAGAATATCAATGATAGATTGATATCCACTGAAGAAAAGATTCCATAAGGACTTCAACAGCTTTTATCTTTTATTGAACTGAATAGGATAACATCTTCATCAAGTCATTCTTTGCTACTTACGAAATATTTTTATCGACATATGTCTAGATTTATAAGGAATACTTGATTTTATCAAAATTTCTTTCTCCTTAACGACTCGTAATCATGGACCCTCTTACAATCACAATCCTATCATAAACAGAGTATCACACTCTTAAAATGAAGAAGTAATAATGTTAGTGTTAATGGCTGCTCTGTTTCTTTTACACATAAGTTTTCTTTAAACTTATTCATAAATATATGAAACCTCGGCAAGTATAGAAAATATTTCGTTTGGTTATCATAGTTTTGTATCGAGATCCTAAGTTTTCCGAAGATTGCGACAAGATAGATGACATAGCTAGAGAAAATCTCTACAAAACTATAATTTGACTTATACTTTGATATATTGACCTTTGAGAGACCCATCAGTTAGGGATTTCAAAACAAGATATTCCACCAGTGTAAACACGGTAACAGCGGAAACGAATCAAGTGTGTTAGGAACCGGAAGGAGAAACCGTGAGCGTTATAAATATTTTATAGGGGTACACTGTTTCAACTTGCAGTGGACAGGTGGTAAGTCAGGAGGACTTTTGGGCACGGCCCTGGGAGCCAGTGGCTCCGCGTTGAAAAGTGGCCCTGATCAGCCCCGTCAAGGAAGTACTAAATAGAATCCTGAACATTGAAACATGATGTGAGTTAAGAAGAATATGATATCAAATATAACAGTTCTTTTTTGGGTCTCTCTTTCTCTCTTTCTCTCTTACTAACAGCCAATTTTGACCCTTTCGTAAATTAATACATAGTTGAGCTTCATATTGGTACACAGCAATACCGCAGAGCACAAACATTTAAAACACAGCGAAGAACTTTGGTGAAAGGTTTGGATTTTTGCTTTTGCCTTTCTACATAGGTTGAGTATCAGTTCTGTAGGGAAATTTTCAAGCCTAAAAATTCGACTAAGACGCAAACGTACACTGTTGAATATCTTAGCAGTAGTAGACTAGTCCAAGGTTCAACTTATGTGTAGTCATTACTAATGTCAATGAAGTCTGGCTTCATAAGTAAGTCTTAGTTATTTATTAGCCTAAATCCCGTTTAATACAAGAAAACCAGAGAAAGGCTGAAGCAGTAATAATGACTTCTAATCAGGATAATGGAGTAAAAATCCGGGTAATTATGAGTTAGGAAAAAAGAGTTAATTGTTGATAAAATAGAAAAAGAGAAAAAAAACAACAAATAAATGATAGGAAATCATAACTAAAAAGAAAGAAAGAAAGAAAGATGAAGGAACAAAAAAGCAAAAAAGAAAGAAAGAAGAAGGAACAAAAAAGAAAAAGAAAGAAAGAAAGAAGAAGGAACACAAAAGCAAAAAAAAGAAAGAAAGAAGAAGGAACAAAAAAACAAAAAAAAAAAGAAAGAAAGAAAGAAGAAGGAACAAAAAAAAAGACGAAGGGACAAAAAAGCAAAAAAAAAGAGAGAAATAAAGAAAGAAAGAAGAAGGAACGAAAAAGCAAAAAAGAAAGAAGAAGGAACAAAAAAGAAAAAGAAAGAAAGAAAGAGGAAGGAACAAAAAAAGCAAAAAAAAAGAAAGAAAGAAGGAACAAAAAAGAAAAAGAAAGAAAGAAAGAGGAAGGAACAAAAAAAGCAAAAAAAAAGAAAGAAAGAAGAAGGAACAAAAAAGAAAGAAAGAAAGAAAGAAAACAAAAGAAACAATCAAGAAACTGGAAATTTGAAAATAAATAAGGTGAAATTAAGAAAGAAAGAAGAAAGAGCAAAAAAGAAAAGAAAAACTAATAACATTAACAAGAGAGTGAGAGTGAGAGAGAGAGTGGGAGATAGATAGAGAGAGAGAGAGAGAGAGTGGGAGAGAGAGCGGCTAAAATTGAGGGCAGAATTGCGATAAATCATACGAAAGTTAAAAGTAGGATGAATAAATTAAATTGATAGATAGATAGATAGATCGGTAGGTATGAACAGATAAATAGATTGATAGATTGATAGAGAGAGGAGTAGAGAGAGAAAAAGAGAGATTGAGAGAGATAGAGAGAAAGAGGAAAATAAACTTTTTGAGACTAATTCAAAGAATTTAATGTGCACCAGTCTGCTGGGGCTGCAGAATACACCAACTGCATTTCTGCAGTGGGATAAGATTCTCCCGACGAGGGTCCTGGATATGAAACTAAACAATCTGATGGAGAGGTTCCTGTAAAGCTGCAGCTTTGGGAAATGCAGAGCACCACTTTATAGCTCTCAGATCCACTCTGTCCGGAGTGATAGCGTCTGTTAGAGTCCTTTCTATGTATCAAGTAGAAACTAAACTGTGTGCTTATGCTAAAATGAATTGTTTGAAATAGAACTATTTTTATATTTAAACTGCATACTTATGCTAAACTGAATTGTTTGAAATAAAATTGTTTTGATATTTAAACTACGTAGGTAGGCAAAACCGAAGCGTTGGAAATAAAACTGCTTATGTATATAAATGGGTTTTGCATTAAATAGCCAACAATGGTTGATATGCCATTAAACCAAACCAAACCAAACCATACCTTATAATGTAATAGAAATATTTAAAAAAAAGAAGCATAAACAGAGTAGATAAGTATAAAGAAAAAATATGTATTGGTAAGAATTATTAATAAATATATAGATAAGAATATAGCTATGAGCAGATTGATAGATTACTCGATAGCTAGTTAGCTAGCTAGCTCGATAGATAAAAATGAATATGAAGATTCTTAGCTGGTAGATAGGTCGGTATGTGGAGATAGATAGATAGATAGATGTGACCAGAATGAGATAGATAGATAGATAGATAGATAGATAGATGTGAATTGAATGAAATAGATAGATAGATAGATTGATGGATAGATAGATATGCTTTATTGAACAAAGTACTCATAATCTAATAGAAAAGTAAGAAGTGAACAATAGTCACGTTAAAATGAAATAAAATAAAATCACATATCGTAGAAAGTGGAAATAAATTGGAAAGATGAAAAAGCATGTAAAACAAAGTTAATGAATGAGATAAAATAGTTATTTTGTGAAAACTAAGAAAATAAAAACTAGCTTTATTATATGGGGAAAGCGCAGTAGCGCTACTAAAAGAAGAAGAAAAAAGAATAAGAGCCGGAGCCGAAGAGAGTGAAATCACGCGAGAATAAGAAAAATCGAGATTAACGCGAGAAAAAAAATGGAGGAAAAGAACAAGTGCAGTAAACAACAAGAAGAGATTACTGATTTGGGATAAAAAAAATAAGAAGATGGAGATTTGAAAAATCTTGGGAGTTTTGAATTGAGACACTAATGACTGTTGGCCCCGGAAGGATACAAAGGTGAAAACAAAAACAGAAAAAGATGATTTTCATGGCGTCGATGTTTGGAATGAACCGTGAAAATGAAGTCTGGCTCCCAATATCTTTATTTCTTGATAACATAATTCTTTTCGATTTGAAATCATCTTTTCTTTTTATGTAGAGATTTAGGCAGTAGAGAATTGCAAAACTTGACATTCATAATAACAGACATTTGTTTATATATATATATATATATATATATATATATATATACATGTCTATACATATATATTTATATATATATATATATATATATAGAGAGAGAGAGATGTGTGTGTGGGTATATGTGTTCCGTAGCATATATATATATATCGATGGATATAGATGCATGAGTGTGTTTGTGGATTAATTTGGGTGTGTGAACAAATATTGGTCAATAATGCATATATTTTAAAGTTATATATATATATATATATATATATATATATATATATATATGGTGGGTGTTTGTGTGTCCGTAGCAAAAATAAGATATACGAGTGGTATATATAAAACTTATAGAACTTGTTTTATACTATTTTTTGTAGAATTTTTTAGCAAAGTTATTAAAATGTAAAAAAAAGCAAAAACAACAACAACAACAACAACAACAACAACAAAAAAACAACTAAAGAACCAAATATTGCTGTAAGGGAAGTCATCAGAATCTACATACAGTGACAAAAAATGAAATAATATCATAAATATTTCTTTCATTTTACTCAAGATTAAACATACCGGTAATATTGCGAATTTACAGTTACTGATTATATATATATATATATATATATATATATATATATATATATATACCGAATGACTAATAGAGTGTCTATAGACATTATGCAGACCCCAGCAACACACTGCATCCCTGATAAAGTCGTTATTTTACTTCAAGATGAATTTTCTGTCGGTATATTTGAAATATCAAGCACACACACACACGCGCATATATATATATATATATATATATATATATATATATATATATATATATATATATATATAATTGAAGGTGTTTGCTTTCATTGTAATTTTTCACTTGGATCCCTGTCTAAAACAAAAGATCAGGAAAAATATATGAAAGAAAAAACACAGAAGCCCTTTTGATATCAGAGTAATCTTCAAACGATTTTATGATATCCGTGCTAATAAGTTACAATAAAATTAAACAGTCCCACTCACTAGCGTTATCAATCCGAAGATCATTCGTATCCACCATGCATGAAACTGTAAGTCATACACAGTACTGAATATCGAGGCATTTTTATTATTAAAATAATATGATGTTTATTACACATACTACAACATACATTTTCATGCTTTGCAATCATTAGGCAAAAAAAAAAGATTATGAAGAAATAGAAGAGTTTTACGAGGGTGTTATATTGTCTCCATGTGCTAATTTGTCGTAAAATACGTAAAATTTGAATATATGTATGTACTCACTCACACACACACACACACACACACATATATATATATATATATATAATCATGGCATGCTGTTGACTCAGATTTCCTTGACTCTCTCCCGCCACTCGTCCCTATCACCCATCGCTTTCGGCAGGTCCTCCATGCTACATCCTGTATCAGTGTAGAACTGTGGTAGATATGTTTTACTTGGTATGGGGCTAATGTGTCCATCTGCAGTACGCATGTGACAATGTCAAAGAAGTATGCGTCTCCATCCGGTAGGCAAACATTATCTTTTATGTTTAATATTTGTGATGTCGTGGAGAGATTTCTCCAAAAGCCATTTTGGTTCTTCCAAAGTATCTTCTCAATTTTGGGTTCTTTGCGAGTGCGTCGTTGAGCATTGTAGGTCTTGACTGCAATGGGTGTAAAGGTTATACCGCGGTAGTTCTTACCTATTCTGAGGGCATCCTTCTTAGGGAAAAGGGAGGGTACATCCCTTTGCTATGTGTCTAATGTGCTTTGTTCATATACGGCATTACAGTGTCGGAAAAGTATGTGGTCGAATTCCCTGGTCTTCCTAACTTCTGGTTGTATTTCATCAAGCTCTGCTGCTTTCCTCTTTTAAACTTTTCTTTGAAGTGAGTCGAGTTATTCTTGCGTAAACTGTCTTAGTATGATATCTAATTGATTACAAATAATTTTGGGATTGGTTCATGCGTAACTTTCGGGGGTTTTCCGAGTAAATTCTCGAAATGTTGTTTCCACAGGTGTATTCGTTCTTTAGCTTTCGCAGTGCTCTTCCTTCTGCTCACCTTATTTACCCTCTGCCATGCTATCCTAGATTGTCCATCGTCAATCTTATTAATCTGATTTTGTATGTATTCTGTTTGTTCTTTTAGATATGCGTTATTTAGTTCGCTTCGTGATTTCTCAAGTTTCAGAGCGTTAGCGCAAGGGTTTCTCCTATTGCATAAGGGTGCGGTTTTCACCTTGTCGCGTTTTTTCTTAACTGTTAATGTCTCCAAAGGAACTCTAAGTTTTTTTTCTTTGGTTGGTATGCATTCAGTTGTCGCTTCTATGTAGGCATTGATGGAATTCTCATATTCGTCATTAGGAGTAAGTGTTTCTGATATCTCCTGAAGTGTATCGAAATTGTTTCTTTGTGTTATCGTATATTTATTGCTAATATCTCTACTGTTCAGCAGGGACCAATGATATTGTGCGATTGAAATTATTTGTACAGCAACCTTGCGTAGGCTTAAATGTATCTTTGCCCTGATAATTCAGTGATCGGAAGACACACCTTCAAAAGAGGAATATGCCTCACAATTCAATGTACTATTAATTCATTTCTTATTCATAAGTATGTAGTCTATCTGTGATTTAGTTTAATTTATCTAAGTGTAGGTCCATTGTTTTCCCTTTCTTTTCTGTAATTTGGTATTAAGGTATTTTTACACAATAAAATCTTTACACTGCTCTATACACGAAAATTCAGAGCTGCAGTTTTCAAGGATAAAATAGAATAGTAATGCACTCTTTATAAGCACTAGCAAGTCAGGGATTCATGCTTTCGACCCACCGGTGAGCTAGTATTTAATATGAATTAGATACTAGCTCACCTGACACGTTTCAAATACTTGCTCACATGAGAATCGATAACGTGAAACCCTGGTTTGTCTGATTTTACTTAAACTCATATACAGGGTGCTGAAACAAAATTATGAATATTCTACTGTAATGATTATCATCATCTTGTCGTCTCATCAGTACAGATATCTCTGACCCTCTCTCGCCACTCCTACATTTCGTTCATCGCTTCCGGCAGGTCCTCAGGGCTACACCCCGTATACACACAGAGCTGCTGTATATAGGTTCGTGCTGGTCGCCCTGATTTTGCTCGGCCATGTGAAGGGATCCATAAAAGTACATCACTTATGAGCTCGTCCCTACTTTTCCTGCAGTTTCCTGCATATCTGGTTCGTCTAACTTGGATAGTTTTTGTGATAGGTGGTAGGTGGCCGTATAGCTGCTGCTTTGTGGGGTACTGCCTCCATGACTTGTTCAATATTGCTCGCAGTATTTTTGTGTAGTTGCCGTCAAGCTTTTTCTCCATACGTTTACTTAGCGTACATGTAATGCGTCTATATTGCAGTATCGACAAGACATCTGCATGGAAGAAACTGCGTTTTATCTTTTCGGTCAGGTCTGACTTCCGTATGACCGATATGCTATTGTTAGCTGCCCATGCCTTTGCTAGTCGCGTGTCGATCTCTGCATTAGTCGCGTGCCGATGTCTGTGTCGGTCGATGAGACACTGCTTTCTAGGTAGGTGAACATTTCAACTACTTTCAGAGAGGTACTGTTGTGTGTGGAAATGTCTCCTGTTTGATTAAAGCACATATATTCCGTTTTGTGTGCATTGACATGGAAGCCAATGCCTGCAGTGGTTCGTTCCAGACTATGCAGCAAGGTTTTGGTTTGGGCAGGTGCATTTGCCAGAAGCGCTATGTCATCGGTGTAGTCGGCGTCAGTAATTGTTTTTGCAGGGTACCTTCTGGTTCTTTTCTTTGTTTGCTCGAAACCGTATTTTTTAAAACTATTTTAATAAACCACTCTATTATGAAACAAAATTAGTTTTAACATAAAAAATTAAACAAAGAAAAAAAGAAAAGAAAATAGACACAAAACAGTAACTTTACTCGATATGATCACCATTTTTTTCAATTACTGGATCAACACTCCTTCAAAACGATGTGCATGACTTCAAAATAAATCATTCTGACATTTTATTCCATTCCTCCTCTATAGCAGTCTTAAGCGAACCAATATTTACATGGGAAGTTGCATTTGTTTTGTTTTATAAACACCCTTTATAGCGTAATCAAGGGGGTTAAGGTCTGGGCTTGAGGAAGGCCATAAAGAAGCTATTTCGGAATGTTTCTTGCTTGTTTTTGGCGTTAAGCAAATCATGGATTCTTTGTCGTTTCTTTTCTTGGTCAATCATAGATGGTTAATTTGATTTACAAAAGTGTTTAAATGTAAGAGCTAATCAGGAAAATATAGATTTATCGCATTTATTTCAAAAACTAGACTAATCAGACTAAAAAATAACCTTTTAAAAATTATTCCATATTTTTCTTCCGTGCCCTATTTATATATGTATATATACTTGGAAATATGGCATGACACTAGGATGGGCGATTGACTGCTGGGAAAGTTCATGCTACAATGTCCTAAAGTGACTAAATATGCTTCGATTTTGAATATCATTACGTCAGATAGCCGTGCAGAACTTCCTCGATGAAAAATAACGGTTACCTATTTCAGTAACTGTGAAAATCTCAAAGCTAATGAATCAATCGAAGATATCCAGGGTAAGAAGTTCTCCACACTTTAAAGTTGTCCTTTATGTAGAATGTGTACAATACACCACAATAATAACACTTACCGGCTCAGTTGTCCCAAATAACGTCCAGCTGGCAGACAAAAATAGAACGGGCTGTTACTCAATACAGTCTGATGCCATTTATAAACCCAGCCGGTATATATATATATATATATATATATATATATATATATATATATATATATATATATATACCAGCTGGTTTATATATATATATATATATATATATATATTTACCAATATGTCTTTTCCTTGACCAGCAACCAATCACTGTCCAGAGAATGGACTTAACCACATGTGCATAATAGAATGCCCCAATGATGATAAATCTCTCCTAATTCAGAGTTCTGGAGAGCTAATTTCAACTTGTAATTTAAATGATTATGCGACTGAGTGCTAACTCATATCTAACAAACTCAACAATTTTGACACAAGCGAAATCTGACGCGAGAAAACTTCGACTCTTTACGTGTCAAAGCGGGTCATCAGGTTAAAAACATTCATAGTATTTATCTGATTTCTCACCAGACCAGAATGTGGGTACAACTCAGAAATCGAGGTACATACGCAGCAAATGCCAAAATACCTGGCCCCTTTGGCATATACGAAGATGTTATCTCCCTGCGCATTTCCTAAACATGTGATTCAGTGGCATCATCGTTATTACAAAAAGTAATTGTGATAGCACATCTTCCTGGAAGATCCCTCTCTGGGTTTTAATACTTGGCCTCCACGTAATCAAATCAATCAAAGTAGTTAAAGACTGGACCGATAACTTCGGGAGACCAAGTGTTCAATCAATTTCTATTCACCTGGAATGATTCTCAGGTGATCCGCCCCGAGGCAAGTGAGCCATTAGAAACGTTTGTTCTAGATTGAAAGAAAGCGAGAAAATCAACAAATAAATGGATTTAGCCAAAAAGTTGGTTGTAGAACGTAAAGGTAGCAATGATACCAGTTGTAATAAGTGTCCTTGGAACTGTTCTTAAAGGCTCGGGAAAGAGACCAGATGAACTAGAAATCAGACACAGAATCAAGTCTATCCAGACCATGACACAGTTAAAATAAGTTATAATACTATGAAGAATATTGCGGACCAGAGGGAAATTTTCCTTCTGCAAAGCCAGTCACCCTAAGAAAAGCTAGAGACCACAGTCTACCCTACTATTACGTTCTTAACTGAAAGAGAAACATATTTTCAATTGACGTTCCTCAGACTTTGAATTTTCCTTTTCAAGGCTAGTTGCCCTAACCACGATAGAGAACCAAGTTTGCTCTATGGATTTTTTCCCAACAAGCTGGGAGCGGGGAAAAAGATGATTCATGCCTGTCATAAAGGCCTCAGTTTTAAGGGAAATGCAAATGTAATATAATGGCCGAGGGATTTCGTTTTATATATCTTGCCTTTGGGTTTAGCTAGGCTGAGAACCTTTCGGCTCAGTACATAGGTTAGTTAGGTGCAAACATGAGCGCAGGTGTTCACACGAACGCGGAGATGTCACAATAAAAATCACAAATAGAAAAATGTGACCAGGGATGTGAGTGACGTCACGCACCGGAAGCGTGGGCTGAGATTTGAGAAAAATCAGTTAGATGAGATTGAGACCTGGGCGAGGCCAGATGAATTTGTGCACTACGGGCGCCGAACGTGATTGGGGCGGGCAGATGGAAAAGTCAGCATAGAAAGATTGCGCTTCTCTCCTTATGTCGAAAAACATTTTAACTCAAAGGTAATAAAAAAAAGTTTCGTACCTGAACTAAGAAGTCGTAAGTGTTTTTTTGTTTCGGGATTCCTATGTTATATATGAAAATTTTATGAACTTTATATGTACGTTTCACATATCCGTATCATGGGTATGTAACACCAACAGTCTTATCTAGAATGCGAACTAAGGCTGGTCGATTTTATTTTATATGACAATAACCATTACGCAAAACCACACAATTATAAGAAACGTCCATTTTGATTCTTCGAACTGATTTGTTGAAAACCAACTACATAGTGAAATTATTTCAAGTTGTTGGTTTGGTTTGTTGGGTTTTATGGCATATCAACCTTTGTAGGTTATTTAACGCCAAATCCATTTTTATGTAAATAATCTGTTCTTTTTAAAACAATTCAGTTTAGCATAAGTACAGTTTTATTGTCAAAAAAATTTATTTCAAACTATTCAAGAAGTTATATGCAACAATTCAATTAAGTGTAAATACAATTTTAATGTCGAAATACAGTTCTATTTCAAATAATTCAGTGAAGCATATGCACGCAATTTAAATGTAAGTACGGTTTAATTGTCAAAAACATTTCTATTTCAAGCTATTCAGTTTACTCAAACAATTTAGTTTAGCATAAGAATGCTGTTAGTTCTATTAAACCCATAGATAGGGCCTTATCAGGTGCTACCACTCCGGGCCAGAGTAGACCTGGGAGCGATGGTAATGAAGGGGTACTCTGCATTCCCTAAAGCTTCTGCATTGCTGGAACCTCACCATCAGATTGTTTAGTGTCATACCAGGACACTCGTTAGGTAGGGTCTTACCTTTCTGCAGAGAAGCAGTCGGTGTATTCTACAGCCCCAGCCGACTGGGCAAATTTCAAGTTGTGAAATACTTCTGCTTCTATGTTATTTCTATGGCAGCAAATTCTCAAAATGAATATCTTTGAGACAAAAATTTTAAAAAAATAGAAAAAAGTTTAGAAAATTAAATAGAAATAAAAAAATATATAACTGTTCATATTTCAGCTAGAGCGTTTTATAACTTGATAAAAATTTTTGAAAAAATCAACTGGTATTTTTATACCAAACCCTTGGCTATCTACTTCGTCGTAAGTATAGAAAATTATCTGAAAAGTTAAATACTGCTACTTAAAACTGGTGTGAAAAACCAGCAAATGACTGATTACATCCATCAGAAATAATACTGACAACACGATAGATAACAGAATGACAATAACTTGGAAACAAAAATGGGAAGAAAAACAACTCTATGGGCGTTTTAAACGACTAATAAACAACATCTCAAACGACAAAACCTGGACCTGAATCTCTCCTAATAGCAGCAAAAAACAATACCTTAAGAACCAATCATATCAAAGCGAGAATAGATAAGACTCAACAAAATATCAAATGTGGGCTATGTGGTGACAGAGACGAAACAATCAATCATATAATAAGCGAATACAGAAAATTAGCACAGAAAGAGTACAGGACTAGACACGACTGGGTAGGCAAGGTGATCAACTTGGAAATGTGCAAGAAATCTAAATTTGACCATACCAACAAATGGTATATGTACAACCCAGCACCTGTCCTAGAAAATAACACACATAAATTCCTATGGGACTTTGACATACAGATGCATCACCTAATCTCGGCTAGAAACCAGACCTTATAATAATCAACAAAAAAAGAGAATTTGCAAAATTGTCGACTTTGCTGTCCCGGCTGAGAAGAGACCTGGATAATTGAGGAGACTTGCTGTTACTCACACTCCAGCGAAAGACCATCAGCGTTAGCTGATGGGAAAAACTCTAATGGTTAAATAATAATAATAATAATAATAATAATAATAATAATAATAATAATAATAATAAGAAGAAGAAGAAGAAGAAGAAGAAACTGCCAAATCAGGAAAAGTTACAAGAGCCTTCGAGAGAAGGAATATAACAAATTCTTGAGAAAATCGGAATCAGACGCCGTCAAACAAACAGAAATTATAGAAGAATAAGAAAAGATTACCTCAAAAGAACAAAAAGATATTCTCGAAGGCAAGTTATGCAGCAGAAATTTCATCAAAAGAACAAATACCAAGACAGTCCCCGTGTAAGATACTCTCGAATATTCTTACAATGGGCCAGGAAGAAACTTTGCCAACTGGAACAAAGGACGCAGAAATTAATGTCTATATACAAAGATTTATATCCGAGAAATGACATAGAAAAAATATGTCTCAAGAAAAGAAGACGGAGAAAGACTCACTAGCATTGAAGTTTGCGTAGATACATCAATAAAAGGATTGGAGAAATACAGTAAATAATTATGAATCATATAATAAGCGAATGCAGCAAATTAGCACAGCGAAAGTATAAGGCGAGACACGAATGGGTCGGCAATGTGTAAGAAATTTAAATTCGACCATACTAACAAATGGTATATGCACAACCCAGCACCTGTCCTAGAAAATGACACACATAGACTCCTATGGGACATTAACATACAAACGGATTACCTAATCCCGGCCAGAAGACCAGACTTAATAATAACCAACAACAACAAAAAAAAGAGAACTTGCAAAATAGTCGACTTCACTGTCCCCGCTGACCACAGAATAAAACTGAAAGAATGTGAAAAGAAGGATAAGTACCTCGACTTTGCTAGGGAATTGAAAAAAACTATGGAGCATGCAGGTGACAATTATACCAATTGTAATTGGTGCGTTTGGAACAGTAATCCTTTACTAAAGGGACTGGAGGACTTGGAAGTTGGCGGACGGGTGGAGACCATCCAAACTACAGCATTATTGAAACGGCCAGAATACTAAGAAGTGTCCTGGAGACTTGAGGAGACTTGCTGTCACTCAGAATCCGGTGAAAAATCATCGGCTAACGCTGATATGAAAAGCTCTAATAATAATAATAATAATAATAAGAAGAAGAAGAAGAAGAAGAAGAAGATGATGATGATGATGGTGATGATGATCAACAACAGCAACGGCAATAAGATGAAGAAGAAAAATAACTGTATGGACACTTCAACGACAAACAAGTAAAATCTCACTTGAGAAATTTTAGACATGGATAGGAAAAGGAAACTCTAAGAGCGAAACTGCAGCACTAAAAATGCCCCAAGGACTTAATATGTCAAATCAAAAACAGAGAGATAATCACACAAACAAGTTACTTGATAGCCAGAGCCCATAAATTAAAAAAGTTGCTCTTTGTGGACCTGCTTATTTCATTTGTAGAGTTCTATTTATGTTTTTGAAAAAAAAACAAAAAACACCCACATGTTGCATTGTATATATATATATATATATATATATATATATAATACCTCATCCAAGTTCTTAAATAAAGACCAGATAAATAATTGTAAGAAACTAGAAGTAAGACTGAAAATCACAAAGCAAATACACGTTTAGTAGCGAGCATAAAGATAAGAACGATGTTTAGAAAAAGTCTAAAAGTGAAATAACTTTTTATTTTAAAGCTTCATGGAACATTTTATCCAGGAAAAATATGGATATGAAGGTACATTATATAATTCCAAAATATAAAGCTCAATAAACCTACCTTGATAAAGTTATAAGAATAATTACATAATATCAAAAAAATACATGATCAAAAATATATGAACGATTACATAACATGTTCTCGGAAGCTTTAAAATAAAACGTTATTTCACATTTAGACTTTTTCTTAAGATCGTTCTGATCTTTATGCTCGCTCCTCTATATATATATATATATTACAATATTTTATAAAGAGTTAGAAAACATAAAAAAGGCTCTCATCAAACTGGGTTTCCTGACTACATTGTTGATGAACAATTTGAACGTATGATTAAAAATGTTAACCAACAAAATAAATACTGTACTACTCCACCCAGTCAACAAACATATATCAAACTTTTTACTGTGACCAAATGCACTATAATTATAAATCAGTTGAAAAAAATATTAAAAACATTGATTCATAGAAACATGCTCCCCACTGATCCTAATAAAAAAATCAAACTTATTGTATATTATAATAAATTTAAAACCTCCATCTTAGTCATTAAAAATAATTCTTCTCCCTCGATTGGAGTTTTGCAAAAACCCAACGTTATATATCAATTTAAATGTCTTTAGGAGATTGTGTCTCTGAAAATAATAATATATATGTTGGTTTAACCTCAACTACCTTATCGAGAAGACTTACTATGTACCTTTCTGATACAAGTTCCATAGCACAGCCTTAAAAAAAACATTCCTGCCCAACAACAGAATTACGGAAAATTCTTACCGAAAACACAACAATATAAGAACATCAAAATAACAACCAAAAAAAACTACAAATTCTCGAGACACTACAAATTAGGAACATACAACCCAAACTTAACGGAATTAATTTTTAAACCAGTGCTAACGCACTTAAATGTCTTTAGCTACTGTCGCTATTTATAGAAACAAATTTGAAAAGTAAACGCTACACATTACAACAGTACAAACGCTTTTCTTCTTACAAATTAGTAATGTACATAGGAAAGTTATATCACTTTTGTAATACATCTTTCCCTGATGATGGCCCAAGATTGGGCAAAAAGTATTGGGGAAATAATAAATTATGGAAGATTTATCAACCAATTCCAACCGAATATCATAAGATCAATACGGTAATTCGAAAAGATTTACAAAAAAATTATATTCAATCAAATATATATATATATATATAGTTGTTGTAGGTTCAAAGAAAGAATAAGCCTATATTTAAAATAAAATGGTCCACGGAGAGAATTGTATTTTTTGATATTTATTTATTTTGTTCTTACATACGTGTTATATATATATGTATTACATACGTTATATATATATATATATATGTATGTTTCCAGCTTGTTGCTTTCAGAGAACATGTGTGGCGAAAGGCCTTTTAAATGGGGTACTCAATGAGAGTTGAACACACTCCTGTTTCCAGTATAAATGATTCTTGTCTGGTTGAATTGTTCTCTGACGAATGCAACAAGCTGGAAACGTACATATATATAGCACGTATGTAATACATATATATAATACGTATGTAAGTACAAAATAAATAAATTCAAAAAATACAAGTCTCTCCGTGCACCATCTTTATATATATATATATATATATATATATATATGTATATATATATATATGGGGTATGTGTGTGTTTCGTATTTCATTTAATACGACAAAACTTTTATTCATTACTCAAGAAGATTTTTTTTCTTGGTGATTAAGACGCCACAAATATGGTGTACAAATAATTTTCCTTGGATTCATTAATCTAATCTGAGTAATTTTGAAACATCGTAAAGTCAATACCCAAAACCCAATTTCGAATACTCTTCTATATGAAATCCTCCCATATTACGTGATTATCAAGGATTTTTTTTTTTCATGGGAATGTAGCTCACGTGCTGGTGATTATTATGTGCAAATGGGATAATCAGGGGTTAACGATTTGAATGTTTGAATGACAACAATTTGGAATCACATGAATGTAACTTAGCTTAGGATTTAGTGAATATATTAATGTACAAGAAAAAATACTGTCGATCTGAATTTATTCCGGTCGTCTATTTTTTTTTTTTTTTTTTGGAACAGATAATATTGGCAACAAAATGAAATGCTGGAATAAGACTAAGAGATTCAAAAAAACAAAATACTGGTGTGAAAATCTATCAAGAAATAAGATGTGAAAAAGCAGAAACAAAGAGGAAGGAGAGACTGTGGAGTCATGTTTAACATCTTGAAGTTTGATATCAGAATAAGCTTGGGCTGTAGATTACACTGAGTGCCCCTCTGCAGAGGGGTAAGACCTCCCACTAACGAGTATCTTGGATGACACTAAACAATCTGATGGTGATGTTCCAGCAGTGCTGGAGCATTGGTGAAAGCTGAATACCCCTTCATTGCCATCGCTCCCAGGTCCACTCTGGCCCTGAGTGGTAGCACCTGATAGGGTCCTATCTATAGGTTGAATAGAACTAACAGCATACTTAGGCTAAACTGAATTGTTTGAGTAAACTGACTAGCTTGAAATAGAAATGTTTTTGACAATTAAACTGTACTTACATTTAAACTGCGTGCTTATCCTAAACTGAATTATTTGAAATAGAACTATTTTTCCACATTAAAACTGTATTTACACTTTGCTGAATTGTTACATATCACTGGTTAAATAGTTTGAAATAGAAATGTTTTTGACAATTAAACTGTGTACTTATGCTAAACTGAATTGTTTTAAATAGAACAGATTGTTTACATTAAAATGGATTTGGCGTTAAATAACCTACAAAGGTTGATATGCCATAAAACCCACCAAACCAAACCAAACCAAACTAATCAGAATAAGCGAGTTCGAAGTCCAGTCGTTCTACTTCGTTCAATTTTGGGCTCATAACCTCTGTGAAATTTTTACCTCCCTTATCTCACGAGCTAAATAGCTACATTATTGCCCTTCTATAAAGATAGTTTTGACATTAAGTAAACCAAAAGCTTTGAGATGCCATTAAAAAACACAGCAAACTTTTTGTTATTGAGTATCTTTTTTTAGTATTCTATGATATTTTCAAACATAAAAATCATATTTAGTATAAATCATTTGATAGCTCACAGCTATTCAGTTTAATGTATTCCTATCCAATACAAATAATTTTCAAATATAGCTTTTTGATTTGTTGACAGAACTCTGAAAGTTACAGTTATTTTAGATCAGAGTGGATCTGGGATTAATGGCAACTAAAAGGTGACTGTATACTTCAGAGTGCTTCAGAAATGGAGCCCACCAGCTGATTAAATTTATTATCATGTAAAAAAAAGAATAAAAAATAGCAAACATGCACTTATGAAGAAAAGCTTGTTTAATACGCACATATAAGAACATTCTAAAAATTGTCAGTAACGGAAATGCAAAACTGTTTAAATTTCCCTGTTGGCTATGTCAGGAATTATGCACGGGAAATTTTTTGACTTTTGTCGAACAGTCCGTAACATGGAGTGAGCCATGACGCCCGCAGAGTACAAATTTCCCCCAGGGACAACAACAAGTTCATAAGCAATAAATTAATAATTTTATCCTGTGCGTGGTTCGAAAAAAAATTACCTAGAATTCAAACAATTTGATAAAGTTTCATTAAGGAATAACTTATGAAAGCAGAATGTTCATCTATTAGATATAAAAGATTTTATGTCTTATTTTTTATTAGCTTGATTACTGCTAAATAAAAAGCCCAAGGGAACACCTTTTTAAGTAAGCATTTGTAAGATGAAGCCATAAAATTGCGTGCAATAAAAGACCAATTTGGGCATGAAATAACCAAATAAGATCTGACATTGTGTAAAACTAACGAGTCAAATAATAAACTTTATGGCGTTAGTAACTAACATTACTCTTTTTAAAGTTTGGCTTGTTTTGGTTTTACGGCATATCAACTCTTCTTGGTGATTTAATCCCAAATCCTGTTTTTACATATATATTAAATCATATGTAAACAGAAATGTAAACATATTTTATAGAGAAGCATATATGTAAACATATATATTAAATCAAATGTAAACATATATATAAACATATTAGACGGAACCCCTCTTAAACTAGTAGACAAATTCACTTACCTAGGAAGCAGCGTCCCATCAACCGAAAAGGACATCGACACGAGGTTAACGAAAGCATGGAGAGCTATCAATAGGCTATCGATTATATGGAAATCAGACCTAACCGATAAAATGAAAGGCAGTCTCTTCCAGGCAGCGGTCACATCGATACTGCTGTATGGATGCACTACATGGACGCTAACAAAACGGCTGGAGAAGAAGCTAGACGGCAATTACACAAGAATGCTGCGAGCAATCTCGAACAAGTCCTGGCGGCAACACCCCACAAGACACCAACAGTACGGCCACCTGCCTCCTATCACGAAAACTATTCAAGTTAGACGAACCAGACATGCAGGACACTGCTGGAGAAGCAGGGACGAACTCATAAGTGATGTACTCTTATGGACCACACACATGGCCGTGCAAAAGCAGGACGACCAGCACGAACATATATTCAGCAACTATGTGAGGATACAGGATGTTGTCCAGAAGACCTGCCTGAGGCGATGAACGAGAGGGAAAAGTGGCGAGAGAGGATCAGGGATATCCGTGCTACCAGCATGACATGATGATGATGATATATTAAATCACATGTATGTAAACATATATATTAAATCATTTGTGAACATATATGTAAACATATTTTATAGAGAAACACTGTTAGATAATCAAATAATTCCATATCCAACAATTAAATTTAACATAAGACAACAAAGTTAAATGTTCTCATATATTGCTATGTATTACTAAAAATTCAGCGTCAATCATTTGTTTACACACAGTTGGTCAAAGAGTTCTATTTAAATTAATTCACTTTATCATAAGTTATTTGTTTAAACTTAGTTTAAATGTTAAACAGTTCTATTTGACTCATACATAAGTTTGCTCAGTCAGCTGGGGCTGCAGAATACACCGACTGCACCTCTGCAGAGGGGTAACCCACCCAATGAGTGTCCTGGATACGGCACTAAACAATCTGATGGTGAGGTTCCAGTAATACTAGAGCTTTGGGGAATGCAGAGCACCCCTTCACTGCCATTGCTCCCAGGTCCACTCTGGCCCTGGAGTGGTAGCAACTGATAGGGCCCTATCTCTGGGTTAAATAGAACTAATTACATACTTATGCTAAATTGAGTTGTTTGAATTAGAACTGCTTGACTAAACTGAGTAACTTGAAATAGAAATAGTTTTGACAATTAAACTGTACTTACGTTTAAACTGCGTGCTCATGCTAAACTGAATTGTTTGAAATGTAAATGTGTTTTACATTGAAACTGTACTTACAGTAAACTGAATTGTTTAATATAGAATTGTTTTGTCATTTTATCTGTGCAAACAAAATGTGTACTTTACTAAACATAATTGTGAGAATTAGAACGGTTTGAATAAACTGAATAGGTGGAAATAGAAAAGTTTTTGACAATTAAACTGTGTACTCATGCTAAACTAAATTGCTTGAAATAGAACTGATTATTTGTATAAAAATGTATTTGGCGCTAAATAACCAACAAAGGTTGATATGCCATAAAACCCAAACAACTAATTCATACCGAAGACCCAATCAGGTACTACCACTCTGGGCTACAGTTGACCTGGCACAATAACAATGAAGGGGTACTCCACATTTCCCAAGGCTCCAGCATTATTGGAGCCTGACAATCCGATTGTTTAGTATCATATTCAGGACACTGTGATGGTGAGTGTCTTACTATACTGAAGAGATGCAGTTGATATATTCTCCAGCCCCAGCGGACTGGGCTGGCTTTTCAAATAGGTTTCCACGAAGTAACTCAAGTGTTTTGAACGATAATTTTTTATTTGATGAAAATCAATGAAATATTTTTTTTTAAAAGATGTGCATCATTTTCAAAGTAATGTTTTTTTTTCACGTAATTGAATAAACTTTGTTTATCTCTGCTAATGGATATATTTCAACCCGAGATAAAATGTACTGTTTTTTTTTTTTTTGTTTTTGTTTTCGTGGGTTATCTAATGCCAAACACATCTTTGTAGAAGAATAGAAGAATAGCTAGCAAACGAAGGAGGTTCATACCTTTCCCAAGGGCATTAGCCCAAATTGTGAAACATTGGCATCATAGTTTGAGTACTCACCAATGCTCATGGATAAAAGGGTTCAATCCCAGGTCAAGTCAAACCGGTGACTTAAAAATGGCACCTGATGCCTCTTAGCTTACTACTTAGTATTATAAGACAGAGATCAAGAGTTAGTTGAGCTATCCAAGAAAAGTGTAACGCCCTCCCCAGCACCTCGCTGTAGTAGCTATTGAAAAGGGAGCGTACGAGTCACCCTCGACAAAAGCTGGTGAATTTACTTAATAAAGCTGTAACCATGTGTAGTTGCCATCTAACTTTTACAAGGATGTAGAACACTTCTCTAAAGAAATCCTTGAAGCTGAACCCAATAAAACAGCAATTGTACGACCACTTGACTCCTGTCATGCTAACTGACCAAGTGGAACGAACAAGACATGCTGAGCATGTGCTCGAGATATAAGTGAGAACACTTAATTGAATTTCTACTAGGGGCTCTGACCTGCGTACACACTAATTTAGGCCAACCATCAAAATACTACATTCAGCAGCATTTTGCGGATACAAGATGCCATTTAGAACATAGGGACGGATAAAGAGAGAAAGAGAGAGTGAGAGAGTTAGATGGATCCGTGCAGTTGGCACACCTTAAAGATGCCGATGATCTCAGCTGCGTCAGAAAATACTTTTTGAGTTCTTTACCAATTCATAAAGTTTAAGTAGGCGACCACAGTGGAGGGTGACCCGAAGGCTCCCTTTTCGATAGCTACTACACCAAGGTGTAGGGGAGGGCTCTACTCCTTTCCCTGGATTTCTCCACTTTACCCTTGATTCGCACCTTATAATGCTGAGTGTTAAGCAAGGAAGCTTCAAGTACCATTTTTAAAGTCTTTGGTATGACTCGACCGGGGATTGAACCCAGGTCTCCCGGGCCATTGGCGAATACTCTAACCATTATGCCAATGTCCAGTTGTAAAAGGTTTTCCTTAAAAATCTAACATCGGGTTTAAAAAAAATGAAATCAGTACAAATACTAAAATAAAAAGGCAAATTGGAAAAAAATTCCTTTTGCAAGTCTCTGGTTTGATGTATTCGATTAATACCGGCATTTATCAAAATACGCTATGCAAGATCAATTTCTGTTTGCCACAATATATTTATGTTATTCTGATTTTTCAAATAGACCAAAATTTGAGTGGTCCCTGTGAAATGTGGAGTACCAATTTCTTGCCATCATTCTCAGTTCCACTCTGACCTGGAGTTATAATATCTACTAGGGTCTAATAGAACTGTTTACCCATTTAACTGTGTGTGAACAAATAACTGATTTTAAAATGAATTGTTAGTGTTATATAGAAATATTTGAATCCATCTAACTATGCAGAAAAATATAAGTGTTAGAAGGCTATATTTTAAGCCATTTAACTAGCAGATGATTAAAAATTAAATGGAAACATGAGAGAGGAACGCTTGAAAACGTTTAACAGCATTTAAAAGGAAATTATTGGTATTATCTTGCAATGCATGGAACCGTTTGATTGATCTCTGAATAATGTTCCATAAAATTATTAGTTTTAAATAGCAATACTAGCAACCAGTTCACTCTGTGGTTACAATGGGTTAATATTAAATAGAATTATTGTTGTTAGATGACAATTATTGAATCACCTTAACTGTGTGCAAAGAAAATAGGTCTAAATTTTTTTTCGAACGAAAGATTAACTACAAACTGTTCACTTACAAATCATTTATGTATGACGATTTAATTGTTTACAAACAAATGACTGATTTTATATTAAATATTTAATGTTAACAATTTAACATCAGTAATTTCTTTGCACACATTTTAATGAATATGATTTTGGTTGGTTTGCGTTTTTTTTTATGGCATATCCACCTTTGCCGGTTATTTAATGCCAAATTCATTTTTATTAAAAAAAAAAGTTCCAGTTCAAACAATTCAGTTTAGCGTCAGTACACAGTTAATTTGTCAAAAACATATCTATTTCAAGATATTCAGTTTGGTCAGACAGTTCTGATTGAAAGAAATTAGTTTAGTATCAGTATAATCTTTGTTTACACTCAGTTAAATGCCACAACATTTCTATTTCTAGCAATTCAGTTTAGTATAATTATGCAGTTAAGTTCTATTTGACCCATAGATAGCACGATATCTGGTGCTACCACACAGGGCCATAGTGGACCGAGGAGCGATGGCATTGAAAGGGGAACTCAGCATTCCCCAAAGCTCTAGCAACACCGGAACCTCACTATCAGATTGTTTAATGACAGAAAAAGGACAATCGTTGAGAGGTATTTACTCCTCGGCAGAGATGCTATCGGTGTATTCGACAGCTCCAGCAGACTCGGTCGTGGATATGTTTTGTAAGTGAATCGTTTGTATGTAATTTAAATGTGCTACAATTCATTTTTTTGCTCTTTAGTATTATTATTGTTTCTATACAGTTAAATGTTTTTTAAACGAACAAATGTACAGACATCAATTTTATATTGAAACCAGGTTTGGATGAATCGTGTTTTTTTTTTTTTCTTTTTTCAGACATTTTAATGGGACAAGGAAAACCTAGTCAAACTCAACTTTATCATAACAAACTCGCACTGTCCATACTTTTGATTAGTGGTAGATTTCTATTTGCTTAATGGCGTACCAAACCTTGTGGGTTATTCAGTGCCAAAATCATCCTTGAAGAAGAACAGAGTTTACTTGTTTGCATTTTAATGCTAAATCCATTTTTATACAAATGAACAGTTCTATTTTTAAAAAATTCTGTTTATCATGAGTACACAGTTTAATTGTCAAAAACATTTCTATTTCAAGCTATTCAGTCTATTCAAACAGTTCTAATTCAAACAATCTAGTTTATTATAAGTATAGTTTTTGTTTATACAGAGTTAAATCTCAAAACAGTCCTTGTTCAAAAACTTCAGTTTAACCTAGTACACTTTTAATATTAAAAAAGGTCTACTTCAAACAGTTCAGTTTAGCATATCATTTTTATTTGAGCCATATATAGGGCCCTATCATGTGGACTAGGGAGCGATGGCAATTATGGGGTGCTTCGCATTCCCCAAAGCTCCAGGATCACTGAAACCTCACAATCAGATTGTTTTATGTCATATCCAGGACACGTTGTGAGGGTCTTATCCCTCGGTGGAGGTGCTGTCGGTGTATTCTACAGTCCCAGCCGACTGGGCAAAGAACAGTATTGTGATTCTACTTAACTTATAACTGTTGTAGAATAAATGGGTTCAATATATGCCCCCAAGGTTATTCGTACGAAAGTGAAAATCATAGCGTGACTGAAGTTCAAACTCACTTCGCGGTCGCAGTTCTGTACATAACCCTTTCCTTAAGAAGACTCACCCTGTCTAAAAATACGTATCATACGTATTATTATTTATTAGTAACTCATCTATGTATTGCCCGGCTTATTGCTAATTAACTTAGCTGATCAACTCTAATTATCTAAATAAAACATGGTATGTATTCTTGTAAACTTGGTATTTACTCAAGCTTTGTTTCCTCTGGTAAGCATGTTACTCAATGGTAGCCCATCTTAATACAGACATTCTCATCGTTGCTTAACTTCGGTGGTCTGGTGTGCACCAGTTATTTGAGTGTGACTTGACAGTAAACACAATCTTGAAATCTTTGTTACAAACGTTTGTCATTCTCTTTGCGTGTATAATTGTATTTGAATGTTTCTGAACAAAAGCATCTTTTGTTACATCAGAAGGTAATAAAAACGCCGAGAGAAAATAAATAACATCAAGCAAGATTAAAATAATAATAATTGTAATAATAATGAAAATAATAAAGATAATATCAACAACAACACCATTTGATAAAAGGCAAAAAATTCCTTATATATTTTAAGTTTACGGAAAAGTATCCATTACTTTGGCGCTAGTACGCATGCGCAGTTTATGATAATGGCGACGGGTTGTCGTCCATTTTCAATCGAAGTTTTTAGGGCTTAATGGATTACATTTTGAGATCTTTTAGCGGTAGTGTCGTCCTTCAAGCTGACATATCAACCTGCAGTCGATTTCTGTGCTTTTTTGTTCTTAAAAAATGATTATCTTTTGTCATTTGATTTGAAACCTTACGTTATAATTCCATTGTGTACAAGGCAAATGCAGAACATGACATGAAACATACTTAATGCACAAAATATATAACCTATTTACGTCATGACCAACAGAAATTCATATCAAAACAGAAGGCTAAAAAATCACATATACACTTCTTATTAAACACACACACACACACACACATACACACATGTAGAGACAGGTAGCACATCTTTTGCTTTATACACTTTCTCCAAGAGAAAATGTCGGTGGCAATCATAGTTCAAATCCAGATTTCGGCTGTGTGAGTTTATTTCATCCCAATACCTATCTTCATACTGTTACCCATCTCTTCTTCCTTCCCCTATGAATCATAGATAAAATAGTATGCATTTGCGCAAAAGCAGTGAATCATCAACCGAGACAGATGGAGGTGCCCGTGGTATAATGGTTATCGTCGTAGGAAATGAACACGGCGACACGAGTTCAAATCCTGGACGTGACTGATTGCATTTCACGTAGTACTAATACCGTTGGGAAAGGTATGAATCCAATTATTCTCCCTCCAGCTATGGGTAAATAGTAGGACAGACTGGGTTTTTTAACCTGGGAGAGGCAACTAGTCTAGGAGAAGGACAACTCTGATTTCAAACCTGTTAAAACTCCGCTTAAAAATCGACCTTGTGTAATATCCTTCCCGAGCGGAGGGGTTGGTAAATATGATACCGAGACAGATATCAACATGCGACTAGCAAAGGCATGAACAGCTATCGATAGGCTATCGGTCATATGGAAGTCAGACCTGACCGATAAAATAAAACGCACTTTCTTCCACGCAGCGGTTGTGTCGATACTGTTCTATGGATGCACTGCATGGACGCTAACAAAACGTATGGAGAAAAAGCTTGACTGCGGTTATACAGTAATGCTGCGAGCAAGTGACAAAGTATCATCTATAGGGCTACCAACCACCCATCACGAAAAATATCAAAATTGGACGAACCAGACATGTGGGACACTGCTGGAGAAGTAGGGACGAGCTCATAAGTGATGAATCCCTGTGTACCCCATCACATGGACCAGCCAAGCCATGACGCCCAGCTAGAACTTACATACTCTGTGTCGATATGGGATGTAGACCTGAAGACCTGCCGGAAGCAGTGGACGATGTGAAGGGGTGGCGGGAGAGGGTCAGGGATATCTGTGTTGAGGTGTGACATGATGATGATGATGTTATGATCTCCAGAAACTCATTTTAAAAAAGGAAGGCTAAAAACTCACATATACACTCCTTATCACACACACTCACAAACACCCAAACACACGCAGGCTCGCACGAACAGACTCACACACTTCCCCAATTAATCATTGTTGATAAAATATAGGGTGTCACAGTAATCATGGGACCCATGTAATTGCAAATAACTCAACTAATAATAATGTTGTATTCTTTTTTTGTTTCAGATCTGAAAATCGTTTATAATATCAACTATAATATCAACTATTAACCCTTGATTACAATGCATCTGACAAGAGAGAAAAAATTGCATCACTACTTATTAAGACAAAAAAAAAACATTCAAAACTGTCTCAAAATACATGCAACCCATTAATATGACAATGAATTATTATTGAGACAAGAAACTCCGAAGAAACTGCATATTCTGGAAACTGCTATAATAAGAGTTATTGTTGCATATTCATATGCAGATGCATGCATGCATAATCCTAACGACGACACAATAAAGACGAGCGACATAGTTCTCCAAAAAAATATAACTCCCACTTTATTGAAAGGGTTGTGTGTGAGAGGGGGTTGGAGACTGAACCGAACGGCAACATGTTGACCCCCACTCTATTGGCCATAACCGCGTTTCTTTCCCGTTCTCTTGGGTATCTTAACCGGGGGCCTAGGGGCCAGCCTCTCTGGGACCTGTTTCTCATTCCAGCATGTTTTCTCCAACTGCAACTGCTCAATCGGCGGCCTGAGGGCCCACTCTGCTGGGTGCTGGCTTTCTCTACTGCAACTTGTCTCCAACTCATCTGATCTCCAACTGACTGACTTCCTGTCTTTACCCAGGTTATATAATAATTTGACGTTCACTCTTCTTCCTGCGAGCGTCACAATTTTGCACTCATTCTACCCGTCCACGGTCAAGGTTATAATATCCTGATATTGCTCGACCGAATGCACCTGTTATTTACACAGGTGCATTTCCTATTTTGACAGCTTGGCCGGGTCGGAGGTTAATACTCAACATTATAAAAAAATATTTGTTTGATGTCTCTAGTTTAAAGGATCCATTTTTTTACAGGATGTACTTCAAATGTCTGCCATTGCGCTTATCGCTGCAATAAATCATAATCAAATTAATGAGTTGCATATATTTTGAGACACCCTTTCTTAAGTGCTTATGCAAAGAATAATGTCTTTTTTATAAGACATTTTCAACTGTTGCTGAAGCTTTCTATGGCTGAAATTCGTCTCGAATCTTAGATAAGTGTGTATTTACGTAACCCTTCTCCAACATGAAGGCTGTGAGTATGGGTGAATTTTTAAGCCGAGTATATTTATTTTCGAAATCATAAAGTTCCTTTTCTTGAATTTGCTGTCTTCCCAAGGCTAAAGAACTCATTCGATCCTATTATTTTCCCAAAGCTAGGGAGAGAACAAATAGTTTCATGCATTTCCGAAGGTGATCCTATTTACCCAGCCCCTGCGCTCGGGCAGGATATGACACAAGGTCAATTTTTAAGGTGATAGACTGTATACACATGATACTGGATGAAGAAATAACGACATCCAATGAAAATATATACACGTATTGATAAAGCCAATAAAAAGAGGTCAAATTTTTGTTATTGCAAGACGTGTGTATACAAAAAAAAGTTTCTCATTTACCATTGGCAAAGTGGTTAGAGTGTTCACCAATGGCCCGGGTGACCGAGGTTCAATCCCAGGTCGAGTCATACCGAAGACTCAAAAAATGGTATATGATGTCTCCTTAGCTAACATTCAAATTTATAAGGTACGGATCAAGGATTAGTGGAGGAATTCAGTAAAAGAAATAGCGCCCTACCCAGTACCTTGTTGTAAGAGCAATAGAAAAGGAAGCCTTCGTGTGGCCCTGGTCTACAGTTGGCCAACTTATATATAAATATATATAAGTACACTCATATCTTCAAAAATTATTCAGTCTTTAAAATTAGTTATTTCAGATGAAAAAAAATCAATAACAATTTCTTAAAAAAGTGAACAAATATCTAAATGCAGCCATCTAAACAAATTCATATCTCAATAGGAAAGACATTTCAGAAACTAAGATTTAGTACTAACACTTGTCAAAAGGAAAAAGTTTTAACTTTAAATATATATTAATACATAAGTGAATATATTCGAAGAATTAGAACTTTAAATTCAATATTGAGTGTTGATTAACGAGCAAGACTGTGAGGTTGTAGTAACGAGGACCAAAATCAAGTTACGCTGTGGCGTTCTCTTTTGAGCTAATTCCTATGGGAATGTTACGAAACCCCTTATTCCCCTCCAGCTCCGTGTTAAGTAGTACCACTGTTGTTCTTCTACAAGTATGGATTTGGCATTAAATAATACAGAAAGTTTGGTATGCCATTCAGCAACGAAAAGTACCAAAACAATAAATTTTGAATAGGTAAACTTTCAATTCAGCAAGTCAAAAAAATTATTTTAGCCACCTGAAGAGATGAAATAACACACACACACACACACACACACACACACACACATATATATATATATATATATATAATTGGTAAGAACATGCGACCACACACATTCGTATATACCTCCACATACACATGCACATACACACACATGCACGTACACGCACACATGTGCACTTACACACTTATATATATAAGTTGCAAGAAAACGCAAGCACACACACATATACAAACACACACACATATATATATATATATATATAAATGGCATGAACACGCCACAGCACACACACACACACACACACTTAGAAAAACAACCACACACAAACACACTCAGACAGACATATACATATACACACACAAGCACACAAACACGTATGCAATATATAAATGTAAATATGAGTGAACACCATCTATAAAAAAGAAGCACTCCAAATAGATTCGAATAAAATTTACTGCAACAAACAACCGAAGACAAACCCTGAGGATGACCAGCAAAATGGTCAAAAACGATTCGGCTAGTATGGGAGAGTTTTTTACCATCTTGACCCGGGAATAATATATAACGAGAAGACTCGAACATCTTAACTTGAAGACTTTGTAAAGGAAACAATCCATGGTGTTTAAACGAATGTCTTTAGATAACGACTTTCTACCTAATTATTCAATAAATGTATATATATTTATATATATATATATATATATATATATAGTAAGAAAAAAGTTATATATTGCGAGAGATGCGTAAACTTTCGACTAAATTACGAAAAAAAGAAAACGATACTGACTTCTCATTTATCAGATATTTTATCTAATTTATATGAAAATAACTTGAAATTGTATAGTTTTATTCATTATAAAATCCGCCATTGACTTCAATCATGGCCTCCGTCTGACTACGGTATCTCTTGCAAGCCTTTCTTAATCAAATTGGTAAATTCTGCTGTTATCTTTACCGTAAATTCATCTTTTGTTTTGTACAGAGTTTTGCTATTCTTTCCCTTAACCACTGAGCACAGAATAATCAAACAGATTCCAATTTGGTAAGTAAGGTGACCAGTTGTTAGGAGGGATGTAATCGCAGAAATTTTCTGTTTGTAAAGACTGATTTTCTGCTTTTATGATGTGATGCTGAGTTCTGTTACCAGACGTAGTGTCTTTCACACTACGTCTGGTAACAGAACTCAGCATCACACCATACAAGCAGAAAATCAGTCTTTACCAACAGAAAATTTACTGCCATCCTTATGATCTAGGACCTCATAAACTACTCCACCCACTTTGTGTAGAGCTTCGTGTTTAATCTGAGGCCACGTAGGAAGGAAGAGAGATTTTAGCATAATGTCACCATCGCTAGTAATAATCCCAACCATCATGAAGTAAACAGGTGTTCACTTTCTCTCAATATGAATAAGGATCAATCCTCAGATTGAGAGCCAAACACCAAATTTTCGTATGGAAACTTACAGCGTTAACCAACGATATAACTTGCCGTTTCTAAATTTCTGGGGGAGATAATTTTGCCATAGTACTGCTTTCTTCAAAGTCAAAGCTCAATGGTTCTAGTTTACAGCACAGTTCAGAAAAACTGTATATATAGATATATATATAGATATGTGTAGATATATAGAAACAGAAATATATATATATATATATATATATATATATATATATATATATATATATATAAGTTAAAAGAAAAGTTGCTCCACTTTACTTTTGATCTTTAACTTACAATGCTGAGTGCTAAGCACAGGCGGCACCAAGTACCATTTTTTGTGTCTTTATTATGAATCGACCAAGGATTGAACCCCGGTACCCAAGACCATTGGTGAACACTCTGCTCATTAAACCAATCCGTGTGATTAAATAGGACAAACCCTTCGTGGATTCCAATTTAATCTAAGATCCCTTCAACTCTTCGTCTCAGTCTTTTGACTTCTGTAATAATGGTAACCCATGTTAGCTAATTATTGAAAATTTTCGATTACCATATTTTTTCGTCATTATTTCAGTAACTCCTTAACAACTTTTTATAAAAATGATATTCCGCATATATCTCTTATTTTTATTTACGGCTGCTTTGCCCTGTACCCGACGGTATTTTTCTGGGGTTTCATGACATTAGACACGAGTTGAATTAGTTCGACATCACAAGAAGAAATCTTAAGGTCACACGGCTGAATCGTCGTAAATAAGTTAAAAACAATAACGTAGACAAGAAAAATAGTCCACTGATCAGAAAAAAATATGAATAAATAAAATCATTCAAAGAAAATACAGACAAGTAATCACATTGTTTTTCGACAATTTATTTAGTTAAGAGTGATGATCGAAAATTGATTTTTGGTACGCTCTCTCTCTCTCTCTCTTCATATATATAATCAGAGAGAGAGAGAGAGAGAGAGAGAGAGAGAGAGATCACAATGATGTTTCGTAGGAGACAAACGTTAGAATTACAGAGACTAAAAACATAATTTCGTGATGAAAACTCGCCAGACATCTGCTTTACAGACAGCTTACATGAAGTAGTTAAAGTAACAACCCCCTACATGAAAAAAACAAACAAAAGAAAACAACATATATTGTTGTTCTAAATTTATAGTTGGCTTCAGATGTTTGGCGAAAATTCGAAATAAAATCTATCGTCTCTTTTCGTTTTCTTATTTGGGAAAGTGTCCAATATACTGGACTGTGACATCGTGGTCAGTGAATTCGAAATCCCCTTGTACTATTACGTTCAAGTTCGGACTATTGCCCTTGGGAAAGATCCTGACTTCCCTTCTCACCTCGGCGAAGGGTTAAATAGCACGTCTGAACTCCTTCGACAAGGATGGCTGCGGTAATGAGTAACCTACGAAGGTAGATGTGCCATTTTATTAAGAAACAAAACCTTCTGCGATTGCTCTTTTCCTTAGTTTTTCTTTTGCATTCTATTTTACCTTCTAACATTAATAATTCTTATAAACATTAATCATTTTTCTCCCATATGGTCTAGTGATTAGGATTCCTGGCTTTCATCCAGGCGGCCCGGGTTCGATTCCCTGTGTTTGAATGCGTGTTTTTTACACCCCACAAGACACCAACTGTACGGCCACCGGCATCCTATCACGAAAACTATTCAAGTTAGACGAACCAGACATGCAGGACACTGCTGGAGAAGCAGGGACGAACTCATAAGAGATGTACTCTTATGGACCCCCCACACATGGCCGTGCAAAAGCAGGACGACCAGCACGAATATACATTCAGCAGCTGTGTGAGGATACGGGATGTTGTCCTGATGACTAGCCTAGGGCGATGAACGATAGGGAGGAGTGGTGAGAGAGAGTCAGGGATATCCGTGCTACCAGCGCGACATGATGATGATCATGATGTATAACCGTTATATACTTTTATGTATTCTTTTTCAATAGTAATAATTTTCATGTATATATATTCTACTTGTTGATTGGACCCTAACAGGTTATACGAATTCGTATCAGCGGGTGACAGTACACCTCCCAGTTCTGAAGAAGTGAAGCCTTACCATCGGATGAAATTTAGTATGGTACTTAGGGTACACAAGTAACTATAATATTAATAATGATCATGCTTAAACAATTATGGCTTCTTGTATTTATTTATAAAAATAATTTTCAAAAAGAACAAGAGATTGAACTCTAACTGATAGTACCCAATCAGGTCAAAGATGGACTAGGGGTCAATGTCTACAAAGAAGAAATTTTTCATTAATTATATTCTATCATTCAGTTTGTTTGGGGTTTGAACTATTCGGCCCTTAGTTCAGGTGCACAGTCGTTGGGTACAATTTTGCGCTCGAGCGTAAAGGATATGAAAATCACAATTGTTATAATAAACCCCAGATTGGAAATAGAGCTGGAGTGTGAATAACGTCATGTCCGGAAGCGATGGTCCTGAGAATTTGAAGACTTTGAAAAAGAGTCAGTTGGGAGTTGACTTTAGGCCATGTAGACAGACAGTTGGGTTATCTGCCATATAGGCTGATAGAGAAATTGGGGTCCGACCATGAAGTTGAGAAGTTTAATGGTGTTGAAAAGATGGGTTCGACTAGGCAGTTGGAAGGTTGACTTTGGGCCATGTGCGCAGAGATTTGGGTTGTCGGCCCCGATGGCAGACAGTAGAAGTTGAGTTCCGACCATGGTGTTGAGAAGTTGGGGTCCGACCAGGCAGTTGGGAGTTTTTTTAGCATAGTATGATACGAAAGACTTTTTCAGAATTATGTCTCTCTCTTCGTGTCGAAGAAAGTCGAGAAGTTAATAAACTTTCGTACCTGAACAACGGAGTCGCCTGAGTATTTGTATCCGCATCCATTTATTAATGTGTTGTAACACCGTTGTGATTGAGATGTTTATGTGTATATAACACACACAGTTAAGGTTTCATGTATTCGTATTTTATTTTATTTCATTGTCTAAGATTGAAAATTCCAGTTCAGTTCGCTGAGGCTGTAGAATACACCGACTGCATCTCTGCAGAGGGGTAACTCTCCCACAAAGTTTGTTCTGGATATAACATCAGAAAATCTGATCGTGCTCCCATGTCCACTCTGGTTCGGACTAGTAACCCCTGAAATGGTTCTATGTATGGCTCAAATAGAACTGTTTAATATTTTAAAAAAGTGAAAACAAATGATTTATGCTCAATTGAATTGTTAGAAATCGAACTGTTTGATCATGTAACAGTTTGTAAACAAATAACTGATGTATAATTGGATTCTTAGTGATACATACCCATACTTGGAAACATTTAACTATTTGCAAAAGAATAAACTTCGTCTCGTTTAAAATCGTTATCAACAAAATATGTTTCCAAATAATATATGTAATATATATGTATATTGAGGATATGGCATTAAATAATCTACAATGGTTGATATGCAATAAGTTAGTAAGTAAAGTTGGTGATCGTACTTAAGGGTGACCCGAAAACTTTTATCGATAGCTACTACACCAAGTGTTGGGGAGGACGCTACTCCTTTCACAGCATAACTAAGCCAAACCAAACCAAGAATAATAACCATTTTTGCACACATTTAGTTTGTTTTACATATTACAATCCAAGTACTATTGATTTTCAAAGAGTTTATTTTGACCTATCCATTGAAGGTACTCTCACTCTAGGATAGAGAGGAACTGGGAGTAACGGTAATGAAAGTGCAATCCACACTCGGCAGATCTCTGGAACAGGAAATTTATAACCAGATAGAGTTTTTGTGTCCTAACAGAGAGAGCATCGTTTTTTCGGGGGAAGGGGAGTGGAGAGTTCTTTCACCTCTACAGGAGTTGAACTTAGAGTATTCTAGGCCTTGCTAACGGGCCTGTTCAGAAATGGTTAGATAGATATATTTACATAAATCGGTAACTAGATAGATATAAGGTTTTTGAGACGACCTTCTTACATTGTCTTACAAGATATCCTCTTTTCGGATTTTGCTCGTTAAGGAAGTGTTCTTGTTAAATCACTCGACCTCATTGTTACCTGTGGTGCTTTTACTTAAAAAAAAAAAGAATCAGAAAGAACGTTGAAAATGTGCTTCTGCTAATGAACATGAATTCTGATCCTTGCTATCCCAAATTTTTGGCTTCATAATGTTCTCTCGCCTCCAGGGAAAGGTTAGCATTTGACCTTCGCAATGTAGAATTTTATTCCATCTCATAATACTTTAATACCGGCTTGAACATAGACTGTATTAAAAGTAAGTCACCTTCATATCAAAATATGACATTTTCTTTATATATAGTGTCGTCAAAAATCATTATCCCACCGTTTTTTTTTATCATTTTTATACGCAATAAGGTTTCACATCTAAAGGGATGGAGTTCTAAACAAGGAGAAAAAGTGACAGTAGGTTTCCATATGATCCAGATACTTAGCAAGATTTTTTAATGTTGTTTGTAGTCCTCCAACCAGGATCGGTGCAACCGTAACTTTCGTTATTCAGAGTTTCCTCATTTCTCTCGAGTGGTTTGATATTCAGTATGTTAGTTTTTTCTAAATCTGCTAAAGGAATATTTTTGTTGCGTTTTCCTCTCTTAGGATATTTTTTAGGTCTTGCTTTCTGGTTTGGAGTAGATGGTCTGTTTGATTTGGTTTGGTTTGGTTTTATAGGATATCAACCATTGAGAGTTATTTAATGCCGAATCCTCTTCAAATACACACACACACACACACACACACACACACACACACACACACATATAAGTAAGTAAAGTTAGCGACCATAGTCGAGGGTGACCCTTTTCGATAGCTACTACACCAAGGTGTAGGGGAGGGCGCTACTCCATTCCCTGGATTGCTCCACTTTACCCTTGAACCGTACCTTATAATGCTGAGTGTTAAGCAAGGTGGTATCAAGTTCCATTTTTAAAGTCTTTGGTATGACTCGACCTGGGATTGAACCCAGGTCTCCCGGGCCATTGGCGAACACTCTAACCGCTGGGCCAATGTCACACACACATATATATATATATATATATATAATTTGGCTTGGTTAGGTTGGTTTGGTTTTATGGCATATCAACAATTGTAGGTTATTAAATGCCAAATCCTCTTAATACACACACACACACACACACACACACACACATATATATATAAATATATATATGATTTGGTTATTTATTGCAGGTTATTTAATGCCAAATACTTTTTATACATATCTATTTAATATTTATGATTTGGTCTGGTTGGGTTTTGTGGCATATCAACTATTGTAGGCTATTTTATTCCACATCCGTTTTATACATATACAAACATACGGGTCATCCATTTATACATACATTAAATGTACATGATTTGAAATCATAAGTAAACAAAGTTTGATTTTTCCAAGTATTGTTATATATCACTAACATTTCAATAAAATATCAGTTATCTGTTTACACACTGTTAAATGAACAAACAGATTTATTTCTAACAATTTAATTTAGCATAAGTCCTTTGTTTGAACTCACTTTTGACCCGTAGATAGGATTATTTTATGTGCTACCACTCTGGGTCAGGTGGACCTGGCAACGATAGCAATGAAAGAGTACCCCACATTCCCCAAAACTCCAGCATTACTGGAGCCTCACAGTCTGATTGTTTAGTGTCATATCTCGGACTCTCATTGCAGAGATACAGTCGGTGTGTTATACAGTATTCGTATGAATGTACAAACCTGTGTAGTATAATTGCCGAAGGATTTCGTTTTATATATCTTGCCTTTCTGTTTAGTTAGGCTGAGAACCTTTCGCTTAGCGCATGGATTAGTTAGGTGCAACATTAACGCAGGCGTTCACGCGCGCACGGAGAGGATGTGTCTTTCAGAGATGTCAAAATAAAAATCCCCGATAGGAAATGGACCAGGGTATTTGGGTGACGTCATGCACTGGAAGAGTGGGCTCAGATTTGGGAAAAAGCAGTTAGTTGAGTTCTCGCCTCGGAAGAAGAAGGTTGACTTTCAGAGCTGGGCGAGGCCAGACTACTTGCTGGTTGGGTTGAGAACTGGCGATGTAAAAACACTCAGCATAGTGTCTCTCTCTTCTCATGCTGAAAAACATTTAAACTCAAAAAGGTGAATAAAAGTTTCGTACCGGAACCAATTTCGTGTTTTTAGATTCCCTATGTCTATTTCACATATCCGTATCATGGGTATGTAACACCTGTCGATAAATTTTAAAATACATTCTGGGAACGACACTAAATTGTATCTCGTAGAAAATTGGAATAATTTTTCAACAGATCAATTTAACACATAGATTTAGCCCTAAAAAGTTATAACACACCAGATCAGAGTGGACCGAAGAGTAATTACAAAATGAGCTATTTTAAACCCCGGTAGAGCTATTCCTTTTAGAAAGGAATGAAAGACTTCATCTCCCGATGTTACATAGCCATACAGAATATGTGAAATGTACATAGAATGTTCATAACTCATATATAGATAACATAGGAATCCCGAAACACAAAAAACACTTACGACTTCTTAGTTCAGGTACGAAACTTTTTATTACCTTTGAGTTAAATGGTTTTTCGACATAAAGAGAGAGATACATAATCTTTCTATGCTGACTTTTCCATCTGCCCCGCACCACGCGCGGCATCCCACTGCAAACTACTGGTCTGATCTCGGCGAGCCTCGAAAGTCAACCGTCTTCTTCGGACGCTAAAACTCAACTGACTTTTTCCGAATCTCAAAAATCCTCAGCCCACGCTTCTGGTGCGTGAGGTCACTCAAATCCCTGGTCTCATTCCTATCTGGGAATTTTATTTTGACATCACTGAATGACACATCCTCCCCGTGCGCACGTGAACACCTTCACCCATGTTGCACCTAACTAACCCATGCGCTAAGCGAAAGGTTCTCAGCCTAACTTAACCGAAAGGCAAGATATATAAAACGAAATCCCTCGGCCATTATATTACACCGAGCTAGATAATATATATATATTACTAATGTTCATTTTTTTTAAATCACACTTTTTATGTTAACGATAATCTATTTTCATGCAATACAAAGGATTTGAGTGTTCCTCTTTAATGATAAAAAAGGGAACATTTGTATTTATCCTACGAACTGGACCCTTCCAGGTACAACCTCTCCAGATCAAAGTGGATCAGGGAGCCGTGGCAATGAAGAGGTAATCAAAATAACTCAGATTTACGCTAGAATAATTCTGTTTTAGCATCGTTTAATAATCAGTCCGATTATTTGTAATTAATTTTATTTTTTCTTAAATCATATAAACCATTATTTCAAGAGGAACGTCATACAATCAAAACAGATACCATTAGGTATTATTATCAGTGTGACACGATGCGTAGCAATTCGTTTCTGTTTTTGTTGGCGCCAATCAGACGATCTCTTTGTCTGTTTTGGCACGACACCCACACAAAGGGCTTGAAGGCGAGATCTCCAGCGTGACCGGAAGTGGAGGAGGGAGGTAAGGTCCGAGAGAAGACAAAGAGGGCAGTTGACAGAGCAGGGAAGAAGAGACCAATCGGCTTGAGATAGCTGTCCAGAGAATGAGACAGTCAGCTGAAGGAAGATGAAAGCAAGGCAGAGAAGAGAGTCAACAGAAGTCAGAAGGGCGACTGCTAAGACCTGTTGACCTTCAGAGGCCGGGTTAACCAACGCGAGATGTCAGCATTGTTTGTGGTTTTTGTAGAAGTTTCGCGCAAAATACACGCCTGCGATAGTCTACAAATGCACAGAGAGCTGCACAAAAGTGTAATAAATTCCCTTTCTTGCGCTTGGAGCTGACCCAATTCCGTGTTTGCTCGTTTGTCCTTTTCTCCCACCCTCTCGGTTGTGTTTTGTGTGGCCGTAAAGAAATATGTAATATCCCTGGTCTGAAACCACTCGATAAATCATTGGCTATGAGTAGTTTGGTTCAAGGAAGCTAAGATAGTGGGAGTCGGTCGGCCAAGGGGTATTATCACATCACAGCGGATATCATTAGGTATTATTTATTAGCAAGATCTGTGGCATTTAAACTCTGTTATAAAAATTCTACGATTTCTCGGAAACAAAAAAAAAACATGAATATACATAATGTGTGTACTCTTCTTTATGCAACAAAATATTCATAGATTTCATTTCATGATTGTAAAGTTTGGTAATAAATAATATCTAATACTGCTCGTTTTCACTAGATAATATTCCAAAAGAAATTATAAACTCCAGCTTTATATGGCATGAAATAAAACTTAATAGTGAAGAAATTGGTAGGAATGTGCTTATTCATGGAAGGAAGTGTGTTCTTTGTGCGTGTATGTATATGAGTGTGTGTGGATATATATATATATATATATATATGTAGAGAAAGTGAGAGAAAGGAAGAGAAAGAGATTTTAGCTGATATTTTACTGTGACTTGAATATTTTTAACGTTCTTTTCTTCATTTTAACTACTGAGCTCTGCCATCTTCTGCCAGGTAATTAGTTTTCTCAGCGTTCAATCTGGTCTTGGTGACCTAAAACCTTTAAGCGGACCGCGGTTCTCTTTTCTACTTTGATCTTGAATCAAATCAAAGCTTCTTTTGACCAATCGTTTGACTCGAATCCGTCAGCAAGGTTGAACTGCAATTTTCGGAGCAGTCTACACATTCGACAATCAAAACAAAAGAGATTTAATGCCCGCAATGAAACCCATTCCCGTTCTTTTCAAATTCTGAGCCGTCTGGGTTAGCGCCCGGGTCGTTTAAAATCAAATAAATCGATAGACTGAATGGTTGTCAGTCTATAGCTTTTCTTGAATAAATCAATTACATCAAGAAGGCGTTCATATCTTCAGACTTCGAAGATTCGAGTGTGGATTTTGGTTGAAGAATGCACTTTAGCAACGAATCGAGTCACTCGTTCAGGAAAACAAACTGGAGATTATTTGAAATTGGTTTGTTGACCAAAGTAGACGTCAAGGAGGTAACGAAATGAATTTGACAATACTAGTTCAAACCCTAGAGGAGCATGTCGTGTTTCAATTCACGGAAATGCCTTTTGGAAAGAGACGAATCTTTCTTTTCTTCTATCAAGTACAGACTGGGATCGTTAGGAGAAAGAAAACCGATTTCAAGTCAACTATTCTCCCCTTAAAAATTGCCCGAGTCAGAGGTGTAGGTTTGTTTGAATAACTGATTGATATTATTGACATGTTAACCCATTTAAGTTTATTTTATGACATAAGCTAGGGAATCACGTTCTTTGTACTTTCATATTTTTTTAAAAAAGTTGTTTATTTTTCATTTATTTATTGTTGTTTATTGGACATGATCCTTTGGTATACAAAAAGATTAAACAGATCTATTTCCCTATTGATGCAAACCAAACCAGTATTACCACTCCGGGTCTTAGTGGACCTGGAAGTATTAGTAATATAGGAGTACTCTCGCTTCAGAACTGGAGTCGCAACATCCGATCCAGTTTAGTGTCATACCCTGGTCACTTCTTCGGAGGGCTTATTAATCAGGTGGGGACTCAGTCACCGTATTTAAAGCCTCATTGACAGAGCAGAGAGGCGATGGTTTAACACCTCCACCAGCAATGCGTGAATAGTTCGGTTCGCTTGGCATTTTAGACTTGCTAAGGCAACTCATGTATAAAAAGAAAGCATTGTCATTTCAAAGCCACATGGGTTTTATACTAGGCACTGAACATCGTAAAAACCAACACAATTTTTCAAGAAAACAAATAATAATCACGTTTGGTTTGGTTTGGTTTTATAACACATCAACCATTGTAGGTTATTAATGCTAAATCCATTTTTATAAATATTAACAGTTCTATTTCAAACAATTCAGTTTAGGCTTAGAACACAGTTCCAATGTCAAAAAACAGTTCTATTTCAAACAATTCAGTAAAGCATACAAAAAAGTTATATTTCAAACAATTTATTTTACATAACAAAAACAGTTTTCTTTCAAACAATTCAGTTTAGCATCCAAAAAACAGTTCTATTTTAAACATTTCAGTTTTATATAGATATACAGTTTCAATGTCAAGAACACGGTTCTCTTTTCAAACAATTCAGTTTGACATAAGTACACAGCTTAGTTCTTTTTGACCCATTGATAGGACCCTATCAGGTGTTACCACTCTGGGCCAGAATCGACCTGGAAATTATGGTAATGAAAGAAATAAAGATCAGATTGTCAGCGTCCTCTTCTCTCAAAAAAATACAGGGAGAAGTGGATAGAAGAAGCTAACAAACAGAACGATAAGAAAGCTGATGAATCTCTTTGGTTTTTTCTCGAAATATACAAAATCCAGCTGTTTTTTTTTTTTTTGTTCTCATTGATTTTTCGTGAAATAATTCTTACTTACTCTATTTGCATAAATTAGTAAATTAATTTGGTCGACTGTACTCGAGGGCAACTCGAAGGCTCCCATTTCGATAGCTATTATACCGAGGTGTAGGGTAAGGCGCTATTTCTTTTCCTGTATTGCTTAACTTACCCTTGACCCCTACCCTATAATGCTGACTGTTAAGCAAGGAAGCTTCATGGACTATTTTTCGAGTCTTTGGTATGACTCAACCAGGAACTGAACCTCAGTCTCCTGGACCATTGGTAAACACTTTAACCATTACGATGATTGTTGAAAAGAGACAAATGCGTTGTATAAAGCTGTGCTCGTGGTATAATGGTTAGCGTCGTAAGAAATGGACACGGCGACTCGAGTTCAAAACCTGGACGAGACTGATTGCATTTCACATTGCATTACTACCCTAGGGAAAAGTATGAATCTAATCATTCTAGCTCCAGCTATGGGTAAATAGTAGGGCAGAATAGGTTCTTCAGCCTTGGTGAGGCAACTAGTCAAGGCAAAAGGAAAACTCTGAATTCAAACCTGTTAAACTCCACTTAAAAAAATGACCTTGTGTCATATCCTTCCCGAGCGGTGGGGTTGGTAGATATGTATAAAGCTGTTTCCTGTTTATCATTGTTGTTATCTATTCTTAATTCTTCACACAGACAATTAAAGCTGTTAAGTTAAATATTTACAAGACAAAAGAAATTTACATATAATGAAAGCAGAGCAATTTGAACAATTACACAAGGTTGCAAATTTTTTTTTTCTTGAGTAGAAAGTGTTTTTGCCAATTGCTTACCTTTAGAATATGTGTTTACCCAAACTTTACGCCAGGAGAGGGATTCCATACAAGGTCAATATTTTTGCGAAGTACAGTTGCTTCGTGGCCAGAATTTTTCTTCTCCAACATTGGTTGTCTTATTAGGACTAAAGAATCTAGTCTGACCTACTGCTTACCCATAGGAAGAGAAAGATCAAAGAGGTCCATGCTTTCTCTGAGGGAATAAGCGTGAATGTGAAATGCAATCAGTTTCGTCTAGGATTTGACTCGCGTCATCAATTCTATTTTTTTACTGATACGCTAAACCTGTCTCCATTAGTTTGTTAGGTCTGGAGTAAATCACGAAAATATCTTTCTCTTGATCGCGGGCTATATTTGGAGGTTGATACATAATAGTGTTGCAAAAAATATTCAATGAAAGAAAACGACTTCAAACTGGTAAAGGAAAGAAGCAGAAGATACACCACACAAACTATTACACACACTGCCTACGCCGATGATATATCGCTTCAACTAAATTCAACCACCCAAGCCGAATCCCAGCTACATAGTCTGGAATAATCAGCTGATGGCATAGGCCACCATGTGAACACAGACAAAATAGAATACATGTGCTTTAATCAAAGAGGCGACATCTCCACACTAAAAGGTGGTCCTTTGAAACTAATGGACATATTCACCTACCTCGGAAGCAGTATCTCATCAACCAAAAATGATATCAATACGTGACTAGCAAAGGCATGGACAGCTGTCGATATGCTTTTGGCCATTTGGAAGTCAGACGTGACCGATAAAATAAAACGCAGTTTTTTTTTTCCCAAACAGTTGTCGTATCAATACTGGCGTGTGGATGCACTACATGGACGCTGACGTATGGGGAAAACGATTGACGGCAAATACACATACTGCAAGCTCTATTGAACCAGTCCTGGCGGACCAACCCCACAAACTAGCAGCTATACGGCCAACTATCACCCATCACGAAAACCATCCAACCAGACATATGGGACACTGCTGGAGAAGTAAGGACGAACTCATCAGCGATGTACTCCAGTGGGCCCCTTCACATGGACGAGCAAATGTCGGACGTCCAGCAAGAACCTATCAACAACAGCTCTGTGCCGATACAGAATGTAGTTTGGACGATCTGCCTGGAGCGATCGACGATAGGGAAGAGTGGCGAGAGAGCGTCAGGGTAATCTGTGATAGCAACGTGACAGGATGATGATCATGACTTTCTTCTAGATATATTTGTTCATTATTTGATAAAACTATTTGAAATACAATAGTCTCATATTTTATTCAGAACAAATGTAAATGTTATGGTGCCAATTTGGCCCCTTTTTACATAGAAAATAGGTTAATTTTCCTTAATTGTGCACGCTGCATACAAAGCCCAAATTTGAATGGAATAATGGCCATTTCCAATAATTTGCATCAGAAGCAATTAAGAAATAAAACACTCTTTCCAAAAACAAAATCAGAGAGGCATGAAGTTATTACATACAATTACAAATTTAGAATGTAAGCACTTGTATACTAACAGGAAAAAGTCTAACATTTATCGTATAAAAAGTAATTGCTTCTTTTTAAACAGGACAAAATCGAATAAATAATTATTGATTATGTATCTCTCTGGGGTTCATTCTCATAGACAAGTCAGTGTTGGCCGATGAGCAACGTCATAGTTGGATCATTAAGTTTCCAGACTTTTTTTCGTATGGGCACTTCTATTGATAGTACACACATGAAACTATAGTCCCCTTCGAAGTAATCTCCTACAGCTGCAATGCGCTTGTTGTGCCGTTCCAACAACTTCTGGAAGGCCCCATAGAAGTCCTCTTGTGTGAGCGTGTCAATGATCTTCGTCACAGCCTCTTTAATCGCATCAATTGTCTCATAACGACAGCTTCTGAGCTTAGGGAATAAGCAAAAGTCACAGGGAGCAAGGTCTGGACTGTAGGGAGGCTGAGGAACTGTCTTGATGCCCATCTTGGTCAAATAGTCTGTGACAAGGATGGAGTTGTGGACCGGTGTATTGTCCTGGTGGAAATGGCACTGACCCGATTTGAAGAGTGCTGGATATATCACACATTTACAATTGGCTTAATCGAAATATTTCGTTCTTTATTCACGGAAGAATTTGATGAAACGGGATATGCCTGAAACCCTGATTTCTCAATCCGTCCACTTCATTTCATTTTTCTTTTTCTCAAAAAGCTCTCCCACCTCTTATTTCCCTCTTTTGCACTGAAATTTATCTACTTCTGTCTGGTCATGCCACCTAGCTTTGACCATCTACGCAAACGGTCACAGTTTAAACCAATAACCCCTACACCCATCACTCACACCTATATCTACCTCCTTCCCTGTTCTTCATTATCGTTTCTGTTGCAATAATGAATTATTGCAACAATTTTGAAAATCTTAAGTTTATTTAAGAAAAATATATTCTAGTTACTTAAAAAAAACAGTTTGATTTTGTAAAAAAAAACCACTATGGATATATTGTTTTTTTTCTAGGTTTGCATTTTTCTCTTCTTAATTCTAACACGATTCAATTTTCAAGGTGTATTCTATTTTTATATAATGAATTTAAATTTTAAAATAAACACTTTAGGTTCTTTAGGGAGGGAGACTCAATAGTTTGAATAGTGGGGTTTCAAAGTAAATAAAGTTAGTGACCCAACGGCTTCCTTTTCAGTAGCTACTACACCAAGGTGTACGTTAGGGAACTACTCCTTTCCCTGGATTGCTCCACTTTACCCTTGATACTTGCTTTATATTGCGGAGAGCTAATCATGGATGTATCAAGTACCATTTTTAAAATTTTTGGTATGACTCGACCTGAGATTGAACCCCGGTCTCCCGGACCACTGGCGAACACTCAACCTACTAGATCAATGAGCCGGTAAGAACCTATAATATTCCAGAAAGAGGGTTCAAATGTTCGGAGAATAGTATTTGAGATATATTCCTACAGTGAAAAGCAATTTTAAGACATCTTATTGAATAGATAGATTAAATTTGACAACGAACTATTTGGTCTGAAGAAGTTCTTCCGCGAATAAAAACGAAATATTACAGATAAACCCGTCGTAAGTGTTTGATTCAACCTATTTTCCTCTTATTTTACTATATATATATATATATATATTGATCATAAAAAGAATAGGAAAACAAGCAGATATTTTAGTATTTGAACCAAGGCCAGTAAAAATAATATCTGATTATCTGATTCAGTGTTTTCAGGTACTAAGGCCACTCAGCATTTTGAATAGCCAAAAACATGTGCCTAATCTAAAAACAGATGAAAAAGAACAAAAATCTAAGAACTTCAGACGTAAAGAAGATTACTATTTTCAACACTGCCAACATTTCCGAACATGCATTTTAGGGTAAAAAATTCCATCTTTTGTTAACATTGACAGGAATCTATTGGTATAAAAGCTTTCTTAACGTTGTTTTATATTTTCAAAAAATCATAAAAGGTACGAATTTAAGATGGCAGAAAAAGTTTTCATAGTACAGAATTTTATAATCAAAATTGTTTGCTTCCTAACTTCCCACATCTCTCACTGTATCAATCCATCTGTTTATTTCACTCTACATATTTATCTATAACTGTCTTACACGCACATATACACACACATATGTATACAGGTATGTATACAAGGTAGGGCAAAAAGTGTTTTTCGTCTTTCAAGCTATTTTGTTTATATATATATATATATATATATATATAGGAGGTGTATTCAATAAGATTCCAGACTTTGTTTTGTACAGGCATTTAAAATTACCGTAGACTTATGAAAATTCAGTATGTTATTGTTATACATATTATGAGATGACTGGTCAATATTTATGATTTCAAGTTCAATTGAACAGCTACAGCAGCAATTGTAATACACCCTACTAAAGCCGGATTGTCACAGCTGGTGAATTTCAAAAATGAAATCTGGATTTTAGAAGAACGATATGCAATAAAATTCTGTTTTAGACTTGGAAAAAATGCCCTTCGATGAAAGGGGGATCAACTGCTATGACACAGAGACCAAGAGACAGAAGTCCCACTGGAAGCATGCTGGCTCTCCCAGACCCAAGAAGGCCAAACAGAGCAAATCCACCCACAAACTTTTAATGATCCCTTTTTTTTACAGCACTGGCATGATCTACATGCACTGGGTTCCAACTGGACAGTCAACAAGGAATACTATGTTGATGTTTTAAGGGAGTTCAGGAAGAGATTCCCTCGGAAGAGGCCAGCAGTCTTCAAATCGAGTCAGTGGCATTTCCACCAGGACAATACACTGGTCCACAACTTCATCCTGTCACAGATTATTTGACCAAGATTGTTATCAAGACAATTCCACACCCTCCCTATAGTCCAGACCTTGCTCCCTGTGACTTTCAGTTATTCTCTAAGCTCAGAGGCTGCCGTTATAAGACAATTGATGATATTAAAGGGGCTGTGACGAAAGTCATTGACACGCTCACACAAGCGGACTTCCATGGGGCCTTGCAGAAATTATTGGAACGCTACAACAAGTGCATTGCAGCTGTAGGAGATTTCTTCGAAGGGGACTAGAGTTTCATGTGTGTACTATCAATAAAAGTGCCCATACGAAAAAATTCTAGAAACTTAATGATCCTCGTATATATATATATATATATATATATATATATATATATATATATAATGCCATTATAAATGAATTTCAGCATTTCGTTTTTGTGAATTTTATTTTCAGATGGTGAACAATTTCAATAGAGAATTACAGCTCGTCCAGAAATAGAAAGGTTATAATAAAATCAACTTTTAAAGATTTATACTTCAAATTTTTACATTAAAAAGAAAAGTTTTTAAATCTAACTTCATAAAATATTCTTTAGTTGTAATCTCTTAATAATATTCGGTGATATACCGAAATAATAATTTGATAAGATAGTCTTCGTTTTTAGATCTTAATTTATCTCCCCTTTTTTTTTTTTAAACTTAAAACCTATTTTATTATGATTTGACGATTCAAAATTTTTTCAATGCTTCTCAATTTATCAATTAAGAACATAATCATTTATTTAATTATATTTTAGAATATCATATTTTACGATTATAATTGTCTTTTGTCTGTTAAGTAATCCTATTTATCATTATTTTATTATTTTCCATAATAGATAGATCGCTTTTGAGAGATACGGAAACACACACACTCATGCACACACAAACACACACACACACATATCAAGAAAAATAGGCAGATGAAGAAGAGAGAGAGAGAGAGAGAGAGAGAGAGAGAGAGAGAGAGAGAGAGAGAGGATGTATTTGCTACATTTTACCAGGTTATAATTTAGTCAAATGAATCTGTAGACCATCGAGAAGCAAGTCATCCAAACGAAACTTTTCGGTGATTTTTTATGTAAGTTTTTATCCTTGTCTAAATTTGCCTATACACATGCGTGTTATAATTCAAGGTGACTAAACAGTAGACACAGATTGGTCGGAAAGAATTTTTTTTATTTAAAAAAACAACAGGCCAATATTATAAGCTAGGGAAGTGTAATAATATACGTTGAGAGTACGTACACTTAATTCTATTCATAATATAAGTTTTTGACCATAATTTTATCTGTATTCTATTTAATCGAGATCTCTGGCGAAAGCTGTCTATCTGTTTTTCCGATTTTCTTTCCTATTCCGTCGATTTTCATTCCCAAATTTTCCTCTCTTTCTCTCTCTCTCTCTCTCTCTCTCTCTCTCTCTCTCTCTCTCAACACACACACACACACACACACACACAAAGAAAAACAAAAACCCACCCACAAACACAGAGAGAGAGAGAGAGATACTTACAAAGACACACTTGCTCATATAAACACACACACATACAAATGCACTCACATACACGCAAAACACAAGCATACAAAATCACACATGCAAACACATACACAAAAACATATATGAACATAAACACTCATACGTAAGCCCACGCATACATACATACATACATACCCAAACATAAACTCGCACACAGACATACTCATCCAAATACATACACAAACACACGTCACACTTCCAAACATACACAAACACCCAAACCACATACACGTACTCAAACACACACTCAAATACGCACAAATAATCACACACGTTTACACATACACACATGAACACACAAGCACACACGCAAACACACATAAACTCACATACACACACATATGTGTGGGGGTGCGATCGTGTCTTTGTATTTGAGAGTGAGTGTTGTATACAAGTATCTCATTTAGAAAAAAATGTCTGCATATTTTTTAATTATTAACTTGATATTTTCATCGATTTAAACATCTGTTTTCACACAGTGGTCATTCTCAGAGCTTTTTTTTTCTGTTTTTTTTATTCTCGTTTCCATGGTGCTGATGCTAGTCACAATATTCATGGCCAAACCCTCGGTTCTGCCGACAACACTGAATCAATTTGAAAATATGAAATTAAAGAAAACCAACATGGCGCCAAGATAATGTCTCATTTTCTACACATTATATTGATTCTTTTTTTGCTGCGAGCCATTGAATTAGCCAATGGGTGGCTGGCGCCACTGTCCTTGTATGTCATCGTCATTTCGATTTGCCTGAGGCTAAAGAAAAAGGAATAAAATACAAATTGTCCTGGTGAGATTTTTGATGTTATTAATCGTAGTACCAGCAACGACAATTGAAGGATTTAAAATTGTCGATTGTGTTCTAATAATAATAATAAACTAATTGCTCTCATAATGACGATATTAATATATACATTAAAATCTTTCTTTGTAACTGTGTACCTATCATATGTGTGCGTCTCTCACTGTTACTATGTCAGACTGATAATGTAGAACTGGCTGGACATTATAGAGAGAAAAAAAGCGTTTGAGGGAAAATATGGTAGCAAAGAGAAAAAGGTATTTAAGTGAAGAGGGAAAGAAAGAAACAAAAAAAAAACCAAAGAATCAAAAACTAAGACAAAACCGTCGAACGCTTACTCGAAGAGATAAAAGCAGTTTTAAATAAAAAGAAAAATAGAAATCAGCCATGTTTTATCTCAAAAGTTGGTTTAAGTGAAAGACAAAAGAGAATGATTGGAGAATGGGTTTTAACATGTCAACCCGTTTAGATATGTTTTATGCTTAAAGTTGAGGAAATAGCATTTATTGAATATCTACGTTAACACTGATGTATAGTCGTTCTTTGGAGATTTTTTTTGCACGCAATATTAAATGATATCAAGAGTTCCAATCTAATTAAAAAAAAACATATAAAATTATATGATATCAATTATTACAATCAAATACAAAAGAAATATACAAAATTATACATCAACTGTTCTTATCTAATACAGCTATATGATATCAACTCATCATCATCATGTCGTGCTGGTAGCACGGATATCCCTGACCCTCTCTCGCCAATTTTCCCTATCGTTCATCGCCTCAGGCAGGTCTTCTGGACAACATCCCGTATCCTCACATAGTTGCTGAATGTATATTCGTGCTGGTCGTCTTGCTTTTGCACGGCCATGTGTGGGGTCCATAAGAGTACATCACTTATGAGTTCGTCTCTGATTCTCCAGCGGTGTCCCGCATGTCTGGTTCGTCTAACTTGAATAGTTTTCGTGATAGGAGGCAGGTGGCCGTACAGTTGGTATCTTGTGGAGTGTTGCCGCCAGGACTTGTTCAAGATTGCCTGCAGCATTCTTGTGTAATTGCCGTCTAGCTTCTTCTCCAGCCGTTTTGTTAGAGTCCACGTAGTGCATCCATATAGCAGTATCGATGCGACCGCTGCCTGGAAGAAACTGCGTTTGATTTTATCGGTTAGGTCTGATTTCCATATAATCGATAGCCTATTGATAGCTGTCCATGCTTTCGTTAACCTTGTGTCGATCTCCTTTTCGGTTGATGCGACGCTGCTTCGTAGGTAAGTGAATTTGTCTACGAGTTTAAGCGGGATATCAACTAATCTTATCAAATACAAGAAAAAAATTATACCGAATTATGATATCGAATATTCCTTTCTAATACAGTAATGCGAGAGAAACTATTCCTATCTAATACAAAAAACAATCATATGATATCAAAGATTTTTATCTAATAAAAAAAATCATACACATTTATATGGTATAGAATATTCGTATTTAATACAAAATAGAATATATAGATTTATACGATATCAATTGTTCCTATGTTAGCAAGTAAAGTTGGCGACCGTAGTCGAGGATGTCCTGATGGCCCCCTTTTCAATAGCTACGATATCAATGTGTAGGGGAGGTTGCTACTCCTTTCCATAGATTGCTTGATACGTACCTTATAATGCTGAGTGTTAAGCAAAGAGGTATCAATTACCATTTTTAAAGTCTTTGGTATGACGCGACCTGGGATTGAACCCCGGTCTCCCCGGCCATTGCCGAACACTCTACCCATTAGATCAATGAGCCAGTTTTTATCAAATCTGGCTACGTAATATAAAAATATACACAATCATATGATATCCATATTTACCAATCCCTGCGCTCGTGCAGGATATTCACAAGGTCAATTTTAAGCGGAGTTTAACAAGTTTGAATTCAGAGTTTTCCTTCTTTTAGTCTAGTTGCCTCACCAAGGATGAAGAACACAGTCTGCCCAACTATTTCCCAATAGCTGGAGGGAGAATAATTGGATTCATACCTTTCCAAAAGGTATTAGTGCAATGTGAAATCCTATCAGCCTCATCCAGGATTTGACCTCGTGTCACCGTGATCATTTCTAACGACGATAATGATTACAGCACGGGCACTTCCCAATCATATGATATCAAATATTCCTACGTAATACAGTTTTACTATATCAACTATTCTGATTTAATACAAAAAAAAATATACATAATTATATGATATCAAGTATTTATATCTAGTACAGTTCTATGATATACACTATTTCGATCAAAGAAGACATTACACGGTGTCAACTATTTCAAATTCTTTAAATTTTAAAACCAATCCTTTTGATAATAGATAACACCTAAAAAAGGTACAATCATTTCAGGTCTATGTTGACCTGGAAATAATGGCCATGAAAAAGTACTCCCTACTCCCCTGAGCTAGAGAGAAAGAGCTTCTCCATCAGCGATTTATTTTCATTACTCGCAAACCCCAATTTTGGAGTAGCGGTGTTACCCCATCGACAGGAAGGATAAAAATGAAGTGTTAAAAATTGAAAAGAAGAAAGAAAACCGATAGATAAGAAAATGAATAAAGAAATCACGAAAAGAAGGAAGAAAGTTGGTTGTGTTTAATAGCATATCAACCCTTATAGGTTGTTTTATGCCAAATCGTCTCTATATGGATATTTTAAGTATATGATTTGTTAGCGAATAGTTTGTATTTAACATTTCTTAAACGTGCCTGTAAGAATCCTTGTCACCATTTTGATATTTTGTTCACATAATCCAGTGTTGATAATCCTAGTCAAGAGATTTCCTCCGATGCTAAAATCCCCCAAAAATGATCTTCCTGGCAGAAAGATCAACTCGTAATTGAAGTGGGTTTTTGATGTTTGGTTTGGTTTAATTTATGGCATATCAACCAGTTTTGGTTATTCTATGCAAAATATGTTTTTATGCGTATAAACAGTTCTATTTCAAACAATTCAAGTACAGTTTTTCATTGCCCACAGTTAAACGTAAAAACTATATTCCAAGAAATTCAGTTTAACATAGATACACAGTTTAAATGTAAAAAAAAAGTTCCATTTCAAATAATTGACTTTAGCATTCGTACAAAGTTTAGTTCTATTTGATCCATAGATAGAACATATCAGGCACTACTTCTACGGGTCAGAATAGACCTGGGAGCGATGCCAATAAAGGGGTTCTCCGCATTCCCCAAAGCTCCATCGTAACTGGAAATTTACAATCGAATTGCTTAATTTCATATCCAGGACACTCGTTGGGGGAGTCTTACTTCTCGGCAGAGACAGCTGTTCGTGTACTCTAAAGCCCTAACCGACAGGGCCAGAGGGTATTTGAGAACGGTTGGAACCGATCTTAAATGATTTCAGTTGTTCTCTCTGATTGGCCAATTTTAACAGTGCTGCCTGCTGTTGTCGCAAAAGTTCATATGTAAAAATTACGATTTTGCTTACATCTTATGCCAAAGATGCTCGCTTTAATAAGATATACGAAAAATCGTAATTTCTATTAACGAACCTCGATGCACTTTCGCCGGCTGTGTTCTCTGTTGCACCTGGTGCCGCCTTTTACCGTTCGTGAGGCGCTAAAGTAATTGAATATAGTAGGGACATTCTAAAAGAGCTTGAGTTAGTTTGTTTGCAAAGAGTTAAATATTCCTACTTAACACAAGCAATTCAATAAGATATGGATTTGTTTGTAAATGGATCTAAGTATAAAAAATGAATAAATATTTTCTTTTAATCGTAGATAGGTTCTTACCAGCTTAGGGACGGGATCCTCACAATCAGATATAGTTTAATGTCATATCCAGAACACTCGTTGAGAGTAGGACTTAGCCCTCGAGTGAGGTAGAGTCGCGGTATTTTATTTCCCCAGCTGACAGAGCAAAGAAAAGAAGGAAAGAGGGCAGAAGGGAAAGAAGGAAGGAAGGAAAGACTGAAAAAAAGAAAAAGAAATAAGGATTGAAAAAAAAATGAAAACAAAGATTGAAACGAGAAAGAAAGCAACTATTAAATAAAGAAAGGAACAAAGATTGAAAAAAAAGAAAGAAAGTAACAATTGAATAAAGAAAGGAATGAAGATTGAAAAAAAGAAAGAAAGCAACAATTGAATAAAGAAAGGAATGAAGATTGAAAAAAAGAAAGAAAGCAACAATTGAATAAAGAAAGGAATGAAGATTGAAAAAAAGAAAGAAAAGAGCCAAAGAATGAAAAATAAAATGAAGCAAAGAATGAAAATAAAAAGGAACCAAAGACGGTAAAAGGAAATGAAGCATGATTGGTAAAAGAAAACAAGACCAGATTTAAAAGAAAACAACAAACAAGCCAAGCTGGAAAGAAATGTGTATATACATTAAGAGGAATACGTGTTTTAAAAGCTTTTTCAAACTAAGCGTTTGCTTAGTCGGCTGGGGCAGTAGAATACACTGACTGCACCTCTGCAGAGGGGTAAGACCCCCGCAACGAGTGTCCTAGATATGACACTAAACAGTCTGATAGTGAGGTCCCAGTAATGCTGGGGCCTTCATTGTGATTGCTCCCAAGTTAACTCTGGTCCGGGGTGGTAGCACCTGATAGGGCCCTATCTATGGTTTAAATAGAACTAACGGCATACTTATGCTAAACTGAATTGTTTGATTAAACTGAACACCTTGAAATAGAAATGTTTTTGACAAGTGAACCGTGCTTACATCTTTACTGCGTGCTTATGCTAAAGTGAACTATTTGAAATAGAACTGTTTTTGACATTGAAACTGTATTTACATTAAACTGAATTGTTTAACATAGAACTGTTTTGACATGTAACTGTGTGTAAACAAAATCTGTACTTATACTAAACTGAATTGGCTGAATTAGAACTGCTTGACTAAACTGAATAGCTCGAAATCGAAATGTTTCTCACAAATAAACTGTACTTACATTTAAACTGCGTGCTTATGCTAAACTTAATTATTTGAAATTGAACTGTTTTTGACATTGAAACTGTACTTTCACTAAACTGAATTTTTATATATGACTGCTTGAATAGTCTTAAATAGAAATATTTTTGACAATTAAACAGTGTATTTTTGCTAAACTGAATTGTTTTAAATAGAACTGATTATTTGTATAAAAATGGATTTGGCGTTAAATAACCGACAAAGGTTGATATGCCATAAAACCCAATAAACCATACTAAACTAATCGTATGTTAAGAATACCCACATGTAAATTGAACTGATATTTGATTACCATTTATATAAATCTTTAAACAGACAATTTATGATTATGGGTAAGATTATAACTTAGTTATAATCATGAAATTCATATCAATCTAAATTTTTAGGATTGGATTCAGAGTTAAAGTATATATGCTAGAATTACAATACTAATTTAAGATTTTCTATCTTGTATAAAATGATTGGAATTTTAATTCAAGTCAATTGCATACTCGTATACATGAACATACTTAATATCTCTATCTCTACATTTCATGTGATTATACACATGTTTGGAGGAATTTCAGTGGATTCATTATGATTCTTTGAGAGTTTGAGTGCAAGAACGATCCAATGGCTGTCACAGAAAGTTAGATTTACGGCATCTTAAACCTTTTTGACTCAATTAACGTCAAAGTCAACCATTTTTTCCCAGCTATTATATTATTTCCATTCACTGATTTATTCATTTCATCGGCATAGTGTTATATTATGGCAATAAGACATTTAATTACATTAGCACTGGTTTGAAAATTAATTCTGTTAAGTTTGGGTTGTATGTATTTAAATGACTTTAGCTATTGACACTATTTATAGAAACAAATTTAAAAGTAAACGCTACACACTTCAACGGTACAGACGCTATTCTTGCAAAGTAGTCATGTACATACAAAAGTTTCATCACTTTTGTAATATATCCCCCCCCTGATGATAGCCCAGAGTGGGGCAGAAAGTACTTGGGAAATAAATAATTATGGAAAATACATCAACCAATTCCTGCCGAATATTATAAAATCAATACGGCAATATGAAGGGATCAACAAAAAATATGTAGACAAAAAATATCTATTATGTTCAACGAAATATGTATTAATGAAGAAATGTTGCCAATATATATATATATATATATATATATATATATATATATATATAGGAATTTTAAAAAATTAATTAAATAAAAAAATTAAAAAATACAAATAATAATAAAAAAATCAATAAATTCGAATCATGAATAAATCAAAAAACAATAAATGAATAAATTCATGAAATACAAATCTTTTCGTGGATCTACCTAGTTTTAAATATATATTCAAGTATAAGCAGGATTTGGCATTAAATAGCTTACAATGGTTGATATGCCATAAAACCAAAACAAACTAAATTAATAATTTGAATATGGTTTCCAGCAGCAGCAGAGGCAGCAGCAGCAAACACACCAGTTGCAAAAACAACAACTATTACTATTTGGTTTGTTTTGGTTTGGTTTGGTTTTTATAGCGGATCCTCCACTGTAAGTTATTTAATGCTAAATCCTTTTTTAAACATATATATTAAATATATGATTTCCAAATATATTTAGTTGATAACATCTTTAAACGACCCGAGCTCATTTTTTCACACAGGTAAATGGTTTCATCTATTTCTATCTTACATGAATAATTTTATTTACAATAAATCATTTCTTTGCACACAGTTTAATATTTTCGATTATTGCAAATAATTCAATTAAACAGTCATTTGTCTACACAGTTAAGAGACCAAACAGTTCTTTTTCAAACAATTCAGTTTAACCGGTAACACAGTTAGATAGATCCAAGTATTACTATGAATCACTTATATTCAATTAAAATGTCATTGATTTCCTCACAGTTAAATGTAAAACCATGTCTTTTTCAGACAATCAACTTTAGCATCAGCACAGAGTTTGAAAGTCAATCGGTTCTATTTGACCCATAGATAGAACTAGCTACCACTCTGGACAAGAGTGGACGTGGGAGCGATGGCAATGATGGGATATCTAGTGTTCCCCAAAGGTTTTACACTACTGGAACCTCAACACCAGATTAATTAGTATTACTTCCAGGAAATTCGTTTGAGGAATCTTACTTCTCTGAAGAGATGCAGTCAGTGTATTCTGCAGCCATAGTCGACTACTACGACAACTACTATCATACAAAAGTTGGAAGTGAACGAATTCAAATTTGACAAACGTTGGTTCAGAACTATTTTACGTTATTGAGGTTTATTTGATTATCATAATAACTTATGACCGGTTGAATTCATGTGTCAACTAAATAGTAAGTAATAATAATTATCAAATCCTTATGAATTAAGCACACTGCTCAAAATTACCGGTTCATTGGCCTAGCGGTTAGAGTGTTCGCCCAATGGCACGGGAGACCGGGATTCAATCCCAGGTTGAGTCATACCAAAGACTCAAAAAATGGCACTTGATGACTCCTTGCTTAGCACTCAGCATTATGAGGTAGGGATCAAGGGTAAAGTGGAGCAATCCAGCAAAAGAATTAGCGCCCTTCCCAATACCTCGGTGTAGTAGCAATTGAAAAGGAGCCTTCGGGCCCCCTCGACTATGGTCGCCAACTTTACTTTTTTTTTTTACCCCTAATACAAAGTTATAGGAAATCAAGTTTTCTTATCGGATGTTAATATTTAGCACAAACTTAAAAGATATTCCAAGCAGTTATATAACGTTAGTTAATAACTACAACAAAAAGCAGCAATAATAATAATACCCATACGAAGGAGGGAAAGTGAATGAGCTTAGTAATTTTCTAAGCGTTTTTTTTTTTGTTTGTTTAGCTGGGGCACAAGGTTGTATAAACGGAACGCCCAATGAGACTTTAATTTATTTGTGAAGGTCTGCTAGTCTAGCTTACTAACAGTTACACGACTCGAGGGGCCAGAAGTGATTGATTTTAAATGTGTGAATAAGTTTAAATTTGTGAATGAGTTCAAATTTGTGAATGAGTTTAAATTAAATTTACTTTCGCGCTAATACTCTCGCAAATAGGTTTTATAGAACCGCTAATATATCTCTAAAAGAATGGCTTGCGTGTTAAATATAACAGGAAAGCTAATACGACATTAAAAGCAAAGTAAATAAAAATAAAGTTGTCTCCCTCAGTCGAGGGCAACCCGAAGGCTCCCTTTTCAATAGCTACTACAGTGAAGTGAGGGCGCTACTCCTTTCCCTAGATTGCGCCACTTTATCCTTGATACGTACCATATATTACGGGGTGTTAAGCAAGGAGGTAACAAGTACCATTTTTAAAGTCTTTGGTATGACGTGACGTGGGATTGAGCCCCGGTTTCCTGGATAATTGGCGAACACTCTACCCACTAGACCAATACCAAACCTAAAAGAGAACAGATAATTTAAAACATATATGTTTCACCTATTGTTAGGAAAACTTGTCGGTTAGAGTGGGAAAGGCAGTAATGGCTACAAAGTGTTACCTCAGACTCTCCAGAACTCCGGAACAAGAGCCTCTCTACCGGATGGAATGTAGTTCTATATCCAGGAAATCCTAACGAAAATAGCAGATGTTAGCTTGTAGATAGAGCATGGAAACACAGGTTGATTTTTTTTTGTTAATTTCAAGGACATTTGCCAATACCATAGAATAATGTAGATCCTGAAATTTAGTGTTGTACTTATAAGATCTGACATTTTTGGAATAATGCCAGAAACAAAAGATGCGAGATTAGATGAATTAGTCGTACGAGGAACTGTTGACAATTTAGTTTCTTTAGTTTTCGAGGTCTGCAAGGTCTGAGCAGATAGTGAGAGAGACTTTAGTGATTTACGAAACGTATCTTTAGCACAATCTCAAGCGATAAAAAGTAGACATCTGATATGAATATACAAATATATGAAATGTGAATAATATCTACACCAGGAAAACCTCTACCATAGTAAGAAACAGCTGTAAAAATGTTGTTACATTGTGTACCGACTGTAGAGCTAAAATGTTTTTATAAACATGAGTCAAAATACTATCAATTTATGAATGTGGTATTTTACTTGATAATAAACCAGAATCTGTGAATGTGGTATTTTACTTGATAATAAACCAGAAATTTCATTTTCAGGTCGCATACAATCCCGGTCAATATTATCGGTACCCATGAAATGTTAGTACATAATGTTGAATTTCCCCGGAAAATTAAAAGCTTCTTAAACATCTTTGATCGACAGAAACTCATGATTAAGCTGATCAAAAAGCGTGTTTAATAGTATCGTGGTTGTTGGTGCGCAGACAAGGTATATATTTTCTGTACTCCTCGTGCGATTTGAAAGTCGAAAAGATTGTAGCCCAGTCAGCTAGGGTAGTAGAATACACCAACCGCATCACCGCAGAAGGGAGAGCCCCATCCAACGAGTGTCCTGGATAAGATGGTGAGACTCCAGTAATGCTGGACCTTTGTGGAATACAGAGTACCCTTTCATTGACATCGCTTCCAGGTCCACTCTGGCGCGGAGTAACTGCACCTGAAAGGGTCTTTATCGATGGGTCCAATAGAACAGTTTCACATTCAAACTGAGTGCAAACAAATGACTTATGCTAAACTCAATTGTTTGAAATTGAACTGTTTGATCATTTAACTATGTGAAAAAAAATGACTAATATTTAATTAAATTTTAAAAGATACATAGCAATGCTTTGAACTATTTAAGTTCGCTAACTTGTATACAAAATCTATATTTCTAATATGTAAGAATAAACTGAATTTGGCATTAAATAACCAACAATGGTTGATATGCCATAAAATAAAAGCAAACCAAAAAGATTATTGATGGTTAGTTGGTTAGTTGGTAGGAATTTTAGGGCATATCAACATTTGTAGATTATTTAACGCCAAATCCATTTTATGCAAATAGTCAGCTCTATTTCAATCAATTCAGTTTAGCATGAGTACACAGTTTAATTGTCAAAACAGTTCTAATTCAACTAATTCAGTTTAGATTAAGTACAGATTTTGTTTACACACAGTTAAATGTCAAAACAGTTCTATATTAAGCGATTCAATTTAGTGTAAGTACAGTTTCAATGTAAAAAACAGTTTCATTTTAAACAATTAAGTTTAGCATAAGCACGCTGTTGAAATGTAAGTACAGTTGAATTGTCAAAAACATTTCTATTTAAGCTATTCAGTTTAGCCAAAGTTTTCTACTTCAAACAATTAACAACAATTCACCCCACTAAGTATTTGAGGTCTAGTGATAATATGACTATTCTTATAATGTGTTAGATATAATTGTAATCTTGAGGATATGTAATATTATGTTATACTTGTTTATGGTTTTAGAAAATAGTCTTAACGGTAACTGGTATATTTTTTATTTTTACTTTGATGTGATCAATTATAATGAATAGCATAAAAATATTGGTATTACAATTTTCTTTTTTTTTTAGAAAATAGTATTAATATACAATATAATATTTTATAACATAATTTAATTTTTTAAGAACTTATTAATATACATTTAAGTTCTTTATAGCAGACAATTTTCTCACTATAAATCTATTTATTCCTTCATTTGGGTTTAAAAGTTTGTTTGCCATTAGATAAAAAAGGGGTGAAAAGGAAAGTGGAGTCAAAAGTTGATACAGGAATTGAATGTCATCAGTCAACCAGACAAGAAAACAGTCTGGTTGGTAGATTTTAAAAAATGAAATTTGGGTTTGGGCGATAGGGTGGCCGTAATTTTGTGTGTGCTTTTTTTTTAAAAATCTTCATTAGAAATTTTTCATTATTGCTTTGTCTGAAGATGCAGGTCAAACGTTTCAAAAGGATATGGGGTCAGCTGAAATAAACATCATTACAGAGAAATATGAGGCATTTTTAAAGGTTTTTGTTTTATCAGGAATATATATATATATATATATATATATATATATATATATATATATATTCCGTGCTACAAAAATAGATACTGACTCGGCAAGGTAGAAAAAGTTATTGAATGAAACAGATGTAATACAAAGAGAAGACGTTCAAGGGAAATAGGGTGGTTCAGAAACAATAACTTTTCTACACCAAGCTTTGAGCTGTTTCATCTATAGCTGCATAATCACATGTCTGAAAACCCAAAAGAATCCAGAGTCTAAGAGTTCCACTTTTTTATGGTCCGATTTTTTTTTTTTTTTTTTTTTTTTGTTAAATAGCAAATGTTTGGAGATTATAATAAGCTCTTCTTAAGTTCATCTGAAAACTTCGTTTATTAAACTCATCTATTTTTATCTAGCAAGATAAATATAATCAAACTTCTCTAGCTTTTTAGCTGGGTCGTCAGGCATTTGTGCCCGTTAGGGTATCAAGTTAATGATTGATTAGAAGCCGAATCTTCCCCGGCTCCAGCCAAGGCACTTTCAGGTGGACGAAGTATCAATGACAAACAGATCACTAGACTTTCGTGTCTAGTTAAGCTATGATCCACAAGGTCACATGGCTTCGTGCCGGGAGACTCAGCTAAGGCTTGCATAATTCACATTTCACCCAGTGATCCAATGATCAGCATTGTCCAGCAGGGCACGTGTCTTGGCTCATCCCTGTCCTTCCCCTTCCCTAAAACCCCTCAATAAAAATGTTTATGTCAAATCCTGTCCGGTGAAAGGCAGAGATGACTATCATAAATTTAATTACACGAGCTAAACTGCTGTGACATGAAAAAAACATGGAAGTTTTACTATGTTCAGATTCACATAATAACCAGATTAGTCGAAATTTTTTATTATTTCATCTTATGAGAAAAAAATAACATTATTATATTTGTTCTATAGTCGCAATTAACGCCATGTGCGAAATAGACATATAATGTTCATAACAATAGAACATAGGAATCTCGAAATTCGAAAACACGTAACGACTTCTTGTTCAGGTACAAAACCTTTTTATTAACTTTGAGTTAAAGGTTTCGACATAAGGAGGAGAGACACAATCTTCTATGCTGTCTTATTCATTTGGCCCCCATCTCAAGCGGCCCCCATATGGTGCACGTTCGCCTCGCGTCTGCGAGCTCCAAAATCGATCCTCCTCGTTTGGCGTCTAGTACTCAACTCCCTAACTTTCTTCAAATCTCCTACAAACCTCCGCGCGCTTCCGGTGCGTGACGTCACCCGCACCCTGTCACCCCGTTCCGTTATCTCGGGCTATTGTGACATCTCTGAGTGGCACGTCCACCCCGCTCGAGCGTTACCACCTACATTAAGGTTTGCACCTAACTAACCCATGTGCTGAGCCGAAACGTTCTCAGCCTAACTAAACTCAAAGGCATGAACCGAAACCCCTTGGCCATTACGTTACATATTTTTATAATTTATTCTTTGATTTTCTTTTGATATCTCTTCATAATTCTTTTCTTTTCCATAAAATGATTCAGAAATCAGAATTCATTTTCATTTTTAGTTTAATTGATTGAATAAATCATGTAAACGAGCTGAAGAAATCCATTTTAGTAAAAACCAAGATAATGATAAAAAATGAGAAAAATCAGGAAAATTATCTAAAATTTAATCGTTATTAGTTTATCGTATTTGCTTCCGGAATATCTAAAATTGTTTTATATTATTATTTATCGACAAAAGATTCACTACACCTGCTCGGTGGAACATTCTTTTTTTAGATTTTGAGAATATCGGAGATACGTCAACAGCAGTTGATACATAAGGATGATGCTTCATTATAAAAACACAAGAATATGGTTATTTAAGTTTAAAATGTTAACCAAAAATTTTATGACAGAACTCTGTTTAAGCTTTGCGTTTTTTTGCTTGGTTTCTCGAGATTTTTATTTGTCTCAAAGGAATTTTTCTACGAGAATAAAATAAATTCCGTTTTAGATCAATTCCAAATTGGTGTGTCCTTAAAAGGGATACAATCATTAAAAGTGGTATATGAGGGAAAAGGAATATTCAACATGTTGGTAGAAAAAGGAAAGGGTTTTAATTATAGAGAGATACAATAAAACGGGCAAGGAATAGTTAGAGACGCTCGTGGTGTAATGGTTAAAGCGATGGACTGCAGAATCTTAGTAAGCGAGTTCGTACTCCTGTCACGCTATTAAGTTCGCTTTCGGGCAAAGGTATGGACCCCCTTATCCTCCAAGCTGTGGGTTAAATAGTACCACCACTGTTTTTCAAGGAGAATGGTTTTAGCATTAAATAACCTACAAAGGTTGATATGCCATTAAACAAAGAAACCAATCCTTCTAATACCCGATGCAAGAAGCTTTTTGAGGCTGCGTCTTACCAAACAGGACTTGACACAAGGAGGGTACTCATGGTGTAATGGTTAAAGCGATGGGCTGCGGAATCGTACAAAGCGAGTCGCGCTCCAGTCGCTCTATTACGTTCACTTTCGGGCAAATACCCTTGGGAAAGATATGAACCCCCTTATCCTCCCAGCTATGGGTTGAATAGTACCACTACTGTTCTTCTAGGATAGTGTCTTTGGCATTAAATTACCTACAAAGGTTGATATGCCATTAAACAAAGAAACCAAACCTTGACACAAGGTTAAATGACCCGAAGGTAGGATTACCCGAATCAAGGACTGGTATAACACCGTGCTTACTGTATATATAGTCACTCCAAATGACTGAGGTGGGTGGGGGATATTCCATTATAACACAAATAATGCTGAGTTTACATAAAAAGAAATAATTTGTTCTTTTTTTTTCTTATTTAATGAGTCTTTTGAGTTTGACACTAAAATAGGTTAGGCCGAACTCCTGAAGTTAGGGTAATCTTAAGCACACTTACATTACCTTTACTCTCGAGCACTAGACCAGTCGGCTGGTGAAGTAGAATACACCGACAGCATCTCAGCTGAGTGGTAAGACCCAACCAACGAGTGTCCTGGATATGACATTAAACCATCCGATGGTGAAGCTTTATCCCTTGAGATCTGGGGGATGTAGAGTACACTTTCATTGCCATTGCTCCCAGGTCCACTTCAATTCGGCGTTGTAGCACTTCACAGGGTCCTATCAATGGGTCAAATCGAAGAGCAATAAATATATTAAAAATGACAATGATGACTGAATTCTCTACTCATTTTTTTTTCTACTGGAATCAATATGTCTTTTTTCCTCAGATAAAAACAGATTCCCCCTAATCCTGACAAGAAAAGCAGACAAAGAGTAAATTAACAAAAAGAAAAAAATGGTATCTTACAAATGTTGTTGTTCGAATGAATCATTAAGAGTAACTAGAGAAAGGCGAAAAGATAGTCAAATACCTGGATCTTGCTAGAGAGATAAAGAAACACCAATTATAGTTGATACCCTTGGAACAGTCTCAAACAACTTCGAAAAGAGACAAGGGGAAATCAAGATCAGCGGAAGAATAGAGACGATCGAGATCAGAACGCGGTTAAAATCAGGAATAACATTTTAAAAGATCCGGAAGATCTGAGAAGACTTGTTGTCACTTGGACTTCCCTAAAAAACACCAGTAAGAACTGATTAAAAAAAAACCTCACAAGAAGTAAAAAAAATATGGACGAGGTTCATTTAATAAGTAAAGTTGGCGACCGTAATTGAGGGCGACCAGAAGGCTCCCTTTTCAATAGCTACTACACCTAAGTGTCGGAGAGGACGCTACTCCTTCCCATATATTGGTCCACTTTACCCTCGATATGTACCTTATATCGCTGAGTGTTAAACGAGGAGGTATCAAGTACCATTTAAAATTCTTTGGTATGTGGCGACCTGGGATTGAATCCAGGTCTCCAGGGCCGTTGGCGAACACTCTACCCACTAGGCCAATGAATACTCATTTAATAAAAAAGATGAATTTTGCTTAAGGGGTTAGCAATCGAAAACCCTATTTACTGTACCACTTTTTAAAAAAGAAATCAGTTGTGATGGGTTTTTATTTTCTTTGCTGATCACAGCGACTGAAACTCTTTCTTAACTCCAGGGACTGTCGTTATGACACTGGCTAGTAGTTACAAGCTAACATTTAATCCGTTTGAAAATAATCTTTAACTAAAGCCTGCTTCTATGTACACAGCACACATTTTTATGTGAGTTTCATTTGGTTTGCACTTCTCAAACAGCAAAATATTTATGACAGACCTCTGGTCATTGCCCTGTTGGCAGTGGCTGTAGAATACACCGATTGCTTCTCTGAAGAGGGGGAAAAAAACCCTCAACCAGTGTCCGGGATATGACTAAACAATGTGATGTTGAAATTTCAGTAATGCTGAAGCTTTGGAAAATGCCAAGTACTCCTTCATTGCTATCGCTCTCAGATCTACTCTGGCCGGGCGTTGTAGCACCTGATATGTTTCTATCTATGGATTAAATACAACTAACGGCATACTTATGCTAAACTGAATTGTTTGACTAAACTGAACAGCTTGAAATAATGTTTTGGACAATTAAACCGTACTTACATTTAAATTGGGTGCTTATGCTAAACTGAATTATTTGAAATGGAACTGTTTTTTGACTTTGAAACTCTATTTAAACTAAACTGATTTATTCATTATAGAATTGTTTTGAAATTTAACTGAGTGTAAACAAAATCTATACATACGCTAAACTGAATTAACTAAATTAGCACTGTTTGAATAAACTGAATAGTTTGAAATAGAAATGTTTTTGACAATCAAACGGTGTAATCAATCTAGACTGGATTGTTTGAAATAGAACTGATTCTTTATATAAAAATGGACTTGGCGTTAAATAACCAACAAATGTTGATATGCTATAAAACCCAACCAACAAACCAACACAACCACCGGTCAAGCTTTGATTTCTTTGCTTGGTTGGCCACAATTTTGATGTTCCTCAAAATAAGTCTTTCTTGGAGATTAGAATCAATTTTTGCTATAAGCTAAATGCACAAAATGCTTAGGTTACATAAAATAGAAAAAAATCTGGAAAAAAATTACTTTGCATTTAAAAAAAAAATTCTTGTGCAATGAGTGTTCTGGGTCTGACACTAAACTAAATCTGATGATGAGGCTCCAATCCCGAAGTTAGGGTAATGCAGAAGACACTTATATTACATTTGCTCTTGGGGACTAGACCACTCGACTGAAGCTGTTGTATACACCGACTGCATCTCTGCAGAAGTCTATGACATCACCCCAACGAGTGTTCTGGATATGAAATTAGACCATTTGATGGCTAGGTTTCCGCCTTGGAGATTTGAAGAATTTGCTATTACTCCCAGGTCTACTTAAACTTGCCTGTTATTTATCAATCCTTCAGAATATTTAACTGCGAAAAAAGAGCTAAGGCTCATTTAAAATGTATCTGCAAAACGTGTTTACAAATCATATATATATTTCATAAATATGTATAAACAGGAATAACCTACAATGGTTGATATGCCATAAAAGCAAATCAGCCCAAACCAACCTAAGAAAACTCTCACGTATAATTACCCGGAGTGGTAGTACCTGCTAAGGTAGTGGCAGTATCTTCGAAGGTCTTATCAATGGTTTGAGTAAAAAGGATCAAACATTTCTAAGAATTTTTATTATTATTATTATTCCTTGAGAGTTTTAAACACTCGCATTCCTTGATGATATTTAATCGGATTCTGAGTGACTTCAAGTCTCCTCAAGTCTCCGGGACTCTTCTCAGTATTCTGGCCGATCTCAGTTGTACAGTCGTCTGGGTGCTCCTTGCTCTTCCTCCAATTGTTATATTGTCATCTACAGCATCCTAACGACACAATAAATAAACAGACGCAGGAAGACTTCTTTAACAAAATATTTACCTTTCACTTTATTGCAAGGGTTCGAAAAGGTTATTCAAGGTTTGCGTGTGAGAGGGAGCTGGTGACCGAACATAAACAGTAATATTTTGACCCCCACTTTTATGGCCGTTAACGTTGTGTCTTTCTCGTTCTCCTGATGCTCAACCTGAGGCCCTGGGGTCCACTCTGCTGGGTGCTGCCTTTCTTTACTGCATCTTATCAGCAACTTCTCTGGTCCCCAAACTCCATCGGGGTTCCCGAGGGCTCCCTCGGCCGGGTGTGGCTTTCCCAGCCACATCTCGTCTATAACTCCCTCTCCGACTGTAACTGCAACTGTCTTGACTTCTGTCTTGACTGAGTTATATAATACTTCAACGCCTACTCGATCGCCCATTCGATCTTTGAAATCGCATGTTTGATCGTCATCAAGGGGAAATAACTGTCATGCAGTTCACAGGTCACTCTCTTCCGGTGCATCAGTCTATGAGTGTACCATGAGAATTTTTTACCTCGTCCCATTTCATCAGCCAGTTTCCGCCCACGCGATTTCCTCTCATAACTGCCATTAGAATGTGTCACTTCCCTCCGGTGCAACACCTTGGAATAGCATTTTTGGCCGGGTCAAAGGCCAAAATACAACACAATATCCAATTCTTCAAGCCTTCTAACGAAGCCTTTAAGGATCGTTCCGAGCACACCAATTACATTTGGTGTCACCATTATCTTCCTGTTCCATTGTTTATTTAGTTCTCTGTCAAGATCTAAATATTGTCTTTTCATTTTCTTTAATTTTCACTCTCAGTTTCTCTTTTTTTTTTCTTTTTTTTTCTTTTCTTTTTTTAAACTATTTCTAACACATCACCCGATAAGTCCAGGGTCTGATAAAGATGCCGCTACTAATAAAAAAATCCATATTATCTTTATAAAGTACTAACTTTCAAATGGCACATGTCAAAATTTGAGCCCAATCAGATTATTAGTTTACAAATTGTAGTTATTTCAGTGAAAGTACAGTTGTAAATTTTCAAAACAATGGAAAAATCTGAATTTCGTGTGTTGATAAAGCATTGCTTTCTGATGGGAAAAATACCGCTCAAAGCAAAGCAATGGCTTGATGAGTGTTATTTAGACTCTGCTCCGTTGGAAACAATGATTTAAGAGGTGATATGCTGAGTTTAAATGCGGTTATACAAACACAAATGATGCTGAACACCCAGTTCACCTACATTCAGCAGTTGTCCCGGAAAACAACAAAAAACTCATCACACTCGTTTTGGCCGATCATAAATTGAAGTTGCGTGAGATGGCGGAGGAGATGAAGATATTCACCACTTTGAACATTTATCAGTGAGAAAGCCGTGTTCAATGTGGGTGCTACGTTTGCGCTCAGTCGATCAAAAACTACAATGCGTCGACGATTAGAGCGTTGTTTGCAAATTTTTCAATGCAACAAAAAGGAGTTTTTGCGAAAATATGTGACAATGGATAAAACATACATCCAACACATCACACCAGAATCAAATCAGCAGTCAGCTGAGTAAACAGCAGCAGGTGAAAGCTGTTCAATGCGACTAAAGACACAAACATCAGCAGGCAAGATTTTGGCCTCCGTATTTTGGTATGAGCAAGGTATTTTGTTCATCGATTACTATGAAAAAGAAGGAACCATCAATAGAACATTACGTAGCATTATTGGTGCGTTTGAAGGAAGAAATCGCCTAAAAACGGCCGCAAAGAAAGAAAAAATTGATCTTTCACCAAGTCGATCGCAACGATGGCAAAATTACATGAATTGCACTTCATATGGCTTCTGCAACCACCTGATTCTCCAAATTTGGTCCCAAGTGACTACTGGCTGTTTGCAGACCTCAAAAGAATATTCCAGGGAAAGAGATTTGGCTCCTATGAAGAAGTGATATCGGAAACTGAGACGTAATTTGCGGCCAAAAACAAATCGTTCTACAAAAAAAGCATCAAATTGTTAGAGAATCGTTGGAATTAGTGTATCATCCTAGATGGAGACTGTTGATGAATAAAGTCGAATTTTGCCTAAAAGTTTTTCTTTTATTTGTTAGGCCTGGAACTTATTGAGTGATGTATTAGGCTTGGTCATTTGGATGGGATTAAATGATCTGTTTATATATTAAAATCCTAGAGAATTTCGTGTTCCTCATTCGCCAGGAGAGATTCTGGATTGTGCATATACCATTTAAGTGAATGGTCAAATTTGAATTTTTGTACTATTCCCAGGGAATCACTTTCCCCAACCAGTCGTGTCTAGATTTATACTGTTTCTGGATTGTGCATATACCATATGAATGGTCAAATTGTGCATATACCATGTGAATGGTCAAATTTTAATTTTTGTACTATTCCCAGGGAATCACTTTCCCCAACCAGTCGTGTCTAGATTTATACTGTTTCTGGATTGTGCATATACCATATGAATGGTCAAATTGTGCATAAACCATGTGAATGGTCAAATTTGAATTTTTGTACTATTCCCAGGCAATCACTTTCCCCAACCAGTCGTGTCTAGATTTATACTGTTTCTGGATTGTGCATATACCATATGAATGTTCAAATTGTGCATATACCATGTGAATGGTCAAATTTTAATTTTTGCACTATTCCCAGGGAATCACTTTCCCCAACCAGTCGTGTCTAGATTTATACTGTTTCTGGATTGTGCATATACCATATGAATGGTCAAATTGTGCATATACCATGTGAATGGTCAAATTTTAATTTTTGCACTATTCCCAGGGAATCACTTTCCCCAACCAGTCGTGTCTAGATTTATACTGTTTCTGGATTGTGCATATACCATATGAATGGTCAAATTGTGCATATACCATGTGAATGGTCAAATTTTAATTTTTGCACTATTCCCAGGGAATCACTTTCCCCAACCAGTCGTGTCTAGATTTATACTGTTTCTGGATTGTGCATATACCATATGAATGGTCAAATTGTGCATATACCATGTGAATGGTCAAATTTTAATTTTTGTACTATTCCCAGGGAATCACTTTCCCCAACCAGTCGTGTCTAGATTTATACTGTTTCTGGATTGTGCATATACCATATGAATGGTCAAATTGTGCATATACCATGTGAATGGTCAAATTTTAATTTTTGCACTATTCCCAGGGAATCACTTTCCCCAACCAGTCGTGTCTAGATTTATACTGTTTCTGGATTGTGCATATACCATATGAATGGTCAAATTGTGCATATACCATGTGAATGGTCAAATTTGAATTTTTGTACTATTCCCAGGCAATCACTTTCCCCAACCAGTCGTGTCTAGATTTATACTGTTTCTGGATTGTGCATATACCATATGAATGGTCAAATTGTGCATATACCATGTGAATGGTCAAATTTTAATTTTTGCACTATTCCCAGGGAATCACTTTCCCCAACCAGTCGTGTCTAGATTTATACTGTTTCTGGATTGTGCATATACCATATGAATGGTCAAATTGTGCATATACCATGTGAATGGTCAAATTTGAATTTTTGTACTATTCCCAGGCAATCACTTTCCCCAACCAGTCGTGTCTAGATTTATACTGTTTCTGGATTGTGCATATACCATATGAATGGTCAAATTGTGCATATACCATGTGAATGGTCAAATTTTAATTTTTGCACTATTCCCAGGGAATCACTTTCCCCAACCAGTCGTGTCTAGATTTATACTGTTTCTGGATTGTGCATATACCATATGAATGGTCAAATTGTGCATATACCATGTGAATGGTCAAATTTGAATTTTTGTACTATTCCCAGGCAATCACTTTCCCCAACCAGTCGTGTCTAGATTTATACTGTTTCTGGATTGTGCATATACCATATGAATGGTCAAATTGTGCATATACCATGTGAATGGTCAAATTTTAATTTTTGCACTATTCCCAGGGAATCACTTTCCCCAACCAGTCGTGTCTAGATTTATACTGTTTCTGGATTGTGCATATACCATATGAATGGTCAAATTGTGCATATACCATGTGAATGGTCAAATTTGAATTTTTGTACTATTCCCAGGGAATCACTTTCCCCAACCAGTCGTGTCTAGATTTATACTGTTTCTGGATTGTGCATATACCATATGAATGGTCAAATTGTGCATATACCATGTGAATGGTCAAATTTTAATTTTTGTACTATTCCCAGGGAATCACTTTCCCCAACCAGTCGTGTCTAGATTTATACTGTTTCTGGATTGTGCATATACCATATGAATGGTCAAATTGTGCATATACCATGTGAATGGTCAAATTTTAATTTTTGCACTATTCCCAGGGAATCACTTTCCCCAACCAGTCGTGTCTAGATTTATACTGTTTCTGGATTGTGCATATACCATATGAATGGTCAAATTGTGCATATACCATGTGAATGGTCAAATTTGAATTTTTGTACTATTCCCAGGGAATCACTTTCCCCAACCAGTCGTGTCTAGATTTATACTGTTTCTGGATTGTGCATATACCATATGAATGGTCAAATTGTGCATATACCATGTGAATGGTCAAATTTTAATTTTTGTACTATTCCCAGGGAATCACTTTCCCCAACCAGTCGTGTCTAGATTTATACTGTTTCTGGATTGTGCATATACCATATGAATGGTCAAATTGTGCATATACCATGTGAATGGTCAAATTTTAATTTTTGCACTATTCCCAGGGAATCACTTTCCCCAACCAGTCGTGTCTAGATTTATACTGTTTCTGGATTGTGCATATACCATATGAATGGTCAAATTGTGCATATACCATGTGAATGGTCAAATTTGAATTTTTGTACTATTCCCAGGGAATCACTTTCCCCAACCAGTCGTGTCTAGATTTATACTGTTTCTGGATTGTGCATATACCATATGAATGGTCAAATTGTGCATATACCATGTGAATGGTCAAATTTTAATTTTTGTACTATTCCCAGGGAATCACTTTCCCCAACCAGTCGTGTCTAGATTTATACTGTTTCTGGATTGTGCATATACCATATGAATGGTCAAATTGTGCATATACCATGTGAATGGTCAAATTTTAATTTTTGCACTATTCCCAGGGAATCACTTTCCCCAACCAGTCGTGTCTAGATTTATACTGTTTCTGGATTGTGCATATACCATATGAATGGTCAAATTGTGCATATACCATGTGAATGGTCAAATTTGAATTTTTGTACTATTCCCAGGGAATCACTTTCCCCAACCAGTCGTGTCTAGATTTATACTGTTTCTGGATTGTGCATATACCATATGAATGGTCAAATTGTGCATATACCATGTGAATGGTCAAATTTTAATTTTTGTACTATTCCCAGGGAATCACTTTCCCCAACCAGTCGTGTCTAGATTTATACTGTTTCTGGATTGTGCATATACCATATGAATGGTCAAATTGTGCATATACCATGTGAATGGTCAAATTTTAATTTTTGCACTATTCCCAGGGAATCACTTTCCCCAACCAGTCGTGTCTAGATTTATACTGTTTCTGGATTGTGCATATACCATATGAATGGTCAAATTGTGCATATACCATGTGAATGGTCAAATTTGAATTTTTGTACTATTCCCAGGCAATCACTTTCCCCAACCAGTCGTGTCTAGATTTATACTGTTTCTGGATTGTGCATATACCATATGAATGGTCAAATTGTGCATATACCATGTGAATGGTCAAATTTTAATTTTTGCACTATTCCCAGGGAATCACTTTCCCCAACCAGTCGTGTCTAGATTTATACTGTTTCTGCGCTAATTTGGAGTGTTTGCTTATTATGTGATTAATCTTTTCGTCTGTATTCCCATTTGCAATCCACTTGCGTCCCATCTACTTTGACTTCAAGATAATTGGCCCTTTTGGTATTTTGTGCCCCTAAGAAATCATTGCAGTAATATATAGATAGAATATAGCATTTCTTGAAACAAGGAAAATAGTTAAATCCTACGAGGTGCATACGATAAGTTTCCAGACTTTTTTCGTATGGGCATTTAAAATTGTCTTAGACTCTTGAAAAATCAGTATGTTATTGCTATACATCTTTTGAGATGTCTGACCAATTTTTATGATTTCAGGTTCAAATGAACAACTACTGCAGCAATTGGAATACACCCTACTAAAGCCTGATTGTCACAGCTGGTAAATTTCAAAAATGCAATCTGACACTTTAGAAGAACGATATGCAGTAATATTCTGCTTTACCCTTGAAAGGGAAATGCCACAGAAACGTACGGAATGCTTTAGACTGCTTTTTGACCATCTTGCATGAATCGAGCATCAGTTTTTGAGTGTCATAAGAGATTAAAGGAAGGCAGGTAGTCTGTGAGGGATAATGAGAGGTGTGGCAGGAGTAAGGAAGTCAATACACTAGAGTTGATTGGCCAAAGGGTTAGGCTTACTATGTTGATGTTTTAAGTGAGTTCAGGAAGAGAGGCCGTCGGAAGAGGCCAGTACTCTTCAAATTGGGTCAGTGGCATTTCCACCAGGACAATGCACCAGTCCACAACTCCATCCTTGTCACAGACTATTTGACCAAGATAGGCATCAAGACAGTTCCTCACCGTCCCTATAGTCCAGACCTTGCTCCCTGTGACTTTTGGTTATTCTCTATGCTCAGAGTCTGTTGTTATGAAACAATTGAGGAGATGAAAGAGGCTGTGACGAAGGTCATTGCCACACTCACACAAGAGGACTTCAATGGGCCCTTCCAGAAGTTGTTGGAACGGTAGAACAAGTACATTGCAGCCGGAGGAAATTACTTCGAAGGGGACTAGAGTTACATGTGTGTACTATCAATAAAAGTGTCCACACGAAAAAAAGTCTGGAAACTTATCGTATGCACTTCGTATATTGACGATAATGGCTAGTGCTGTAGAATACACCGACTACATCTCTGCAGAGTGGTATTCAGCTTATCTCTTAATGTTTCTATTTCTTAACCATGTCGAGGTCTTTTCGTAAGAGACATCATTAGTTTGTCTCTTACGAAATATCCATACAGTTGGGGTTTTTTTCTCATTTCTCTTTCTTAGTTATTTTTGTTCTATTGATATTTAAGCGCTCTGTTCTCTCTGCTTGCTTTTATTAAACTCTTTTGCTCTCTTAATCATGTCTTCTAGTTCTCGTTAAGATGCACCTACGCTATCATTAATTTTGTCGGGTCCTCTTCCTCCTTTTTTTCTTGATACGAAAGTTGTTTAGAAATCGTATGTATTAGATGAGGATGCATGATAAATGGAATTACTAATATTAAATAACAATTCTGGAAAGGATTTAATTGTGTGCAAACAAAATATTAGATGACGATACTTGAAACCATTTAACGGGCAAAAATGATTAATCTTAAATAGAATAATTAATTTTAGCTGGAATTAAAGAATTGTGTTTTGTTGTTTGGTTGGTTGTTTTTTATGGCATATCAATCTTTGTACGTTATTTCAATGCGAAATTCATTTATATACAAATAATTAGTTTTTTTCCAAACAATTCAGTTTAGCATTTGTACACTGTTCAGTTGCCAAAAACATTTCTATTTCAAGCTTTTCAGTTCAGTCAAACAGTTGTAATTCAAATAATTCAGTTTAATATAAGTATAGATTTTGTTTACACATAGTTAAATGTCAAAATTTGTTCTATTTTGAACAATTCAGTTTAGCATAAGTACGCAGTTTAAGTGTCAAAACGGTTCTATTTCGAACGATTCAGTTTAGCGTAAGTATGAAGTTTAGTTCTTCTTGACCCAGTGATTGGTGCAACCAATTAGGGCCAGAGTGGACCTGGGAGCGATGGCAATGAAGGGGTACTCTGCATTCTCCAAAACTCCATCATTACATGAACCTCACCATCAGATTGTTTAGTGTCATATAAGGACACTCGATGGTGGGGGGAGTTTTACCCCTCTGTAAAGATAGAGTCAGTGTATTCTACAGCTCCAGCTGACTGGGCAATAACTGTGTTTGATAACAATACTTCATACCTTTCAATTGCGGGAAAATTGAATTATTAATATTAGACTACAATACTTGAAACTATTCAACTGCGTGCAAACAAATGACTTATATCAAATAGAATTATTTTTATTGGATGATAATTTTTGAATTCTTTTAACTGTGTGCAAACAAATGAATAATACCAAGTAGAATTATATGTATTGGATAATAATATTTGAATCCATTTAACTGTGTGCAAAAAAAGCATTATGATTCCAACCAACAATGTGCTAACCAATTACACACACACACACACACACACACATATATATATATATATATATATACATACATACATATATATATATATATATATTTAAAATAAAATGGTCCACGGAGAGATTTGTATTTTTTAAATTTATTTACTTTGTTCTTACAAACGGGTTATATACAATATTAGATACGTGGTATATATATGTTTATACATACATATATATAACACGTATGTAATACATGTATGTAACAGGTATGTAAGGACAAAATAAATAAATTCAAAAAATTATTAATCTCTCCGTGGACCATCTTATTTTAAATATATCCTTATTCTTTCTTTGGACCTACAACAACCATCTATCTATCTATCTATCTATCCAGAATTAAGTATTGAATGTCCCACAAGTGTTGATATGCCATAAAACCAAACCAAACATATATATTGAATGATCCACGTAATGATGATGATGATGATGATGATGATAAAAATGGTAAATACTTACCGAAGGCAAATACTGTTATGAAACCCTTTCTATCCATTACTTTTGAGTAAATAATAGCCAGCACATTGATTCTCACTCTGTAAAGCAATTCAATAAAACATGGAGAAATGAAACAAAAGTTCAGCAAATAATTCCTCGGGAGAATTTGCTGGATTTTGGAAACAAAACTAAACAGCGGAAATCTAATAAAAGTAAAAGACCCATGGGCAGTGTCCATAATTTGGTATTTTAGTTCCTTCCTGAACTGGCCAACTGAAGAACTCAAATCACTGGATCAGTAGACTGAGAAATTAATAAGGATGAATAATGCCTAATACCACAGACACGATAATCATTGCCTTTACGTAAAGGCATCAAGAAGGAAATAAATTTCTCAAAATAGATGTTAACTCACAGTCTACATATAACAGGGTATAGGGACAATAAACATCAGAGCCAGATATTGCAAAATAATATTGATAATAATGATTCCAATCATTGTTGGATCATATTGACTAATTTCTAAGAATCCGGAAGTCGTGAGGAACAAGAAATTTGAGAAAGAGTTAGGCCCCTCAAGATTACAGAATCTAGTGAAATCTGTTCGAATACTTAGAAGAATCCTGGAGAGAAAAGAGAATTTGATATTACGCTGACGTCAGTGGAAAACCATAGTTGGCGACTATAGTCGAGGGTGACCCGAGGGCTCCCTTTTTCATAGCTACTACAACAAAGTGTAGGGGAGGGCGTTAGTCCTGTCCCTGGATTACTCAACTTTACTCTTGATCTGTACCTTATAATGCTGAATGCTTCGCAATGAGGCATCAAGAACCATTTTTTGAGTCTTTGGTATGATTCAACCTGGGATTGAACCCCAGACAATTGGCGAACACTCTAACCTTTATCATAGTTACCAACCCCTCCGCTCAGGCAAAATATGGCACAAGGTCAGTTTTCAAGCGGAGTTTAACAAGTTTGAACTGAGAGTTTTCCTTCGCCTAGACTAGTTGCCTAACCAAGGCTGAAGAACCTAGTCTGCCCTACTATTTACCCATAGCTGGAGGGAGAATAATTGGATTCATACCTTTCCCAAAGGTTAGTGCTATGTGAAATGCAATCAGTCTCGTCCAGGATTTGAACACGTGTTGCCGTGTCCATTTCCTACGACGATAACCATCACACCACGGGCACCTCCTAAACACTCTAACCTTTATGCCAATGGCCTGGTGAATTATCAAGATTATGTGATAAGCCAGTTTTGAAACGTAATCTGTTTTGTAATAAAGGTTCCGGCTGGTGCCGTAAGGTCGAAAATAGTCGAAATTAACAAACTTAGAAAATTTATTTGTCAAAGTTTAGGAGATTTTTTTAAATATTTTTTTTTTTAAATAAAGTTACAAATGCATACCCACACGTACATACATGATATAAGTTGTTATGGTCAAAGAAAATGAACATGGTGGATTTCACATACTGAATGAAGTTAACGTTTCGAATCAAACTTGTATCTTTGATAAAGGCATGAATCAGACTCTTTTTCCTCGCAGCTATAGATAAATTGAAGGACAAACTGAACTGAATTCTCCAGCTTTTGTATGGCAACCGGCCAAGAAATATGTAAAATTGAATCCAAACTGCTTAAGAATTAAGCGTCTGTTGCATTCCGTTCACAGTGGGAAGTTTTGTTAGGGTTGAGTTTTATGAATTATCAACCATTGTCAGTTTTTTAATGCAAATTCCTTTTTAAACATAATTATTACATATGTATGATTTGTAAACATATTTTGTTGATAACATTTTTAAACGAACCTAAGCTCAATCTTTTGCACACAGTTAAAAGGCTACAAGTATTACTGTGAATCATTGCTACTTTAATCAGTCATTTCTTTGCGCACAGTAAAACGGTTTGACGTTTCTATTTCAAGCAATTCAATTTAGCATGAGTCAACAAAGTTAAATGGTTCCAAGTATTGCTATGTATCACTAACAATTCAATCAAACATAATTCATTTGCTTACACACATTTAAATGATTAAAAAGTTCTATTTGAAGCAATTCATTTTAGCGAAATTCAACAAAGTTAAATGGTTTCAAGCATTGCAACGGGGGTGGGGGTCCTCGTGGTGTAATGATAAAAGCGATGGACTGCGGAATCGTAGTACGCGAGTTCGTACTCTAGTCACGCTATTACGTTTACTGTCGGGCAAATACCCTTGGGAAAGGTATGAACACCCTTATCCTCCCAGCTATGGGTTAAATAGTACCACTACATTTCTTCTTGGAGAATAGCTTCAGCATTAAATAACCTACACAGGTTGATATGCCATTAAACAAAGAAATCAAACCAAACCAAGCATTGCAACTCAATTAAACATCAGTCATTTGTTTACACACAGTTAAATGATCAAATAGTTCTATTTCAAGCAATTCAGTTTAGCATAAGTCATTTGTCTGCACTCAGTTTAAATGTCAAGTGGTTTTATTTGACAAGTAGATAGGACCTTTTCAGGGACTACCATACCGAGTCAGAGTGGACCAGGGAACGATGACAATGAATGGTTTAACCTCATGCCCCAAAACTCCGTCATTGCTAGAGACTCTCCACCAGATTGTTTAATGTAATATCCAAGACACTAGTTGGTGGGGTTTTTCACCTCTGCAGTTATGCTGTTGGTGTATTTTACAGCCTCTTCCGAAGAAGCTGCGTAGTAGAAGGGTTGGGTAATTATACACACGTATTGTCATAATGTTTCGCTGGAAATAATAGAATACTGGAATATTTTTTAGAAGATTAAAATTTTATAAAAGATGTTACTGGTGTTTGGTTCGTTTTCTTTGTTTAATGCCGAATCAATCTTCGATGGAAATCTCCGTGATATAGTGGCTAAAGTAGTGGACTTTAGTCTGAAAGTCAGCAAGTTCGAACTCTAGTCGCGCTGTTATGCATACTTTTCGGACTAATAAACTTGGGAAAATATTAATCTGCTTTTTCTCCCTGCTACGGGTTAAATAGTATCACAGCTCTTCTCCAAGGGTCACTTTGTTAGTAAAATGACCCATGACGTATTATGTGCCATTAAACGAAGAAACTAAACAAATTTTCATCGGTTATTTAATGCAAGAAGGCTCCCTTTTCAATAGCTACTACACCAATGTGTAGGGGAGGGCGCTACTCCTTTCCCTTGATTGCTCCACTTTACTCTTGATACAGACCATATATTGCTGAGTGTTAAGCAAGGAAGTATCAAGTACCATTTTTAAAGACTTTGGCATGACGTAACCGGGGACTGAACCCCGATCTCCCGGACCACTAGCGAACACTTTATCCACTAGGTCAATAAGCAGTGTCTCATCAACCGAGGCAGACATCGACACGCGGCTAACAAAGGCATAGACAGTTATCGATAAACTCTCGGTTTATGGAAATCAGACCTGACTAATAAAATGAAACGCAGTTTCTTCCTGGCAGCTGTCGTGTCGATACTATTATATGGATGCACTACATGGATGCTAACTAAACAGATGAAGAAAAAGCTTGACGGCAACTACACAAAAATGCTTCGAGCAATTTTGAACAAGTCCTGGAGGCAACACTCCACAATTCCCCAACTGTACGGCCACCTAACTCCCATCACGAAAACTATCCAAGTTAGACGAACCAGGCATGCAGGACATTGCTGGAGAAGCAGGGACGAGCTCATAAGTGATGTTCTCCAATGGACCCCGTCATATGGCCGAACAAATGCAGGACGAGCAGCTAGAACCTACATACTGCAGCTCTGTGAGGATACAAGATGTAGCCCTGAGGACCCACCAGAGGCGATGAACGATAGGGAGGAGTGGCGAGAGGGGGTCAGGAATATCCGTTCCGGCGGCACGACATGGTGATGATAATGATTTAATGCAAATGTCTTCTTTGTAGAAGAACAGCAGTGGTTATATGTAAAACATAGTTAGGGAATATGGCAGTTCATACCCTTCCAAAAAATCTCCGAAAGTAAACGTAATAGCGCTAATGGGATTCGAACTCGTTAACTATGATCTCAGAGTTCATCACATTATCTATTACTCCTCATTTGTGGTGTACGTAGATAGGTAGGTAGGTAGGTAGGTAGGTAGGTATAAATTTTGGCTATTCTAAGAATACAAAATCATGAGTTTAAAAACACAGTGAACACTAATATTTATTTTATTCTATCTTTTATCAAACAAGCTTTTTTTTCCTGATGTTTTTACTCTAACTTTATGAAAATGGCCAAGAGCAATTCTTTCTGAGAATGGTTTTCAGTCAAGTATGAAAAAATAATGGAGCTGATTTTTCACTGAAAAAATCATCCTGGCTGAAATATTTCCTGTTTGTACACTAAACATTGACTGAATGATAAAGAAAAAACACTATCAAAGAAACCCAAAAAGTGAAAAGATTATTTAATATCAACGTATAAACAGTACAAGAAGTGCCATTGAAATAATAGGCTTATATCAGTTTTTTTGTTTTGTTTTTTCTCGTTAGTCTAATGTTTGCTATTCTCCTAAATCAACAGATTTTGTCAAAGGAAAACTAAAGCATGTTGTTTGTTTGTTTGGTTGGTTGGTTTCCATTGCTTCATGATTTCCTTTGCAGGGTTATTTAATGCCGAAGTCAGTCTTTTTGCGAACAATCATATGGCTTCAAGTAAGAAATTATAAACAATTATACGTTTATACATTTTAACCGGTGATGAACATATGTACCATGGCCATATGCATGAATATGCGAAATGTACACGGGACGTTCATTACATATATACATAGAACATAGGAATTTCGAAATTCGAAAAACACGTAACGACTTCTCTGTTCAGATACGAAACCTTTTATTACCTTTGAGTTTAAAGTTTTTTCGACACAAGGAGAGAGGCACAATCTTTCTATTCTGGCTTTTTCATCTGCTTCCTCAACACGTGTGGCACCTGCCACAAAGGTCTCCGCGAGCAAGCGAAAGTCAACCGTCTCGTTTGGTGTCCAGTTCTCAACTCTCTGACTTTTTCGAAATCTCCCAAAATCCTCCGCGCACTTCCGGTGCGTGACGTCACTCGCACTGTGTAACCCCGTTTCCCATCTCGGGCTATTGTGACATCTCTGAGTGACACGTCCGCTCCGCGCGTGCGTGTGAACACCTGTTTTAATGTTGCACCCAACTAACCCATGTGCTGAGCCGAAAGGTTCTCAGCCAAACTAAACCCAAAGGCATAAACCGAAATCCCTCGGCCCTTATATTACACATGAATCTGTTTGCTGCACTCATAAAAATCTACACCAGTGGAACAGAGCCTTTTTTTTTTCGCACCCACAATAATGATGATTGCTAAAATTCTTATCACCATTTTCACCTTTTGCTCACTGAATCCAGTGTTGGTTGTGCTGTTCTACTAGAAGGATGACTTATACATTAAAACCCCACAAAGGTTGATATGCCATTAAACGAAGAAACCAACCAACCTTTTGTAAAACGAATCTTTAATTTATTTTTTTGCGTTTTTTAATGATTTTCTTGTTATAAATGTATATTTTGGTTCATTTTTATAGTATAGGAGGTGTAGTGGCTAACGTACTATCGAGTTCAAACTCTCGTTACGCTATTGCGTTCATTTTGGACCCCTCAAAATGCGCTTATCAGCCCATCTATGCGTTAAATTGTACAAATGCTGTTCTTGTACAATGATATCTTTGACATTTAATAAACCAGAAAGGTTGATATACAAAGAAAACAAAAAAAAAAAAAAAAAAAAGATATTTGTAGTATTTTGTATTCACCGAATATTTAAACAGAAATAGAAACTGACAACAATATTTCTCTGAGAATATTAATATTTTAAATCCGTTCGCTCTATTAGTAACCTCGTCACAGTTGAGGGAAATGAGAAAATTCCCACGAGTATAGCTCGTAATTTTAGAACACAAGTGATTATTTTCAATTTGACATACATTTTACATTAACTATCTTAATTTACTGGAATGCCAGTCCGAAAGCCGGAAGCTGTACGCTGACTCTTGGAAAAAGGACATATCCTTATGTAAATAGATATTATATTGATGAAAAATATGCCAAAACACACACACACACGCATGCATGCATGGATCTGTGTCTGTCTGTGTGTTTTTGTGTGTGATTACCCAAGCCCAGCGCCAAGAGAAAGATGATACACAGATAATGTTTAAGCGGAGGTGGATCATGGTTGTATACAGAATTTCGAAGTTAATGTTTCGATAGGGACGCTCATGTCACGCAGTCGACGTCATATTTGAATGTAAAGTCCGTTGATGCTGTTTTGATCGTATAGAAGTAATAAATTCTCGACAATGGTCAACAATAGTCGAGAGTACGACACTCAGTTTTTAATACCGGAGATTTCCGAGTAATTTTTAAACTACCTTAACCTACAGTTGCAACATCACGCTCGTCAACATGAAAAGGCAACCTCCCCACAATACCAACCAGGACACTAAGAAAAGTCTTAACGACGTGTTGACTCTTGCTTTCCCTCAAACGCAATTGGAACAACATCAGTTTGACCTTGTAATAAAAACTCAAATAGTTATTATAATAATAAGTAACGGTGATACCATTTGTAATTGGAGTACTCGGTTCAGTCATCAAAGGGACTCTACAGGCCCTGGAGGACTTAAAAATAAGAGGACTAGCAGAGACCATCGAAACTACTGCGTTGTTGAGATCGGCCAGAATACTAAGAAGTGTCCTAGAAATTTAAGGAGACTTGCTGTCACTTAGACTCCGGTCGAAAACCATTAGCTAACGCTTGTGAGAAAAACCCTCAAATGAGTAAAATGGTGATAATAATAATGATTTGACCATACGACCAAATGGTATATGCACAAATGAGAAACCTTCTTATAGAAAAAGACGCATAAAATTCACTGGGATTTTCAGATAACCCTAGCCCATCTTGGGAGAATGGAGGCCAGCTTTGAGAGCATCGCGATGAGAACAAGTCGTTATATTCCGACTGAGCATTGGTCATACAAGGCTTACTCACGCTATCATACTTAAATAGGAACCACAACCTCAGTGTTTGACGTGTCTGACAACTTGCACGGTTAAACACGTTCTTATAGAATGCAGAGCTTTCGCTATCATCAGAAAGCGATTTTTCAAAGTGACTAGTTTAACCGAATTGTTCGAAAACATCAAAATAGATGACGTTCTGTCCTTCTTTCGAGAAACAAGGTTTTACGAAAAAATATGACGAATTGAAACTGATTAATCATGTGCAAACTAGTGAAATCCTGTTTATAGAAAAATGTACCTACTAAATGTTCATTGGTAAAAGGTATATACATATAGACATAATTTGGCGTTAAATAACCTACAAGGGTTGATACGCCATAAAACCCAAACAACCAAATCAAATAAAGACAGATCACATAATTCCGGCCAGAAAACAATCCTCTGAGATGATTACCAAAAAAAAAAAAATTGTTATCCTATTATAATGCTGTTATGGAATATCCCAGATCCCCTCTCAGCCATGGGGACTGAGTATATCAGTGACTATAAATATAGTGAGCACAGTATTGTGCCAGTCATTATTTCGGGGATTTGTAGCGCACCTCACTATTCCTTGTGTCTTATTGTATATTTCTTACAATAAAACCCGCTTTCTTTTATCGACGAACATGTTGATAGTTCCTTTCCGCTCCAGTACAACCCTGTCTGAGCCATTGGCCTAATGGTATAGTGTTCGCTAATGGTCTGGGAGACAAGGGTTCAATCTTAGGTCGAGTCATACCAAAGACCCAAAAGAACGGTACTTGATGCCGCCTTGCTATACAGTTAGCATTATTAGGTATGGATCATAAGCAAATTGGAGCAATCCAAGGAATGGAGTTGTACACTCGCATACACCTCGGTTGTAGTAGCTATAGAAATGGGAGCCTTCAGGTTGCCTTCGACGACGGTTTCTAGCTTACTTATATACACACACACATGTATATATACATGACTTTGTCCAATATCTAATTATATATATATATATATATATATACTATCGAGACGAATCACTATGTATCTACCTGACACCAGTTAATTTGCACAACATCTAAAAAACATTCTTGTCCAAAAACTGAGTTTTGGTAATTCTTACCGAAAACACAATATTAGAACAATAGAATAACAAACAAAAGTTACAGATTCTTGAGGCGCTCCATATCAGAATTAAACAATCTTAACTCAAAAGAAACAATTTCGAATCCAGTACTAATGTACGTAAATGTCTTTAGCTACTGCTGCTACTAATAGAAATGAATTCAAAAATAAAACGCTAAAACACCACACCAATATGAATAATAAACACTTATTATTATAAGCAATAAATTACATGCAAAGGTAAAATCATTGTTACAATAAACACACCCCTGATGATGGCCTAAGATCGAACAGAAAGTACTAGGTTATCAATTAGTTACGGGAGTTTCGTTAACCGTTTCTCGCCGCATACCATAAAATCAATGCAGTAACTCGAAAGGACATATACAAAAATTTGCAAACTAATGATGTCTGCATTATTTAATGAAATATATATATATATATATATATATATATATATATATATATATATATATATATATATATATTCTTGGTTGCTACTTTTAGGATTTGTTTCCAAACAACACGCAGCATCCTGTGTAGTTCTCATCAAGTTTCTTCCCATGTCATTTTGTTATAGTCCATGTGATGTTTGTACTAGCATGGGTACAGCTTGGAAATATCACCGTTTTATTTCAGTAGAGATCAGATTTTCATATAGACGATAACATATTGACATCAGTTTCAGTATAACGGGTATCGCAACTGAGTTGTAGGGACTGATATTATCGATTGAGAAGATGTCATCATTCGTTATTATTCACAGATTTTAACATCCACAGTGTGTTTTGCATCTTATCAACCACAGATAATGAGTCCCTACTGTACATACACTTTGTCATGTTTGGCACTTGAGATCGAATTTTTTAAACACTGAAAAATTGACCCTATTTACTGAAATATCACGCGTTTAAAAATGACATACATGAACGCTGAAAAGCAAAAATATTGAATTTTTGAAAATGAAATTTATTTCATGTACTTTATTTATTTCTCTTTCTCTCACACTCTCGCAGTCTTTCTGTTTCAAATATCAAACAAGTGTTATTTCAGGAGAGAAAAAAATTATGAAAATGTCACGTGTGCATATACATGGGTATTTTATTATATATGTGTGTGTGTTCTTTGGTTGTGAGCGATGACCTTTCAAGAAAGTGTGTAACACTTTTTGAGAAAGATCTTCAATACTGTCATTAAGAATATGCCTTTCACTTATAGAACATAGATCTTTAGAATATACGGTGCATACACATGCATACACATGTATGTGTGTGACAGTTTAGGGTTGGGCTTGGTTAATATGTAATGTATTATTTGATAGGGAAGATGTATGATTGTTATTTGAAAGTGTTAACATAAGAAAGGTGAGATAATATTGAAAGTTTTTTTTTTTTTGCAAAAATTGTCAATAAAAATTAATCTTAAAGGACTATATAAATAAAGAGTTTCTGAAAGATAATTCCATTTTTTTCCTTGTTTGTCGCTTAAAATTATCCGCGCATTTATTTTTATCAGGTATTGAAGATTGATTCTAATTGGTAATATAAAAAGAAATCCTGTTTGTATAGTAAAAAGAGTCACTTTCATTTTGAGTGATGTAACAATCAAATTTATCTTTATCATATTTACTCAACCCCTCCGCTCGGGTAGGATATGACGCAAGGTCAATTTTTTTAAAGCGGAGTTTAACAGGTTTGAATTCAGAGTTTCCTTCTCCTTGACTAGTTGCCTAACCAAGGCTGAAGAACCTAGTCTGTCCCACTATTTACCCATAGCTGAAGGGAGAATATTCGGATTCATACCTTTCCCACGGGTGTTTGTGCGATGTGAAATGCAATCAGTCCAGGATTTGAACTCGTGTCGCTGTGTCCAATTCCTGCGACGATAACCATTTATCTTTATTAAATGCGAATATGATGAATATTGGCTATAAATATTTCAACAAATTTCAAGAAGAGCTAAAATCTGTTTTCGATCAAGGTCACCAGACGTGGGTAACAGGAAGTCGCCATCTATGTCATGTGCGCTGAGACCAGCATTCATCGATCCTCAGGAGGCCGTCTCTCTAGGCTCTAACACTCTTCGGAGGGGGCTAGGTTTATAGACTGGTGCCTGAGGCGGCTTATTTTAGGGTAATGCCGACGGAACCCGAGGAATATTTGGCAATGCCGGGCGTGTCTCGACTACGGTCCTGAGCTCGGACCCTCCATAAAAAATGCCTTGAGCCGCACTCATCCGGTTAAACTTTTTAGAATTAGAAAACACTGGAAAGCATAGCAAACGGTTGGTCCGTAAGGGTTACCCCTTGTTCTCACTTCTCTAAGTCCTCACTTTGGAGCCCCTGCTCTGAAGGATTAGAGAGTGGGGGCTAGTCAGGCCCTGCGTGGTATTCCACTCCTCAACGATCTCTGAGCGAAGGTGTTCGCTCACACTGATGACATCTCTATCTTTGTGGTTCGCTTTTCGGATATAGGGGCGTTGAAAGAAGCTGTTTATCAAATACGAGAAGACAGCATTTGACTCGCTAGACTTTGATAAGAGTGAACATCTGCAGTTGAGTGCCTGGTAGGCGGCATTCCCCTGCCTGGGCTCTTCCGCAAAGGGAACAGCTCGCTTGTATCCTTCAACTCGTGCGAAACTGGTCGGAAGTAAAGACGAAGTTAGAATATGTGGACACATGGCTTCGAAGGTAGTTGTACTTGAACGAGTGTCGCAGAGCGTTTTGCAGGCTTCCTAGACCCAGTAACCTTTCTCGGCCTCGAAAGGGGTTATATTGGAAGTTAGTGCTGGGATCCCCTTGAAAGACATCGTGACTTGGCGTTGGGGAGATCAGCTCCCAATGGTATTAGGTTCCAGGTTCAAGCATCTTAAATAATTCCGTGTTCTCACCTACCTAACGGTACGCCCAGAGCACGTAACCTCATTAGAGTGGGCTTGGTTTAAATGCATGATTGTTCTCGCTACGGCAAAGGTATGAAGGAAATGGTAGTACAGGCCTTCTTCCACTGTGAGCAGGTTCACCCGTTTTAGGACCACGTTGGGGAGGGGATGATTCGCATTGATCCCAAGCGGTTAGTGCCACTCGACGTTGGTTACGTCGAAGAAAGTATTAATACTACATGGAGAAATGAGAAACGAAAGATGTTTCTCGTGATCTTTGCTGTAATTCGGATAGTGATATTGACGGCATGACTGAGTTGATGGTACGAGTACGCAAACTTTTCTCCTCGGGATCTATTTTTTTCTTTAGGCAGCAGTTTAGAGTAAAGATTAGGTGCGATAAGAATAAAAGCTTAGCATTCGATAAAAAGTGGGTGAAAATATCAAACCTAGTCGCAAGAAAAGGTACAACGTCAGGGTCACCCTTCCCTCCTCATCCTGCACTTGGCAGTCATGGTCGAGACCGACTCCTGGTAAGTTTACTTCAACTTTAGCAAGCAGTATGATGAGATTCATAGATCCCGTCATTCAGCATTGAATAATCCATGATCTCCCCTTTTTTTATTTTTATCCAGACCTCACTTCAATCCCAGGTTCACATTGTGCATCCCGGAATCATATCTACTTATTCTAATCTGGCCCCCACTCTATTTCTGTCCTCTCGCAACCCCACTCTCTGTAAGGATTTCCCGGTTTGATTCAGACTCTCGGGTAGCGGAAAACAGTCAGCACTCTCCCTTAGATAGGGGAATGGGTGTACAGACGAAGTTAGAATATGTGGACACATGGCTTCGAAGGTAGTTGTACTTGAACGTGTGTGGACGTGTGTGCTAAGTACTTCTTCATCTTTGTCCTTTGTCGACTGGCAGTACTTTCTCCGAAGGCTGGTGTGACACAATCCCCTCTCTCGCTGTTGAGGAAGAAGGGAAAACCAATGGTTGGCATATAAGTCTGCTATCAACATCTTTGTAATATAGGGTTGGAGATGGCCGATTTGAAGAGCTAATGCCTTGCTGAAAGGTTAGCATTCCTGAGTCGATCATTGATGGAAGATGCAGCGTGAAGAAGAAATACTGAGGTGGCCTTCCCCAACCAGGTGTCCCAAAGCTGAGAACCGAAATTGACTTAGTTGCAAAGTGGTGTATCTTCGCATTTTAATCTTGGTAAAACAACTTGTCATATAGAAAGAAAACTTTCAATTCAAACCTGTTAATCTTAGCTGAAAAATAGACCTGGTATTATTATATATATATATATATATATATATATATATATGTGTGTGTGTGTGTGTGTGTGTGTGTGTGTGTGTCTCTGTGTGTGTGAGTGTGTGTGAGTGTGTGTGTATCAATATGATTTATAATTTTCTGGCAGCTGAAAATGAAAATCATTCCAAAATGATTGTTGATTGATTTTAACGCAACGCATACCGTCTAGGATGAATATATACGGAGGATTTTCGGAATCACCTTCATTATACATTAAATTTGCCGATGGTGGAATGGTTATCGTCGTAGGAAATAGACACGGAGATATGAGTTCAAATCCTGGAAAAGACAGTTTTGCATATCCTATAACACCAATACCCTTGGGGAAAAGTATTATTATTCTCCTTCCAGCTATGGGTTAATAGTTGGACAGACGGTGAAGTATAGCCTTTGTTAGGCAGCCTGTTTAGGAGGGAAAAAAAGATGAATTCAATCATGTTAAACTCAGCTAAAAAATTGACCTTGTATCACATCCTACCCGTGTGTAGGGGTAGGTGAATACATACATTTAAATTTGTATAGTTGTGTCATTTTTTTTCACGTGGTCCTGTGGAATATGCCGACCTACATTCAGAAAATCAAGAAGAAAACAAGTCACTATATCCTGATGGCATATTGATCACTCAAGTACGACTCACTCGTTTATTCTCAAAGAGGAACAACAACCACTGTGTTTGACATGTAAAACGTCTTGTACTGTTAAACACGTTCTCATTGAATGTAGAGCCTTCGTTCTCGCCAGAAAGCGATTTTTTAATGTAAATAGCTTGAGCAATTTGTTTGAGAACGTCAACTAGAATGACGTTCTGTTTTTCTGGAGAGAAACAGGATTGTACCAAAAAATATAATAAATACCACTTGAACACAATGTTAACATGCTTTTAGGAACACTTACTAACCCCTCATTAGTCTAGTGGGTAGAGTGTTCTCCAGTGATCCGGGAGACCTGGGTTCAATCACAGGTCGTGTCATACCAAAGATTATAAAAATGGTACTTGATACTTCCTTGCTTAAAACTCAGCAATGTAAGGTATGTATCAAGGGTAAAGTTGAGCAATTCAGGGAAAAGGTGTAGCACCCTCCCATAAACTTCGTTGTAGTAGCTATTGAAAAGGGAGCCTTCTGGTCGCCCTCGACTACAGCCGTCAACTTTACTTACTTACTAACCCCTGGACGTAAAATGGTCCCAGACGGACAAAGATGCCGTAAAAACCAATTAGCAAACAACTATTTGCTTATAAATCCCATATATTTATATATGTATAAACAGGATCTGACATTAAATAAACTAGAAATGTTGACATGCCTTAAAGCCAACCAACGAACGAATAATGCTTAAAAAGGTTTCTCGACTCTTAGATGGGACCCTAAAAAGTTTTACCATGACTGGTCAGAGTGGACATGGGAGTACTATCATTATTATACTCCGTCCGAGTTTTTAACACCAGTGATTGCTGATGGTCTTTCACTGAAGTTTGAGTAATAACTGCTGTATGAATACACTACGCTAACTAAACGGCTGGAGAAGAAGCTAGACGGCGATTACACAAGAATGTTGCGAGCAATATTGAACAAGTCCTGGTGGCAACATCCTACAAGGCACCAACTATACGGCCACCTGCCTTGTACTCATATGGACCCCCACATATGACCGAGCAAAGGCAGGACGACCAGCTTGAACATACATACAGCAGCTATGTGAGGATACGGGATGTAGCCCTGAAGACCTGCCGGAGGTGATGAACGATAGGGAGAAGTGGCGAGAGAGGGTCAGAGCTATCCGTACTAGAGGCACGACATGATGATGATGATGATGATGAAGTCTCCTCAATCTCCAGGACTATTCTCAGAATTCTAATTCAAACAATCCTGTTGTTTGGATTGTCTCGATCTGTCCTCTAATATACACTCTTCCAGCACTCTTTCCAAAATTTGGGGGAATCTTCCAGGCTGGGATCTGCATCACCTTCATGTTTCGTAGCTTCCTTAGTTCTCTGGCAAGGTCGAAGTGATTTTCCACTTTTTCATTTTCTTGGATTTACACACGATGGTCCGCCGGGACGGTAAAAAGTCTCCTATACGGTGAGCTCTCTTTTTAAAAATTTAAATATTTTACTCTTTTTTGACATTTTCAAACCAGCGTTAGCTGATGTTTTCTCACTGAAGTGTGAGGGAGAACAAGTCTCCTTAATTATTCAGGACTCTTCTCAATATTCTGGCCAATCTAAATAATGTTGTAGTTTGGATGTTCTCTACAAGTCCTAATATTTTCAAGTCTTCTAGTCCTTGTATCAATCCTTTGGTGAATGTACCAAGTGCACCAATTACAATTGGTATCACCATCACGTTCTTGTTTATAGTTTTTGTTGTTTTTTTTCAATTCCCTAAAGATGTCAAGCTACTTATCCTACTTTTCGTTGTCTTTCAATTTCACTCAGTGGCCAAATGAGACAGCAAAATCCATATTTCAGTAAGTTCTCTTTTTTGTTGATTATTACTAGGTGTTATTATTATTATTATTATTGTTGTTGTAGTTGTAATTGTTGTTATTATTTGTTACTATTTGTTCTCTCAGCAAGTCTCCTCAAGTCTCCTGGACTCTTTTCAGTATTTTGTCCGTTCTCAATAATGTAGTAGTTTGGATGGTTTTCCACTCGTCCGCCAACCTCCAAGTCATCCAGTCCCTTTAGTAATCGTTTTGTAAAAGTTCCAAACGCACCAATTACAATTGGTATAATTGTCACCTTCATGTTCCATCATTTTTTCAATTCCCTAGCAAGGTCGATTATTATAATTATTATTATTATACACCTTTCATAGTTTTTCACACAAGGGCTAGCTGATGGTTTCTTACTAGAGTGAGAGTGACAGCAAATCTTTTCAAGTTTCCAGGACTCTTTTCAGTATTCTGGTCGATCTGAAGTCTGGATGTTCCCCTCGTATGCTCCTATTTAAAAGTCCTCTGTGGATTGTTCCAATTGCACCAATTACGATTGGAATCATCGTCGTTTCATGTTCCATAGATATTTTTAGTTCTTAAGCTTATTTATATCTCTTTTTCTCTTCTCACATTGGTCTTGAAAAAATAAAACAATCCCTGCACAAAACATATTTGATAATAATACCATATATATATATAGATAATTTTGTTATGTAATTCTGATAATTCAAAAACATCCTCTAAAATTCTGTTTCTGAACATTATTTCTGAAGTCATCCAATTTTTTTTTTACATTGTTGTTATTTTTGGTTTGGTTTGTTTGGTTTTATGGCATATCAACCTTTGTCGGTTATTTAACGCCAAATCCATTTTTATGTAAATAATCTGCTCTATTGAAAACAGTTCAGTTTAGCAAAAGTACACAGTTTAATTGTCAAAAACATTTCCATTTCAAACTGTTTAAGCAGTTATATGTAATAATTCAGTTAAGTGTAAATACACTTTTAATGTCGAAAAACAGTTCTATTAGAAAAAATTTAGTTAAGCATAAGCACGCAGTTTAAGTGTAAGTACGGTTTAATTGTCAAAAACGTTTCTATTTCAAGCTATTCGTTTACTCAATTTATTTTAGCATAAGTATGCTGTTAGTTCTATTTAACCCATAGATAGGGCCCTATCAGGTGCTACCACTCCGGGCCAGAGTGGACCTGGGAGCAATGGCAATGAAGGGGTGCTCAGCATTCCCCAAAGCTCCAGCACTGCTGGAACCTCACCCTCAGATCGTTTAGTGTCTTATCAGGACACTCGTTAGGGGGGTCTTACCCCTCTGCAGAGAAGCAGTCAGTGTATTCTACAGCCCCAGCTGACTGGGCAATATACAGAGTTAAATGTTTGACAGTTTTATTTCAGATAATTCAGTTCAGCATAAGTACACAATTTAGATGTGAAAAACTGTTCTATTCTGAGCAATTCAGTTCAGCACTAGTACGCAGTTCCCATGTCAAAACAGTTCTATTTTAAACAATTCAGTTTAGCATAAATACGCAGTTTAAATGCAAAAATCAGTATAGTGAAAGCACGGTTTAGTTCTATTTAACCCATAGATAGGACCCTTATCAGGTGCTACCACTCCGGGCCAAAGTGGACCTGGGAGCGATGGCAATGAAGGGGTACTCCGCATTCCCCAAAGCTCCAACATTGCTGGAACCTCACCATCAGGTTGTTTAATGTCATATCAGAACATTCGTTGGGGGAGTTTTACCCCTCTGCAGAGAAGCAGTCGGTGTATTCTACAGCCCCAGCCGACTGGGCAATTGTTATTTTTGATCTGATCAGGTAATTTGATCCCAAAATATATTTCCCTATTAACACGAAAATCCAACATTGTTCGTAAACTTAGTTCTTGAAATCTGCCATGACAATAGATTTTAAGTTGGAGATTAAATATTGAAAACAATGTCTACCATGATTAAAAATTCAATTAATTATTTGGAAAGTTTTTATTCGGTTCTCTCCAATAGTTATTTAGAATAAAGGATTTAATCCTAATTTCATTAATCCCTCTTGTAAATGCAATGTTTTTCTCTTTCTTTATTCCTTTTTCACTTGTCTTTGTGTACACTCCAATCTCAATATTGCACTCCAGTTTCGATGTTTCGACCCAGGATTCCAGGCATGAGTAAATTATCCTGCTTGAGGCCTTAATCGTGTTTTATATAATCTTAAAACAGCTTTTGTCTGCCTTTAAATAAAGATATCCATATTTGCCGACCACGCTGCTCGGGTAGGATATGACACAAGGTCAATTTTTTAAGCAGCTTTTAATAGGTTTGAATTTAGAGTTTTCATTCTCCTAGACTAGTTGCCTCATCAAGTCTGAAGAACCCAAACTGTCTTACTATTTACCCATAGCTGGAGGGAGACTAATTGGATTCATACCTTTTCCCTTAAAATAAAGATATCGAATCTTTCAGCCAATAATTCTCATATATATATTGAAAATAACAGCTTTCCATTTCTGTGCTAAAAAGGCTCAAAAGGGTGTAATTTTGTCGCTCTATTGTTGTATTTATCAACCAATTGGCGCTTTCGAGGTCTTTTTAAAATTTGTTTGAGAATTTCCAGGCGACATATTTGACGTGCCAGAAAAATTGAAGGATCAAAACCCAAAATGATTCAAGGAACTTTTTCCTTCCTAGATTGCTAAAAATATATTTTTCATTTTAGTCGATTAGAATTATAGATGATCAATTTTTTTTTAATCTGATTTCGAGCTAACCACAATCTTATAAATAGTGATGAAAATGGATATTTCTCTCTTAGATTTCGCAGATTTATTCTTAAACTCAAAAAGTTTCTGTTTATTTATATTGATCGAAATTTTTCTTCTCTCTTCTTTCAAGAACACGCTTAATTTCAACATTGCTTAATTATCTTTAATAAAACGAATATTTTATTGTCAACAGACTAATCAGTACTGCTCTTATAAAAATAAATTCGCCTTCTGATTATTTCATTTCGTAAACAAACGGTCATTAGTCTTATGATCCTCCCTGAAACTGGTAGACAAATTCACCTACCTGGAAGCAGTGTCTCATCAACCGAAAAAGACATCGACACGCGACTAACGAAGACATGGACAGCTAGCGATAGGCTATCTATCATAAGGAAATCAGACCTGACCGATAAAAGGAAACGCAGATTCTTCCAGGCAGCGGTCGTATCGATACTGCTGTATGGATGTACTACATGGACGCTAACTAAACGGCTGGAGAAGAAGCTGGACGGCAATTACACAAGAATGCTGCGAGCAATCTTGAACAAGTCCCGGCGGCAATACCCCACAAGGCACCAACTATACGGCCACCTACCTCCCATCGCGAAAACTATCCAAGTTAGACGAAGCAGACATGCAGGACACTGCTGGAGAAGCAGGGACGAGCTCATAAGGGATGTACTCCTATGGACACCCACATATGACCAAGCAAAAGCGGGACGACCAGATCGAACATACATACAGCAGCTATGTGAGGATACGGGATGTAGCCCATAAGACCTGCCGGAGGCGGTGAACGATAGGGAGAAATGGCGAGAGAGGGTCAGGGATATCCGTGCTAGCGGCACGACATGATGATGATGATGATTTTTATTCCACTATATATTAACACAATAACAGACTAATTTTACACACGTAAAATATATTCATTAAGATAAACAAAACTGTCACATTTCATTCAATAATCTTTACTTTTTCTCTTCTAAAATTTATACTCTGACTGATATTTTTCTGAAAGTCCAGCTTTTGTAACTTTCCTTTCAACACATTTTTCGCTCAGTTTAAAGAAATAAAAAAAGTGTTGATTTGAAGATAGGTGTTTTATTCAGTCTTGTAAACGTTTTTCTGATAAGTATATGCATATAGAGTTAGGTATTTATAAAAAACGTTTTTCTGATATGTATATATAGAGAGAGAGTTTGGTATATATATACCAAACTGAAGTGTAGAGTCTCGGATTGGAATTTGAGTCAACCGGGCTTCGCTCCCAGCTACGGGAAGCTTGTATGTCTAGCCACACTGATGAGTTCTGATAGAACGAAACAGATCTGTCTGTGGATGACCACACACACACACACACATATATATATATATATATATACTGGTCGGTATATTTATAAATAAAAAGTGCTCCATAGTAAGGATGAAGCACACACACACACACACACACACAAATATATATATATATATATATATATATAGTTAATTTGGCCAACCGTAGTCAAGGGTGACCTGAAGGCTCTCTTTTCCATAGAAACAACAATGTGGTGTCGGGGAGGGCGCTTGTCTTTTCCCTGTATTCTTCCATTTACCCTTGATCTGCACCTTATGATGCCGAGTGTTAAGCAAGGAGGCATTAAATACTAGTTTTGGAGTATATATATATATATATATATATATATGAAGTTGAGATAACATATACAGAATCAACTGCGTTTGGTGACTGCCTCTTTATTTACTCTTATAAGTGGCATTATGGGAAATGTGATCTAGTTTGTAGGGGATTCTGCGAAAGGCTCTCTGGCTTAAAATCCATCTTTATTTTCGTAAATGTATTCTGTGAGTTGTTAAACCAGGAATCACCCTGCGCTCTTGACTCTTTGTGGATGCTGTCCTTTCATCCTTACCGATCATGACAATTCTCTCTCTGTGTTTTAACATTCATATGAGTAATATCGACTGCTGTGCACTATTCACCTTAATGTGTACTTAACAAACTGCAATATTTTATTGCTCGGCAAGAGATTCGCGGAACGTTAGAAAAAAATATAAAAATATCACGTGAGATGCGAGATGTATAAACGTTTTGTTCATTATTTGCCGTTAACATATATATATATATATATATACTTAAATATGTGACCTTTCCAGGAAATGTGTAAACCTTTACGAGGAATATTTTCTACTCTGTCATTGTAAATATTCTTTTTACTTATATATAATTTAAAACATAGATATCCAGAACAAACGCATAATGCCTACACATATACGTACATATACATACAATCACACAAACACACATATGTTAGATCTTTTTTTTTTTGTGCACGACTGTTTGGTGACCCTTTTCTTCTATATGTATGCGGTGGATGGGGAAAGCATAGACCTGGTGGCAATGGCAATTGCGGACTGTCACTTTTTCCCCTAAGCGATCATTATAACACCCCTATACGGTCTGATGATAACATTGGCGAGAAACTGACTGTCACCAAGTATCGTTGACACTATCTTTATGTTATTCAAATATGAGTAAAGTTGGTGACCTTAGTCGAAGGTGAAGCGAAGGCTCCCTTTTCAATAGCTACCACACCGAGGTGTAGGGGAAGGCGCTACTTCATTCCCTGGATTGCTCCACTTTACCCTCGATCCTTACTGAGTGTTAAACAAGGCAACATCACGTATCATTTTCGAGTTTTTCGTATAACGCGACCTGGGATTGAACCCCGGTCTCTTGGACCATTGGTGAACACTCTGTTTGGAAAAGATGTCAGATTATAAATTTACATCAGTAATAAATTTAATAATTGCATTTAAAAAATCAAGTTTATATATATATATAATGAGGGGTCTTTAAGTAACGCGTTGTTGCATATATACATGATTTCGATATAAACTTTCAGATTCAAGAATTGTTTTATTTTTACTTGGACAGATATTTCATATGTACTTACATAACAGTTAAAAGATGAAAATATGTTATTCAATTAGTGCAGGGGTTATTTATTTCTGACAGTCCTGATGTTTTGGCAGAAGGGCTTCGAAATTTAAAACAGAATAAACGAAAGTAAAATAAAATAAAGCGAGGAAACACTAAAAAAAGTGTTTCAGAAAAAATAAACAAAGCACCAAAAAATTTCAGCAATACACAGTAAATATGCGGTTGGGTACATTCTCTTGTCTTAAACTCTTAAACATTTGTCGCAATTTTTTTCCCCAACAGCTGTGTATTTTATGCCTCTATTTAACGACCCTCTCATTCATACTTTTCTGAAGAATGCGCTGTTGTTAAAGTGTAACCGGTAATAATCACCCTTTCTTTTTGAAAGGCCTGTGCCTTACCCCATTTCCTCCTTCCCCCCCCCCCAATGAGTGTCCTAGTTATGACACTAAAAAATCTAATAGTGAGGTTCCATTGATGTTGGAGCTTTGGGGAATGCGGAGCACCCCTTCATTGCCATCACTCCCAGGTCCACTGTGGCCCGGAATGGTAGCACATGATAAGGCCCTATGTATGGGCTAAATAGAACTAAACTGCATACTTATGCTAAACTGATTTATTTGATTTACAAATGTTTGACAAAACTGAATAAGCTTGAAATAGAAATGTTTTTGACAAATAAAGTGTACTTACATTTAAACTGAGTACTTATGTTAAACTGAATTGTTTGAAATGGAACTGTTTTTGACATTGAAACTCTTCTTGCACTAAACTGAATTTTTTAATATAGAAGATTTTTGACATTTAACTGTGTGTAAACAAAATCTCTACTTATACTAAACTGAATTAGCTGGATTAGAACTGTTTGAATAAACTGATAAGCAAGAAATAGAAGTGTTTTGACAATTAAACTGTGTACTCATGATTAACTGATTTGCTTGAAAAAGAACTGACTCTTTTCATAAAAATGGATTTGGCGTTAAATAATCTAAAAATGTTGTTGTGCCATAAAAACCCAACCAAATCAACCAACCATTTACTTCGACTGATGTTTTCTCAAGGATTGTGTCCCTTGAAAAGAGGTACCTCTCTACTACATAGAGTCCCTTGAGTATGAAACTAAACTACCTATGATGGTGAGGTTCCAGTTCTAAAGATCTTTAGAGGGTGGAGTACGCCCTCATTGCCAATTCTTCCACATCCACTATGGCTCAGGGTTAAGGGACATGATAGAATCCTAACTTATGGGCCAAATAGATGTGTTTAAAGATTATATGCATCAAATAAGAACGCACAGTATCATATAAGTCTGTGAGGTTGATAGAGATGTAAAATATGCACGTTTCCCTAAACACCAAATGTAAAATAACCCAAGTTGGGTGACATGCACTTAAAAACACTGGTTTACAAAAAAATTGGCGCAAGCACAAAAATACCCGTTTTTACATAATTTGAGGGTGCTGAATTCAAATTCGAAATCCATTTTTACTCATCCCCTCTAGTATTTTTAGATATGCATAGTGTGCATTTTGTCCATATACGGTACATAAAGGCGTATATGAATTCAGGGTTAATTCTAATTATGTGAGACTTATGGCTTAATTTTTAGTTATTATGCACTAAATGTAAGTGATAGCATTACATTATATATATTTTGACAGTTAAGGCAGCAGGTCTCAATCCACACTCTGGCAGTCATTGGAAGAGGTTGTCTCGTAGGCGGCGCAGGGGGTTGGTGTCCCTCAACTATCGTGTTACACATCTTTTGGGTTACTAAATATTAGTATTATATTTTCAAATGCACATTTAGTTTTCAACTTTGCTTTCAACTTTGCAGTCCCGATGGTTTGGAGAGAGCCGCGAAACACGCAGATGATTGTTATTTTTGTTTAACTAATATAACTGGTTTCAATGCATCTTCGAGGAAAAAAAATCAAATATCTCAACCTTCGATCTGCTATGAGACCCGTTCCCCATTCAGATGATCTTCCTGTACCCACACCCCCAATAAATAAGGATCTTCTTTTCTCATCAGATGAAGAAATGCCTTCAAGTAAGGATTCTGCCGAGTCAATATCTTCCAAAGATATTGAGTCTACATATTCAGGAACAAGTGGCAATGAGCCACACTGGATCACACAAGAAGACCTGAATGATCTTGCTCGTGATTTGTATCTGTCAAAACAGCAGTCAGAGCTCTTGGCTTCTCGGCTTAAACAGTGGAACCTAGTCCAGGAAGATGTAAGGATCAGCAGTTTCAGGAATTGGAACAAAGACCTTGCTTCCTTTTTTGACATGGAAAACAAGTTGTGCTACTGCACAAACATACACTGGCTTGTTTACGTCCCTTAGTTTGCCACATAATCCTTCAGACTGGCGTCTTTTCATAGACTCTTCCAAGCGAAGTCTCAAGGGTGTTCTTCTGCACCTGAATAGATATCCCAGTATTTCCATTGCACACTCTGTCCATCTACAGGAGTCCTATGACAATATGGAGCTTCTTTTAGAAGCTATTAAGTACAGCGAGTACCAATGGAGTCTGTGTGGGGACCTCAGGGTCATTGGTCTTCTTATGGGTATGCAAGCGGGCTTCACAAAGTACTGTTGTTTTCTCTGTCTCTGGGATAGTCGAGCTGTGTCCCAGCATTACAAGCAGAAAGACTGGGGGTCTAGAAGCACTTTTGTTCCTGGCGAACACAACATCAAGGAGAATCTTCTGGTGGACATGAATAAGGTGGTTCTTTCTACTCTTCACATCAAGCTTGGTTTGATGAAGAATTTCTTGAAGGCGTTGCACAAAAATGGTGCTGCCTTCCAACACTTTTCTACTGTGTCCCCAGGTCTTAGTGCTGCTAAGCTCAAAGATGGCATCTTTGTCGGACCTCAGATCCGAGAAGTGCTGAACTATACTGATTTTGAGGAGCTTCTTAACTTAAAGGAACTGAGAGCATGGGAAGCATTCAAGTCAGTCTGTAGTGGCTTCCTTGGTAACACACACGTACCAGATTACCAAGCCTGTATTGAGAAGTTGCTAAAGTCTTACGAGGATATGGGATGCCGAATGTCACTCAAGATTCATTTTCTCCATTCCCACCACAACTTCTTCCCTCCAAACCTTGGAGCAGTGAGTGATGAGCATGGAGAAAGATTCCAACAAGACATTACGAAGATGGAGAGCAACTATCAAGGCAAATGGAACCCCGGCATGATGGGAGACTTCTGCTGGATACTCTTGCGTGACATCCCGGAGGCAAAATACACCGGATCTTCTAAGAAAACACACTTTTGACTGTCCCGGTACTATGAATTGTGTAATTGTGTCATATTGATTCAATCAGTGTTCTTTATATATCCTGTTTTATCTGTTATAAGCTGTTTCAACTTTTGAAATATGCACATATATTCTCTGTTTATACTAAAATGAGACTATTTAAAAGCCAGAATACTAGAGGGGATAGAACAAAACTATTTATAAATTTGCATTCAGCACACCCAAATTAACAAAAAACACCTATCCCCATTCTTGCATCAGACCAAAAATTATTTTTGTAAACCAGTGAAATCGGTCGATCAGTCAATTACCATAAGTTATGGTATGTCAGAAAGGAGGAAGGGAAGAATTGACGGTCATCTCTATCTGTCTGTCTGTCTAACTCTTTCTCTGTCTGTTTCTCTCTCTTTATATATATATATATATATATATATATATATATATATATATATATATATTCATCTATAATGATGTTGTCAAAATCTCCGACAGCAATTTTAAAATATTTAATTTACTAACTCACATAGTACAAATGTGTTTATCAATCACTAAATAAAACATGAAATTTAAGGATCACTGGACTTAAATAAACAATAATATTTTGTTTGCTTGTTTTTAGTTTTATGGCATATCAAACACTGCGGCTTATTTAATGCCAAATCAATTTTTATTCGTGAAATTCAATTTAGCATAATTAGAGTTGTTTTTTTAATCTCCATAAGTTATATATAAAAACAGTTATATTTCAAACAATTTAGTTTAAAACATTTTAATGTGAAATTAATTATTTCATATAATTCAGTTTAGCATAAGTACACAGTTTGGCTTTATTTGACCCATAGATAGGACCCTATGAGTTGCTACCCCTCTGGGTCTGAGTTGACCTGGTAGTGATGGCAAGTGTTGTATAGCCATCACCAACTAGACAAACACATATGCATGCAGAATCATAACGACACAATAATAAATACGAGCGACACAGATCTTTAGAAAAATATACCTCTCACTTTATATGAAAGGGTTGTGTGTGAGAGGGAGTTGGAGACCGAACAGAACTGCAACATATTGACCCTCACTCCTCGGGCCACAACAGCGTTTCTTTTCCGTTCTCCTGGGCCTGGGGCCCAGCCTCTCTGGGTGCTGGTTTTCTCTACCGCATCTTATCTCCAACTGATAGAACTTCCTGTGCACCGAGTTATAAAATTGTTCAACATCCGCCTTCTTCTTGTGGACGTCACAAATCGCACTCATTCAACCCGTTTACGGTCAAGGTTATATTCTGATATTTCTCGACCGGATGCACTTGTTATTTACACAGGTGAACTTATATTTTGACAGCCCGGCCGGGTTGGAGGTCGATATACAACACATGGAAAGGGTACTATGCATTCTCTAAAGCTCCATCGTCACTGGAGCCTCACAATCAGATTGTTCAGTGTCATATCCAGAACACCCATTGGGTGAGTCTTACCCTCTGCAGAGACGCACGCGCTGTATTCTCCAGTTCGAGCCGACTGAGCCGGCTAATATTTTATGATAATATTTAGCCATATTTACCAACCCTTCCGCTCGAGCAGGATATGACAAAAGGTCAATTTTTTAGCGGAGTTTAACAGGTTTGAATTCAGAGTTTTCCTTCTAGACTAGTTGCCTCATCAAGCCTGGAGAACCTAGTCTTCCCTACTATTTAACCATAGCTTTTTTATTTTGATGTCACCAAGTACAGTGTTTTTTGGTCTTTGCTTGTATTCTGTCTGTTGGCGACCGTAGTCGAGGCCAACCAGAAGGCTTTTTTTCTATAGATACTACAACGACATGTAACAGGGGCCTCTATTCTTTTCCCTGGATTGCTCCACTTTACCCTTGATACGTACCTTATATTGCTGAGTGTTAAGCAAGTAGGTATCAAGTACGGTTTTTAATGTCCTTGGTATGACGCGATCTAGGATTGAACTCAGGTATCCCGCACCATTGGCGAACACTCTACCCACTAGACTAATGAGCCGGTATGAAGTAAAAAAACATTTTTATGGTTCATTAACACTAGTTCTGTTTTCTGACTGATTAGATGATCCGATAGAATCTCAAAGTCATAGAAAATATTATACGTCTCATTTGTAGGACAAATTCGGGGTTTTGCATATACCATTTGGAAGTATGGTCAAATTTCAATATCTTACACAAATTTCTGTTCATCCTCTTTTCCATCCCGTCATGCCTAGTCTTTAACCTCTTTGGTGCAAGTTTCCTGTATTCTCTAAGTAATATTAATATGTTTCCTCTCTTTTACGGCTTTACTTAGACTTGCTACTCTGTTAAGTACTATCGATTTTCGCTTGAACACAGTTAGTCCTTGTGTGCAGCTATTATAAGATATTCAGTTTCTATTGTAAGATTTCCTTTTCTGAGCCATATCCATGTCTTTTCAATTGCATTCTCGCAAGTTTGTCATTTGAAATACTGATACACTTGTTTTCCTTTCCAATTTTATTTTGTGAGTATTTACAAAAAAATTTTAAAATAAAAATAAATAAATAGATAAAATAAAATGAAAAAATTAAAAATTTAAAACTATTGTAAAAATATATTTATTACATTATATACTTATTTGGTAGCCTTTAAGCAAATTCTTTTTAACCACAGCTATTTGGCTGTTCTCTCAGCTGTCTTAATTATGGATTCAATGGATTCCTTTTTCTTGTTACTGCCAAACTAATGTCTGACAGGGCCTTGTATGGAGGCCATGCAACGAAACCCCTTGAGCTAACCTCTGTTGGCGTACAGCTTGCATTTCATTCATAATTTTTGAATGTTTGAACTTCTTCCGTTCATGGGCCTCTTCTACGTGTTCATTCTAAGGAACTGTCAATTCCCACATTATCATTTTCTTTGTTTTATTCGAAAATATCAATATATATGGGCGTAATGATATTTGACCGATGTGGTCTGGGAATTTTTATCTTGTCCCTAAATCGGCCCTTAATTCCCAGCCCGTTGTCAATGACAGTGCACCTGGATGGGGATTTTCCTTTGGTTTAGGTTTTACTCTAGCCCTGACAAACCTTATCAAGCTTTGTTTCGTAATTTGGCGTATTTGTACGGATGGCCGTACATACTACCTCCACTATTTATTTTAATATTTGATCATGGTGCCAACTGTAACGTTCATCTGCTAGTGCTGTTTGGAAGTTACTTAAAACGTATTTTAATGATCCACCTGCATAACTCACACGAGGGGGATTTTATTTCTTCCATAAGTAGAGGTTTACAGGAATGGGGAGGGTGTCGTATACAGACCGTATTAGTAATACCGATACAGTTGTTTTTTCTTACCATTTTTGTTTTCAGTTTCTTTCATCTCAAATGGCATATAAAGGTTCGTAGGTTATTTAATGCCAAAGCCATTTTTCTCGAAGAACAGATGTGTTACTATTTAACCCATAGTTGGGAGGATAAGAGAGTTCATACCTTCATAACAGTAATTGTCGGGAACTAAACGCATAAGCGACTGGAGTTCGAACTCGGTAAGATTCTACTGTCCAGTGCTTAAACCATTACGCCTCGAGGCGTAGTCATCCTGCTAAAGCTGTTATTGGCTGCAATAATTAATCTTTCTTACATCTTGTTAATTTAGCCTTCGAGCCCTTGTATTGACGCATCTGCGTAACCTCAATGCTACTGAGTCCTTTTTCTACAGCTTTTCTTGAAACGAACAGTCTATATTTTCTCTCTTGTCATCAACTTTCTTTTACTTTGGTACATTTACCAGAGTACCTTCCCCGACTATTTTAAGAATGGTTCAGTGTACCGTACAAAGAGGAAAAAAAGCACATGTAAAAATCAGAGGAAAACAAAACATTGAAAAATGTGTTTACTCAATACACCTATGCCTCACTTCAGTAAAAAATAAATCTCTCCACAAAACCTTGCCTTAACACTAACATTAACACTAACCAACCGTGAAGAATTGTGATTGTTTTTCGAACCCAAATCATGACTTTCTTCCGTTAACTTCAGTGAAGACGACTACAGAATTATGTTATGAAGCATAGAACACAAAATCGACAACATCCTTAGGAAAACCCAAAATGGCTTCCGAAGAAATTCGATCCAAAACCTCACAAATATTGACCATCCGTAGAATCCTTGAAGGCGTA
>OY757931.1:19422708-19460208 GCA_963585895.1 Sepioteuthis lessoniana | reverse complement strand
AAATTTCGTAGTTTCAAGTTGGAATTAGTGGATGAATTTCTCCAAATTGTCCCGAGCGCATTTGGACCCTTCATAAGCCATCATCAGGAGTTGCTTGCTTGTGTAAGGTGTGTTTGTTTCTCAAACTATAATAAGCCAATTATTTTTCAACAAAATTTCATCGCATTACATAACTTAATTTGAACATATCAGCCAGCTGCCAGTATTGTTCTTTTTTGTTTTACATAGTAACATCTACAAGCCCTGATGAAGACTACCAACTGAATAATAAAAAAAAAAACTATATGTTATAATTATTTCTCATACAAAAATAATTTGGATAAAATATTTTTGCATTCAGACGAAACCTTCAATTGAAAACGCGTTGGAAAAAACCCATCAAACACATATCTTTCAGCCGTTTTATATATATATATATATATATATATATATATATATATATATATTACTGGAAGGAAACTAATACCTGGTTGAATTGTTATTATGAATTTATTTCGACGAAAAATATTATCTTCGCCAAAATAAATTTACTACGACAATTTAACCAACTTTGTGTTTTCGGCCAGTTACATTTTTTGCCACCTGTATGCGAGTTTTATAATGTAAGCCTGAAAAGCACTCCCATAGATTCTATAATTCTGCTCATTAGTATTTTTTGTATGTCAAATCAAAATGTTAAAGTTAAGCATAAATGCTAATATACATATAAAAATAATTCGAAATTTCTTCTTATTTTTAATTTGTCTATATGCCTTATCTTCCTTATATCTAATTTTTATAATTTAAAAATTGTAAGCAATAAATGTTTTTTTTCTTTTTCTGGGTAGTCATATATTTTGCTCTAGGATATATATATATATATATATATATATATATATATATATATATATATATATATAGCTCTTATGGTAAGAAAAAAAACCCGGCAAGAGATTTTTGAAGATGAAAATATACAACGAATCACTGTCAAGGGGAAAAAATATATATACTGGAAAAAAAGAAAAGGCCAACCTAATCATAGCAATTGAAAAAAATCAAAAGACACGCAATTGGTTGATCAAAAGGGAAAAAAATCACCGTAAGGGCTGTTAAGCTACAATGCAAAAAGTGCTCAATACTAAGTAGAGCAAAATAGTAACGATAATTACTTAGTGAGTCAGAAACTAACTGACTATAGTTTCGCCTAAGCGGTTCCCCTGGGTACCTAAGCGGCTCATTAGGTACCCTGATGGGCCGCTTAGACGAAACTATAGTAGGTTAGTTCCTGACTCACTAAGTGATTATCATTACTATATATATATTATGATAAAGTTTTTTTTGAAAAAACGGTTATAATTCGTAAATATTTACGGTGTTCTATGTACGAAAACACTGAGAAATATTACAATATATTTCAAGTATAAATTAAGATAATATAGATTAAAAAGAAAAATGATTCAAAGTGTTCAACATATCATGCATTGAATACAACTTTGGTGAATTCCAGCTCAGCAGGGGATCAACTTGAATCTTTTATTCGTTTGAATTTATCCTGTTTTATTATCATTGTTTTTTTTATACTTGAAATGTATTCCGGGGTAAAACGTAAACATACCCTTGTGACGCTGTATAAATAATTATCCCAGGACGAGAGTCAATTTTATGCACATATGACGTCGAGGGCAGTCTGGCACTTGACCCTCCGCAAAATCAGTCCTAGTCAAGACTCCTATTTCCGGCATATGGTAAACTGGCAAATAATGTGGGGGTTAATTTGGAGCCAGACCTATCTCCGACGCTGGTAAGGGGGTATCTAATTCACTTTCACATACCCCAGTAAGTCCTTCGTTTTCCTACCCACTCAGATATCGAAAAAAAAAACGGACTTCAATGTTAGAAAATATCAACTGCTGTCAAATTTCCAAAATTCCCTTATCATGTTTTAAGGTGCAATAAGACGTTTATCGAGAAATAATGGCAGCGATACGAAGCTGAAACAGATATGTGCAACAGAAGACGAATTGATAGAGGAAATAACACAACCAAAAGATTTCAACACAAGGGTGCATTTGAAATATAACAAAATTTTAATAGGCGACGACCAAACAAATAATGATAAGATTTAAGAAACAGTTCCTTTCTCTTTTCTTTTTAAAATACCGGCAATATTAGGCCAATAGGAAGCATCAAACATAAATGTCTCTCAACAGTCCTTTTCTTTTTTCTCTTTTTTTCTTTCTTTCTTTTTTATTTCTTTTACTTGAGAAAATATCTAAGTCGCCGGACTGAAGCATGTAACAACGTTCATTCACTAATTTGCTAATGATGACACAGAATCCTTTCAGTTTCTCTCTTTCTTTTTTGAATACATATAATTTCCCAATATTTAGGAAGGGTAGAAGGAAAACAGTTTAAGTTTGACAAGGCTTAATGTTCAGGTTCCTTTCTATATTTTTTAAAACGGGCGAGTGACATCCCCGGAATCGGCTGAATCAGCATCTTTTTCTGCTGACTTCTGTACAAAGATTAAAGACTCTTTTTACGGAAGACATTCCCCTGAAGTGGCTATAAATCAGTATGTCTTTCCACGCCAACTTCTGTCCCCAAACTGAAGATTCTTTTCCAAATTTCTCTAACGTAAAAATGGCATTTTGGTGCTAAGTGTCTATAGCCAACCATTTGACTTTTTCCTTCTCCTATTATTCCATCGGGTTACGATACCCGAGTGACCTGGATTCCTTTCTTTGTCCAACAGATTACAAGTCATGGGGTGCAGGTAGCTTTGACCTTCATTCTCCTACAGTTTTAGAGATCAGTCTTAGTGCCTGTTGATTCAAACACAGAAGGGTAGGGGAATTAAACTCCCCTTTCCTCTTTCGGTAGCATACCACATCACACCCGTCTTGGCTTTAAGCTCGGGATACGGATTTCATTCCTTACAATAAACATTCCGTTAAATAAACTTTCAATTAGTGACCAAAGCAATCGCTGGGTTAAAATGCTATAGACAATCTCTGCAAGGCGTTTAAATTTAGAGTTTTTCAGAAAAATCTCTAAACGGGAATAATATTAAGATGATTTCTCACCAGGAGTGGAAGAAAATTAATTCAATTTCTGAAAGAAATTTCAAATTGTTCTAAAGGTGCGACGGCCATCATAAGAAATGAAATATTGTACACTGTCTACTGATTTGTATCCATAACATATACCGATTGTTTATATATTGAATTTGTGAATGAATTCAGTTATTGGTAAATATTTTCTCAGTTTCTGAATAAGCGTTTACATTTTATTGATTTAAATCAAAAACAGTGCATTGTATTGTTTGTAGCTCTTCAGTGTGCACCAGCTCTCTAGCTGGGGCTGTAGAATACGGTGATTGCCTATCTGCAGAGGGGTAAGATCCCCCAACAAGTGTCCTAAATATGACACTCAACCATATAATGATTAGGCTCCAGTCATGAAGTTTCGGGGAATATGGAGTATCCCTGCTTTGCCATTACTCCCTGGTTCACTCTGACCTGGAGTGGGAGTACCTGTTGGTGGCCATTTGTATGATGAACAGAAATATTTAATCCTTGGTACTTAAGACCATTTAATCGTGCACAAGCAAAGTATCAATATTAAACTGAAGTGTTAATGTTAAATAATAATACTTGAAAATAGTTAACGGGCGCAGCAACAAATTGTAGTGCTTAAAATTATTTGGCTCAGTGGAAACAAGTGATTAATATCAAATATAATTGTAAGTGTTAGATGGGAATACTTGAAACACTTGAATTATGTGGAAATAAATAAGCTCAGACTCGTTTAGAAATAATGTCACCAAGATATTATTCGCTAACAAATCATATATATATATATATATATAATTTTTTTAAGTTCCAAAGATATATATATATATATATATATAGACAGTGTATCACAAAAGTTAGTACACCCCTCACATTTCTGCAGATATTTAAGTATATATCTTCATGGGACAACACTGGCAAAATGACACTTTGACACAATGAAAAGTAGTCTGTGTGCAGCTTATATAACAGAGTTAATTCATCTTCCCTTCAAAATAACTTAAAATATATCCATTAAAAGCTAAACACCTGCGAATATATATATATATATATATATATATATATATATGTGTGTGTGTGTGTGTGTGTGTGTGTGTGTCAACGCACTACTGGTACTACGTATTCCAGTACTATTTGTTCTACAGTCGGGTCATCGGTGACTAAACCGTTACTCCCACTAAGTTTGTCAGGTGAAGATGGTGACAACACCCAGCAAGACAGGAAACAAGACCTGCCAAAAAGGCAGTGGAAGCTTCTCACTCAACCACCATCTTTCACATTACAAGGGTACGTAGAAATACCTGCATTGGTATCCAAGCACGAAGCAAGACCAGCTGAGATATCTTTGATCTGATGTATGGTCGAATTTGTTATTACCCATAAGTGAAAATGAGTCCAGTGCACATCACATCCACTGCATATATTCACTTTGGCCTCGAGTGTTGCCTCATACAGCTCTTTAAAAAAAATAAACAGGACATTTTCTTACTCGTGCGCGAGATAACGGCCAAAAACTATATATATATATATATATATATATATATATAGTACTAATATATGTAAATGTCTTTAGGTACTGCTGCTATTTATAGAACCAAGTTTAATAATAAATGCAATATACATATCCCTGATGACGGTCCAAGATCAGACAGTGAGAGTTAGGAACTTATTAATCTTGGGAGGTTTACTAAGCAATTCCTGCCGGATACAACAAAATTCTTGTGGTGACTCAAAAAAATTAATTAAAGAAAGTGTAGACAAAAGATGTCTATATCTTTTAATCAAATATGTATTTACGAAGAAACGCTGCCCAAATACACACACACTACACAGATACACACACACACACACACACACACATATATATATATATATATATATATATATATATATATATATATAAACCGGATTTATTATTAAACAATTCACAAAGTATGGTAAGCAATTAAACAACCTAGAAAGGATACTATTTACCAACCCCTCCGCTCGGGCAGGATATGACACTAGGTCAATTTTTAAGCGGAGTTTTATCAGGTTTGAATTCTCCTAGACTAGTTGCCTAACCAAGGCTGAAGAACCTATTCTGTCCTACTATTTACCCATAGCTGGAGGGAGAATAATTGGATTCATACCTTTATCATGGGTATTAGTGCTATGTGAAATGCAATCAGTCTCGTCCAGGTTTGAACTCGTGTCGCCGTGTCCATTTCCTACGACGATAACGACTACACCACGGGCACCTCCACCTAGAAAGGATAAATTTCCATTATTATAGTGTCTTCTTTGAACTAAATTGTTAGGTCCCATCAAACGATCAAAGAGAACTTTTCGATAATTTACTATGAAGTATTTTATGTTGTTATTTGAAGCTATGCAGTGATTAATACCTCCTATTACATTGAAATACTTGATAAATACAATCACTAGTGTAAAATAGCAATACTTAAAACCATTTAGCTGTGCTCAAACAATTGGACCCTGACTCGTTTAAAAATTATGTTACTAACTTTCTATTCGTTTACAATTCATTTATTTAATACAAATACAGGGTGAAACGATAAAATTGTCGTCCTAAAGAAAACAACACTACAGCTTTATTTTAAAACGTTTACTGAAAAAATCAATTCAGGTAACTTGATTATGTAGTAGAGCTGACATCTATTCAATGTAGCCGCCTTCAGCATCAATCACCGCCTCGATACGGATCCGGAACAGGGAGCATACCTTTTCGATAAGCGCCGGCGGAAGCTCAGCGAATACTAGGCCGATGGCAGTAATCAGGCAGGCTTTGGTGTTGTGGGAGGTCATGTTGGTGATGTTCTCGACGTATGACCAAACGAAGTAGTCCAGCGGGTTCAGGTCGGGGGAAGAGGGGAGCAGTGAAAGTAGAGTAAAATGTCGTAGCACTCCTTCTGAAGCCAAGCCTTGGTCTATTTGGACTTATGGGCCGGCGCCGAGTCCTACTGCCACACCTAGGGTCTGCCACCGGTCACCTGATTGCAGCAGTGGATCACCACCTTCTTCGCCACATCCAGCTACAGTTTGGTGTTGACTTTCAAGCCAACTTCTAAGATGTGAAATGGCATGATATGGCCCTCACTTGAAACCACACCAAAGACCAAAATCGTAGCCTGAAACTTTGTTTTCATCACCCTTGGCACGTTGAACCGTCCGGAATTGCATTTTAAGGGTGCTGGCAATGCTCCTGTTGTCAAAGCTTTGATCGGTAGAGTGCATGAGTTGTACAGCGGCGCATCCCAGATCTCGCTCGTTGAACATCGTGTCACTTTCTGACATGATAGAAGGCTTCTATCGCTCTTGGGGTTTGTACACAACTGGTCAAATCGAAGATGGTCTGCAAAAAAAAAAAAAAAAGAAAACCGGTTTTCATTAAACGGAAATGGAATCATGTCGTCTTTTCTAGGGCGACAATTCTATCGTTCCACCCATTACATGAACTGGAATTGGCATTTAATAACCTACAAAATTTGATATGCCATAAAACACAACCAACAAACAAAATTGTTGAACACGGCGTATGAAGAAGCAACAGTTCAAACGTGACCAATTAGACTCTTATCGAAGTATACTTTTATTATAGTTGTCTTAAAGGCTTCATGCTTTATGGATGAGCTGATTCAATTAAAACGGTGAATCAATGCGCCAAGAATTCTCCATACAATACTGCACAAATGTAGAGTCCAGCATTTTTGCCCGAGAACAAAGAACCCAGATTGTCGTAAAATATACCCATATTGGTGAGGTGGATAGATGTATTCATGCTAATCTTCTAGGATTTGAACTCATCTTCAGTTCCATTTCTTAGATCGATAACCGTTACTCCAATTCTGCCTCCTTAATAAAAGAATGCTGACCAAATAAATGTATTTGGTGGATGAAAAAGATGCATGAGTAACGATGTCTTTAAAAATTATTATGGAAATGTAAGAAGAAAGGAGCGGTCTACGATCAGGAATAAATAAAATCGTTATAGACAGAATTGTAATTTCTAAGCTTTTTTTTTTATGTAGATGTAGCACGAGCCTGAATAAATAAGGCACCCAATAAGACTCGAACACACTCGTGAAGGTTTGCAGTCAACAGAATTCGGAGGTCTCATTTTTCATTGACAGAATAATGCTAATATCTCAAAGAGTATCGGCTATTGAACCAACTATATGAAAATGGCAGACGCTATGTTGTGTTGACATGTTTCAAAGTTTAGGGTCAGCCAAAAAAACCTGGTATAGTACTCTTTACGTGACCAACTATCGTGAACAACGGGCACGGAAGGGAATCAAGTGTAGCCCGTTAATCCATCGTAACTGCCGCTATTTCGAGCATTCACTGCGTAGACTCAACGGGCTCTTTTGAAAATATCAGAGTATGAACCGACTCATCCGGTGTCTGATTACATTTCTCATAGCACTAATACCCTTGGGAAAGGTATGAATCCAATTATTCTCCCTCCTGCTATGGGTAAATAGTAGGGCAGACTAGGTTCTTCAGCCTTGGTAAGGCAACTTGTCTAGGAGAAGGAAAACTCTGAATTCAAACCTGTTAAACTCCGCTTAAAAACTGACCTTGTGTCATATCCTGCCAGAGCGGAGGGGTTGGTAAATATGATCACCTCTAAGATTACCGATTGAGTTTGGTGTCCTCGGCAAATCCTGTTTAATTTTCGTTTTCAGTCTGGAGTATTAGTTACACCTAGCCCATTAGAAGAGATGTTGAACTGAGACACTTTTCGGAGTTTTTTTTTCTATTTAAAAGCATATCAGAAGAGTGGAGGGTTATAGTTGTAGCAGAAAAAGTTGGGAGGGATTTAAAGTCAAAATTTCCACATATTTCTATCATATTGTCAGATCACTACAAATCGATTTTTTCAATCTTTTCAATATTGGTCTATTCTTTAGAGTGTTCGCCGGAAGACCGGGGTTCAAACCCAGGTCGAGTCATACGAAAGATCAAAAAATAGTACTTGATATCGCTTTCCTTAACACTCAGCATTATAAGGTACATATCAAGGGTAAAGTGGATCAATTCAAGGAAAGGAGTAGCGCCCTTCCCTACACCTCAGTGTTGTAGCTATTGAAAAGGGACCATTCGTGTCGCTCTCGACTACAGTCGCCAACTTAATTAATATATACACATATATATATATATATATATATATATATATATATATATACGTGTATTTATATGAAGAAATGTTCTGATACAAAGTAAGTAATGTTGTAAGGGAGGGCATTAACTTTTTTCCATAGACTACTCCACTACCCTTGATCCCTACTTTATATTGCTGAGTGTTAAGCAAAGAGCCTTTGGTGTGAGTCGACCTGGGATTGAACCCCGGTCTCCGGGGCAATTGGCAAACAGTCTACCCACACTTATCTTAGACCTTGGACGATGTAGCAGATGATCATTTGGGTTGGTTGGTTGGTTGGTTGGTTGGTTGGTTGGTTGGATTTTTATGCAGGTGTTCCTGTGATCCTCTATTAAACCAGAGATACTCGATGAAAAAGCAAACTATATACCAAGCAGAATAGAAAATAGAAGCTGACCAACGGTAGATTAATCTTCTGGAGTCAGTGATAATCTGGAACATACATCCCGTGATGGATACGAAAATGGTATCCATCGATGAAAGAAAAATACTAGTATCTAAAACAAAACAAAAAAAAAATACAAACAAAAACTACAGATAATTTGAGTAAGCGCATATCCAAAAGTAAGTCATTTTAATGTAAAACTTACAACTTCAATAAAATCCAACAATGTAGGCTGGTAATTATTTTTAGAATTTTTTTTATTCAGCCTGAGTTATGTTCACAAAACTTTCTTGTCATAATCTTCAGGCGATAAGCGTATACAGAGACCATTCGAGACTTTCTTGCAGACAGGCTACTTTTAAGTGATTTTCATTGAAAGACCGTAGAGTATTTAGTCACAGACATAATGTAGTTTCGTTTCGATTTCATAGCTATATTCAAGTTATAATAAACTTAAAAAACATAAAACTGTGTACAATTTAGAATATTTTAATGGCCTTTCAAAGTTGGTGTGTGATTTAATTCTGAAGCCATTGCTGAAGAAGGACAGCAGTGATGCGATTCAACCTATTGCTGGCAGTATGCGTTTATAACTTTCCCTTGGGTATAAGTCCGAAATAGATCGTCATAGAGGTGCTCGTGGTGTAATGGTTATCGTCGTAGGAAATGGACACGGCGACACGAGTTCAAATCCTGGACGAGACTGATTGCATATCACTAATACCCTTGGGAAAGGTATGAATCCACTTATTCTCCCTCCAGCTATGGGTAAATAGTAGGGCAGATTGGGTTCTTCAGTCTTGGTAAGGCAACTAGTCTAAGAGAAGGAAAACTCTGAATTCAAACTTGTTAAGCTTCGCTTAAAGATTGACCTTGTGTCATATCCTGCTCGAGCGGAGGGGTTGGGTAAATATGGTAATAGCACGACTTATAGCACGTTAGCTACAAAGGTAATGAATCCTCCCTAATTAAGATAGTAATTACAGCAATTTTCTTTGATATAAACAGTAATTCTTTTTCATCATTAAGGGTTTTCGGACTCTTCTCTTCATCTTTATTGTTATTTCTACTACGTTTCGACCGAAATGTCTTCCGGCCTTCTTCAAGTGAACCTTGACGGAACTTCGAACTATGTCATTTATTGAATCCACAGGGGTCGCCTGTTCTGATTCCGTTAGCCATAACCGGGTACCAGTGTTAAGTATTCCTATATTGTTACCTACAAAGATTGATATGCCATAAAATCCAACCAACCAACCAACCTAAATGATCATCTGCTCCAACGTCCAAGGCCTAATTTTGTTATGTTTTTTATATTTTGTATATTTTGTCATATTTTGTTATATTATGTTATATTTTGTTATATTATGTTATATTTTGTATATTTTGTTATGTTATATTTTGTTATATTTGTTAAAAAAATTACGAAAAGTTAATTATTTTCCCCCAATGACATGAAAAGAGAAAGAGAATAAATTCAACAGGTAAGATCTGAGAGGCCACCGCTTTGCTTCAACAATTGTGAATCTGCCTGTCTTATTCATGTTTCTGCGATTCTCAGAAGTTGTGTTTCTAAAAAAAAAAAATAATAAAGTAATTCGATGTAGGATGATCAAGAGATAGAGTTTCAAAAGCAATCACCTTCTTGTATTCCAACCAAAATAATATGTTCATCGTATATAAATCATTTTGTACATTGGATCGTTTACTGTGATTAAACGATACTATTTTTATCTTTATAATTGAATATATATATTCAGAGTGTTGCATTTGTAGACCACTAGCACTTACCCACGAGCAGACCATTAATTCGTGTGATAGATTTTCACTAGGGGTCCGATGCTTCTCAACTTGAGCTAAGGAAGCCTAAATTTAATGACAACTTACTACCGAATGAGAGGGAAACAATTTAAAATTCAAAGGGATCATTAGCAAAATTCAAAATAGCCAGAAGCCTGGGCATGGTACTATAATGGTGGGGTTCCAATTCTAGATCTGAATTGAGGGTAATTACTTCCACCCTCACTCTTACTACGTGTGGTAGTACTTGTTAGAGTTCCATATATGGGTCAAAAATGTTTAGAAATCAGTCGAATTAAACGATACAGTGAGAAAAAAAATCTCTTTAAAATCAACTGCGCAAAATTTTTTTTACGAACGTACATCAAACATGATTCGGGAAGCACTAGGTATAAAATTACCTTTGGTTAACATGCCGTTAAAATCGATCAACTAAGGGATTATTGAAACATATTTCTAATCTAATTCATATTTATAGTTGGTTCCCGCATACCTCTAATATTTTTAGTGAAAGCAAAGAATTTCTTGCCGGCAATCATTTTTATTATCTCAGAGTAAATAATAAAATATCTATCGTAACTTTGCCTAACTTTCTCTAAAAACAAAATGTATTTTTTGTAGATATTACCTTTAAGCGCAATCTTAACAAAAGATTTTCTATTTCTTTTTAATCGGATGTAGATTCCAGAGGGATTCAGTTGCCACACCTAATATATCTGCGGGGCAATTCAGGTGGTTTAATGGTTAGCGAACTTGAATAGTAATCCCTCACGAATGAGTTCGAGTCTCATTGGGTCCCACTCATACGCCCTTGAGCCACATCAGAGCAAAAACGTTCAGTAAATTACAACCTAATATATCTACTTTGCTATAATACGCATACCTTTTTCCCCTGTTTTGGTTTGCTTTTGTTTTAATGGCATACCAATGTTTGTGGGTTATTTAAAGTCAAAGCCTTCCTTCGAGAACAACCTAGCGGATGAGAGTGTTCTTGTCTTTCCTAATTTTTTTTTTTTTGTCCGAAAATAAATGTTTGAGTGCAACTGGAGTGAGCAATCACGTACTTTGCAGCCTCAGTCCTGCACTTTGGGCATTTCGTCACTGGGACCTCTCTCTCTCCCCCCTCTCTCTCTCTCTATATATATATATATATATATCATCATCATCATCATATCGTGCTGGTAGCACGGATATCCCTGACCCTTTCTCGCCACTCCTCCCTATCGTTCATCGTCCTAGGTAGGTCTTCAGGACAACATCCTGTATCCTCACATAGCTGCTGAATGTACGTTCGAGCTGGTCGCCCTGCTTTTGCGCGGCCATGTGTGGGGATCCATAAGAGTACATCTCTTATGAGTTCATCTCTGCTTCTCCAGCAGTGTCCTACATGTCTGGTTCGTCTATCCCGGTATATTTTTAAAAATCCTACCGTGGACAATAAAATAATAAACTCAATTGTCATCTATTTAACTTTTTTTTTAGTTTTGCTCCTAGCTTGATGTGCGGGGCGCCAGTAAAAATTAAACAATCTCATTGCTTTGTCAAGTTTTTTTTTATCATGTCACTACGCTAGACATCCTATGTCACTGTATTTTATAAGCTAATCTCGAAAGCTATTGTCCGGCTGTCTCTTTTTCTCAATTTTCCGTTCTGGAATCACCCTTAATGATATATCAATAGAGGCTTTTTCATAACTTGGGCAATTGTGATTTTTGTTAGCCTCCGATTAAAACTTACGTTCATATTTTTAAGGTTAGAAAGCTCAAAAGAAAAGATTATTTTCATTTTTGATTTTCAGTTTTCTTTCTTTTTTTGTTGAGAAGAAACTCAGTTCGTGGTACGACATTTAGGTTGGATTTTTAACTTTAGTTTATGGGATACACATTTTTTTCTAGTCTTAAAATAAGCAATAAAAACATACTTAAGAACATTCTAGAAATTTAGGATCAAAACCGCATTAGCATTTAAGTTTCATTTTTATATTTTTCAACCAATCAGCTAAAAACATATAATAGAACATTCTAGAAAAATAGGATCGGAAGTGAACTAACAGAAAGTATTTTGGCTCGAAAATAAAATAGTAAAATAAAAATCTGATTGGTCAATAAATGTCTACGCGCCAAAATTTTAGGGCGATTCTTTGATCCACCTGTAGGATATAAATAGCACAGAGTTAGGGAGCCATACACATAAAACACAAGCTTACACACAGACGAAGACAAGCCACTAAGCCAGTAAAGCAGTAGCCGATACTATGTCCGGCAAATGCCTTTCTTTCCTCAAATAAAGTTCATGACCTATCTTCAAATGGCCGCGAATCACATTCAAAAGAAAAACCCGTCAAACTTTCTTTCATCAATGCGACACGCTGTCGCCGCAATCATAAAACCCGCTATGAATATAATGTAAGTAAGAACGACTTATTTACGGACTCCGTTAACATGAACATACACACATCTTTAAACAAATTTATTTTCTTCTTGCGAAACTTTATTTTCCAAAAGGCCATTTACATCATATTTTGTTATATGCATATTAAATTGTTTGTTGTTTAATGTTCGTTGTGTTCTATTCCATTTCTTTTACGCGATTGTAAAGTGTTGTATTTGTGGTGGGAATAATAGAGAGAGGAATACCCGTAAATTACGGAAGCATATCTACAGAAATAACCAAAATACATAAAACCCCCACAAGTTAGACTTTAAAAACGTTGAAAATCATTTCAGCATTTATTCAGTCAACTAGTTCCGTTTTATCTTGTCAGATATAAACATTTTTTAGTATTTCAAAGGCCAATGCAATTTGAAATGGGAAATAAGAAATTAAAAATTAATAGTGACTTCAGTATTCTGAATCTTTTCTTGTTTTTCATCTTGTTTAGTTATGTATCATATTAACGATTATTAGTTATTCAATGCCAAATCATTTTTATTCACATGTATTAAATCAATGATTTCTAAACACATTTTCTAGATAACTTTTTAAACAAGACTGATGCACAGAGTTAAATGGTTTCACTTATTTCTATCTAACATTAAACATTCTATCTAAAATCAACCATTTGTTTGCATGCACCTAATATTATCAAGTATTGCTATTAAACACTAACAAATCAATTAAACATCACTCATTTGTTTACACACAGTTAAATGATCAAACCATTCCCTTTGAAACAATTCAGTTTAGCATAAGTAAACAAAGTTGAATGGTTCCAAATGTTGCTATGCATCATTAACTATTGAAGCAAACATCACTCATTTGTTTACACACAGTTAAATGATCAAACAATTCCCTTTGAAACAATTCAGTTTAGCAAAAGTAAACAAAGTTGAATGGTTCCAACTGTTGCTATGCATCATTAACTATTGAATCAAACATCACTCATTTGTTTACACACAGTTAAATGATCAAACAATTCCCTTTGAAACAATTCAGTTTAGCATAAGTAAACAAAGTTGAATGGTTCCAAGTGTTGCTATGCCTCATTAACTATTGAATCAAACATCACTCATTTGTTTACACACAGTTAAATGATCAAACAATTCCCTCTGAAACAATTCAGTTAAGCATAAGTCAAGAAAGTTGAATGGTTCCAAATGTTGCTATGCATCATTAACTATTGAATCAAACATCACTCATTTGTTTACACACAGTTAAATGATCAAACAATTCCCTTTCATACCATTCAGTTTAGCATAAGTAAACAAAGTTGAATGGTTCCAAATGTTGCTATGCATCATTAACTATTGAATCAAACATCACTCATTTGTTTACACACAGTTAAATGATCAAACAATTCCCTTTTAAACCATTCAGTTTAGCATAAGTAAACAAAGTTGAATGGTTCCAAGTGTTGCTATGCATCATTAACTATTGAATCAAACATCACTCATTTGTTTACACAGAGTTAAATGATCAAACTATTCCCTTTCAAAAAATTCTGTTTAGCATAAGTAAACAAAGTTGAATGGTTCCAAATGTTGCTATGCATCATTAACTATTGAATCAAACATCACTCATTTGTTTACACACAGTTAAATGATCAAAAAATTCCCTTTGAAACAATTCAGTTGAGCATAAGTAAACAAAGTTGAATGGTTCCAAGTGTTGCTATGCATCATTAACTATTGAATCAAACATCACTCATTTGTTTACACACAGTTAAATGATCAAACAATTCCCTTTCCAACCATTCAGTTTAGCATAAGTAAACAAAGTTGAATGGTTTCAAGTGTTGCTATGCATCATTAACTATTGAATCAAACATCACTCATTTGTTTACACACAGTTAAATGATCAAACAATTCCCTTTGAAAGAATTCAATTTAGCATAAGTAAACAAAGTTGAATGGTTCCAAGTGTTGCTATGCATCATTAACTATTGAATCAAACACCACTCATTTGTTTACACAGAGTTAAATGATCAAACAATTCCCTTTGAAACAATTCAGTTTATCATAAGTCAAGACAGTTGAATGGTTCCAAATGTTGCTATGCATCATTAACTATTAAATCAAACATCACTCATTTGTTTACACACAGTTAAATGATCAAACAATTCCCTTTCCAACCATTCAGCTTAGCATAAGTCAAGAAAGTTGAATGGTTCCAAGTGTTGCTATGCATCATTAACTATTGAATCAAACATCACTCATTTGTTTACACACAGTTAAATGATCAAACAATTCCCTTTGAAACAATTCAGTTTAGCATAAGTCAAGAAAGTTGAATGGTTCCAAGTGTTGCTATGCATCATTAACTATTGAATCAAACATCACTCATTTGTTTACACACAGTTAAATGATCAAACAATTCCCTTTGAAACAATTCAGTTTAGCATAAGTAAACAAAGTTGAATGGTTTCAAGTGTTCCTATGCATCATTAACTATTGAATCAAACATCACTCTTTTGTTTACACACAGTTAAATGATCAAACAATTCCCTTTGAAACAATTCAATTTAGCATAAGTAAACAAAGTTGAATGGTTCCAAGTGTTGCTATGCATCATTAACTATTGAATCAAACATCACTCATTTGTTTACACACAGTTAAATGATCAAACAATTCCCTTTGAAACAATTCAATTTAGCATAAGTAAACAAAGTTGAATGGTTTCAAGTGTTGCTATGCATCATTAACTATTGAATCAAACATCACTCATTTGTTTACACACAGTTAAATGATCAAACAATTCCCTTTTCCAACCATTCAGTTTAGCATAAGTAAACAAAGTTGAATGGTTTCAAGTGTTGCTATGCATCATTAACTATTGAATCAAACATCACTCATTTGTTTACACACAGTTAAATGATCAAACAATTCCCTTTCCAACCATTCAGTTTAGCATAAGTAAACAAAGTTGAATGGTTTCAAGTGTTGCTATGCATCATTAACTATTGAATCAAACATCACTCATTTGTTTACACACAGTTAAATGATCAAACAATTCCCTTTGAAACAATTCAATTTAGCATAAGTAAACAAAGTTGAATGGTTTCAAGTGTTGCTATGCATCATTAACTATTGAATCAAACATCACTCATTTGTTTACACACAGATAAATGATCAAACAATTCCCTTTCCAACCATTCAGTTTAGCATAAGTAAACAAAGTTGAATGGTTTCAAGTGTTGCTATGCATCATTAACTATTGAATCAAACATCACTCATTTGTTTACACACAGTTAAATGATCAAACAATTCCCTTTCCAACCATTCAGCTTAGCATAAGTCAAGAAAGTTGAATGGTTCCAAGTGTTTCTATGCATCATTAACCATTGAATCAAACATCACTCATTTGTTTACACACAGTTAAATGATCAAACAATTCCCTTTCCAACCATTCAGTTTAGCATAAGTAAACAAAGTTGAATGGTTTCAAGTGTTGCTATGCATCATTAACTATTGAATCAAACATCACTCATTTGTTTACACACAGTTAAATGATAAAACAATTCCCTTTCCAACCATTCAGTTTAGCATAAGTAAACAAAGTTGAATGGTTTCAAATGTTGCTATGCATCATTAACTATTGAATCAAACATCACTCATTTTTTTACACACAGTTAAATGATCAAACAATTCCCTTTGAAAGAATTCAATTTAGCATAAGTAAACAAAGTTGAATTGTTCCAAATGTTGCTATGCATCATTAACTATTGAATCAAACATCACTCATTTGTTTACACACAGTTAAATGATCAAACAATTCCCATTGAAGCAATTCAGTTTAGCATAAGTCAAGAAATTTAAATGGTTTCAAGTGTTGCTATGCATCATTAACTATTGAATCAAACATCACTCATTTGTTTACACACAGTTAAATGATCAAACAATTCCCTTTCCAACCATTCAGCTTAGCATAAGTCAAGAAAGTTGAATGGTTCCAAGTGTTTCTATGCATCATTAACCATTGAATCAAACATCACTCATTTGTTTACACTCAGTTAAATGATCAAACAATTCCCTTTCCAACCATTCAGTTTAGCATAAGTAAACAAAGTTGAATGGTTTCAAGTGTTGCTATGCATCATTAACTATTGAATCAAACATCACTCATTTGTTTACACACAGTTAAATGATCAAACAATTCCCTTTGAAACAATTCAATTTAGCATAAGTAAACAAAGTTGAATGGTTCCAAGTGTTGCTATGCATCATTAACTATTGAATCAAACATCACTCATTTGTTTACACACAGTTAAATGATCAAAAAATTCCCTTTGAAACAATTCAGTTTAGCATAAGTCAAGAAAGTTGAATGGTTCCAAGTGTTGCTATGCATCATTAACTATTGAATCAAACATCAGTCATTTGTTTACACACAGTTAAATGATCAAACAATTCCCTTTGAAACAATTCAGTTTAGCATAAGTAAACAAAGTTGAATGGTTTCAAGTGTTGCTATGCATCATTAACTATTGAATCAAACATCACTCATTTGTTTACACACAGTTAAATGATCAAACAATTCCCTTTGAAACAATTCAATTTAGCATAAGTAAACAAAGTTGAATGGTTTCAAGTGTTGCTATGCATCATTAACTATTGAATCAAACATCACTCATTTGTTTACACACAGTTAAATGATCAAACAATTCCCTTTCCAACCATTCAGCTTAGCATAAGTCAAGAAAGTTGAATGGTTCCAAGTGTTGCTATGCATCATTAACTATTGAATCAAACATCACTCATTTGTTTACACACAGTTAAATGATCAAACAATTCCCTTTGAAACAATTCAGTTTAGCATAAGTAAACAAAGTTGAATTTTTCCAAGTGTTGCTATGCATCATTAACTATTGAATCAAACATCACTCATTTGTTTACACACAATTAAATGATCAAACGATTCCCTTTCAAACAATTCAGTTTAGCATAAGTCAAGAATGTTGAATGGTTCCAAGTGTTGCTATGCATCATTAACTATTGAATCAAACATCATTCATTTGTTTACACACAGTTAAATGATCAAACAATTCCCTTTGAAACAATTCAGTTTAACATAAGTAAACAAAGTTGAATGGTTCCAACTGTTGCTATGCATCATTAACTATTGAATCAAACATCACTCATTTGTTTAAATGCAGTTAAATGATCAAACAATTCCCTTTGAAACAATTCAGTTTAGCATAAGTAAACAAAGTTGAATGGTTCCAAATGTTGCTATGCATCATAAACTATTGAATCAAACATCACTCATTTGTTTACACACAGTTAAATGATCAAACAATTCCCTTTGAAACAATTCAATTTAGCATAAGTAAACAAAGTTGAATGGTTCCAACTGTTGCTATGCATCATTAACTATTGAATCAAACATCACTCATTTGTTTACACACAGTTAAATGATCAAACAATTTCCTTTCAAACCATTCAGTTTAGCATAAGTAAACAAAGTTGAATGGTTCCAAATGTTGCTATGCATCATTAACTATTGAATCAAACATCACTCATTTGTTTACACACAGTTAAATGATCAAACAATTCCCTTTTAAACCATTCAATTTAGCATAAGTAAACAAAGTTGAATGGTTCCAAGTGTTGCTATGCATCATTAACTATTGAATCAAACATCACTCATTTGTTTAAACACAGATAAATGATCAACCAATTCCCTTTCAAACCATTCAGTTTAGCATAAGTAAGCAAAGTTGAATGGTTCCAAGTATTGCTATGCATCATTAACTAGTGAATCAAACATCACTCATTTCTTTACACACAGTTAAATGATCAAACAATTCCCTTTGAAACAATTCAGTTTAGCATAAGTCAAGAAAGTTGAATGGTTCCAAGTGTTGCTATGCATCATTAACTATTGAATCAAACATCACTCATTTGTTTACACACAGTTAAATGATCAAACAATTCCCTTTGAAACAATTCAGTTTAGCATAAGTAAACAAAGTTGAATGGTTCAAACTGTTGCTATGCATCATTAACTATTGAATCAAACATCACTCATTTGTTTAAATGCAGTTAAATGATCAAACAATTCCCTTTGAAACAATTCAGTTTAGCATAAGTAAACAAAGTTGAATGGTTCCACCTGTTGCTATGCATCATTAACTATTGAATCAAACATCAGTCATTTGTTTACACACAGCTAAATGATCAAACAATTCCCTTTCAAACCATTCAGTTTAGCATAAGTAAACAAAGTTGAATGGTTCCAAATGTTGCTATGCATCATTAACTATAATCAAACATCACTCATTTGTTTACACACAGTTAAATGATCAAACAATTCCCTTTTAAACCATTCAGTTTAGCATAAGTAAACAAAGTTGAATGGTTCCAACTGTTGCTATGCATCATTAACTATTGAATCAAACATCACTCATTTGTTTACACAGAGTTAAATGATCAAACAATTCCCTTTCAAACAATTCTGTTTAGCATAAGTAAACAAAGTTGAATGGTTCCAAGTGTTGCTATGCATCATTAACTATTGAATCAAACATCACTCATTTGTTTACACACAGTTAAATGATCAAACAATTCCCTTTGAAACAATTCAGTTTAGCATAAGTAAACAAAGTTGAATGGTTCCAAGTGTTGCTATGCATCATTAACTATTGAATCAAACATCACTCATTTGTTTACACACAGTTAAATGATCAAACTATTCCCTTTCAAACAATTCAGTTTAGCATAAGTAAACAAAGTTGAATGGTTCCAAATGTTGCTATGCATCATTAACTATTGAATCAAACATCACTCATTTGTTTACACACAGTTAAATGATCAAACAATTCCCTTTGAAACAATTCAATTTAGCATAAGTAAACAAAGTTGAATGGTTCCAACTGTTGCTATGCATCATTAACTATTGAATCAAACATCACTCATTTGTTTACACACAGTTAAATGATCAAACAATTCCCTTTCAAACCATTCAGTTTAGCATAAGTAAACAAAGTTGAATGGTTCCAAATGTTGCTATGCATCATTAACTATTGAATCAAACATCACTCATTTGTTTACACACAGTTAAATGATCAAACAATTCCCTTTTAAACCATTCAGTTTAGCATAAGTAAACAAAGTTGAATGGTTCCAAGTGTTGCTATGCATCATTAACTATTGAATCAAACATCACTCATTTGTTTACACACAGTTAAATGATCAAACTATTCCCTTTCAAACAATTCAGTTTAGCATAAGTCAAGAATGTTGAATGGTTCCAAGTGTTGCTATGCATCATTAACTATTGAATCAAACATCACTCATTTGTTTACACACAGTTAAATGATCAAACAATTCCCTTTCATACCATTCAGTTTAGTATAAGTAAACAAAGTTGAATGGTTCCAAGTGTTGCTATGCATCATTAACTATTGAATCAAACATCACTCATTTGTTTACACACAATTAAATGATCAAACGATTCCCTTTCAAACAATTCAGTTTAGCATAAGTCAAGAATGTTGAATGGTTCCAAGTGTTGCTATGCATCATTAACTATTGAATCAAACATCACTCATTTGTTTACACACAGTTAAATGATAAAACAATTCCCTTTGAAACAATTCAGTTTAACATAAGTAAACAAAGTTGAATGGTTCCAACTGTTGCTATGCATCATTAACTATTGAATCAAACATCACTCATTTGTTTAAATGCAGTTAAATGATCAAACAATTCCCTTTGAAACAATTCAGTTTAGCATAAGTAAACAAAGTTGAATGGTTCCAAATGTTGCTATGCATCATTAACTATTGAATCATACATCACTCATTTGTTTACACACAGTTAAATGATCAAACAATTCCCTTTGAAACAATTCAATTTAGCATAAGTAAACAAAGTTGAATGGTTCCAACTGTTGCTATGCATCATTAACTATTGAATCAAACATCAGTCATTTGTTTACACACAGTTAAATGATCAAACAATTTCCTTTCAAACCATTCAGTTTAGCATAAGTAAACAAAGTTGAATGGTTCCAAATGTTGCTATGCATCATTAACTATTGAATCAAACATCACTCATTTGTTTACACACAGTTAAATGATCAAACAATTCCCTTTTAAACCATTCAGTTTAGCATAAGTAAACAAAGTTGAATGGTTCCAAGTGTTGCTATGCATCATTAACTATTGAATCAAACATCACTCATTTGTTTACACACAGATAAATGATCAACCAATTCCCTTTCAAACCATTCAGTTTAGCATAAGTAAGCAAAGTTGAATGGTTCCAAGTATTGCTATGCATCATTAACTATTGAATCAAACATCAATCATTTGTTTACACACAGTTAAATGATCAAACAATTCCCTTTGAAACAATTCAGTTTAGCATAAGTCAAGAAAGTTGAATGGTTCCAAGTGTTGCTATGCATCATTAACTATTGAATCAAACATCACTCATTTGTTTACACACAGTTAAATGATCAAACAATTCCCTTTCAAACCATTCAGTTTAGCATAAGTAAACAAAGTTGAATGGTTCCAAATGTTGCTATGCATCATTAACTATTGAATCAAACATCACTCATTTGTTTAAATGCAGTTAAATGATCAAACAATTCCCTTTGAAACAATTCAGTTTAGCATAAGTAAACAAAGTTGAATGGTTCCAAATGTTGCTATGCATCATTAACTATTGAATCAAACATCACTCATTTGTTTACACACAGTTAAATGATCAAACAATTCCCTTTGAAACAATTCAATTTAGCATAAGTAAACAAAGTTGAATGGTTCCAACTGTTGCTATGCATCATTAACTATTGAATCAAACATCAGTCATTTGTTTACACACAGTTAAATGATCAAACAATTTCCTTTCAAACCATTCAGTTTAGCATAAGTAAACAAAGTTGAATGGTTCCAAATGTTGCTATGCATCATTAACTATTGAATCAAACATCACTCATTTGTTTACACACAGTTAAATGATCAAACAATTCCCTTTTAAACCATTCAGTTTAGCATAAGTAAACAAAGTTGAATGGTTCCAAGTGTTGCTATGCATCATTAACTATTGAATCAAACATCACTCATTTGTTTACACACAGATAAATGATCAACCAATTCCCTTTCAAACCATTCAGTTTAGCATAAGTAAGCAAAGTTGAATGGTTCCAAGTATTGCTATGCATCATTAACTATTGAATCAAACATCAATCATTTGTTTACACACAGTTAAATGATCAAACAATTCCCTTTGAAACAATTCAGTTTAGCATAAGTCAAGAAAGTTGAATGGTTCCAAGTGTTGCTATGCATCATTAACTATTGAATCAAACATCACTCATTTGTTTACACACAGTTAAATGATCAAACAATTCCCTTTCAAACCATTCAGTTTAGCATAAGTAAACAAAGTTGAATGGTTCCAAATGTTGCTATGCATCATTAACTATTGAATCAAACATCACTCATTTGTTTACACACAGTTAAATGATCAAACAATTCCCTTTCAAACCATTCAGTTTAGCATAAGTAAACAAAGTTGAATGGTTCCAAATGTTGCTATGCATCATTAACTATTGAGTCAAACATCAGTCCTTTATTTACGCACACTTAAATGATAATAACTATCTATTACAAGCAATTTACTTTCGCATAATCAAAGGTAAATGGTTCCAAGAATTGCTATGAATTACTAACAATTTAATTAAACATCAGTCATTTGTTTAGACACATTCAAATGATCAAGCAGATCTATTTCAAGTATTTCGTCCAACTCTTATTCATTGGAGTTTTTTTTATTCATATTCAGAAGCTGAAACCATGAAAAATATACAGCTTAATTCGAAATAACCAACAAATTTTCAGATCTATATGCAATGAATATATATACACAATCACCCACATACAGACTTTTTCGTTGTATCAATACTCTTCAGTGTAGCTAGACACGTGAGATTCTCCTAGCTGAGATCGAAACCCGCCACACTTTATGTCAGATCGATAAAAAATCCATTCAGCCCGCAACAAACTCGTAATTTTCCCATATATCATTTGTTTGCACTCAGTTTAAATGACAAAAAGTTATATTTGACCCACATATAGGACCCTTTTAGGTACCATCACTCCGGGACAGAGTGGACCTGGGAGCGATGACAATGAAGAGATTCTCTGCATTCCCCAAAGGTCCAGTATTACTGGATCCTCACCATCTGATGGTTTGGTGTCATATCAAGGATATTCGTTTGAGTGGTGTCTTACCCCTCTGTAGACATGCAGTTGGTTTATTTTACAGCCCAAGCTAACTAGACCATTTTTCTAAGTTTAAACTAGTTAAAAATTAACTTACCTTGTAATCGGGGCTTAGAATACGTTGACAATATTCACTCCACAGACGAAAGATCGTCTAAAAAGGATTTCCAGTGTATGATAAAAATGTACATTTAGCGATGTGGCTCCAATTCAAGAAGAGTATGGTGTACTTCGATATTACTCCCAGGTTCACTCTGATCCAGACTATAGTGTACCTCTTACTCAACATTATTCCCAGATTCACTCTGACCCAGAGTGGTAGCACCTGTTAGGAGTCTAATATGCATCAGTTTACAAATGATTTGGGCAATTTAGGAATATTTTATGTCATATAACTATGTGTAAATTGTTTGCAGTAAGAATAGATGTTTGAGGTTATATTTTTTACTAATGATCATTAGTTATTTGAAAGCATACATATGTGTGCAAACAAATGATTTAAAATAGGAATACTTTATATAAAACAGCATTTTTTAGGTTTAAAAATGATTATTATTGAATATAAATAATTACTGGATACCATAAGATTATTAGCATTTGATAGGAATACTTTAACCATACAATAGATTTAAAATCATGGCTTAGTGGGTGGAGTATTCGCCAATGGCCCGGGAGACAATGGGTTCAATCTCAGATCGCGTCATACCAAAAAGTTTAAAAATGGTACTTGATACCTCCTTGCTTAGCACTCAGCATTATAAGGTACGTATCAAGGGTAAAGTGGAACAATCCAGGGAAAAGAAGTAGCGCCCTCGGTGTAGTAGCTATTGAAAAAGGAGCCTTCTAGTCGCCCTCGACTACGGTCGCCAGCTTACTTAATATCATATAACTGCGCAAAAATCTCGAAATAGACAACTATTGAAAGAATAATTGTTCAAGGAACGTGACCCCTTAAACTCGTGGCTAAAAATAACCCATGATTGATTGACGTGCCGTTCAAATCAATCAATGAATCAATCAGTCAACAATCTTATTATCAGTGGGTATTTATGTGTTTTTCCTTCAGGTTTTGGTTGAATTTGGGGTCAGGTTCATGATTTTCATTACCATCTTTCTTGTAAGGAGTAACAAAAAGCTCCCAGAAAGGAAAGCGTAACTTTTTTCTGGTGTTACGCGTCCGTATTTTAAATAATGAAGATCAGTTTTTGTACGTAGTCGCGGTGGGGTATAATGTAAAAGACACAATTTGCTGATTTCAAATGCTGTAAGTTAGAGCCTTCTGTAAGTGTTTCGTTAGAGGGCAAATGGTGCATTCATACAGTAGTACAAACACAGCCATAGATTCGAAGAAATCCCGTTGTATTTTATGAGAGAGACCAGATTTCCATATGATCGACAACATCTTCATTACAGCCCCCACTTTGCTTCTGAGTATAATGACTTTGTTTTCCGTAGATGCAATGTTATTGTGGAGGTATAGGAACTAGTCTACTGATTTTAGAGGCTTAAGTTTTAATGTGAAGATGGCTTCATCGTCTATGCAACATATGAACAAAGTTTTATATCAGGTCATATTCCTGTTGATTCAACTATATGACTGCTCAGCTGGACTCTAAGGAAACGATGAGAGAAAACGTTTGATGGGAATGAAGCAAAAAGGCTTCAGACTGTTTTGAACAAATTCTGAAAGTTCCAGCCCATAAAAAAGCAAATGTACGGCCACTTACTTCTCATCTCACAAACCATTCAAGTAAGACAAACAAGGCATGATGGAAACTACTGTAAGAAGTAGCCATGAACTTAAAAAGACTTTCTCCGATTGGAAAATAATACGTGGATATACCAGTGATAGCCAACCAGCAGATATTTACATACATGGACTTTCTAAGGATAGCCAAGACGACCAGCCAGGAGTGATAAATCTTTGAGACGGATGGAGAAAATGAGTCAAGAGACTCTGTGCTATGAGTATGTTGATGAAGATGTCAGTGCTCGGATATTCAAGCCGAACAGGCTAATGCCGTTGGGAAATTTGTCGTTTCCCAAATCTGCTGTCAGATATATATATATATATATATATATATATATATATGTATGTGTGTATGTGTGTATGTGTGTGTGTGTGTGTGTTAAATGTAGTAGATAGTCCTCTCAAATCCATAAAAAGGAAAAGAAAAATAACACACCTTCCTCGCCAAACATCATTGTCCGCTGGTAAATAAAAAAAAAGTAAAACGTCGCACACACACTTTGAAATAGACTAGGCCGAGTATACGATTGGCTGGTTTCAACAGCCAATCGTGTGCTCGGCCTGGTCTGAGGGATTTTATTTCGAGCCCTCCAAAAATAAAAGCCATAAGTTTTTCAGAGCGTCCTAACAGGGTAGGTGACTCAGTGTTTGATCATCTCTGAGGGGGGGTCGTTTTGGTGAGGGGAGTATGATGTTGCAAGACCCGAAACTCCCCAATGACCTAGAAGATTAACATCACTGAAGACACACACTGGCGCCGGATTAAGTGCTTATATTTAAGTTATCTATCTATCTATCTATCTATCTATCTATATATATATATATATATATATATATATATATATATCAGTCACGTCTCTTTAGAGAAACATTGTCCCAAATAAAGAGGAACAAATTGATGGCAAAGGAAAAAAAAAGAAAAAACTCAAAAAGGGGAAAAAACCAAGACGTGACCGAAAAAAAGTCCTGTTTTTAGAACTTACAATCTAAGATATTATTCAATCCAGTAAATCCGAAGTAGGGAGTACTTTCAATCAGGACCAATAAAATATTTTAAAATAGAATATTGAATTTAGATAATCCCGGTCAATAGCTCAATGTAGATAAAATCTACAAAGCAAATAATTTTTTCTTTAAAAAGAAAAAAAAATATGACTGATTGTTGTTTTTTTCAGGAGAAAAAATATAATGTTTCTTTACATGCCAAAATAAGTTGATACTTATTGTAACTTGAATTGGAAGGATTACTTTCATGTGTAGGAGAAATCATTTTTTCCAAGTCTCGTTGTGAATGTGAAAAACTTATTTTAATCCATTTTCTTTTTTGATCTTAAGAAGTCCTTTCAATTTTTTAGAGCTCCGATTTATATGAATTCTTTTTCTCAAGATGGAACAAATTTGTTATTTCTACATGACCGATTGTTGTTGTTTTCTTTTTGGAACAATATTTACATATTGTTGCTTCAAAGGTGTTTTAATCATACTTCTTCTAGAATTAGACAGATAGTCAAAGTTTGTGATGTCGTGGATCGATTTCTGCGAAAGCCATTTTTGTTCTTGATAATTTTCTCAATTTTCGGTTCTGTGATGTAACATAATAGATAATTGTAGATTTTGGTCGCTGTGGATGTAAGGGTTATACCTGGGTAGTTTTTAGCTATTCCGAAGTCACCTTTCTAAGGGAAAGGGAGGATGCATTCCTTTGTTAATCTGTAATATAGTCATACATGAATATGCGAAATGTTCATAGAATGTTCATAACATATATACATAGAACATAGGAATCCCGAAACACGAAAAACGCTAAAGACTTCATAGTTCAGATACGAAACTTTTTATTACCTTTGAGTTAAAAGGTTTTTCGACACAAGGAGAGAGATAGACAATCTTTCTATGCTGACTTTTCCATCTGCCCCGCCCACGCGCGCACCCCACCGCAAACGACTGGTCTGATCTCGGAGAGCCCCGAAAGTAAACCGTCTTCTTCGTACGCTAAAACTCAACTAACTGACTTTTTCCAAATCTCAAAAATCCTCAGCCCACACTTCCGGTGCATGACGTCATTTACCCCGCCTGGTCCTATTTTCTATCTGGTATTTTTATTTACCATTTTGCCGTATCGTCAAACATCATTTACTTGCACATTTCCCTGTATGTATCATAGCCAGATACGGATATGGGAAATGTACATGGAATGTTCATAACGTATATACATAGAACAGAGAACATAGGAATCTCGAAACACGAAAAACCCTTACGACTTCTTAGTTCAGGTACGAAACGTTTTATTATCTTTGATTTTGAAGGTTCTTCGACATAAGGAGAGAGATACACATTCTTTCTATTCTGGCTTTTCCATCTGCCCCCCCAACACATGTGGCATCCGCCACAAAGGCCACTGGCCTGGCTTCGGCGAGGCAGAACTCAACTCAACTCACTTTTTCAAAATCCCCCAAATCCTCCGCGCGCTTCTGGTGCGTCACGTCATTCACACTCCCTAACCTCGTTTCCCATCTCGGGTTTCTATCGTGACATCTCTGAGTGACACGTCCGCTCCGCGCGTGCGCGAAAACCTGCGTTAATTTTGCACCTAAGTAACCCATGCACTGAGCCAAAAGGCTCTCAGCCCAACCAAACCCAAAGGAATAAAACGAAATTCCTCGGCCATTATATTACAAATTGTGTTCTGGTTATATGCAGTATAACAGTATCGGAGTAGTATGTCTTCAAATTAACTTATCTTCCATACTTCTGGGTTTTTTTTTATCACGTCCGGTAGCTTTCCTATTTATAATTTTTTTAGTACTGAGTCGTGTTTTATCATTAAGGGTATTCGGATTATTATCTTCATCTTTCTTGTTATTTCCACAACGTGGAAATAACAAAATCATCAAGCTTCGTCTTAGAAATTTAGACAACTGAATCAAGTTCTCCTTGAATAAACTGTCCTAGTTTGATGCCTAGCTGAATACTGCTATTTTCGTGATTGGTTCATGCGTAACCTTCATAGGATTTCCGAGTAAATTCTCAAAATGCTGTTTCCACAGGTGTAATCGTTCTTCTTGGCTGTCAGCTTTCAGTTTAGCTTTCACCGTACTCTTTCTTCTGCTCACTTTGTTTACCATCTGCCATGCTATCCTAGATTGTCTATTTTCAACCAAGTCTCTAATCTTATTGATCTGATTTTGTATGTATTCTGTTCTTTTATTCATAGTTAATTCCTTTTGTGCTTTAAAACCTTGAGGCAACAATATTATTCATCGACTTCTCCAAGGCATTTGACTCCATACACAGAGGGAAGATGACCAAATACTTCTCGCCTATGGCCTTCCCAAAGAAATCGTAACTGCTATAATGATGCAATATAAAACACGAAAGAAAAAGTCCGCTCCCCGAATGGAGACACAGATTACTTTGACAAGATTACTTTTGCTACAATGAGATGCATTAGCACCTTAGCAGATATAATCTAACTAGACTACATGCTTAGAACGTCTATGGATTTAGTGAAATAAAAAGATATCAAGCTGTCAAAGGAAAGAAGCAAGAGATACCCTGCACAAATAATTACAGGCGCGGACTACGCCGATGACATAGCGCTTCCGGTAAATACACCCGCACAAGCCGAATCCCAGCTACATAGGCTGTAACAAACAGCTGCTGACATAGGCCTCCCTGTCAACGCAGACAAGACGGAATACATGTGCTTTAATGAAAGAGCTGACATCTCCACCCTAAAGACTGAGACTTTTAAACTAATGGACAAGTTCACCTGCCTAAAAAGCAGTGTCTCATCAACCGAGAAAGACATCAACACGGGATTAGCAAAGGCATGAACAGCTATCGATGAGATATTGGTCATATGGAAGAAAGACCTGACCGATAAAATAAAACGCAGTTTTTTTCTAAGCAGCGGTCGGGTCGATACTGCTATATGGATGCACTACATGGACGCCAACAAAATTTATGGAAAAAAAGCTTGACAGCAATTACACAAGAATGCTGCGAGCTGTATTGAACAATTCCTGATGGCAACACCCCACAAAACAACAGCTATACAGCCACTAACTATCCATCACGAAAACTATACAAGTTAGAGTAATCAGATATGCAGGACACTGCTTGAGAAGTAAGGACGAACTCATAAGCGATATACTCCTGTGGATCCCTTCACTTGGACGAGCAAAGGCAGGACGACCAGCCATAACCTACATTCAGTAACTATATGCCTATACAGGATATAGTCTGGAAGACCTCCCGGGAGGAGCGATGGACGAGAGAGACGGGTAGAAAGAAAGGATCAGGGAGATCCGTGTGGGTAGCGCGACATGATGATGATGATATATATATATATATATCGAATAAATGAGGTCTGTGAATAGCCAAAGAATGAGAGCTCAATGCACAACTATATAATACAAAATATACCTGCATAGAAAAATAAAAATAGATAGTTTTTAAAAATTAATTTCGCTAATTCTAGCTCAGCGGATGGATTTGAAATCCATTTTATGAGCCTGAATAAGTAAAATAAATTCATTACGGAATATAATTTCGAATTTTCATGTTTTTTAACGGATATATATATATATATATATATATATTTGTGCGTGTATGTGTGTGTGTGTGTGTGTGTGTGTGTGTGTATGTATAAAGGCCGCTTTGTGACCAGCATATCTTCCTGCTGATGTTACTAACATGTTCAGGTAGAAAAGTATCTGGGACCATGGTCAAAGAAAGTTTCTAAAGTGTTCGTTTGAAAAGTGGATTTGGCAACCTGAGAGTATATATGTATATATATATATAAAAATTAACTTCAATCGAAAGTCGGAATTCTCCTACTAAAGTTTCACCTCAACGGATCATCAGGGAGTCTCACACCAACCAATGATAAAGGAGAAAACACCATTTTTTATATTCACCAAAAACCTACCCAGCTTAAAATTTACATAACAAAAGAAACAAATAAAATGAACATATATATATATATATATATATATATATATATATATATATATATATATATCAGATTAACTGCATATGAGAATTACATCATATATATATATATATATTTATTTATATACATCGAGCTCTCATATGAATCGAGCTCTCGGTAGCCGTTATGTAAACAAAAACAAATGGGATACATAAGCATTTAAATTTCCTCCTCTTTCCCTCGTAGCTGAGTGGTAGAAACTTGGATTGGCGTTTGAGTCAACCGGTTTTCGATCCCAGCTTCGGGAATCTAACCTGTCTAGTCACACTGAAGAATTCTGATAGAACCAAACAGGTCTGTCCACATGACAATATATATATATATATATATATATATACCAAGTCCTCCGCTCGGGCAGGATATGACACAAGGTCAATTTTTAAGCGGACCTGAACAGGCTTGCATTCAGAGATTTCCTTCTCCTTGACTAGTTGCCTAACCAATGCTGAAGAACCTAGTCTGTCCTACTATTTACCTATAGCTGGAGGGAGAATAATTGGATTCATACCTTTCCCAAGGGTATTAGTGCTATGTGAAATGCAATCAGTCTCGTCCAGGATATATATATATATATATATATATATATATATATATATATATATATTCTCTTCCACAGTTAATCTGATAGATTACACAAAAACTCTCTTAATTATGATGTTATCATCATTTCAATGAATGGCTGAGTTGGCTCAGTTCGTGGAGATTTTAGTCTTTTCATCGCTGGTATTAAGATGTATTTTGAGGAGACGTGCTCAGAGCAACGGTTATTTTCATATCGGTGAGCTGAACTAAAATCCTGGGTGAGGTAACTTGCGCTTCATTTTGTGATGATCCACTTGAGAAAGGCTTGAATCCATTCCATCATCTCCCTGCTATGGGTAACCAGTAGGGCAGACTGAACACTTTAACTTTTATTAAGCAAGCAGTCTAGAAGAAAGAAACTTTTTATATTCGAAACCATCTCTATTCAGCTGAAAAATTGACCCTGTTGTTATATCCTCTCCGAGGTTGGTTAAATACATTACGTAATTACTTGAATATAAGACGCTATTTTATTCTAAATCTTCGACCAAAAAGTTAGCAGTGGGTATCATACGCAGGAATTATGTGATTAACTCTTTTACGGTTACATGCTTCTCCATCTTTGGAAATATGATGAACGACTGGAGAAGAAGCTATACGGCAATTACACAAGAATGTTGCGACCAATATTGAACAAGTCCTGGCGGCAACACCCAACAAGGCACCAACTATACGGCCACCTGCCTCCCATCACGAAAACTATCCAAGTTAGACGAACCAGACATGCAGGACACTGCTGGAGAAGCAGGGACGAACTCATAAGTGATGTACTCCTATGGACCCCCACATATGGCCAAGCATAAACAGGACGACCAGCTCAAACATGCATACAGCAACTATGTGAGGATACAGGATGTAGCCCTGAAGACCTGCTAGGGAGAAGTGGCGAGAGAGGGTCAGGGATATCCGTGCTAGCGGCACGAGATGATGATGATGATGATGATGATATCAATGATCTAAGCAAATGTTATACAAAAATATTTACAAAAGTAAATTACATCTATGGCCAAAACAAATGTTACAGATGAACATCGACTGTTTGTTTAAGATACTGCTTCTTTTACGAACGTTGGCCAAATGAGATTTCGCCAATGGTTAGGAAGACTAGAGTTCAATCCCTGGTCGAGTCATACCAATGGTTCAAAAATAGTATTCGATACAACCTGGCTTAACTCTCTGCATTATAAGATAAGGGTCAAGGGTAAAGTGGAGCAATCTATGGAATGGAGAAGCGCCCTCTCTTACACCTTAGGGTAGTAGCTATTAAAAAGGGAGCCTTCGGGTCACCCTCGACTAAAACTTTTAGTTATATCCGTTACAAGCTTGTTGCACTTTTCTGTGAGCATATGCATGTATTTGCCCCAAATAGCGTTAAATTATGTGTTTTAATACATAATTTGAACTATATAAATTCTAGTCAGTAAGTGCCAATGAAAATTGAAGTTATAGGTTAAATTTAGAAGCTACAAATTCCAAAAGGTCTATGCGTATTGTACACAAAAATTTCTATTTGGAAAATTTTATCCTCTAAAGTTAGAGGTGCGTATTATACATGAATGCGTGTTATACACAAATAATTACGGTAATACATTTTTAGGCATAACCAACGGTTAGGACCTCGCACCAAAATGTGTGTTTATTGTGATCTTTGGATCTGATTATACTCACGCGAAAATATATTCGATGACATCTTCGGAGTCGTGAGAAATAGACAAAACCCAAAAACAAACAAACAAAAAATATAATAAAATAAAGAAAAGTAAGAAAGACGAAGGAATAAAAAGATCAATACTCATTTCGAACTCTTGTTTATTGTTTTATTATAGATGACGTTGGTCGCTGGCACACGAGAAAGAATATTACACAAAATAAACGAATACTATGCCGAGTCAAAAAACGCATCCTTCATTTGTGATATCCTAGTCAACGGAGATGTTTAGTGGTGTTGCTGTAGTTTAGTCCACTCTATATATATAATATAAATATAAATATATATTATATATATATATATGTACAAAATGTTGTGTTTCCTGACATTATGGTCATACAATTTTTTTTGCAAAAAACAGAAAAAATTATTAGTGATAATCTAGTTTCATTAATAATCTTTAAAATTTCATATTATATCCCACTGGACTCAAGTCTTAAAAATAGTCATGATATAGTTAATATTATTGAATAGGCGATAACTGGAGGAAACTCTTTTATTTCATTTTATATACGTAACTAAGTTTTCGGTAGGGCATTTTGTTGGTTGTAAGTTCAGCCTCCTTTTCTGAGACGAGCTAAAAGACTTTAGCGAGAATCAGACGCATCGGGAAAGAATTAAGTTTCTTACCATATAAGCCTTGTCCCACCATATAAAAATAAAATAATCCAAAGGAAACAATGGCATAAGCAGAATTGAAAAAATATTAGTAAATTTATCATTAGATAGAAAAGAAATTTTGAAAAAAAAAATTGTCTTCGTTTTAATCGTAAATATGTCATAATAAAATATTTTTGCAAGGGTATCATCACTAACAAAAACTTCTAAATGAAGATGAATTTTCGTTCATGCATTATTTATTATTATTATTATTATTATTATTATTATTATTATTATTATTATTATTATTATTACGTAATTACCAGTATTCTAAAAAAAAATAGGTAAGCAACTAATTTTCTTCTTTTTTCTTTTTTTTTTTTTTTTTTTTTACTCATTTTTTTTTTTTTCTCATTAAAAAAATTTCAGGTCCGGACACACTGCTCCGGGCAATGAATTAATCAACCAAATGCAGACAAAGATATTTCATTTATGTACAATTTGATAACGTCTGCCTTGGTTGAATGAAATAGGAGCATTATTCAAAACAAATTGACTGGAATCGGGGCGGGGCTGACAGGGTGGGAGTGGGGGTGGTTGTTTTAAGAAAATCCTTACGAGTCAATGTCCACTCATTTTTCATAAGGATATATATTTATATATATATATATTTATATATTCATTGTATATACGTTCATTTTCTTTTCTTGTTTTGCTTTCCTTGTTTGTTTGTTTGTTTGTTTTGTTTTGTTTTGTTTGTTTGTTTATTTGTTTGTTTGTTTGCTTGCTTTTTTAAATTTCCAGGAGTATGTATTTTGTGTGCTTGCGTAAGATGTATTATATTGAAAATGTATATATTGTCAGCATGGAAAGTTTTTTTTCTTCCTTTTTCTTTTCTTTTTTTTTTCCAAAAATCTTTTAATGATCATAGAGTGGGGTCAGGTGCTTTTATTCATTTCGACTGTAGAGAACGCGAAGCGTACAGACGGATATAGAGAATTTAATACGTTTAAACAAAACCAAGGCAAGACACCAATTAATGAAGCACACCTCAATAAGCTAAGGTCTGCAAACTGATTCACTTATCTTTTTTTTTCTTTTTTTTCCATTTATTAGGATTATTATTTTGTTGCTGCAGCCAAAAAACCAACCGGCCAGTTTTTCCATGTGTTATGCAATAAAATACAACGAAAATGCAACGTAACGTAATGTTTTATAATGTAGAAAGCGTGTAAATATATGCAATGATCTCAGTGGACGAACGGCTTGAAAAAAATTGCCTAAGGTCTGAATCGGTACTCCAAGGTTCAAACCAGGGACATTTTTATCCCGAAGAACCACATGATCCGTCTTTTTAGGGGTATTCGTAAATGTGTGTATGTGTTTGTGCATAAATAGAACGTTTGTATATATTATGTAATTGTTTCTTTTTCTTTTTCTTTCTTCTTTTTGCTTCTGTTTTTTTCTGTTTTCTAGTGTTCTGTCATGGTTGCTTTTCGGTTTAAATCTTTTGATGTCATTCTCCAATATTCAGGCGATCTTTACCTCGCAACCTGGATTGTATTTATATATATATATATATATATATATATATATATATATATATATATATAGATAGATAGATAGATAGATAGATAAACGTAACTACTATTGTTGTCATTTATTCTTTGTGATTGTAGAGCAATTATTTTTTTTTTAGATATGTGAATGTTGCAACCTCAGTTGGACGAAGGGTCCGAAACAAATGCCCAGGGTCAAATGTTGGCTTTTAATGGTCTTTTTTTTCCAGAAGAACCATGTTTTAGTTTCTAAGTAAGTAAATCGGCTCAAAATTTTGAGCCTCTTTTCTTTTTTTTTTTTGTTTTCTTGTTTGTTTTCTTTTTTGTTTTTTTTTTAAATGTTTTTTCTATGTGTATTCTTGTATTTCAATTTTTCTAAGACTTTTACTTGGTGCTTATTCAAAATTTCCGTAGCCATTTTTAACTTTTGTCCTTTTTTAATGTAAAATATAAACACGTTATCCTTTTCCTAAGTGATAGTGATAGAAAAAAATGAGTTTTTTTTTTTCTGGTATATTTTTTACTCAATGCACAGTTCCTTATGTTTTTAAGTATACGTTCAATTTTGAATACTTCTTGTATATTATTATTATTATTATTATTATTATTATTATTATTATTATTATTGCATGTGCTCTTTTCATCTCTATTATATTTTTATTCCGTTAATGAATTTGTCATTGTTTTAAATCCTTCCTTTTGTGTATCCTGGCCAACCAGACTTGATAAGGTTTGGTATTATTTGTTTCTAACGGCTGGAGTCCATAGTAAGAATATATATTTTTTCGTCGTGAATGTTTCCTTCTTGATTCTTTGTGTGTTTTCTAATTTATATCATGTTTTCGTCTGTCAGCAGTAAATACAGGCTGCCCATTAAACATCTTTTATTTAAGTGTTTACTTCTTCTTAACCGAAGGTGAGGGAAATGGGATAATGGTTAGAGAGAAATGTATAGGCAGCAAAAACAGAATTTGGTGTCATCGAATGAACCAAAACTTAAAATAAAAAAAATTATAATTCCTTAATTAAAAGAAACTGAAATAAAGGAAAAATCGGCCAATAAAAAAAAAAACAACAGCAACAACAACAACAACAACAACAACAACAACAAAATCAAAGTTCAGAAAAATAAGGGAAAAAATCATTCTTAGTCCAGATGTTTTCATGTCTGTCTTTTTTCTTTCTTTCTTTTTTTTTTCATTTTGAAAGGGATAAGAAAATAGGGAGAAAATAATTACGTTATAAAATAAACCAAAAAAATAACAACTTATTTTTTTCTCTAAAATGCTAAGTTCAAAGATAAACACAGACATTTATTACCCACTGGTAATCATGGATTTTACAAGAAATCGACTGATCGCTAAAAGAAGGGAGAAAGGGTCATTTTTGTCCCGGTTTGAAATCATAGATTTCCTTCTCTTGGATGAGTATACAGTGACAAGCCTCACTGACTCGGCACTTGGAATGGAAACTCAGACCTCTCGGCTGACAGTCCACTGCCCTCACCACTGAGTCAAACTTACAAGTGCTTTAAAAAGGAGGAGGAAGTAAGGTTGGATGGGGGAAATCTTTTTGCCAATAGTAAAACCAAAAAATATCGAAGGTAAACAAGTTTTTTTTTCCTCTAAAAAAATAAAAAGAAAGGATATTGCAGCCAAACGCATTAAGACACAAATCAGTTTTTTTTTCTTCTTTCATTATTGATACAATATTTTGTTTGGTAGGTATATAGATATATATTTATTTAGAGATATATTTTTATTTTAATATTTGCTTTGGTGGGGGTTAAAAAAAAGGTTATCCCTTCCAAAACGTTTCTGGTGGTGAATCTTGAGGTGGGCGGGGGTAAGTTAGGATTTAGTTATGCTTATAAAGTGTGTCTGAGATTAAGTGTATGTGTGGACGTGATGCTTACTTGTAAAATCTTTTAGGCTTAGTCAATTCCTTTTTGAAAAGTTCGTTGAAGGGAATTGACTGCTGTTGTTTTTAAATTCTTAATCATTATTATTGAACAATTCTGTGATTTTGAAGGTTAATTATCTTCTGGTTGCTGTAAATGCCGAGATGCTAATTTCACATTTCTCATTCAACAATCCAATGCTGCTCTTATCGTTTGTTAGTTTTTTGTTTTTGTTTCATTTTTTCGATTGGTTAAATGTAAATCCATTTTGGCCATTCAGTTCATTGTTTTAGAAACATGTGAGTTTTTTGTTTTGTTTTTTTCGTGGGGGAATTACATTCTTCAATGTTTATTGGATCATTTTTATGATCGTTTCTTTCCTTTTGTTTCTTGCTGCTTGTTTGTTTGTTTTTTTGTTTTGTTTTTGTTTGTTCTTTTTGTTTTGTTGTTGAGCATATCATATTTGAGTGAAATGGTTTTTGGGTTTTTTTTTTTTGCTTTTTTTTGCGGGGGGAAATACATTCTTCAATGTTTATTGGATCATTTTTATGATCGTTTCTTTCCTTTTGTTACATGCTGCTTGTTTGTTTGTTGTTTTTTGTTTTTGTTTTTTTTTTTGTTTTTTTTTTTGTTCTTTTTGTTTTGTTGTGGAGCATATCATATTTGATTGAAATGTTTTCTTTTTGTTTTGTTTTTTTATATTCCCTTTTTTAACAAGTGTTGTGCATTCGATATCCAATCATTCTTTCAATAATTTTTGGTATTGCGATAGATGCTAAATTCCTTATATTTTTAGTTCATTTTCTTTTTTTTAAATCAGAAATTTCTTTAAAAATTGTTTTCCTTTTTTAATTTGTTAATAATGACCTAAGATCTTTTTGTCCGTTGATTTTTGTCGACATTTCGAACACTTTTTTTTTTATTTTTTATTTTTTATTGAGATCTGGTTTGAAAAAAAAATACCAAGAAAGGCTTTTCGGTATGATATTTTTTTAAAATAATTTACCGTGAGTTATTGCAGCGCATTTCTTTTATCAAATCTTGTTTTTACTTTTATATTTCATTCAACTGCAATGACATCAGAATTAACAAATTATAAGGTTTTGTAATAAGTATAATAATAATAATAATCTGGTGAGTGAGCAGGAAGATAATGGTTTGCAATATGTATTAAAATTGGCTTCGTTATTTCTTACTGTGTGTTCGGCATTGTTATAATATTTTTTTCATAATATCCACAATAATGAATAACTTCCATCATCAAGTGGTCATTGATAAATCATGATTTTTGTTATTTATTTTCTTTTCTTTTTTCTCCTCTTGAAAT
>OY757931.1:19385208-19417708 GCA_963585895.1 Sepioteuthis lessoniana | reverse complement strand
AAATTGCCGAAGTCATGTAGAGAAAATACGGAAACTAAGAAACGATCAAGATTTACAGATAGCTGATAAAAGGTTTTTTTTTTTCTGTTTTTTCTTTGATTGACTTATTGATTGATTTCAACGGTATGTCAACACATGTAGGTTTATGTTATGCCAATATATTAGGGAATTTCAATCGTTGTATATTCATATCTACATTTTCAGTATTATTGTTTCTTAAGAATTTTGTTTGTGTATTTATTTGTTTTCTTTTATTTCTTTTATTTTTGTACACCAATTCCATTAATTTGAAGAATATCTCTTTGACACATTGATAATAATATAAAAGGTGAGACTAGAGTTGAAATTTATAATTATGAAGAAGAACACATTTATGAAATCTTCAGAACTTCAGATGAAGTTTAGCATCTCACCCAGGATTCTTTGGACGTTTTTTTTTTTAATATTTTTGGATTTTTCAATATTTTTTTTTTTTGATTTTTTGATGTCTTGTAATTTTTTTATGTCTTTGGATGTTTTGATGTCTTGAGATATTTAGATTTAAAAAAAAAAGAAATTTCATTTTTTTTTTTTTATTTAAGTTTTAAGATTTTTTTTTTTTAATTTTGGTGATTTTTTTTTTCTTTCTATCAAAAAAAAAATGGAAAGAAAGCTTAAAGAAAACATTTTCTTATTTCTAATCTTTAAATTTAGGATCTTAAAGATTTCGCTGAAAAAAAAATCAGCGACTTTTTAACTGTAATAAAAGTCGAACTTAGTAACTGCTTTACTTAAGTTTTTTTTTCAAATACAAAATTCTATGTTCAAGCTGAGGTGAAGATTATTTCGGGATTTATGATAGTTGAACCAGAGTGAGACTACTTGAACTGAATTCCCACACTAACAAATTCTACTTACCTTTAGGTTTTGTCAGTTGAATGCTAAGAGTCTTATTCATTATCAGAAGCAAGTCAGAGCTGCAATCGGGGTTGGAATAAACGTCCATGTCATCCATGCTGTCTGCAAATGTCTGTTAAAGAAAAAGGACAGGATTGAAGCCAAAGTTACAAAGAGAATGAAATATGCATCTAGAATATCCATATAAATAATTAGCAAGAGTCTGTTTGTCTGTATTCTTAACTGTAGTACAAGACCTTATATATGGGGCATCCAGGATGACTCGAACTGGTTTGCTAGTCTAGTTTCTAAACCAATACACCACACTCGTTGCCCTACGAGGGTGGGCTGGTAAGTTTATAGCTTTAAAAGATGATAAGTCGTCATATCTGCGGTTCATGACTCTTTTTTTATCCAAGTAGAGCAATACTGAAGGAAAGAGTGTGTGGACCGCAATGTTGAAAAATGAACACCATTTAATCACATTCTTTGAAAGTATCTTGATCAGCCTATGAAAATTTTAGCTGACCCTTGTAAAGATTCCACAATGGCTTACTATACGGCTACCAACCTTGATATGCTATCGAAGTGGACCAGGTAAAATATTAAAACGGGAGAAAGAATAACATTTATAGCAACGAAGACAAAAATTGAGAATGATTAAATCAATGAATTCAAACAAAAAACGAATAAATAAATCGTCCAATCTCTTAAATGCCAATCATTTGATTGAATCAAAACTATATCCTAAAACTATATCCCTTGGAAGTTAATTATTGTAAACACAAACACCTGTTATTCAAATGTTGATACAAATTATGATAATTTATCAAAGATCATATCAGTATTAGTTGTGTTTTAACCTAACAAAAGATTACTGAATGATAAATAACCAAAACAAAATGAAATCGAAATCTTTATTATATTAACAAAATACAATACTCGCCAACAGTTTGAAGAAGGTAGACCTCTCCAAGTGGTAAACTATTTAGTCAGCGTATTAGTAACTGTCGTAGGTCCCACTAAGTGTACAAGGACAGCAATAGGTCTTTTTAAGGTGAGTTCGGGCACAGAGCCGTAGCCCAGACACGCCCAGCAGTTCAAAAACTTCTTCGGGCCTCATCGGCATTGCCTTAAACAGGGACGCCTCTGGCGCCATGCGATAAACCTGGCCCCTCCGAGGAGGGTTAGAGCCTTGGGGACTGCCCCTCAGGCTTGAGGAAGGTCGGCCACATGACATGAATGATGAGCTTCCCCAGCACCCATGTCACGCAACTTCGACCGTGTAACCGCCGACTTAGGGTATTGCCCCCTCTCACGATGGTGTCCAACGTATTTTTGAGGATTGGGAAATACCCATTAATGTTCATAGGTACGGTATATGACAAGTTGAAGACACTCCCCCCCTCTCTCTCTCTTTAGCCATCCATACTGATCGTTGATCGCTCCTGGAAAGTCTTCTAGACAGTATCCATCGTCCTCACGGAGCAGATTTATCAAAGATTTCTTCTAGTCAGCCGACACGAATCCATACTCCCCCAAATCAAGTTACATGGCCACTTACGTCCCATTTCACAGAACATCCAAGCAAGACAAATAAAACATGCGGGGCTTAACGGAGAAGTAAGAAAGAACTAACTATATTTGTCAACCCCTCCGGTCGGGCAGGATATGACACAAGGTCAATTCTTAAGCGAAGTTTAACAGGTTTGAATTCAGAGTTTTCCTTCTCTTAGACTAGTTGCCTCACCAAGGCTGAAGAACCCAGTCTGCCCTACTATTTACCTATAGCTTGAGGGAGAATTATTGGATTCCTACCTTTCCCAAGGGTATTAGTGCAATGTGAAATACAATCAGTCTCGTCCAGAATTTGAACTCGTGTCGCTGTGCCCATTTCATACGACGATAACAATTACACCACGGGTAATAAAGAACTAACAAGCGACCTACCAACCAACCTACTCATACACATACAAACACATATTTATCGATATATCTGACTCTATCTCTTTCTTATGCTTTTTCTCTGACTCTGTCTCTGTTTGTCTGTCTCTGTCTATTTTAGTATTATATTTCAATATCACTTTTTATACTTTACCACAGAAATAACGGATATCTTCACAATTTCGTTATTTCGTGACCGATGATTGTTCATTTATTTCCCGTGTTTCCATTACTATCTGCGTCGAAATAATTACGTCAACTGTGTATCAGATTTATAATTCCCCAAATGTTATCAGGTGATAATAACGGGGATTCAGCGCCACCTTAAGGCAGTTAGCATAACTAACACAATTTGATTATATCTACCTGAAGGCGAAGCCTTCTCCATCCTTCTAGATACTATGCAAAACATGGCAAAATTCCACATTCTTTCCCAGATAAAGGTTTAAATGTTTACCCTTGTTTAGATTCGAGACCCATCAAGATAGAAAGAGATTTTCTTAGACATTTTGAAGTTATACAATCTTAAACAATTATGACGTGAAACAATTGGAGATATCGTTGCTAGGATTTTTTACGTTTTAACTAAAGTACTTATTGCAATAAAACAAATTTCAGGACTATTTTTGTTTTCACAGTGCAAATGCTAGCAATGTTTACACTATCCTGTTGCCAATAAACAGTGAAAAAGCACAAGCTCTAAAAAGAAAAGTACAAACCTTATTTATAAAATAATTGATCACGAAAGCAATTCTTAATGTTGGTCTTGAAATTGTAGTTTTTGTCCAGAAAAAGAATATTAAAAAAAAACCGTAATTTCTGCGGTAATGAACAACAAGAATATGTAGAAATATTCTACTTATATTTACTATTTGTAAAAGAATAAGTTTAACTAATTTCATTCATATTTTTTTTCATAAAACTAACATTTATGACACAAGAATTGTATATTAACATTCGGCCATAAGTCAACATGTTTTTTTTATGCGGGTAAATAAGATAAAAGAAATATATAAAGAATTCTTAGTTGAACATGTAATTTTTATCAGTTAGTCTTCGATAAACAAAATGGAAGAAATTATGGAAAATAACTTTTTTTCTGGTTGGTGAATTCAACTATTGAGCATATATACATACATATATATATATATATATATATATATATATATATATATATATATATATATATATATATATATACTGAGAAACAATCAAATAAGGATGAAATGTAAACTCCCTCTACCGCAATAACAAGAGAACTTTTAACAGCGTCTCTGCAGATTCTGTACTATATATATATATATATATATATATATATATATATATATATGTATATATATATATATATATATATATATATATATATATATATATATATAATATATATATAATTTATGATCTCACCTGCCTTACTGGATAGGATTTGAGCACTTCTCTGATTAAAGAAAATGTTCTTAAAACTATTCATCAATTCCCTCCTCTCTCTCTCTGTCTGTCTGTCTGTCTCTCTATTTCTTTTTCTGTTCATATATATATATATAGTTTAGGATGTCTCCTGCGTTACTGGATAGCATTTGAGTACATCTCTGATTTAAGAAAATGTTCTTAAAATTATTCATCGATTACTTCCCCCCTCTCTCTGTCTCTTTCTCTCTGTCTCTCTGTCTCTCTCTCTTCATTCATATATATATATATATATATATATATATATATAATATATATATATATATATATATATATATATATATATATATATATACACTTCGGCTATCGTTTGCGATTAAGAATATATGCATATAAAATAAGTAAAAATCAAGTTGTTCAAATTAATAGTTTAGTCGTATTACACGTTTTGGCTTTATGGCTTCATCAGTTATGATAAAATTGTTTTTTAAAATAATAACGGAATTTATGGACATAAACCGTCATGGAAACTAACTATGAATGCTATATGAGGAAAGAAAAATATGTAATACGAATACGTTATTACTTCCCACAACTACGTTTCAATGTTTCCGTCATTTCACACACACACACACACACACACACACACACACACACATTTATATATATATATATATATATATATATATATATATATATATATATATATCAATGAATTATAGGTCATGACTAAGCTCATATACATTGACCCTTAAGTTGTGGAAGCAATAAAGCAATACACAACGAGATTGTATTTTTATCTGGCATAGCCATAATCCACAACGTGTCTGCATCTATACCATAATGAGAAAAAACATACAATTTTTATGGTATCCTAACATATTCTTGAAATATTTTCAAGTAATTTATTAAGAATATATATATATATATATATATATATATATATATATAAGGCAGTACCGCCTTGAGCTACCAAAACTGTGTTATCACCCTGGATGGCGGCTGATGAGGCTAGGGTATCGCACGTGCTTCCACACGTTATATGATGAAAATATATATATATATATATATATATATATATATTGGTCTAGTGGTTAGAGTGTTCGGCAAGGGCCCATGAGACCAGAGTTTATTCCCAGGTCGAGTCATACTAAAGACTCATAAAATGACACTTGATATGCCCTTGTTTTACACTCAGCATTATAAGGCACGTGTCAAAGGTAAAATGGAGCAATCACACCTTACACCTCGGTATAGTAGCTATTGAAAAGGGAGCCTTCGGTTCACCCTCAACTACGGGCACCGATTTTAATTCTTTATATATATATATATATATATATATATATATGAATCTTGTTAGAAGATATCAGAGCTCTCTGTGCATGTACAACGGGAGAAATGTGCAATGAATAAACAGTTTTCTTCAAAGAACTCTACTTGACATTTTAAACATATATTCCAGCGAATTTTGCATTGATCGATGTCCTTTAAAACCCGATTTTTTTTTATATCTGTCAAGCTGAGTCGTTGTATTTTCTTTTTATATTTGTGAACACGAAGAATTCTGCATTTGCACAAATACGTCTTTCTCCAAGAACATTTCTTTCTACAACTAAAACAGCTTTTATATTTTTGATTTCGGTTTGATTTGGTCTGGTTTTATAGCATATCAACCATTAGAGGTTATTTAATTGCGAATCTTTTTATACATGTTTATTAAATACATGTGATTTGATTTGGTTGGGTTTTATAGCATATCAACCATTGTAGGTTATTTAATGCCAAATCCCCTTTAATGCCAAATCCCCTTTATACATATATATTAAATATATATGATTTGGTTTGGTTGGGTTTTATAGCATATCAATCATTTGAGGTTATTTAATGCCAAATCCTCTTTTTACATATATATTAAATATATGTGATTTAGTTTGGTAGGGTTTTATGGCATATCAACCATTGTAGGTTATTTAATTCCAAATCCTCTTTATACATATATATTAAATATATATGATTTGGTTTGGTTGAGTTTTATTGCATATCAGCCATTGTAGGTTATTTAATGCCAAATCCTCTTTATACATATATATTATGTATACACATGATTTGGTTTGGTTTAGTGGCATATCAACAATTTTGATTATTTAAAGCCGGATCCTCTTTATACATATATGTTAAATGTATATGATTTTGGCTTTTATATCGTATCAACCGTTGTAGTTTATTTAATTCCAAATCCTCTTAAAGATAGAATTAATATTTTTAAACGAGCCTGAGCATATTTTTTCACTCAGTTAAATAGTTACACTTCTTTCTTTCAAATACAAATTCACGTTCAAATGATCAAACTGTTATACGTCAAACAATTTAATTTAGTGTAAATACAGTTTCTTGTATTAACAAAAACATTCGTTTAAATAAAGTTTTTTTTTGTTTACACACAGTTTAATGTAAAAACAATTCAATTTTAAACAATTCCTTTTAGAATGTGTTCATTTTTTGTTGACTAATAGTAATATGTGTTTCTGTTATTTTAGCAGAAAAAAAGGAATTGGCTTTTTTGTTGTTGTTGTTGAATGTGTTTGTATTTTTTGTCATTTCTGCAGTAAAATAAGGGGCTTTGTTAAAATCAAATTCCTTATTTTGCGTTAAACCTCCAGAAAATTCATTCACACATTTAATAACAAGCCCCACTCCTAGATGACACTCCATATTTGTTTGGTTCTATTTCTCCAAAAGGTGGCCGACCCCTGTAGAAGACAATAGTTCAGATGACTAGACATCATCAATTTATTATATAAGCTTTTCATTTGTACATGACTTCATTCAAATTTCAAAGTTGAAAAATTAGATAAAGTTTTAGTTTCGGTATGTCGTGATCACTCATCGTATGTCTTTTCTTATCTAAATTCAGAATCAATTTATTATCCTTATGTAAGTGACTAAATCTGTCGGCTTTTAATGAGGAGACAGAGCTAATTTGTCTACTAATGGATCTGCAATAAATTATAACATCTCTGTGTTTGAATAAATATCCGAGATTCAGGATAAATCTTGAACATTGTTACGAATGCGTTCAAATATGTCACAGCGCACAAGGAAAGCCATGAATAATGCAATAAGAGATATTAATTTTCATATGGTAGAAATAAAGATGAGATTTTGATGACGAATCTCCTTATAGAAATATTCATTACGGATTAAAGGTTTGAAAACATACAGCTGTCTTGAAATTTTCCTTAACAATGGAAGAAGATTATATTCGATGATAGTAACTAGACGATAGATGACAAAATCAGGGCTAGCTGATCCCATATACTAAGGAAAAGGTGATCAACAGCTCTTGCGAAAAAAGTCAGAAAAACAGATAGCAAAAAACATTGGAAAATAAGAAAACTCAAAAAATCCTCACATACGCCAGGGGATAACAACTTCTTGAGGAGCTCCAGTATAAAGATCAATAAAATCAGGGAACAAGTAATTAGGAAATAGGAGAAAATAATAATAATAATAATAATAATAATAATAATAATAATAATAATAATGGGACTTTAACATACAAACGGATCACCAAATCCCGGCCAGAAGACCTGACCTTATAATAATCTACAAAAAGAAGAGAATTTGCAAAATTGTAGACTTTGCTGTCCCGGCAGACCACAGAATAGATCTGTAGGAATGTGCAAAGAAGGATAAGTACCTCGACCTTGCTAGAGAATTGAAAAAGCCGTGGAACATGAAAGTGACCATTGTACCAATTGTGATAGGTGCTTTTGGCACAATAACTAAATGATTATTAAAAGGCCTGGAAGACATGGAAGTTGGTGGACGGGTAGAGACTATCCAAATGACAGCATTGCTGAGAACGGCCAGAATCCTGAGACGAGTCCTGGAGACTTGAGGAGACTTGCTGTCACTCAAACCCCAGTGAAAGACCATCAGCGTTAGATGATGTGAAAAACTGTAAAAGGGTAATGATAATAATAATCAAGATGAATATTTTTATATCTCTTAAGATTGCGATTATGTGCCATTATGTTTGTAACTGATATTATGTGTATACCGACATCTTAGTTCCGTTTGATATTCAAGTTATATTCTTCATGATTATTAAAAAATCATTATACAGTATTAACAAGAATATTAGTCATTAACATTTTTTTCTTATAAAGTCTAGCTGAGTTAATTTTTCTCTAAAAAAACAGACCTTGTTATTTATACTAAATGTGTGTTATATATAATATAATTAAGAAATGGAGGTATACAATGTATATGTTATGGATAATTCACACTCTGGGTTTTAAGAAAACCGAGTTGGAGAAAGTATTACTTGATGTCATTTATTTCAAATATTTATTGTTATATTCTCAAATGTATTAAAAGTTATTCTATGGATGATTTTACATTGCTATAAATTATTTTTTTAATCATTTTATATACGTTCATGTGGAATTTTATTAATCTATATAATTTGATGTATGTAATTAAATAAAAATGTAAAAGCATGTTGCCCAGTCTGCTGGGGCTGTAGAATGCACCGACTGCACATCTGCTGAGGGGTAAGACCCGCCCTCAATGGGTGTCCTGATATGACACAAAACAGTCTGATAGTGAGGTCCTAGTAATTCTGAGGCCTTGGGGAATATGAAGCACCCCTTCATTGCCATTGCTCCCAGGTCCACACTTGCCCGGCGTGGTAGTACCTGATAGGGTCATATCTATGGGTTAAATAGAACTAAAGACATACTTATGCTAAACTGACTTGTTTGATTAAACTGAATAGCTTGAAATAGAAATGTTTTTGACTATTAAACCGTACTTACATTTAAACTGCGTGCTTGTGCTTAACTGAATTATTTCAAATAGAACTGTTTTTGGCATTGAAACTGTATTTACCCTAAACTGAATTGTTTAACATAGAACTGTTTTGACATTTAACTGTGTGTTAACCAAATCTGTACTTATACTAAACTGAATTAGCTAAATTAGTACTGCTTGACTAAACTGAATAGCTCGAAATAAAAATGTATTTTCACGATTAAACTGTACTTACATTTAAACTGCGTACTTATGCTAAACTGAATTATTTGAAATTGAACTGTTTTTGACGTTGAAACTGTACTTACACTAAACTCTCTCTCTCTCTCTTTATATATATATATATATATATATATAAATATATATATATATATATGTGTGTCTGTCTGTCTGTCTGTCTGTGTGTGTGTGTGTGTGTGTGTGTGTGTGTGTGTGTGTGTGTGTGTGTGTGTGTGTGAGAGAGAGAGAGAGAGAGTGTGTGTGTGTTTGTGTGCATGTGCGTGTGTGTGTGTATTTGTTTGTGCGTATGGAAATATAAAATTAATCACTTTAAAACTCGTAATATTACCATTCCTTCAAGAATTAGATCGATAACGTCTGTTTAAAGACTGAAATGACATTACAACTTATAGGAAAGGAATCATTGTTTGATGCAAAAATATCGTGAAGCTTAAAGTAATATATCAAAAAGGCAGATTATGTTTGTGTGTGTGTGTGTGTGTCCAACGCTTTCATGCAAGTGGGATGAGACCCAAGGTAATTTTTGAACAAAGTTTAACAGGTTGAATTCAAAGATGTTTTCCTCCTAAACTGGTTATCATACTGAGGTTTTAGATTCTATTCTGCCCAACTATTTGCTCATAACTGGAGGATGAATAGTTCTATGTTAAATGCAAAAAAAGCCTCATCCAATATTTGATCGCTACCCGCCATGTTTATTTTCTACGATGATAACTATTAAACTCTGAGTGCTCCTCTCTCTATCACTTTCTTTCTCGTTCTCTCTGTTATTCAGTTTGCCTCTCCCCCCATACATATATATATATATATATATATATATATATATATATATATATATATATATATATATATATATATATATATATATATATATATATCTTTGCAATCATGTATTTTCGGCGCCCTTATATATCATAACTGAGTTACTGTGAAGCCACGTTATATCTGAAAAGTCACAAGAAAGTCTTTCCTATGCACTCTCATCGTTATGGATGCCATAATCTGTACTTTGGCAGAATGCATGCAACTTTCTTTCTTGCTTTCCTTATTTTCATAACTCTATATTTCTGTGGGCCAATAGGATACCATAGGAAGGACAGACAGCCAATCAGCGGCTTTGGTATGACTCGGGGGCACGTGACAAAGCAAACGCTAGGAAGAAACGGGAAAGAAAGGGGGTATTATTCCGAATTGCAAGGGAAAATACGATGAAAGGACTGGGTGGATGGGTAAATATGGCTGACGTCGGTGCCTGCATTTCAATTCAATGGCTTCTTTTGACGTGTCAAGATCCGAGGGTTTGTCTCACGCTGGGGAACAGAAATATCCACGCTGATCAGGTGCGTATGGTATTATCCACACTGAATACAAACAACCATTAAACTACTTCATTCCACTGTGATTTTGATATAAATAAAAACAAAACGGTTCGGGTCTCCCTTGTGGGTGGAGCTGAAGCCAGTAAATTTTTTTTTTCTGAAACACGGGTGACCAGCACAAAGTCATGAGATCCAGGTTTAAATGGTAACTTTTATATAAAGAGTTTGTTGTTCTTGTCTTGTTGTTTTTGTTGTTTTTAGAAGCAGCAGCATCAGCAGTAGTCATAGGAGTTGCAGACTGACTGCCTTTTTGTGGCTATCTTGATCCTCGAATAACTCTTGAACTGGCTAAGCTTTGACCCACCAAATTTTCATTGGTTTTAGATCGGACCCTAAAAAAATATTTAATTACTTTTTCTCTCGAAAATTCGAAATTTTACTTAAAGTTTCTAAAGAGAACTTTGAAGGTATTATTGGCATGACGGTTAACATCAACGAAAATGGAATCGGTCACCCGATTTCAAACCTTGAACGAAGCTGTTTGCATTTCACCTGCGCCATTACCCTTGGGAAAGGCATGAATCCAACTACTACCCCGCCAACTGTGGTAAATTGTAGAGCAGATTGAGGTCTCTAGCCTAGGTAAGGCAACCAACTTAGGAAAATGAAAATTCTGAATTCAGACTAGCAGTAGTCCACGAACAAATTTACTTTGTGTTGCATCCTGTTCAAGGGTGGGATGCGTTGATACATGCGCTGTTGCCTTTTCGTGGGCAAAAAGCAATCTATATCTTAGTTATTACTCGTATAAAGCAGACATCAATCAGAAGCTTTCAAGTACAGGCACCACCGTTATGTCCTTCATCCATGACATTTTTTGTCTCCAGGAAATGGGTTTGTTTTTTTAATTTCTAGCATGAGCAATACTAACGGGGAAGGTGACGTAAATAAAAGCCTCTTGATGATGTTTGGTATCTTATAAATATCTAGGAAAATAAATAGCTTGTTCGGCCTTTCCAACAAGAAAAAATTGGACGTTAAATTTCATTGGCCTAGTAAGTAGAATGTTCGCCAATGGTCCGGGAGACTTGGGTTCAACCCCAGGTCGCGTCATACCAAAGACTTTAAAAATGGTACTTGATACCTCCTTGCTTAACACTCAGCAATATAAGGTACGTATCAAGGGTAAAGTCAAGCAATCCAAGGAAAGGAGTAGCACCCTCCTCTACGCCTCGGTGTTGTAGCTATTGAAAAAGGAGCTTTCTGGTGGCCTTCGACAACAGTCACCAGCTTTACTTGTATGTGTTGATAATGAACAGGAGGTGCCAGTGGTGAAATGGTTATCGTCGTAGGAAATGGGCACGGCAACACGAGTTCAAGTCCTTCATTTCACATAGCACTAATACCCTTGGGAAAGGTGTGAATCCAATTATTCTCCCTCCAGCTATGGGTAAATAGTAGGACAGACTGGGTTCTTCAGCCTTAGTGAGGCAACTAGTCTAGGAGAAGGAAAACTCTGAATTCACACCTGTTAAACTCCGCTTAAAAATTGACCTTGTGTCATATCTTGCTCGAGCGGAGGGGTTGGTAAATATGGATGATGAACAGCTGTTTATTGAAAAATAGCGTTTTTAAGGAAGTAAGAATGATTCATTGTATATTTTATTAAAGTCAATAATAAGAAAGATCCTTATGACTGAGATGATTGTAATTCATGAAATATATTATTGAATTAGCTGATTTTTTTTTTATAATTTGTAATCTAATGCATTTTAAAAAAATAAGATTCTTGTATTTATTTGAGAATTCAAAGTATGATTGGGTTTTACCCGAGGTAATTTGAAAACAAATGTAAGTTTAATTTTTTTTAAATATCATCAAAAATGTAATTATATTCATGCTTAACGATTGCAGCCCAAAGGAATAGCAAATATTCGATTCCACATTTTTAAATATCAGGAATTTCTCCTGAAAAACGTTTGAAAACACGTTTTCTGATTCCTCTTGGTCTCTGAACGTTCTGCCACTTATGAAACGTTCTGGTAAGTGATACATCGGTGAGTATGGAAGATGTGGACAAAATTTTTATCCTTATGATTTTAAATAGTCATGGATTTATTACGTTGCCCTCGTTGGAGAACCTCACAATATATCGAACGTCACACTTTGATATGCAAATTTGGCTGAGTTAGAATAGCAACTAAATTTGTTAAATTTTAAATTCAAATATTATAAGTGGGCGATAACATTGCATCTCGGAATCATACTTTCCCATTCCAATATAGCTCCCCTCCACAATTATTTTTGCTCCTATCACAACCCTACTCCCCTTAGGAACTACCGGTTGTTTTTTCGACCCTCAAGTACCAGAAAATATCAGCACTCCATCTTAGATGGGGAGATGGGAAGGCAGCCAAATGTGGTATTTTTGATCAGTTCATTTCTTTTTCTTTCCTTTTAGGGTTCCCCAACTCTGCGTTTTCATCACTGTCTATATTCATAGTACTTCGTCGCTTCTATCGGGTTTTAGTAGGATTCACTCAGAGTGGTTGTGGTATTTTGGTGGCTGCAGAGTGGAAGGTCAGTATGATTGATATTATTATTTAGTATGAATGGATCAACGACTAGCCACAGTCGTCGAGAGACCAGATGACTGCTCCTCTTTCGCCACATCCACTTTCTGGAGTTTCATGCTTATTGTATTATACTTTTATGAAATTTTACAATTCTCTTTAAACTAAAGAAGATAATATAGATAAGAATCAAAGGGTCACTTACCAGGCAATATCCAGTAGTCCGTGTGCCTGTGGTCGGCTTTTGTGTGATCAGGTGTACCAAGTGCATTTCTTTCCAGTGGTACAAGCACTGCACAATTTCCACTGTATAACAAAAAGAATACAACGTGCCAATGAATTCAGAAAAGCAATTTCCATATTTTCAGGTGTCGATTACTTATATCACATGACGGTACCTAATTTTAGACTTTATCCCACTGGATAAAGTCTAGTTTAAATTTACCCTGATTAATTTAAAGTTGGCATGCACATTTGATGACATGTTTTTGTCGAAGACGGGAAATGCAGCTTCTATTCAGAATAGTTTACGCTGCTTAAGATGGCATAAGGATTATAGTCGTACGATGTGGTTACAGTGACTCAAATGAAAACGCTTAACGAGGCTATTTTCTTTTCAGATGGCACAAATAGTTTTGGGAAAAGTACGAGAAAAACTATTTTCTATCCAACTGTGGGTATATAGTAAGAAGGACAGTGCTATTTTACATTCGCAGAATAACTCGATTCGGAGAAGGAAGTCTGAATTCGAACCAGTTGTAAACTGCTTGTATCTTTTCCTGTTCAGGCGAAGGGTTAGGTAAATAAGAAATGAGTTTTTTTCATACACCAAACACACACGCATTCATATATATATTTATATATATATATATATATATAGAGAGAGAGAGAGGAAGAAAGAGAGAGAGAGAGGGAGAGAGATAGCGAGACAGACATGTACACACACACCTATATATATATATATAAACATATATAGGTGTGTGCGTGAGTGTGTGTGTGTGTATGTGTGTTTGTTTGTATATATATATATTGATCCGTATCATCTTTATATTACCCTATACACAACAATGCAGGAAATAGTAATACATTTTCAACTAGGAAATAGGATAACGAAAACACTATATATATATATATATATATATATATATATATATATCTTTATATGTCCATATATATATATATCTTTATATATATACATATATATATATACATATATATATATACATATATATATACATGTGTGCGTGTGTATGTGTGTGTGTGTGTGTAATTCGATTCGATGATATATATCTCATGTCTACATCCGATAAGTCAAGCTTGACAATGGCCAAAGAATGTTTCAATTAATGTTTTAAAAGACTAAAGAAGTATTATTCTTCCTTAACACATTTAGCTCAGAGCACCCGAACCTAAATTTAACCTTTATCAAACATTTAAAATGGTGATCCACCTGGCGTGGGTTAATGGTGCCACCGGCATACTAGAGTAACTGGTTTAAATGGTTAACACTAAATACAGAAATCATCAAAGTTTAAGATTTCCATGAACTTTAATAAAATTCTCTCTCTCTCTCTCTCTTTTTCTCTCTCTCTCTCTTTATATATATATATATATATATATATATATATATATATATATATGCATTGACTATTTCACTACATGCGCCCGATATATACACATATATATTGTTATCGTTGTAAGAAATGGACACGATGAACCAAGTTTAAATCCTGGAATAGACCGTTAGCATTTTAAATAGCGCCAATACTCTTGGCATTGATATGTATCTAACTAATCTCCATTCTGCGATGGGTATATATTAGGAAAGTCAAAGCTCATTATTCTTGATATGTCAACCAACATAGAAGAAGGAAAACTCTGAATTTACACTGGTTAAACTCCGCTTAAAAATGACCCTGAGCTGTCTCCAGCGACTTGAGTATATATATATATATATATATATATATATATATATATATATATATATATATATGAGAGAGAGAGAGAGAGACAGAGAGAATCAGCGAGAGTTTTCCTTTATAGAGGAGCGATTGATGTGTAAAATTCTGTTCTGGCAACATGACAAGTGTGCATAGACTATCTACTCTCAAATTAACCATTTGTAATCCTGACGTTTCCATGTTCTTAAACACGGATAATTGAGTTGTGAGATAAGTGTTAATCGAGGTAATGTCTTGATCACACACACACACACACACGTGCACACACACACACACACACACAGATCCACGCAAACATTTTATATACGATGATATACTCGTACACACATAAACAAGAAAGACTGGCTCTTTAACCTTTGTACGGCAACCTATGTAAAAGAAGGAAAACTATGGATTCAAAGCAACTGTATCTCACTTAAAAACTAAACTTATGCCACATCCAGTTCGTGGATCAGACGTTGGTTAAATACATGCCCATATACAGATACATCTTACATGCACATACAAACATATATCTGCAAGCACACGCACTTGTGTACACACACACACACACACACATATATATATATATATGTGTGTGTGTGTGTGTGTGTGTGTGTGTGTGTAAATATATATATATATATATATATAGTTCGCTATATCTATTAATAAGAGAGACCAAGGTCATTGTGTGCGATTATATTCAAGTTGGGCTCACCGAAAATCAACGGTGCAAGTTAACTCTCAGTTTCTCGTCTTGGCATTCAGAGGTGAGAAACTGACGATTACTTAATTACCAAGCTACATTAACAATTATATAACTTTCTGTTGATAGATAGATAGATAGATATGAAGAGACTGAGATAGATAGATAGATAGATATCGTGGACAAGTAACAGCTATAACTACATGATCAAATCAAAGTTAGACGTTTAACTTCATATCTGATAAACCTGGAAAGTTATTTGGGCGTTATGCCAAGTAATTCCTCTTTATTGCATCTCCTTGGAAAATTGTAGTTTTTTCATAAGCTTTATATCCTCAAGAAGTATCATGTTACAGGTTGTGTTGGGCCACGTGGTTCCGCAATCAAGGAACATCACTGATTTGACTTCCACAGCCCCTTTGAAATCAACATTTTTCTTTGTATAGGACCAATTGCTTTACCGGGGCTAAAGAGCCCAGTCTGTCCTGTTATTTAACTTCAGCAAACTGTTGCATTTAACTCTATATGTCACGCATCATTGAGGAACTCCTTTGATTATATGCCACAATTGGTTATATGCCTATGATTATATGCCTATGATTATATGCCTATGATTATATTATAATTGATTATATGCCTATGATTATATGCCACAATTGTTCCAAAGATTTCTGAAGAAGTTGACATAACTTTTGTTTGTTTGGTTGATTTTATATATTATATCAAGTATTCCTATCTAATACAAATAATATCTACACACGGGTATGGTTTCATGTTTTTTCAAATGATAATTAATATAAAATTTCCAGTAATGGTTTCTATTCAATAATCATAGGTTTACATACGGTTACATGTTTTTTAATTTCTAATAATTATAATATTATGCAAAGCATTATAGTTTTAATTAACTATTCTTTTAGACCTAACCGATAAAATTAAACGCAGTTTTTTTCCAATCAGCGGTCGTGTCGAAACTGCTTGTATGGATGTACTACATGGACGCTAACTAAACGTACGGAGAAAAAGCTTGACGGCAACTTCACAAGAATGCTACAAGCTATATTAAAAAAGTCCTGGAGGCAGCATCCTACAAAGAAGCAGCTGTACGGCCACTTAACCCCCATCACGAAAACTATCCAAGGTAGAAGAATCAGACATGCAGGAAACTGCTGGAGAAGTAAAGACGAACTCATAAAGGGATGTACCCCTGTGGACCCCTTCATATGGACGAGCAAAGGCAGGATGACCAGCTAGAACCTACATACAGCAGCTCTGTGCCGATACGGGATGTAGGCCTGAAGACCTGCCGCAAGCAATGGACGATAGGGAGGGGTGGCGAGAAAGGGTCAGGGAGATCCGTGCTAATGGCGTGACATCATGATGAATACATATACTTTACATAGAATCATATGGTATCATGTATTCCTCACTAATAAGAATAATTTTCAATTATATCTATTTTATCCATAGATGGTATTCTAACAGGTACTATCATCCCGGTTCAAAATGAACCTAGCAGCGATAGCTATGAATGTATAATTCCCACTTTCCAGAGCTCAAGAACTGCAGCTGGACCATCAGGTGCACTTAATTGGTTTCTTTGTTTAATGGCATATCAACTCTTTGTAGGTTTTTTAATGCCAAAGCCATTTTCCTAGTAGAAGAACAGTAGTTGTACTATTTAACCCATAGCTGGGAGGATAAGGGGGTTCATACCTTTCCCAAGGGTATTTGTCCGAAAGTGAACGTAATAGCGCGACTGGAGTTCGAACTCGCTTACTACGATTCCACCGTCCATCGCTTTAACCATTACACCACGAGGACACCCCCCAGATGCACTTAAGTCTTTGGATTTATATATATAAATTCCCTTGGTCTAATAAACTAGAGCCTAACGATCCGATGCATTTTACTATCATACCCACGACATCAATTTTTGGGGGAAGAGAGTTCGGATACAGTCATAATCATATTCCTAATTAAATGGTTTGGTTTGGTTTGGTTTCTTTGTTTAATGACATATCAACCTTTGTAGGTTATTTAATGCTAAAGCTATTCTCCCAGAAGAACAGTAGCGGTACTATTTAACCCATAGCTAGGGGAATAAGGGGGTTCATACCTTTCCCAAGGGTATTTGCCCGAAAGTGAACGTAATAGCCCTTGGAGTACAAACTCGCTTACTACGATTCCGCAGTCCATCGCCCTAATTAAATGATTGAGTGTTCTTTTTAACCGTGAGATGGGACTCTAACTGGTACTACAACTCTAGATCAGAGTGGAACCTACGAGTAATGGCAATGAAAGGGTTAGTCCTCACACATTCTACCTCCAGAATTATTGCCTCATCAAATAAAAATTAATAAATTTGTTGAATTTATTGCTCAGGACATCACTTTTTTGAAGGGGAAATAACTCAGCAGAGCATTCAGTCTTCGTTAGAGCAGTCGGCCGTGGCTGTAGAATATACAGACTGCATCTGTGCAGACCAGCAAGACCCTACCAAGGGTCTCCTGGATATTACATTAAACAATCTGAGGGTGAGGATCCAGTAATGCTGGAGCTTTGGAGAATGCAGAGTTCCCCTTCATTACATTTACTCCTGGGTCCACTCTGGACCTGAGTGGTAGCACCTGATAGGCTCTGATCTATGGATCAAAGAGAACTATTTGACATTTAAACAGTGTGCAAACAAACGACTTATGCTAAATTGAATTGCTTGCAATCGAAAATTTTGATTATTTAACTGAGTGTAAACAAATGACTGATGTTTAATTGAATTGTTAGTGATACATCGGAATACTTGGAACCATTAAACGTTTTTAACTATCTAACATATATTTAAAAAGGTGATTTAACCCAAAATAATCTAAAATGGTTGATATTCCATGAAACCAAACCAAACACAATCAGTTAGTATGTTCTAAATTTCGTCGACGGAGCAGATTCACTTTTGAATGCAAGGTGTATATGTACATGAATCTATATACATCAACGTTGTCGGTAAATCATTTAGGCACATGCGTCATGACTATTTCAGTAAAGCATGTCGTCAAGTCTGTTAAAGCAAAGCGAACAAATGATAATTGGAAAGCTACTCTTTCTCTCCGTCTGGGGACTCACGCAAAGCGAAGCGTGAGGATTAGCTGTTTGCCCGTAAGCCACAGGTGCTTCTGAATACAACCAAAGGAGGTAAGTGACTCAGGACTTGGACAAAATCCCGTCATGTTGAGAAGTGAACATGATCTGAATTTAGTCTACCTTTTTATTCCTAGTGTCCATTGATTTACTTTATAATATGCTGTGTGAACAGAAATACGCCTTTGTCGGTTGCTTAGAACAGAGACAAGGTTCGAAAAATTAGCCCCTAGGCCTAAACAGTCAGAGTTTGAATCTAAGTAAAAACACTGTTTAAAGAAATCACAGTCTAATCCCTTATTTGTTTGTGTATTTATTTTGTTCTTGACACTGGATTCTGATAAGAAAAAAAAAGTCAGCTCCGCCCAAGCTTGTTTGGCAGATCAGTTGTTACCGAGTCAGGAGTTCGATTCTCATATGTTCCTTAACACTTGCAACTTTGTATCAAATCATATATAAGCTTATGTTTTAAAAAGATGTTTCCTAAAATATAATGATCAACGATCGATTCCAGCTTCTGTTTTAAGTTGATTCTGCATTCGTTTCGTTTTCGATCTCATCTGAGATAATCAGATGATCCTAATGCCTTCTTCAAAATACCCCGGTCAGCGTAAACTAGACGCTAACTAGTGATGAATAGTCGATAAAAACGAACAAAGTATCGTTTAAACACAAATAATAATCCAAAATTTGAGGATAATTTAGAAAATAAACACATAAACCATTCAAATTTTTATTCTCTAAAAGAAATATTACTTTATTTACCAAAGGTTGCTTCTTCAGCTGAGTCGGCATTTTCAAAGTGATGTTTAGTTTAGCTAGGTTAAGTTGACGGGTCATAAATTCTTTATATGAGATTTCATCACCTTAGATTTAGAGTTCAAAGATCTTACCTGTTTTGTGCATAGAAGGGCAGGAGGCCTGGATTTCTACTTCGTTTTCATTGTGACATCCCACAATGAGGCTACCCACACAGTTAGAGGTGTAATCTTTATAGGCGTATGTGCCAGGCATTGGACATGGTGAAGGAGAAGTATTTGCAGCTGAAAGATGAAACAAACAAAAAGTTATATTAGAAATATAAAATTAGTAAATATATGTTTAAAAATGGGCATCGCATTGTCGTGTAATGGTTAACAAGTTCGTCTCGTAAATCCATTGCTGTTGAATAATGAACTCGATCCTCATTGGCTTTCGCTATACATTGTTTTGTATTTAAAGCCATTGGTCTAATGAGTAAAGTGTTCGACAATGGTCCGAGAGAGCGGGGTTCAATCCCAAGTCTAGTCATAACAAAGACTCAAAAATGGTACTTGATTCTGCCTTGCTTAGTACTCAGTATTATGAGATAAGGATCTAGGGTAAAATGGAGCAATCCTAGGAATGGAGTTGCGCCCTCCCCAATACCATGGTGTAGTAGCTATTGAAAAGGGGGCCTTCGGATCACCCTCGACTATGGTCGCCAACTTCATTTACTTTTCCCCCAACACAAACCTACCTTGTATTCTAATTTAGCCACATATATATATATTATGGGGACATATCCTACCATACCCGCAAGATGGACTCGTTCAACCCAAGCCTATTCTCCAAGCTTAGCTCGCTCGGGGGAGACAACTTCTCGTTCCTTACGAGACATTTGACAGACGGACTGCAAGCTGAGAACGGCTAGTACTTCTTTTGTATGACTTCCTTTTTCTGCTACTACAATAACGTTCACCTATCACTCGTTGTTTGAGTTGTTCTTCCACCGGTCTTATCTGAAGACCACAACAATATATATACACAAAATTGTTACTATTAAGCTCGATCTTTTTCAGGTGAATGTTAAAGTCTGTACATGGAAGGCAACCAGTCTAGGAGAAGGAAAACTCTTAACTCAAACAAGCTGTATTCGAGGTGCAGTGTTTCAGTACATACATAGAAAGGACACTTATGTTAGGCATCCTGAGAGAATCGAATTCAATGGATTATAGTGATATTCTTTTAGACTATAATTTTTAATAGTGTTATAAACTTTGTGGAAAATGGAAAAAAGACGCAAAGGTGCTGGCTCACAGGCTCGAAATCACCCAAATTATCTGGTTATCTCACTTACCAAACGATATCTAAGCGTAGAAGCGCTCTAAACTAAATCTGGACCGGAACAGCCAAACATATGTGCCGGTACACGGTGAGAATAAAATTCGTCACTCATTAATAATGGTAACCTAGATTTATTGATAAGCATTTGTAAATAACGAAGAAAAAAGTTTATGAATGTTGACATTGCAATGTTTCCTGTTTAAAAAATGAAATTTGAACTTTGATGTGAATAGCTTCCGGTTGTGGCAGGAAATGGGAAACTTGCCAACGCTTATTTAGAACAGGATGTCCTGACCCTCTACAACACATCAAAGATGAAGTCAGAATTCAGTACCTCTGATTTGTCAAAATGCCAGATCTCTTAAAGGAAGACATCGCCGTGATCAGCGAAGCGTGTGGGAAGAGAGCAAGCGGAATTCAGAGTTTTATCATTATTATTCGCATCGATACTGTCATGTAAATGAAAGGAAGACGAGCCAAATAAAATACGTGTGAACCGGCAGTAGCTTACAGATATAAAAATTTTCCGCACCGGTGCAGGTACAAGCTTTCTTAGGGTAAGATTAAATTGTTCATGGTTGAAAATTATGTAGTGATAAAAACGAAAAAAGGAGGCACGGTGAATCGAATTCAACATCCGAGGAGACGTTGTGAGTTTCTTCTTTGTGCTAATGCCCTTGAGAAGGGTATGTGTCCATCTCTTTCACAACAAATGATGGGTAAAAAAAAAAATTAAGGCAAACAGAGTTCTCTCATCTTGGTAAAACAAGCGGTCGAGGAGAAGAAATAACAAATTCAGGATGGCATATACACAGGGTCAATGGTGTTTAGTGACTGTTGGTTTCTCACTTATGAGATCGTCGGACCAAGTGGTAGCCACGCAAATCCCTTTATGTATACAGGTGCGTGGGATGATTGGAAGGATGATCTAGTTTGTGGGGTATCTTGGAAAGGACACTAGTTAGTACTGCATGTGGCTATATTGTATAAATTTTCTGATTCGTTAATCTGTTTATTCTTTCGTTGTCATTATTATTATTATTATTATTATAGTTACTCCTTTTCGAGTTTTCCTCATTGGCGTTAGCTGATGGTTTTTCGCTGAAGTTTGAGTGACATCAAGTCTACTCAGGTTTCCAGGACTCTGCTCAGTATTCTGGCTGATCTGAATAATGCATCAGTTTTGATCGTTTCTGCTCGTCTTGTTATATTCTATTCCCCCAGTCGTTGTATCAATGCTTTGGTGACAGTACCAAGAGCACCAATTAAAATTAGTATAATCGTCAATTCCACGTTATGTATTTTTTAAAATTCCCTATCAAGGTCGAGGTACTTATACTTTCTTTTTTTATTATCATTTATGTATGTTTATTTTATTTATTCAATTCTGAGTCTAAGTTAAGAAATTATTCTTTGACTCACTGTCAACGTAATGTTAACAAACATATATAAATGTACTTTCTCTGTAAATATAGAAAATATATATATATATATATATATATATATATATATATGTGTGTGTGTGTGTGTGTGTGTGTGTGTGTGTGTTGTATCATACTCGGTCAATTTATGTATGTCTGAATGCGGGAAAATGAGAGAGAGAGGGAGGAGAGGGTAGGAGGGAAAAACTTTGTGTGTAACGGAGAGAAAGAAAAAGGATGAGAGAGAGTGGGGGTGAGAGGAAGATAATGTGTGTAAATGTGTGTGTGTATGAGAGAGAGAAAAGGGAGAAATTGTGAGTGCGACGGAGAGAAAGAGAGGGTGTGTGAGAGAGAGAATTATAATGGGTTTGAATATGTGTGTATGTGTGTATGTGTGAGAGAGAGAGAGAGAGAGAGAGAGAGAAAGCACTCTCGTAATATATTTTACTTCTACAATTTCAATATTTCTTGGTTTTCAATATCCATAAACAAGAAACGGAATAGTCTCGTCTTGGGAACAGTCTAAACGTCTAGACATTATCACTTTATAATTGAACTTTCTCAGGTGTGCAGTTATATTCATTTACATTTTAAATCTAAACATCCAGTCCCGATAGATTTTCATCACTCATCATGGTTCGCCGTATTGATTCAGTTTAACTTCCTACCAAATTTCACCCCAAATATTATATATCATATTTGAATCATGATGTACTATATGCATCTATTTTACACCAAGATACTGCAAGACAACCGATAAGAACTTTATTTAGCAATAGAGTGATTGTTTCCCGGAACAAATTACCATTTGTGGAAGCAAAGACCGTCTCATTAAATTTTTTTAATTCTATGTTGGATAAAGTATGTGAGAATCATGAATAATCAAAAGAAATGCCACAACTTCAACACACACACACACACACACACACACACACATATATATATATATATATATATATATATATATATAATTGAAGAAACGACAGCAATGATCTGCTGACAGGTCTTCAGTTATTTCGCAAAACTGTGACGTCAGAATAATTATGGTTTCTGACAATCACATGTCATCACCAAAAAATATTTTCAATCTTGAAAAATGCTTCTTATATCTTAATAAAATTGGCCGTTTTACTTAATTGGATGCCTAGTTTACATATTCGGCTTTAAAAAAACAACTTTAGTAGATTTTTTTTCAAATCATTTATTTTATTTTTCTTTCTATTTTTTGTTATCTTATAAATATTCACAAAATGTGTGTCCATCTGTACAACAATGGCTCCTACATTCTGGTTAAATTTCAACAAGTCTTTCAGAAATTGTTAAACTCAGAACAGGAACTATACGAGAAGATACGTTTCAAATTGGATTTGAAAGTGGGTATATCACTCGCCCACTGCAATATATATATATATATATAATTCTTTTTTAAAGGGACAGGAAATTATGTGCCAATTCTACCCACACACCAATATATATATACTGAAGAGTTCTGATAGAACGAAACAGTCTGTCTGTGGATGACAATATATATATGAGTAAGTAAGTAAAGTTAGCGACCGTAGTCGAGGGCAGCCCAAAGCCTACCTTTTCAATTGCTAATCCACCGAGGTATTTAGGAGGGCACTACTTATTCCCTGAATTTCTCTACTTTACACTTGATACATACCTTATAATGGTGAGTGTTAAGCAAGGTGGTATCAAGTATCATCTTTTGAGTCTTTGTATATATATATATATATATATATATATCATGTCACACTGTCAGCAAGGTTCCCCCTGACCCTGACTCACCCCCAGTCCCTATCGTCGTCCATCGTTCCCGGTACATCTTCTAGGCTATATCCAATATCGTCACAGAGCTGTTTAATATAAGTTCTTGCTAGTTGTCCCGCCTTTGCTTATCCATGTGAAAGGGTTGACAGGAGTATATCGCTAATGAGTTCGTTCTTACTTCTCCAGCAGTGACCCACATGTCTGGTTCGTCTAACTTAAATAATTTTCGTGACTGGTGTTAAGTGGCCGTGCAGCTTCTGTTTTTAGAAGTGTTGCCTCCACAACTTGTTCAATATCGCTCGCAGCATTCTTGTGTAATCGCCGTCAAGCTTTTTCTCCATATGTTTAGTTAGCGTCCATGGAGTGCATCCATATAGCAGTATCAACACGACTGCTGCTTGGAAAAAAACTGCGTTTTATTTTATCGGTCAGGTCTAACTTCCATATGACCGATAGTATATCGATAGCTGTTCATTAATCATGCCTTTACTAGTTGTGTGTTGATGTCTTTCTCAGTTGATGAGACACTGTTTCTTAGGTAGCTGAACTTGTCCACTAGTTTCAAAGGCACACCCTTTAGTGTGGATATGTCACCTCTCTGATTAAATTACATCATATATATATATATATATATATATATATATATATATATAAATTGGAAGCGCTCATAGGGTGATGGTTATCATGGTTATCCTCATAGAAATTGGACACGGTGATCCAAGTTCAAATACTGGTCGATGTTGCAAGCATTTCACATTGCTCAAATACCTCGCGAAAGTTATAAACTCCGCTATCCTCCTTTCCATCTGCGGATAAATAGTAGGGTAAACTGCATTCTTAAATTTTCGTATAGCAACCAATCAAATAGACTAAAAGAACTTTGAATTCAGACTTGTCGCTTTCTGCTTAAAAGATAAGTGGATTCTGCACGTGCGAATGGGCTAGGTATATATATATATATATATATATATATATATATATATATATATATATATATATATAATTAATGTAATTAATCTTACATTCCACCATAAAGGAAAAAGTATAATGACTTTTATAAATTCCGGCTATTAAAAGGAACTAAGATAAATTATTGGATTGAAAATTTATGAAAAGTAATTTTCTAAATCTTTATTTCTTAATCAGTGCTAAAGCAAATAATAATCCAAGTTAATGAATAAGTGTCATCTCTCTCTCTCTCTCTCTATATATATATATATATATATATATATATATATATGTGTATAACTTTATCGGCGGAACCAGGCATAATCAAATCTATTCTTAAGTATATATATATATATATATATACGAGAGAGAGAGAGAGAGAGAGAGAGAGAGAGAGAGGTTAATTAAAAACTTTAAAATCTATGATATTTCTAATTCCTTGTAGATTTGTAACTTGATCCTCAATATTTAATGTATAATTCAGAACTATTATTTTCATCTTAACAGCTAAAAATCCCCCGTGCATTTCATATCGACGATATGAAATACGCGTCCGACAAACATAGCTCTTCTCTTGTCACCAATTCCAGTAGATATAATGAGTATCCCAAAGTTTAGTTCAGATGTCAGCAAAGGGTCTCCCAAGACTTATTTGATAACCGACTATATTGACAACGGAAATAATCCCTCCACTCTTGTTTATATATATTCTGAGAACATATAACTCGAATCCTTACATTTCTGCGGTCATTTTGCGTAACAAATGTTTTGGTTTAGTTTATTCATTCAATAGCATTTTAACTTGTGTTATTTAATGCCCAAAACATCTATATAGGAAAAGGGTGGAGGTGCCCGTGGAGTAATTGTTATCGTCATAGGAGATGGACACGATGACACGAGTTCAAATTCTGGCCGAGACTGATTACATTTCACATAGCACTAATACCCTTGGGAAAGGTATGACTCCAATTATTCTCCCTCCAGCTATGGGTGAATAGTAGGGTAGACATGGTTCTTCAGCCTTGGTGAGGCAACTAAAAGGAAAAGGAAGGAAAACTCTAAATTCAAACCTGGTAAACTCCGCTGAAAATTGACCTTGTGTCATATCCTTCCCGAGTGGAGGGGTTGGTAAATATGAATAATGAAGAGCTGTTTATTGAAAAATAGTGTTCTAACAAAGTAAGAATGATTCATTCAATATTTTATTGAAGTTGATAATAAGAAAGATCTTAAGAGTGCTGTTAATATTTAACCCATAACAAAGAATATAAAGGAGTTCATACTTTTCCACGAGCATATATAGTAATGATCGATTGAGTATATATATATATATATATATATATATGTGTGTGTGTGTATGTGTGTATTCACATATGTATGCATATACGTAGACATATACATAAATATATATAAACATATATATATATAGAGAGAGAGAGATACATACAGACAGACAGACAGATGCATAGAGAGACAGAGAGAGAGAGGAACAGCAAATAAGTAAAGCTATTTTGCAAAAAAAAATGTGTTTGGTTCTATAATACTAAAGCAATAAGAAAATTTGGCAACAGTAGTCGAGGGTGACATGAAGGTTCCCTTTTCAATACCTAGTCCATCGTGGTGTAGAGGAGAGAGCTACTCGTTTCCTTGAATTATTTTACTTTACCCTTGATACATACTCTATAAATCGAATGTGCGTGCGCGTGGGTGTAGGAGGAGGGGAAGATTAGGTTTTATTTGCACCTTGTCGCTGGAAGTGTCTTTGCCAGAAGCAGAACTCCATGGTTGATTTTTGGAGAAGGATAAATCTCTTTACAGAACCACCCGTTTATCTGATGGGAAATCAAAATTTGGAAAATTGTTTAAATTGGTCTCTGCTGAAAAAAAGCGATCTGAAGATATAAACGAAAAAGGTATTTTCTCAACTCCTCTCTCTCTCTCTCTCTCTCTCTCTCTCTCTGTGTGTTTGCAACCAAATAAAAATACGTCTGGCTCGTTTGACAATGAAAAACAGCAATTTAGTCGAGTTCGAAACGCCGACGAAAAGAATGAAACAAACGCGTGTCTGGATTGAAAGTTGAAAGCGGCTTGAGCACGAAGTGAGGTAACCGGTCAAAGATGATGCGTCTCGTGAGAGATCACCATGTTTGATCAAGCGATAAACACACCAAATTGTCTTGTAAGTTGCAACGGGAGACCCACATAACAGTCTTGTTAATTAGACATAATGGCCGCTTTGCTCTGACCAAACAGAAACACGTCTCTTTCACTGACTGGCTAGCTGTCTTGCTTAACCATGCGTAACGCGCACGCGCACGCACGGAACACAAACGTCGACTTCATAACCTTTACTCAGTTCATAAAGAAATCTAAAAGGAAGATAGATGAAGAGAATGAAGACGTTTCGTACTGAAAAACGATTCTTATTTCTAGTTTTTCGATCTCATAGAGGCGTTCGAGGCACAACGGTCATCAGATTTAAAATGGATTTGGTGACTTGTGTTCAAATCTGGGAAGTGGCTATTTTCATTTCACATAGCTTTAATACATTTGGAATGGTATGAATTGGAATATCTTCCTTCAGCTCTTAAGAAATAGTCGGACAGCCTTAGAGATTTATCCTGCGTAGGCAACCACTTCAGAAGGAATTCTCGGATATTAAAGAATGTGTTATTTGCTTAAAAATTGCAGGGGAGTGGTTAGATAGATATATCATATAAAATAATCTGTAACAGATTTTAACAAAGATTCCAAAAAAGATGCAAAAGAAAGCCCAAGTTGTATTTTTTTATGACTGCTGTCGACGTTTTGATTTTGTCTAAAATTACAAGTAAATGGTATAGAATCGAGAAAATTAATTTTGTATAATGAAAGTTTATCAAATGGTCAACGTGGAAGGAAATAGAATCAGTGATCCGAATTCAACTCCTGAACAAGTCTATTTGCGATTAATATAGCACTAATACCTTTACGTAAGGTGTGAATACAGTTATTTACCACCTGTCGATTATTAGCAAATACAAGAGGAACATATCTCTGGCCTCGTAACTGGCTAAGCTTAGTCCTTCATTCTGTATTGTATTCAATCTTATAGAAAAATAGAACATTGTTCATGAATTTTTCTTACAAGGTATCCCGTGCTTCAGGAAGCTAAGCCCGTTATTTTTGTTTCTTCACCACCGAGGGAAGTCCTCACGGCGTAATTATTTAATTACTTGACTGAAGTCTCGAAGTAAACGAGTTCGATCTTCTGTAGTGCTATTATGTTCACTTTCAGAGAAATAGCCTTGGTAAAGATATGATCCCTCTAATTCTTTCAGCTATGGGTTAAGTAATATCACTGCAGTTCTTTTATAAGGATGACTTTGGCATTAAATAAACTCCCAAAGTTGATATGCCATTAAAAAACCCAAACCTTCCACATGCGCTGCAATAATAATGTGTGAGCTTCTTCTACCGATGCTGCGGATGCCGGTGTTCCTCATTGGGGGTATGTTAGAGCACAATTCCTCACCTGGGAGTCATTGTTTGCAAAAAGGGGAGTTGAATTTTCAAGTCACGTTATTGGCAGCTTGCGTGACTGTGCCAGCGTGTTTTATTTCTAAGACAAGCCAAATCGTTCGATAGCACAAAATATGTGTTGATCGAATGAAGCTAGTGCAATTGTGATTATCAGCAACGTTCTTATTATCCCACTTTACAATCAGGAACATCATTGTAGATATGGTGGCCATAGAGTACTCGGCAGATAGTAAAAAAAATAATAGAAGTCGTGTCATCCAGACTACAGCAATATTCAGAGCAGCTAAAATACTAAGAAAAGACTCGAAGTTCAGTGAAAGATCACCAGCATTTGCTGGAGTAAAAAAAAAAAAACTCGTTAGGAGTATAATAATAATGGGAAAGAAAATACCAGAAAAGCCGAATAGATGAACAATATGGAAAAAAGATTTACAACCACACAAAGAAGATCCTAAGGTGAAAATTCATGTCAATTTACTTGGAGCAACACTCAAATATTATTCTGAATTGGAAAACACCTGACCATGATGGCATACATGGATACTGGTTTAAAAGTTCACTTCTATGAACGAGAGACTAGCAATTAAAACAAACAGATACCTGGAAGAAACAGACATGTTGGAATGGATGATTAAAGGAAAGACCACTCTGATCTAAAAAGGAACCGTACCTAAAAACTACAGACCCATAACATGCCTATCAATGGTGTGGAAAATACTAACGGCACAAATCAGGGAGGATATTTACTATTAGAATATGAGCCGCGGACTGTTCCCTGAAGAACAGGAAGGATGCCACAAGGGCACAAGAGGAACAGGAGATCAATTATACATTGATCAACACATTCTTCTTGGACAGCAAAACATGGCGCAAAAATTGATGTATAGATTGATTACAAAAAATGATTTGCTATAGAAAACATTAAGGTGACGCTGATACTAATTGTGATTAGTGCACTTTAAAAAGGACTGGAAGACATTGAAATCAGAGGACGAGTAGAGAACATCTAGACTTAAGCATTACTAAAATCGGCAAGAATACCGAGAAAAATCCTGGAGACTTGGGGAGACTTGCTATCTCTCAAACACCAATGAAAAACTATCAGCTGGCGTTGGAGGGAAAAGCTCTCTAAGGAGTAAAATAATAATTACAACACTGTCGTTCCAGTGAATCACAGAGTGAAAATTAAAGAAAGCGGAAAGGTAGATAAACGCTTGGAGCATGCTAAAGAACAGGCAAGCTGTAAAACATGAGATACAAATTGAAATACCAATTGTAGTTGGAGAACTTGGAACGGCCACCAAATTCTTGTAAATTGGACTTGTTTAACTAGAAACCAAAGGAAAAATTGAGATCATCTGGACTAAATGCTTAAGATTATTAGGAGCTTTAAGTAACTTACGGATCACCAAATTCAAGCCAGACAACCAGACCTTGTTTATAACTGAATAATTTTAAAAATCAGCCGAAATCTTTTAAATTTTATAAAACCACTAAAATCAAATCAATGTGCCCCCATAAGTTTTCCCATTATTTTTCAAGGCAGCCTACGCAAAGTTAGAACTCAAGAACATTCTCTGTCAATCACTCTTTCACAAATCTCTGAATATATCAATCATACCAGAGGATCTATGGTCGTGGTGGTTCAGTGTTGCATTACCCATGACGGGAAGAGGATAATATCACAAAGAAGCAAATTTGGCAAGTCAATGAAATTATTGAAATTAATTGAGAGTAGCTTAATCATCATCATCATCATGTCGTGCTGGTAGCACGGATATCCCTGACCCTCTCTCGCCACTTTTCCCTATTGTTCATCGCCTCAGGCAGGTCTTCTGGACAACATCCCGTATCCTCACATAGTTGCTGAATGTATGATCGTGCTGGTCGTCCTGCTTTTGCAAGGCCATGTGTGGGGGTCCACAAGAGTACATCAATTATGAGTTTGTCCCTGCTTCTCCAGCAGTGTCCTGCATGTCTGGTTCGTCTAACTTGAATAGTTTCCGTGATAGGAGGCAGGTGGCTGTACAGTTGGTGTCTTGTGGGGTGTTGCCGCCAGGACTTGTTCAAGATTGCTCGCAGCATTCTTGTGTAATTGCCGTCTAGCTTCTTCTCCAGCCGTTTTGTTAGAGTCCATGTAGTGCATCCATAGCAGTATCGATGCAACCGCTGCCTGGAAGAAGCTGTGTTTCATTTTATCGGTTAGGTCTGATTTCCACATAATCGATAGCCTATTGATAGCTGTCCATGCTTTCGTTAACCTCGTGTCAATGTCCTTTTCGGTTGATGCGACGCTGCTTCCTAGGTAAGTGAATTTGTCTATAGACTGACGAAAATAAAAACAAATACTGTTAAAATCTTAATCAAATACATATTTCAGTATTATTCTTTCTCGAAATTGCTATCGATTTATGGTAAAACAGAGTGGGATGAAGAAACGTCTTCTTCTTCTTCTTCTTCTTCTTCTTCTTCTTCTTCTTCTTCTTCTTCTTTTGCCGCTCTTTTAAAAGCAACAAAATGTCATTAGCTTTGTAACCTATTGATACAATTTACAAAAGTAAAAAGAAGGAAAGATATATCTAAGAAAAACGATAGTTGTGTGTATTCCTTTGTTCGTTTGGTCGCAGTTCCACTGAGACTACTTGGACTTGAAGACAGGCTCCCAGTGATGTAAAATGATGAGCTGGTTTAATAATGGATCATTCAAGAATGGCCGTGAAGACTACTTCAAAAAAGAGAGTCGAGAGCTGTTAGAGCTGGAACCAGGCTATCAGCACCGATATCGATGGATATCAACAGGCATTGAATAACACACTAACAAGTCGAATTGTCAGTTTTCTCTCTCTCCATTCTTTTATTGCCTAGTCGGCTGGTGCTGAAGAATAAATACACTGACTGCATCTCTGTAGAGGTGTAAGACCCCGCCCTAAAAAATGTCCTGGATAAGACACTAAACCATCTCAGTCGAATCGGCTGGGGCTATAGAATACACTGACTGCATCACTGTAGAGGACTAAGACCCCACCAAGGAGTGTCCTGGATAAAACACAAAAACATCTCAGCAGAGTCGGCAGGGGTTATAGAATACACTGACTGCATCTCCTTAGAGGAGTAAACCCCACCCCAACGAGTGTCCTAGATAAGACACTAAACCATCTCAGAAGAGTCAGCTGGGGTTATGGAAAACACTGACTAAATCTCTGTAGATGTGTAAGACCTCCTCCCAACGAGTGTCCTAGATAAGACACTAAACCATCTCAGCCGAATCGGTTGGGGCTGTAGAATACACTGACTGCATCTCTGTAGAAGAGTAAGACACCCCCTAGATATGGCACAAAACAATCTGATGGTGAGGTTCCAGTAATGTTGGAGCTTTCGGGAATGTGTAACAACCCTTCTTTGCCATTGCTCTCTGGTTCATTCACGTCCGGAGTGGTAGCACCTGATAGAGTCCTATCGATGGGTTAATATAGAACTTTACAGTCTACTTATGCTATTCTGAACTGCTTGAAATAGAACCGTTTCAACATTTAAACTGCTTACTTATGCTATTTTTGACATTGAAAGTGTACTTACGTTAAACTGAACTGTTTGAAATAGAACTATTCTCACATTTAACTGTGTATAGACAAAAACTACACTTATACTAAACTGAATCGTTTGAATTGAAACTTTTTGACTTAACTGAATAGATTGAAATAGAAATGTTTTTCACCATTAAACTGTGTACTCAAGCTAAATTGAATTGTTTGAAATAGAACTGATTATTTGTACAAAAATGGATTTGGCATTAGAT
>OY757931.1:19362708-19380208 GCA_963585895.1 Sepioteuthis lessoniana | reverse complement strand
ATGTGCAAACAAATAACTGATATTAAATTATGTGAAATATAGATTGTAATACTTCAAACTATTTAATTATGTAGAAAACAATCTCAGGCTCGTTTAAGAATGTTATATATAAAATTTGTTTACAAATCACATAGAAATTTAATATATAAATATATGAACAGGATTTGGTCACCGAGTCGGCTGGTGCTGTACAATACACCGATTGCACCTCTGGAGAGGGGTTACACCCCACCCCAGCAATGAGTGTCCTCATATGACACTAAACAATCTGATGGTGAGGTTCTAGTAATGCTGGAGTTTGGGGAATGTGGAAAACCCCTTCATTGACATCACTTCCAGGTCTACTCAAGCCCGGAGTGGTAACACCTGATAGGGTCCTATCTATGGGTTAAATGGAACTAACATGCCTATTTATGCTAAACTGAATTACTTGAAATATAACTGTTTTGACATGTAAACTGCATACTTATGCAAAACTGAATTGCTTGAAATAAAATTATTTTGGACATTGAAACTGTTCTTACCCTAAACCGAATAGTTCGAAATAGAACTGTTTTAACATTTAACTGTATGTAAACAAAAACTACATTTATACTAAAGTAAATTGCATTTAATTGTGAGCAGACAAAAAGTATACTTATACTTAACTAAACTGTATTTAACTGTGTGTAAACAAGAACTGTAGTTATCGTAAAATGAATTGAACACGAGCTGTTTGACTAAACTAAGTAGCTTCAAATAGAAATGTTTATTTGTATAGAATTGATTTGGCATTAAATAACCTCAAAGGTTGATATGCCATAAAACCCAACCAACCAACCAACCAACATGCTAAACTGAATTACTTAAAATAGAACTGTTTTGATTTTTAAACTCTGTACTTACGCAAAACTGAATAGCTTGATATAGAACTATTTTGAGACTTAACTATCTTTAAACAAAATCTTAACTTATAACTGAACTGATTAGCTGGAAATACAAATGTTTTTGATAATTAAAATCTGCTCATGCTAAAAGGAATTGTTTGAAATAGAACTGATTATTTGTATAAAAACGTATTTGGCATTAAATACCCTACAAAGGTTGAAATGCCATAAAACCCAAACAACTAACTAAAATAAACAGGATTTGATATTAAGTAACTTAGAATGGTTAATCCTATTTACCAACCCCTCCGCTCGGGCAGGATATGACACAAGGTCAGTTTTTTTAAGCGAAGTTTAACAGGTTTGAATTCAGAGTTTTCCTTCTCCTAGACTAGTTGCCTGACCAAGGCTGAAGAACCTAGTCTGTCCTACTATTTATCCATAGCTGGAGGGTATTAGTGCTATGTGAAATGCAATCAGTCTCGTCCCAGATTTGAACTCGTGTCGCCGTGTCCATTTCCTACGACGATAACCATTACACCACGAGCACCTCCATAAGAACCGGACTTAGAATGGTTAATAAGCCATAAAACCGAACCAGACCAAATCATATATATTTAACATATATGTATAAAGAGGATTTGGATTTGAATAACGATGATCACAGAGGCTAGAAACTGGCTGTGAAAAGCGCCGGTGACTGTCTCTATGTTCTCCTAATATATATATATATATATATATATATATAAATGATCAATGATTAAAAACTTATTGATTGCTAGGAAAACATGTAGGTCTATGGAAGGTGTGGGCAAGTTTATTATTTAAAAAGAATATATATATATTATTGAACGACCGGTTTCGTCTGGCTCTTGTCAAGATCTTAATGTCAGAAAAATATTTAAAAGGGGAAATGTAAGTGGAAAAAGTAGAGGAATGGAGAAAAGGGAAGGCAAAAAAACACTAAGAGGGTTAGTAGGAGCAATGAGCAGATGGCTAGAGACTAATTACATTCAATCCCAACAAACAATCCCTCTGTTTACAGAGGGAAGTTCGAAGGCATCGAACGTAAAGAGTCTCTAACACTTTGAGATGAAAAAGCGAATGTGACCTACTCAGAATACAGAATCGGTCAACATTGAAGTCTACGACACATTCCCTACAATTTATCATGTATATATATATATATATATATATATATATATATGTATAACTATATATGTTCGTTGAAGAGACATTCTCCCAAAGGACATTTGAAGATATATACGACGTATGTCCGGTTTAAAAAGTATGGGCAGTCTGTCCAATGGTTGCTGAATGGAGGAAATCCAGACTCACCGACTTTACCATTCAATATATATATATATATATATATATGTGTGTGTGTGTGTGTGTGTGTGTGTGTGTATGTGTTCTAACATTGATATTGATCACTATTTAACAATACCGCATCATCTCGCCCTCCATTAATTCAACAAATGAGCTACTACGAACTGTAAACATCTTCTTATATATATATATATATATATATATACCAAAAATGGTACTTGATGCCCCCTTGCTTAACACTCATTATTATAATATACGGATCAAGGGTAAAGTGGAGTAATCCAGGGAAAGGTGTAGCGCCCCACCCCGTACACATCAGTGTGGTAACTATCGAAAAGGGAGACTTCGGGTCACCCTCGACAACAGGTCGCCAACTTTTATATATATATATATATATATATATACTGTGTTCTTTCTTCCCCTAAGAATTGGTAGAAACCTCTTCCACTGCTTCCCTATGAACATCCGACATAAAAATAAACAAAAGGAAAAAAGATCGAACTGACTTTGACCATTCTATTAATTTTGAAGTGAAATATATGTTTCAGCTTAAGTATGGAAGACTCTACGTCAACTGGACAAAAAGGTCAGACCTTTCTGGTAACCTGCTGTGACCTCAAATGACATTGCTAGTCAACCAAGCATCATTTCTAATGGAGCCCGATGTTAAGTCCGTATCCATGAAAAAGATCAACTTTCTGTGACTTTCACTTTGGCTTTGATTCCAATGTTACATGCCCTTTTAGTCAGTCGATCTACGTTATACCGGCCTTACATTGCGATCGTTCTGTCTGCATATTATCTGTATATTATGTTATATGGGCCTTGCACAACGTTCGGTCGACGCCCATCACGTCACTTCTCTTCACTTCACATCTTCCTTTTGTCTTGTCACCTTTGATGTTCTGATATCTTTTTCATGTTGCTATCTTAAATCATGTTCAATGACGAGAAATGACGTATAGTCAAAATGTCGTGCACGTATTTTTACTTTCTAATTCGTAACTTTTCAATCATCATTACTAAGTGAGGACTTGACGATTAAATCCCTACTGTTGTGGGTTTCTCACTGACTAATTCATTTCTAACTTTAGTGCCGTTTTCGTCTCTTGCCTGAACTCTGGGCTCAGATTGACCTCAAGTTCAATAGTTGTCTATCATACTGATTAACAAGTTGTATTTTTCCACTAATTTAAAGGCTTAGTCCTTAATTTGAATGCTACAATACATGTCAAAAATAGATCTCACCGGCCTATTATGACATTGACACGGACACACACGTATACACTCAGTTTACAGATTTTATTTGTTTCAATTTCTTATATATAGAATTGACACTTATTAAAATTAGGAATTTTGAATTGTATTTCCCATCATCTTATTGTCTTAAGGATTTTTCCAACTCACCCGGCCTTTATGTCTACAACGGTGAGGATCAACGTGAATTGGAAGAAATAACAAAGGATAGGTGCATATGGTTTTACACATCACCTTTTCAAATGAGAGGATGTGACATGAGGTCAATTCTAAGCAGAGCAAAACTGATTTGAATTCAGTTTTCGTTCTTCTTGAGTAGGTGCCGAACTAAGACTGAAGAACCAATGTTTTTTCATAGTTTCACAGGGAACAAATGGATTCGTGCTTTTTTCAAAGCAATTATTTGTTATTACAAATGCATTATTTCATCGAAATAGGTGCCCACTGGGATAGAAGTGCTTGCAGTGTCATACAGGTTCAAGATTCTTATGATTTATTTTTAAATGATTCAAAATGAAAATTAAACGTATACTTGTGCAATGTGAAATTGAAAAGTGTATGAATAAAAATCACCATCATCTTCATCATCATCATCCTTAAGGCGTGCCGACAGCACGGATTTTGCCCAGTCGGCTGGGGCTGTAGAATATACCGACTGCTTCTCTGCAGAGGGGTAAGACCACCCCAACAAGTGTCCTGGATATGACACTAAACAATCTGATTGTGAGGTTCCAGCAATGCTGGAGCTTTGGGGAATGCGGGGTACCCCTTCATTGCCATCGCTCCAAGGTCCACTCTGGCCCGGAGTGGTAGCACCTGATAGGGCCCTATCTACGGGTTAAATAGAACTAACAGCATACTTATGCTAAAATGAATTGAGTAAACTGAATAGCTTGAAATAGAAACGTTTTTGACAATTAAACCGTACTTACACTTAAACTGCGTGCTTATGCTTAACTGAATTATTTCAAATAGAACTTTTTCTTGACATTAAAAGTGTATTTACACTTAACTGAATTATTACATAAAACTGCTTAAATAGTTTGAAATGGAAATGTTTTTGACAATTAAACTGTGTACTTATGCTAAATTGAACTGTTTTCAATAGAACAGATTATTTACATAAAAATGGATTTGGCGTTAAATAACCAACAAAGGTTGATATGCCATAAAACCAAACCAAACCAAACCAAACAGCATGGATTCCCTTGACTATATCTCAACATCTCTCCCTATCAGGCATCAATCTTAGTAAGTCCTCAAGATGAATTTTATGTTTTTTGCTGGTCAGCCAACACTAATGTATTAATTGTAGAACGTCTCTTCTGAGCTTAAGTTGTCCTTGTGGTGTAAAGGTTAAATCGTTTGACTGTGAAATCCTAGTAAACGAGTTCGAACACTAGTCACGCTATTACGTTCACTTTCGGACAAAAATCCTTGGGAAAGGTACGAAACCTCTTATCCTCCCAGCTATGGGTTAAACAGTACCACAATTGTTCTTTTAGGATGATGTCTTTAGCATTAAATAAACTTCAGAGGTTTATATGCCATTAAACAAGGAGCCCTATTTTTATGAACTTGCCTTAATTTTTCCGGCAGTTTCTAGCTTGTTTTAGTTCCTCTTGCTACGTTGGATTATGAGATGGAAGGCTTGCATCCGTACAACACTTATTTTGTAGGGTGCTGTTTCCATTTGTTCAAAACAACCGGCAGCATTCGTGTGTAGTTCATATCTAGCTTTTTCTTCAAACATTTCGTTAATATCCAAATGGTGCTTCCATACAGTATTACTGTCCATTTGACAGATACGTTGGTAGTGAATATCTCATCTACTGAAAGCGATTTCAACATATACATAGAAAATTATACCGTAATATATTATTACTGTGCACAGCTATAGAGTCAAGGCAAGATATTTCGTGGATGCCTTGTATGAGAAGACTCAGAAATGATAACCTTCAAACCAATGTCGGAAAACAAAACAGGAGAGAAAAAAAAAACGTCGAAGTGAAAACCACTAAAACAAACGCTGGCAATTCTCTTATCGTCTCATTAAAGCCGCGAGAAAGTCTGCCAAGCCGTAGAAAAGCGCGCGAAAAATGTCATGACGCGAAAAGTCGATACCTGCAAATTAGTCTCAAACGATACAGAAAACATCAAAAGGTTGATTGATGCTGTAATTGCCATTTAGAAAATCGACAGAATGGAGACGAAACAATGAAACCGAAGACAACAACCCGGACTTAATAACTATTTCTCTTATCGCTAACTTTCAACTATTGACTAACGGAAGGAGGTACTCGTTGAATGTTTTCAACTATTTGTTTAGTGTTTTAAAAGAACAAAAAGAGGCGGACATTTTGTGCTTGCCAGCATAATACAAAATGTTCATTATCAGTATCTTTGTAATTAGCACTATACTTTTTTTAGTCAAAAATTCATTAATTTTTGCCTTGTCTTCTTTCAGATAGTTGCATCAGATATATCTTGTGCATGCTTCTGGGGGTTATGTGATAGCATGCTGTCTAAGGGTTCGGTAGCTCCTCCCAGGCGACCAACCCCTGTTTAAAGATACACGGTTTTATAATTTTTTTTTTAATACTCGTAAAATGTTTTCCCTGTTAAAGATGTGTTTTATTTGTTTCTCTATTTGAGTTTGATACTGTTCCCAACATTCCCTCGGGGATGGGAAAAGTTGTCATCTCTATTTCTGTCGATCTTTCCTTCAGGCATGTCACTTATTACATTTTCTGAAGTATATTCTAAAAAAAAAAATATATGCTTTTCGTTTAGGTCATCGACCAGAAATGTAAAAAAAAAAAAAAGAAACGGTTTCTAGTTTTACATCCAACACTTATTCATTCAAACATTATTTATTCATATTCAAACTGAAACCATGAGCATTATCTAACTTAATTAGAACCCACCCCCCTATGATTTAAGATATATATATATATATATAGTCATCCATAGACAGACTGTTTCATTTACAGCTGGGATCGAAACCCGCTTCACTTAACGTCAGATCGATAACATACCTCTCAAACAGCAGTCGGTAATTTAACCAAAATGTATTAACCTTCGTTTACACACACACAAACACGCACACACACACACACACACACACACATATATATATATATATATATATATATATATATCGCACGAAAGAGCCGCTATACAGACACTTTCCTTTCCTCCCACCAGCCGTCTACGTAAAATGAGCAAGTGGGAGGAGAGTCTTTTACGTTAAATGAGCAAGTGGGAGGAGAGTAGTTTACGTACATGTATTAACCTTAGTATATATATATATATATATATATTGCACGAAACAGCCGCTATACAGACACCTTCCTCTCTTCTTACCAGCTGTTTAAGTAAAATGAGTAAGCCATGTTGGTCACTTCTTGAAAAAGCAGAGACCAACTCAAATACGCTAATGGTGGCCGACTAGCAATAAATCTACTTTTCAGTTCAGTGCAGACCCCATGTTTTGGTCCGCGATGGATGATAGAGACAGATCAAGGGAATTTCTACAAAGAACATAACTTAATGATTATGATGATGATAATGACACTTTAGCCATGATACATCAAACAGTCTAGTAGAAATAAAATCTACATTTAAACCAGCTGTTCTCCGCTTTTAAAAAATGACCTTGTGAGACATTCCGCTTATGGCAAAGAAGTTCAGTAAAAATGCAATGACACAGCAGAAAATTTGGCAACAATTTACCTAAAACTCATTTGAATTTACTTCTTTTGTTCATTGAAAAAATAAGTAGTAAAGTTGTCTTTCTTTAGTCTAGGGTGACTGGAAGGCTCCCTTTTCAATAGCTATTACACCGAAGTGTACAGAATTGGATTGCTCCACTTTACCCTTGATACGTACTTTATATTGCTGAGTGTTAAGCAAGGAGGTATCAAGTACCATTTTTAAAGTCTTTGGTATGACGCGATCTAGGATTGAACCCAGGTGTCCTGGACCATTGGTGATCATTCTATCCACTAGGCCAATTTGGAATTAACATTATGACGTGGATATTGTGTGTATATTACATATTCTATATTGTGTGCTTAATACATCGATTGAACAACAGCCTAGAACAACTAACAAGTCATTTTAATGAGATAGACAAATAGAATAGAAAAAAATTAAAAAAATCAAAATCACAATTAAAAGTGACCAAGTCGTATTTCTTTCAAATTTGAAACTAGACTCAATAAGCAGACGTATAAATAAAATTCTCTGCGTAAACAATTACATAAATGTAAAAGAAATCTGACTTACCGACATCCATTCGGAAAAAAGTTTTCGTAATTTTCTTTATCCGAACACATTGATATGTTGATTCGCTAAAATGAAAGAAAAGAAAAGAAAATGGAATGTTAGTTTTGAATATGAATTAATTGAAGAAGAAATAAACAAAGACTTCGCAAATTTTTAACAGAAAGTACGAAAATAGACATATGTACATAACGTCATGTTGTGAAACGACAATTAGGGAATAGAGAGAGTGTTTCTTAAAACGTTACTAGCAGATATTCAAAAAGAAAATAGCGTTGTTTTAGAATGCCTTTAAACCTACTACAGGGATCATCCACCATTTTAACAAAACTTATATTTCATTCTCCCGGATATCTAGCTACTCACTCATCAGGTATGTTTGGTAGGTCAACTCAATTCAATACGGATCACTCGAACACGTAATAGGTATCAATAATTTCTTCATGGGATATTTAATGCCAAAGTCATTATTGTAGAAGGATATTAGTGTACTATTAATCTCATAGATGTAGGGATGAGAGAGTTCACAACTTTTCTAAAGGTAATAAGAAGGGATAGGTTAAGTCAGGGGTGACAAGCTACGGCCTGTCGAAGCCTCTAAAAAGGAACAAAAATAAACACCTGTACTTGAATCGAGACAAAATTCTTTTGATTTTAAAAGCTACGGCCCTGGGTTAATTCATGACCTAGGGATGCGGTCTCCCACCAAAAAATGTGCACACGATTTGGTTCAGTGATAACAATAGTTCTTTTCGAATAACTTCACTAAATTGATATGCTTTGCTATGTAGGTGAAACCTTATTTTCGCAAAATCTTCATGAGAAGCGTGGCGAAAGGTGTTGCTATATATATATATATATATATATATATATATATATATATATATATATAATGAGAGTGTTGGTCGTCAGCAAATCACTAGGTAGTTATGTGTCGAACCAAGTGCAATATAATATGGAGAGTGCTCAATATCTATAATAGAGCTATTATAATTATAATGATAATAAATAAATATATATTATATAAAAATTTAAGAATTATATATATATTTAAGATGGAATCCATCTTTTTAAATGCCTGATGAATGTTGTTATAAACTTCAAGAAACCTTAGGTTGCAGAACAATATTTTCCATAGATTAAATATATATATAATACATATTTATTTATTATCATTATTATATACATATATATGTATATATATACTATGATAAAGACCAAAATATCTCTAATATATATATATATATATATATATATATATATATATATATATATGTAAGTGATGTTATGATCTTTATCATTGTATTTTATGTCTTTTAGGACCTCATGTTAAAAATTGGAGGCGTTCGTCGTGCAATGGCTGCCGTCATAGGAATGGATATGGTGACCAAAGCGTAAATCCTGACAAAAGGGTGTTTACATTTCACATAGCGCTAATACCCTTTGGAAAGGTATGAGTTCAACTATTCCCCTTCCAACTATGAGTAAGTCGTTGGACAGACTGGGCTTTTTAACCTAGGTGTTGCAACTGGTCCATGGGAAAGGAAAATTCTGAGATCAAAGTAGTTAAACTCCCGTTAAAAACTGACATTCTATTCATGCAGACGGTTTGTTTAAATACATACCTTAAGAAATAATTTGATGGTAGAATTCCTGTCTGTAAATGGAGAGTTGAAGTCCCATGTATCAATTTACTTTCCTAGCACCATCACCCTCACCTATTTCCTTCCTTTTTATTAAAATCATGAAATATTAATCGATGTTGTGGTCATATGTTTTCCTGTGGTGTACCTTAGCAGTGAATTAGTCATTAAAATGAGCGACTTGTTTCTAACCTTCTCACGTGTAGATATTCTTTTCGGAAAATAAAATTTCATTTCTGATAGCGATACACGTGAATTTAATTTTCCGTATTGTTTTTTCCCATCTCTGTCCGTCTGTCTGTCTGTCTGTCTCCCTATATATATAGAACTTTAGAAGCAGAAATAAAGAAGGGTTTGGTTGCCTTGACTGATTCCCCAGGCGACTCCAGTAATTGCAGCTCTGGTTTAGATTTTAGGTATAACCTGATATTGCAGACGGCATCGGCAGACCGTCAAAGGTCAAAGAAAAGCGGTACCGTTTGTCAGGAAGAATCGTTTTGGTTTGACACTGATAGCGTGAGAAGGAGGGAAGAAATGAAGAGGATAACAAATTAGTTTTCATTGTGAGACGAATAAAACTAACAGAAAGTTTTAATAGGCACAAAAAAAAAAAAAAAAAAAAAAAAACGAAAATGTAGCAAATATAAGTAAGAATATATTAACGTTGTTTAATAATGAGAGAAACATTTACTTTTCGCAAAATATGTTTATATTTCGAAATTATATTTTTTTTATGAACTTAAACCCAAGTTTTCTTTCTTTTAATCCTGTTTTTTTTCTGCCTCCCGGTGTATCCCCATTTTTTTTAACTATCTTCACACATCAATGTTTCAAAAAAATAAATAAATAAATAAACTTTGTACAAAAACATATACACTATTAATACCATAACTATATATAATTCTTATCCTGTTATAAATTCATCTTGTAGTTCCCAAAAAATATTGTAAAAATATTATAAAATATTATAAAAGTTATAAATATAAAATATAAAATATAAGATATAAAATATTGTAAAAATTATAAGCATAAAATTATAAAAATTATAAATATTATGAAAATTATAAATTATAAATATCATGAAAATATAAAAATATGATAAAATTTTATAAAAATGTCCTTCTAAATTATTTTTCTTACTATTCTTTCTGAAATCGTCTATTCTAACCGTGAGTTTTTTTTTTACATTATTGCAGTTGGATATTGTGCAATTTGATCAAAAAATTTATCCCTGAAGTAGAAAAAGATCCATTTGCTTATTAGACTTAACGTTTAGAATTTGTCTTGACTAAATTTCCACTTCGAGAAGAAACATTAAAAAACAATGTCTACCATAATTCGAAATCCCATCAATTTTTTTAAAAGTTTATATTAGATCACCACTCATTCTTCTTTTTAGTGAAGTAATTAATACTTACTCCTAAAATATCCCTCTAACCTAAATATTTTACGCTTTTTATATTTCTAAATCACTTTTCTGTGAATGCCATCCATCTTTATATTATACACCAATTTCTACGTCTCGTCACTAAAGCCCAGGCCTGAGTACAATATTCAAAAGAAATCTAATATACTGTGAACATTTCAAATGAAAATTCTGTGCCTATGTTAGGCTATGGCTATTTACACTGGTTATTATTACCAGTGCTCAGATCAACACATCAAAGATAAATTGACAGAGTTATGTTAAAAGAACCAACTATCTTGTTAACTTTTAATTGGTTGTTTTTCTTACTAATTATAAAATTCTGCTGGTATTTTCTCCAATCTTTGAGTCTAATTTTACCGGAGCTTATACGGAACCAGAGTCTATGACAGTAAGAAACAATGATAAAATATATTCTACCGTTGAGATTCGATCTAACGTTCGTACAGCCTTAGGAAAAAAACGTTAATCGCACAAGTTTCTTTACAGACTGAGCTAGCAAGTGCTCCTCACAATAAAAACGTAAATCAGGCATATAAACTTGTTCTCCTAATTAAACTATTTTTGACCGGGTTTCTTTGTTTAATGGCATATCAATCTTTGTGGGTTATCTAATGCTAAAGTTATTGTTATAAAGGAATATCTGTGGTACTATTTATTCCATATCTGAGTAGAATAAGATAGGGTTCATCCAACTCCCGAATAAGTCAGTGTTAACATAAAATAGTTTTATAGCGGAGACGTCATGCACAAAGATTTACCCGTGGGTGTCATAAAAAATGCTTGATAGTCTCGGTATATCCCCTTTGTGGCGCTTCAGAACCGAGCGTGTATTGCCCGGAAAATCCCTCTGTGGGACCAGGTGATTAGGTTACAATCCCCACCAAGCACAAATGCCAGTTGGGCTCACCTATGAACAGGGATAAATTTTGGGGAGAAAGGTACTATTTACCAACCCCTCCGCTCGGGCAGGATATGACACAAGGTCAATTTTTAAGCGGAGTTTAACAGGTTTGAATTCAGAGTTTTCCTTCTCCTAGACAAGTTGCCTAACCATGGCTGAAGAACCTAGCCTGTCCTACTATTTACCCAGAGCTGGAGGGAGAATTATTGGATTCATACCTTTCCCAAGGGTATTAGTGCTATGTGAAATGCAATCAGTCTCGTCCAGGATTTGAACTCGTATCGCCGTGTTCATTTCCTACGGCGATAACGACTACACCACGGGCACCTCCATGGGGAGAAAGGTTGATCATACCTTTTCCAATAGCATTATTTAGAAATTATACGCAATAGCACGACTGGGGTTCGAATACATCGCGATATTATATATATATATATATATATATATATATATAATTGAAAAAAATCTGGTTTTGATACTAACAAACCACAATGGACATCACAGACCACCAATTGGAGGAATATTACAGCAAACCATTTCTCAAGTCACTTTACTCTTTGAAAATAACGACAGAAACAATGAGGAAGGAAAAGGATTGTGCCAGAAAAAACTTAAAATGAATTAAGTGTTGCACCTGCCCTTTCTCATACAATCCATTGCGACAAACCCTGTCCGTCATACATTGGCCTAATCTACCCTCCATGAGTGAATACCTTCATAAATACTTCATTCCTAAAGTGAATATATATATATATATATATAGTGTGTGTGAGAGAGAGAGAGAGAGAGAGAGAGGAAAGAGAGAGAGAGAGAGAGAGAGAGAAAAAGAGAGGAGTGATTGATTGATTGATTGATTGTTTGATTTCAATGGTATGGAAGCACATCTAGAGTTATTTTCAACCAGTAGATAATAGAATCGTGTTCATTGTTTTACATTATTTTGTGTAAGTGTATTTTAGATATGTTTTGCGCATAGTTCTATCAAGTACGAATGATTTTTAAATATATATTGGTGATCCATAAATGGGACCATGGTGTAACGGTTATCGTCGTAGGAAATGGACACGACGACACGAGTTCAAATTCTGGACGAGACTGATTGCATTTCACATTGCACTAATACCCTTGGGAAAGGTATGAATCCAATTATTCTCCCTCCAGCTATGGGTAAATAGTAAGGCAGACTAGATTCTTCAGTCTTGGTAAGGCAACTAGTCTAGGAAAAGGACAACTCTGAATTCAAACCTGTTAAACTCCGCTTAAAAATTGACCTTGTGTCATATCCTGCTCGAGCGGAGGGGTTGGGTAAATAGGATAAATGGGACCATAACGAATATCTTCACTCAAAGCCAGTATTGATGTAAGAGTACCCCGTATATTTCTTACTCTCCAGATTTCAAGAATCGAAGCAGTATCATCAGATGTAATTTTGTGTCATACCAATGTCACCCGCTTTTTTCAGTGGCATACCCACTGAAACTGACTAAGGTATATATATATATATATATATATATATATAGAGAGAGAGAGAGAGAGAGAGAAAGAAAGAAAAACAGACGGACAAACGGACAGACAAACGTCCACGCACACACTCCAATACACATTCAAATACACTCTCACATATACTCTCTCTCTCTCACACACACACACACACACACACACATATATATATGTGTGTGTATATATATATAAGTTGGAAACCGTAGAACAGGGCGACCTGAAGGGTTTCTTTTCGATAGCTACTACATCGAAGTGTAGGGGAGGGCGCTACTCCTTTCCCGGGATTACTCCAATTTGCCCTCGATACGTATTTCTGAGTTTTAAGCAAGTACCATTTTTAAAGTCTTCGGTATGATGCGACCTGGGATTGAACCCAGGTCTTCCGGACCATTGGCGAACACTCTATCCACATGAGCCGGTATGTGTATGTAAAGACACAGAAAAAGAGAGGTCGTCGTATTTATTTTTTAAAAAACCCAATATAAGTTAGAATTATTAATTTTTACATGGATTTGGATTCATCATTTAAAAATTTTGTTGCTTTTAAATAATAATTTTATGAAAAGAAAATACCATTCAAATGAGAAAAAAATGGCCGCCACTGCTTCATTTTAAAATCAAAAATGAATAAATGATGTATTTAAGCGAACATGATTTATCACACGATACATAAAAACGATCGGAAGAGGGCTGCTTTTGCATCATGTTAGCAAAATAAGGGGAGGTAAATATGTAACGCTTATGCAGAGGTGGATGTGAGCATGCACGCCAAAGTGAATTATCGTGACATCACAGTCATAAATTGACAGAACAAAGCATAAATTTATCCAGAAAAAGTTGTTCATTCTCTCTCTCTCTCTCTCTCTCTCTCTCTCTCTCTCTCTCTCTGTTCTTAAACACTAATAGGAAACAGCATATGAATTTGTGTTGTTTCGCATTATATATATATAAAAAAAAAAAAAAAAGATTAAAAGAAATACAGGTGAAAAAACCGCCCGAGATGTTTCGGATTAACACTAAAAGCATTCAGTCTTTTGAACTGAACAAGTTGTGATAAAAGCCAGGAGAAAAGAACATTGTATGATTTAATGGTCGAAATTCTCTTCTTCATCTTCTAATAACAAAATTATTGAAAACGACGACAAAGTACTTTTTGTAAATTTTCTTGTAGAATTCACACCAGGGCCAGAACTAACAATTTACCATTTTCTTTGTTATTGGTTAAATTTAGAATACGGCTAAATAAATGCATTTTTATCAATTATTTCTTAAAAGCCACCCAGTGTGTTTTTTAATCTTTTTAAGTTGCGTAAATTGACCACCCGTCCCACTTTTTATTGCAGAGATTCGTTTGTATCTTAATGTCCTGGAGACTTTCAACATTGCTGAGGTCTGATTGTTCCTCTGATACCCAGTTACACCAGTTTTTTTATAGGTCTTTACCGACTGTTCTGATCGCTGAAATGACTGCTGTAATCACCGTCACTTTCAAATTGCACATTTTTTTTTACTCTCTAGAAAGATCTTGGAATTTATTTGCCTTTACGCTTTCTTTTATTTACACATTGTGATATGCTAGCACAGTAAAATCTGCAAGTTTACAAGTTCTTTTTTGTTACTTATTAATAGGTCTAGTTTTCTGGCAGATATATGATGATCTCAAAATTTCAGATAATTTTATTCATAACATTTTCAAGCACAGATTCTGGTTTGTGCATATAGAATTTGTCAGCGTCGCCTAATTTTAAACTCCTACACATTCTCTCATGGATCACCCTCCCCATCTAGTTATTTCTATTTTTACATTCCTTTTGCGCAAGTTTTCTACGTTACGTGATTAACTTTTTCATCTCATTTCATACATTTGCTATTCTGTTTAGTATTATCCAATTTTGCTTTGACATAATTAGTTCTTGTCGTTTTCCTTTCTGTTGTATCAAAAGAGAGTTATTTTATCTCTTCAACAATATTCGGATTATCTCTGATGCAATTTAATCAGTTTTTCACATGAAGTATCCGTACAGTTGTTTTTCCTCCTACTTTTATTTCTATATTTTTTATGGCTGTTTTTCTGTTTGTCCTTAAATTATTTCTTATCATAGGGATGTCACAGGCTGTGTGAACATTATTTCTTTACTTTTTTTGTATAATGTTTGAGTCTTTACTTTGTTGTATCTACGTAATTGTCACTGTTGTGGGAGCATTTCCACCTTTTGTTAACGTAAAATGTCTGTCTATGCCATCTATCACCTGTAAAGTGCAGTACATAGTTTGTTGTTCGTTTGATGGCATATCAACCTTCTTGGGACATTTATTGCAAAATCCATCTTTCTTGAAGAACAGTATTGGCACTATTTAACCCAGATGTGGAAGTATATGCCTTTCCCAATGGTCTTATTCCAAAAGTGAACTTAATTGATCAATTAGAGTTCGAACTCACCTAAAAAGATTCCGCAGTCTAGAGCTATAACATTTGCGCCACGAGGACACCCCCAAAGTGCAGAGCATGGTCATCAACTTCGTTATTCTTAAAGAAAATATTTTGCAATTTTCTCTGTTATTGGCTAAATATAGAGTCTAGCAAAACAAAAAAAAATATTTCATTGGTTACCCTTCAAACCACAATTTGAAAACCCTGCTAAACCATATCCATGATGCAACAACTAAAGTGACTACTTGAGTGACAACTTGGTAACCTCGGGTGGTATAATGGTTAGCAGGCTGAACTAGCAAACCTTCACAAGCGAGTTCGTGAGAGGGTGTCCTCGTGGTGTAATGGTTAAAGCGATGGACAGTGGAATTGTAGTAAGCGAGTTCGTACTCCAGTCGCGCTATTCCGTTCACTTTCGGGGAAATACCCTAGGGAAAAGTATAAACCCTTTTATTCTCCCAGCTATGGTTTAAATAGTACCACAACTGTTCTTCTAGAATAGCTTTGGCATTTAATAACCTACAAAGGTTGATAAGCCATTAAACAAAGAAACCAAACCAAGCAAGTTCATGTCTCATTTGGTGTCTCATTCATTCGGCCTCGCGTCACATCGAAGCAAAAAGCTTCGCAAATTACTCCTTGAGTGATAACTTAATATACATTAAAGATACAGATATTATTAATACTCGGCTAAAATCTATATCAGGGAGTATAAAAAATATCGTTGTTTGTAGGTCAAACATTGGGTATTTCTCATGGTATAATTGTTATTTTGATAAGATAGCAAACTATTTTAGCAAGTTTATTTCTCATAAGGCAGCACTCCTCAAAGCAGCAGCTGTACGGCCACTTACCACCAATCATTACTACTATCAAAGTTAGACGAGCCAGACATGCAGTAAACTGCTGGAGAAGTAAGGACGAACTCATAAGTGATGAACTCCTGTGGACCCTTACACATGGACGAGCAAAGGCAAGACGACCAGCAAGAAACTGCATACAGCAGCTCTGTGCTGATACGGGATGTAGGCCTGAAGACGTGACGGAAGCAATGGACGATAGAGAAGGGGAGTGAGAAAGTTTCTGGGATATCTGTGCTGATGGCGCGAACTGATGTGTTTCTCATTGATGCCGCAGTCTTTTTGTTTTTTGCCAAACTAAGCTTAGTAAATGACTTCAATTAACTTGACTTGTGACTTTGACTGACTTAAAGTGTGTGTTTATGTGTGTTTGTTTGTAAGAAAAATATGTGGGGAGAGAGAAATGGATAAAATTAAAATCGTGTAATTAAATATTTAATGACTGGTAATGCTATTGATGTTAATGAGGGTTTCATATCATTAAGATATATAAAAGAAGACAAATGGAAATAAAAGTTAAGCGAATACGACCTCCTTCATATATATATATATATATATATATATATATATATATGCGTGTGTGTGTGTGTGTGTGTGTGTGTGTGTGTTTGAACGTCATCATCATCGTATTGCGGTGCCAGCACGGATCTCCCTGACCCTCTCTCGCCACTCGTCTCTATCGTCAATTGCTCCCGGGAGGTCTTCAAGGCTACATCCTGTATCGGCACAGAGCTGTTGTATATAGGTTTTTGCAGGTCGTCCTTGCCTTTGTTCATCCATATGATGGAGTCCACTGGAGTATTTTGCTTATGAGCTCATCCTTACTTCTACAGCAGTGTCCTGCATGTCTGGTTCGTCTAACTTGGATAGTTTTCGTGATGGGTAGTAGGTGGCAACATAGCAGCTGTTTTGCGGGTAGTTGCCTCCAAGACTTGTTCAGTATTGATCGCAGCATTCTTATGTAATTGCCGTCAAGACTTTTCTCCATACGTTTAGT
>OY757931.1:19320669-19353169 GCA_963585895.1 Sepioteuthis lessoniana | reverse complement strand
AGTTGTGGCGCGAAGTCGCTTGATTTTAATAAATAATAGAATTTTTTTTATTTTATCCAGCGTACTTTTTCATAACTTTTCATGCTCTTGTTTATTAAAAAAAAACTTTCTCAGAATAAACTTCATATAAGATGACGTATATATTTTACAAAAATTTTACAGTAGGTATTAAAAAGTCATGAAGTGAATAATAGCTTAAATGCTTCAAGTGAGCGAGTTCGACCTCCAGCCGTGCAATCTTTCAGACTAATATCTATCTATCTATCTATCTATCTATCTCCATTCATATCTATCTATCTATCTATCTATCTATCTATCTAATTTTATTATTATTTTCGTTCTGTCTCCATTAATATCTATCTATCTATCTATCTATCTATCTAATAAGGAGATGTATGACCCCACCGCCGCATCACTTTCCAGCTATGGGTTAAATAGCATCACAACTGTTCTTCTAAGGAATTTGCTTTGGAATTAGATAAACTACGAAGGTTGATATGCCATTAAACAAAGAAACCAAACCAAAAAAACATTGGCCAGTTGGCTGAGGCCGTTGAATACAAAAACTGCTTCTCTGCAGAGGTGTCCTGGATAAACAATCTTATGATGAGGTTCCAGTAATGCTGGAGCTTTGGGGAATAGGAGTACCCCTTCATTGCCATTGCTCTCAGGCCCACTCTTGCCCGGAGTGGTAGCACTATGTTGTGTCCTATCTATGGATCAAATAGAACTAAACTGTTTACTGATGCTAAACTGAATTGTTTGAAATAAAACTGTTTTTTTTTAAATTTAACTATGTGTATTACCTAATCGGCTAGACTTACAGAATACAGTAACTGCTTCTCAGCCGAGGAGAAAGAACCTCCCCAACGAATGTTCTAGATATGATACTAAACAATCTGATGATAAGTTTCCACTAATGCTTAACCTTTTGGGAATATGGATGACCCCTTCATTACTATCGTTCCCAGGTTCACTCTGGTCCGGTGTGGTAGCACCAGATAAGATCCTATCAATTGGTCAAATAGAACTGATGTAACGGTTATCGTCGTAGAAAATGGACACGCCGACACGAGTTCAAAACCCTGGACAAGACTGATTGCATTTCACATTGCACTACTACCCCTTGTGAATGGTATGAATCCAATTATTCTCCCTCCAGCTATAGGTAAGTAGTAGGACAGACTGAGTTCTTCAGCCTTGATGAGGCAACTAGTCTAGGAAAAGGACAACTCTGAATTCAAACCTGTTAAAATCCGTTCAAAAATTGACCTTGTGTCATATTCTGTCAGAGCGGAGGGGTTGGTAAATATGATCGAATTAAACTGTATACTTAAGCTAAACTGAATTGCTAGAAATGAAACTGTTTTTTGACATTGAGAATGTGTACTAATGCAAAAATATATCATTTGAAATAGAGCTGGTTATATGTATAAAAATGGATTTGGCAGTTAATAACCTAAAATTGTTCGTGAGCCATAAAATCAAACCAAAACAAACAAACAAAAAACCCCCAAAAAAGCATTAAAACCTCGCTTTGTACAAAAAGTCAACCTAATACTCTCATGACGACCGTGCTAAAACACGTACCCAATTAGTTTCCTTGTTGTTTTCAGTTTCTTTCGACTTTTCCTTTCTGCTCTCCAACTGACACCTGCTCTCATCTTTCTCTTTTCTCTATCTCTCTTTTTCTCTTCTCTGATATTTTGCCCCACCTACCGCCTCGCCGCATAGCAACCAAGCGAGAATAAGTTATCCTTTTCCTTAACCCGTTACGAAAAGCCTACGTTCGCCAACCTTTCATGCCGTTTTTGTTGTCATAATCCTCACCTCTTGAACACGATAAGCCAGACACAAATAAACCCGGGCAAATCACTTCGGCTGTTACAGACATTAAGCACAAACGGGCATGTGCATAAGGGAACATCTGTAATAGCGGTCCCGCCAAGAAATATGTTTTGATAAATCGAAAACACGAAGTGACAAAGAAAACACGGGGGAACTGTCTCTAACAAGATGTTGCTAAGTGTGTTAGTGGTTTGAGACTAGCCGTAGAGTAAGGCTTTAAAAAATACACTTATCTTTGAGAAAATATATGAATAGATATCTGTATAGAATTCGCTGTTTGGTAGGTACTTGGCGATAATGATAAAGATAAAAAAAATAAAACAGCTGTCCCTAGTTCAATTCTACCAAAAAGCAGCCCATTTGAATGTTTTTGCATTTTAATGAAAGGGTTCATTTTAATTTACACTCACCTTGGCATCGTGGCTAATGTAATGGACTTCAAATTGTTGAGAGCAAATTCGATCTCGAATAGCACTAAGCTGATTACTTTCAGACAAATACATTAAGGATTAGTATGAACCCCTTTAACTATCCAATGAAGGGTTGAATAATACCACTGCTGTTTTCCAGAAGGAGGGTTTTGGCATTAGATAGGCTTCGGAGGCTGATATGACATTCCTATTTACCCCCCCACCCCACCCGCTCGAGCAGGATATGACACAAGGTCAAATTTTTAAGCATAGTTTAACATGTTTGAATTCAGTTTTCCTTCTCTTAGACAAGTTGCCCCACCAAGGCAGAAGAACCCATTCTGCCCTACTATTTACCAATAGTTGGAGGGAGAATTATATATATATATATATATATATGGGGGGGTGCGGTGTGTGTGAAAGCATGTATGCATGTATTCTGTCTGATGATTGAGCACGCTAAAGTACCTCTGCCTTTGAAATACTCTAAGATCCAATGTTGTACCAACGCTGAAGATCTCACTCAACCCAACTATTTAACCATAACAGGGACGAGGAAAGAGATAGATTCATGCCTTTCCTACGATCATTAACAGAAATTGATATGCAATCATCTTTATCCAGGATTTTAATATCCAGAAGATGTCACGTGTACATCCATCTTAACACGTGAGTATTTACCAACACAATAATTATGATTAATTAGTCACTTTTTATCGCATGATGGTAGAATTTCACGTAACAGATTTCTATTCAAAATAAAGATGATTTATTTCACGTCTAATACCTACTCTTTCCTAGTATAATCAAGGTCATTTTTATGCAAGAACTTCTTATATATATATATATATATATATATATATATATATATATATATATATATATATATATGTGTGTAAGTGTGGTTAAGTAAAAAAAAAAATTCTTCGATATCAGCCAAATCAATCATGGGTTTATCTACCCAGAATATCAGTGGCGTAACGGTGTTTTTAGTTTTTATTTTTTGGTTTGGTTTTATGGCATATCAACCATTGTAGGTTATTCAATACGAAATCCTGGTTTTACATATCTATAAAATATATAATTCGTAAACACATTTTCTAGACTCACACCGATAAATGATCAAACAGTTATATTTTTAGTGAGTGAATTTAACATGAGTCAAATTTAAGTTGTTCAAAGTATTGTTATGTATAAATAAGAATTAAATTAAACACACGTCATTTGTTTGCACACAGTTAAATGATCGAAAAGTTCAATTTCGAATAATTCAATTTAGCATAAGTCATTCGTTTGTATACAGTTTAAATGTCAAACAGTTATATTTGACTCATATATAGGAATCTGTCAGGTGCAACCCCTGCGGATCAGAGTGAAACATGCAGCGATCGCAATGAAGGGATAATGCACATTCCCCAAAGCTCCAGCCTTACAGGAGCCTCACTGGTGGTTCTTATATCTCTGCAACAGTGCAGTGGATGACGTATAGGACTGCGATATCGTGAAAAGTGAGTTCCACATCGTGTCGCACGAATACGTTTATTTTCGGAGTAATATCTTAGCGAAATGTATGAATTCTCTTAGCACTTAGCTATGAGCTAAATAGTATCTCTACTTTTTTTTCTACATGGATGACTTTGGCTGAAAATACCCCATCGAGGGTGATATGTTATTTAACAAATCAACCTAACTGAAATATTAAACAAAAAGAATATTAACAAATATGGTATGAAACTAAAACGTCGTGTTAATGATCTTATCATTCTCAAATCTGACTTCTGAGAAGTATTTTCCGGTTAGGGAAGAGGAAGAATGTAGCATGGATCGAAATGTCAACAAATATGGTATGAAACTAAAACGTCGTCTTAATGACCTTATCATTCTCAAATCTGACTTCTGAGAAGTATTTTCCGGTTAGGGAAGAGGAAAAATGTCACATGGATCGAAATGGTTCAGGAGAGTATTAACTTGCATGATCTGGTTCGATTTTTTAATGGCATATAAACCTTTGTGGGTTATCTAATGCCAAAGCCATCCATGTAGATGTACAATAGTGGTATTATTTAACCCATAGCCAGGCTATTAGTCTCAAAGTGAACGTAATTGTACTACAGGGGTTCGAACTCACCCACTTGGATGTCGCAGTACAGCATGCTAGCCACTATTCCACCTGAACTACCTTAGTTTAATCTGGTGATTCGCCTAAATATATTCATCAAAGACTCTTGAAAGGAGCTTTTTTCCCGGAGGTTAAATTTGCCTCAATTTTTTCAAAACCTACTCTAAATTTTAAGATCACATTTTGCAAAAGTCATTATGCCTTCTTAATCGTTCAGGTTTGTGGAGGTCTTTATCTAAATACTTTATTTTAAAAGTTTTTAAATGTTTAAAGCTTTAGTCTTGATACTTTTTTTTTATCAAATCCCTTGCATGAAAATTTCCAAAGATTATCTGCAGTAATTGTTGTGTTAAAGGCCGGAGCTTTGTTATGTTATTGTTCTTGCTGCAGTAAGAAACCGATAACGACAAAAAATAAATAAATAAATAAATAGATAAATAAAAATAAAACAGCTGTCCCTAGTTCAATTCTACCAAAAAGCAGCCCATTTGAATATTTTGGCATTTAAATGAAATGGTTCATTTTAATTTACACTCACCTTGGCATCGTGGCTAATGTAATGGACTTCAAAATTGTGAGAGAGCAAATTCGATCTCGAATAGCACTAAGCTGATTACTTTTAGACAAATACATTTAGGATTAGTATGAACCCCTTTAACTATCCAATGAAGGGTTGAATAATACCACTGCTGTTTTCCAGAAGGAGGGTTTTGGCATTAGATAGCCCTCGGAGGCTGATATGACATTCCTATTTACCCCCACCCCCACCCACTCGAGCAGGATATGACACGAGGTGAAATTTTTAAGCGTAGTTTAACAGGTTTGAATTCAGAGTTACCCTTCTCCTAGACTAGTTGCCCCACCAAGGCTGATGAACCCAGTCTTGCTGCAGTAAGAAATCAAGAAAAAGAGGCTGATATTTCTTCATAACCTTCACGGTCAGATGAATCGCTTGCTCAAAGGAGAAACTTACGAGAAAGAATGAAGGATGTTCGAGCAGTTCAAGTGCAGGATGACGTAATCGAAGTTAACTGCTGGAAACCACCATCTTTTACGCATGATTAGATAGGACTGAAATCGATCAGGCAGAATTAGTTCCTCGAGGTTGATCGATATAGAGGTGGGAAAAGACGCTAATGCAGAGGAGAAAAAAAAATAAATAAAGCTTACATGTCGCAAAAAAAAAGTTGAGTTTTTTTCTCCCGAGAGAAAAAAAAACTGTTTCATATATTATGCTTAATGAAATAGAAAAAAAAAAGGTTTCCTTAAAATCTAAGGGCGTAGGAAGCACTTAGTTCTTTGTGACCTCCACACCAACATTTTATGGTTAGACAATTGTTTATGAGAATATTTGATTACGAATGGAAAATAGGGTATACAGAGAGGTAGATTGATACAATCAAAGAACAACTGCATAAACATACACACATATACGCACACACACAAACACATATATATATATATATATATACCAATCCCTTTGTGCAAGCAGTATGTGACACAAGGTCATTTTTAAAGGGTGTTTAATGGGTTTGAATTTGAAGTTTTTCATCTCCTGGACTGATGGCCTAACAAAGGAAAAAATTGTCTGCCCGACTATTGACCTATAGCTGAGGCAAGAACAACTATATTCCTACCTTCCCCAGGGTATTAGTGCAATCTACAATGCAGTCAGCCGTGTCCAGTATTTGAGCACGTGTCACCGTGTCTATAACCATTGCACCATGGGCTCTTCCATATATGTGTGTGTGTGTGCGTATGTTTGTGTATCTCTGTATATATATATATATATATATATATATATATATATATATACCCAACCCATTCGTTCGTGTGGGATACCAGTTAAACTAAATCTTTTATGTGAATTTTAACTTGCTGAAATTTATAGTCCTCTTTCTCCTAGGCTGGTTACCATAACAAGATTAAAGAGCTCAATCTGTCCTTTCATTTTCCCAGGAGGGAAAACAGTTAAATATATACCTTTCTTAAGTGTATTATCGCTCAGAATTACTCCATCCCAAGCCGATCTCAAAAGGATATCCTGGAGCAAGCAACAGGAAGAATTGACTTTTGTTAGAACGCAAACAAATTCTTATGTGTTAAACTAGGTTGAGCCATCTCAGTATCAAGTGATAAGCTTCTAAATTTAGTTGCTTATTTCAGATACTTCAACAGCAAAATCTCATTGACTGAAACATCATCTACGCAAAGGGCACGTATGGACAGATTATCGATCATACAGAAATCTAATTTCTTCCAAGCTTTGGCTCTTGTCAGTATTACTGTATGTAAGCACCATTTAGACTCTAACGAAACATGTGGAGAAAAATCTTCAAGAGAACGGCTCAATGGAAGCAGCTCACCGCAAAACAACCAATGTATGGCCACTTACGTCCCATTTCACAAACTATCCAAGGAAGAAGAATAGGACATGTTGGGCACTGCTGGTAAAGAAAGCGCGAACTCATAAGTGACGTTCTCTAATGGAACCCTACGCATGGACGCTCTAGTTTTGGTCGATCACTAATGATTTACATGCAGAAGCTCTGTGCGGATACATGAAGCTGTCTAGCAGACCTAAAAAGAGTGAAGGGTGATAGGGACGAAAGATGAAATAGAATCGGAGGATTCTGTCTATCAGGATTATTTCATGATTATAATAAAAATGATGATGATGATGATGTGTGTGTGTGAGTGTGAGTTATTTTTCTTATGAATTTGTTAAATATAGAAGTATAAACCTCCATGTCTTGATTTTGAAATGCTAATGTGGTATATTTCACTGTCTCCCTCTCGGACTCTCAGTCTCTCTCTCCTTGTCTCTCTCTCCTTGTCTTTTTCTGCCTCTCTCTTTCTCTCTCTCTCTCTCTTATACTATATATATATATATATATATATATATATATATATTTGATATGCATTTTTCTGCCCTCAAATTAACCCAGAAAAAAGACCGACCACAGAATCAATCATTAATCCGTATCATATATCTTATATATACTAACAAATAATTTTATCGTACATGGTAGTGTCTGTTAATCTTGGTTCCTAGTATTTTGGAATTGTCCAATGATTACAAAATGCATGAAATATATAAATAAATAAATAATTCTAATGCATATAGTATGTTCTCATTCTCGCTCACCTGCATGTAGATTGATAATCTAAAAGATAGGTTATCTAAAAATGATATTATCAAGGCTGAGTGCCTCACTTTCAAGTAATTACTCATAACATGAAACAGACGCTAAAATGAATATATACTATATTACACACACTCACATACACTATATATATATATATATATATATATAGTCTAAAAACGAGATTTTCGGAGTTGGGTGCCTGACTCGTTAAAATTGAAAATCTAATCGAAATGAAAGTAAAAACATCTCGACGTCCAGACTCGCTCAGCGCTAACGGTCGTATTGCGTGTGAAACCTCGTCTTGGCCTGGATGACGTAAGTAATGTAACGGCAAAGTACCGTCCGCTCGCTGAAGTCACTCGCTCAAACTCCACTTTACAAGTCCATTTTGCTGACGATGAAGTAAGTCTGTCCATGAATCTGTATCAATTATTGACACCGACGTTTGTTCCACATTTCGCAGTCTTAGTTGGGGTTATTACGCATGCGTACTGTCTGCTTCCTCTCTTTCTTGCTTTTTATCGCGGAGTGCAGCCAAGAAGTGATATCTAAGTTACATTTGGTTTGGTTTATTTCTTTAATAGAATATGAACCTTTCATGGGTTATTTACTGCTGAAATTTGATACAAATAATTTGCCCACAGTTATACGTTGACTATTCCTGTTTAGTAACCATTCGTTTGTTCACAGTTATATAGGGTTTCGAGTATTTTTTATCTAATATGAATAATATTCAAGCACATTTTTACTTATTGATAGGATCGTAATACTGATGCTTCTGTTTAGGATGGAGTGAATAATTTCAATTAAAATTTCCTAATTATCTTAGTAAAGACCTAAATGAATTGTTCGAAAATAATCTACAAATGAGATTATTGGGACTGGGTGCCTCACCTTTAAGTAATGGCTCATAACTTAAAACAGACGCTAAAAATGTATTTTATATAATATCACACACACACACACACACACACACACACACACACACACACACACACACGCGCGCGCACACACACACACACACACACTTTATAAATATTTATCTATCAATATATATATATATATATATATATATACATTTAGAGAGACAGACAGAAAGAGACAAGAATAGACCGAGACAGAGATGAAATAGTCTAAAAATGACTCTATTGGTGCTGTCTAAAAATGACTCTATTGGTGCTGGGTGCGTTGCTTTAAAGTAATTCAAATGATTAAAAATGTCGTTTAGAGCAAGTTAAGACCACACAAAATTAACGTGACAATTAAATTCGACAGGAAATCGCTTTATTCTTTTAGTTACATCATGTTTATGTGCATTATCCTCATAAAATCTAGCGAGGATCTGAGGATATGCTATTTTGTTGACTTACACGCATATACACCCACACGCATATATCATCATCATCATATCGCGCTGGTTGCACGGATATCCCTGACCCTCTCTCGCCACTCCTCCCTATCGTTCATCGCCCTAGGTAGGTCTTCAGGACAACATCCCGTATCCTCACATAGCTGCTGAATGTATGTTCGTGCTGGTCGTCCTGCTTTTGCACGGCCATGTGTGTGTGTGTGGGTCCATAAGAGTACATCCCTGCTTCTCCAGCAGTGTCCTGTATGTCTGGTTCGTCTAACTTGAATAGTTTTCGTGATAGGAGGCAGGTGGCCGTATATATATATATATATATATATATATATATGTATATATATATATATATAATCATAATTAAAGTAAGATGACGCGACGCTTAACTCAACAGGAATCCGGATTCAACAGTAGTCCAAGATGATACAAATTCGTATATTAAGGGTGGGTAACAGTCACACACACACACACACACACACACACACACATATATATATATATATATATATATATATATATATATATAAGGAAACTGTTCTTGATATGTAAATAGATGGCCCACGTTTTAATCTTACTTTCTTTTAATCCACTTTCTTCTTTGTTTTCGTCTTATTTGTTGCATTTTCACTTCTTAATTCTTTTTTCTTTAGTTTTTTATTATGTTATATTTTATTTCATTTTCACTCTTTGATCGGCCATGTTGCTTATGATTTCATTTTGGGTCTTATTTTTCTAAAATTTCATTTTCACTCTCTATCGTTCATCATTTCTTTCTTTCTTTCTTTCTTTCTTTGTCTATTGCATTCCTTTCTAATTCATCATTACTTTTCATCTTTCTTTATTTCTTCGAACGATTTCTCTCCGATTCCATCATCTCATTCAAACGCTTCTCTTGTTCTTTTCTCATTCTTCTAATTTTCTTCTTTTTCTTTCGACACATTTTCCCGCCATTCATCTAACTTTCCCGCCTTTCGACTCGCTTCCTTCTCCATACCCACAGCCGCCATATTCAGAGTGTATTTTTGAAGGCGGACGTCGGATTAGTCCTCGTGACGAAAGCAAAAGCAAAAAGTGCTAAGACGCTGACATTCAAGCTAGAGTGGTGTCGCATCCAATCAATCAACCACGAAACGATCGAACTTAACCTCTTCTTCGATCAAGGCTTTTACGAATTCAGGCAGGAAGGAAATTCATAAACTGAAAACATAAAGCGTTTGTAACAATAAAAAGAAGCGATGAATGGCGTTCGATAAAAGGACGTCTAACCAAATAGCTTAAAAACTGACACTCTTCATTTTCGTATACACACCCAAAATATTCCATAAGTCTCTTTTGGAAAATCTGGATAAAGCTATGCAGCGTAATGTCATCCGACTTTGGAAATCAGAAAAAAATAAATGAAAATAAAAAGAAATCGTTTTTGAATATCTTAGATGATGCATTGTCAATATTAATACTTGAGTAGTTTATTTTCTTTTCATCTTATTACTACTGCTTCTTATTGAAACACAAAGGTCATTTTTACATTATGATAATGTTAAGAAAGCAACTAAGACAGAAAACAAAGAACTAACGACAAAGGAGATTTAACATCATATTTTGCATCCTTGGAGCTTCTTTGTCAAGGGCAGCGTCTAAACGTTTAAGCTAAAGAAACCATTCAGAATATAACATTCTAATTTATTGATAGAGATATACTTTTCCTATTTCTTCACTGTGTTTGACCTGGGGTTCAATATACTCAGTGTATCCCCTGCACAAGAGTAGGACCCCCACAAGAATTGGGTGTCCGGGAAATTACACAAAATTACATCTGCTGGTGAGGCTCCAGTTCTGGTGCTCAAGGGAGTGTGAAGTACTTGCCATTTCTCCCAGTTACCCTCTTAACTAGAGTGGTAGTATCTGTTTGGGTCTCATCTATAGATCAAATAGATCTGTTCAAAAATTATTTGAATTAGATCGAAATACTTGAAACTATACAACAATGTGCAAATTATTAGCATGAGATAAGAATAAGTAAAGTTGGCGACTGGAGTTGAGGGCGACCATATGGCTCCCTTTTCAATAGCTACCACACCGAAGTGTAGGGGAGGGCGCTACTCCTCTCCCTGGATTGCTACACTTTACCCTTGATATGTACCTTATACTGCTGAGTGTTAAGCAAAGAGTTATCAAGAACCATTTTTAAAGTCTTTGGTATGACGCGACCTGGGATTGGACCCAGGTCTCCGGGACCACTGAGAAATAACTGCACCAAATATATCAATATAAACGTACAACGTACGCGATTTCCTAACCACTCGGCATGAAATAAATCTAGACACGTCGACATGCTATTAAAATTAATCAATCACTTGAACTAACTTTAGAGGATGCCCGATAATGTATGGTATTTAACTCACAAATAGTATCCATAAAAAATGCAAAGGGATGGAAATAAGTGTAAAAGTGAAAATCAAACACTTACATCGGGTTTAGTTTCTTTGTTTAATGGCATATCAACCTTTTTTTAGGTTATTTAATGCTAAAGCCATTCTCATAGAAGGACAGTAGTGGTAGAATTTAACTCATAGCTGGGAGGATAAGAGGGTTCATACCTTTCCCAAGAGTATTTGCCTGAAAGAGAATGTAATAGCGCGACTGGAGTACGAACTCGCTTACTACGATTCCGCAGTCGATCGCTTAAACCATTACACCACGAGCATATCCCTCGGCCTTAGTGGATATTTTTCGTTGATTATTAATCGAAGGTAAATAGATATAGGTTTGAGTGATGGTGGTAGGGAAACAACTGCCCCCTTCTTTTTCTTCAAAAACCCTCTCCTCCTCATAATCCCTCTTTCTCACTGAAATTAACCCACCTCTATCTTATCAGATCGGATGAAACCCGATACACTTGGTGCCACCTACCCAAACCATCTACCCAAATGGTCATGGTAAAAAAAATACCCCCTACCACTATCACTCAAACTTATATCTATCTCCCGCCTAATTCTTTTCTTTATCTATCTCTTCTCTTTAGACTCCTTCCCGCTCTTTATACATTCTCCATTACACTATTTCCTCAATAGTTAAAACGTAGAAATATGCCAAAAAATGTTTAGTGTGATGAAGTTCTTCTGTTAACGAAGAACGAAATATCACCTCTAAAATGTTGTGTTTGATTTTTCCATTTTCCCACTTAGATTCACCAAAATCAACCATTTCTCTAAAAATACGATGCGTACACTATGGCTACGGAGACAATCTCTCCAACAATTAAATTATCCTATTTACCAACCCCTCCGCTCGGGAAGGATATGACACAAGGTCAATTTTTAAGCGGAGTTTAGCAGGTTTGAATTCAGAGTTTTCCTTCTCCTTGACTAGTTGCCTAACCAAGGCTGAAGAACCTAGTCTATCCTACCATTTACCCATAGCTGGAGGGAGAATAATTGGATTCATACCTTTCCGAAGGGTATTAGTGCTATGTGAAATGCAATGAGTTTCGTCCAGGATTTGAACTCGTGTCGCCGTGTTCATTTCCTACGACGATAACAATTACACCACGGGCACCTCCAATAATTAAATTATACTTGGAAAGAATTGAAAAAAAAAAGTTACTAAATAACCGAAAAAAAAGAAAGAAATAAAGTTACGAATAAGCAATACAGATCTTTGGTTCAGTTTGACAGCTAATTTCTCATCGTAAAAAAATCCTTCCTACAGAAGGACAATGTCCAAATTGGAAAGCTTTCAATACTTTATGCGCATTTTCTGCCCGTTTAAATATTGTTTCGTGATTGGCTCCCGTCCAATAGCAGTGAACAATCAAATAACCATTTCCCAAAACGACGAAATCAGAAAACAATGACATATCGAAAAATAAAAAGGGCAGATAACTCTGAAGTTAATATCGTTGAAATGAGAGATCCGCTTTTCAAGCATATTGCACAATAAACATGATTAATTCAACGGCAGTAAATGTTATTCCTGTGTGAAATTAATATTTAAGAACCAAAATCAAGTTCTGGGCCAATTCACTAATTGCACGCGTATATTTTGCTATCCATTAGCCAAAGCTCCATGGTTAGAGCCTTTAAATAGATGTTGTTTTGATAATAGATCGTTGCTAGATATCTCTATTAATAAGTAGACAAAGTTTGTTTGTCGATCCTCCGAATACGAATGGACTATTTGATAGCAACCAAAAAATTTGCAATGGAGGGTATGCAGGCAGTATACGGGAAACCCCAGGACAGAGGAAAGTTTCTGATAAAATATATCATGCCAATGATGCCAGGATTATGTGACACATGAAAATTTGCTCTTAATCAGTTTTCAGCAATGGACATTGCAAATATGAAAATACCTGCATTTTTATTTCCATATGCCATTTGCCTCCTTTTCCTCTTTTGGAGCTTTGGTTTGGTTTTATGGCATATCAACTATTGTTACTTATTTAATGCCAAATTCTCTTTATATATATATATATATATATATATATATATATGATTTATAAAAATATTTTGTTGACACACACAGTTAAATGGTCAAATAGTTTTTTTTCTAACAATTCAATTTAGCATAGGGTATTTTAGAACGTTTTACCAAATATGACGTGGATTTCTCTTTTAAACTTATTAAATGAAAATCTGGGAACGTGTTGCTGGCAATGTAGAATTTGTTTGCCAAAGAATAACTAATTACGAATATGTTTAAATTATCTAAATTAAGAAAAATTATTGAAGAGTTAGAAACATTTACTTTAAAATTAATCTTAGATTATGAATAGTTCATAAATTTGGAGATTTAAACTAACATGGATAAACACACACACACACACTAGCACACGCATGAATATTATCTTATATATATGCATATATATATATATATATATATATATATATATATATATATATATATATATATATATATATATATGTGTGTGTATGTGTGCGTGTGTGTGTGTGTGTGTGTAAGAGAGCGATAAAATTAAGATTACTGCAAAGAATCCGATCTTTCAAACAAGAAACTCCGAGGACAAACCTGCTTAAAAAAAGTCTTATTCTATGCCAAAAAATGACAGGGGTGGTTTAGAAAGAAATGCAGCAAATTTGCCCCTAGGTATATTCCTGCATGAAAGTAGCTGAATGTTTGGAGAAAAAAATTATCATATATATATATATATATATATATATATATATATATATATATATATATAACTTTAAGTAAAACTCAACAGATGAATCCTATTATGAATTTATTTTGCGAGCCATCGGGTCGCCCTCGACTACGATCGGCCGACTTACTTAACTATTTATATCTATATGAATATGTAGGTATACATTTATTTCCATGTTTATATATACATATTTGTATATGCGTATGTTTTATGTATATTTTTGTATATGACTACATCAAATCATGTGTATGTATAAACCACATTCACACACACACACACACACACACACACATATATATATATATATATATATATATATATATATATATATATATATATATATATATATATATGCACAAAACAGCTCCGCATTTATAGCGTTGAACGTATTTTCATGATATTTTTTTTCTTTTTACATATATATATATATATATATATATATATATATATATATATATATATATACTGTATGATGCAATAAATGAATGCTTGAAGCAGAAGTTCGAAGAGGAAGAAAAGAAGGTACTTTAGGTTTTAACATGTTCTGCTGACCACCATTCGAGTTTTTTTTATATTTACGAAAGCGTTTTTAAAATAATTGTTTGCTCACCTGTTTTATAATATATATATATATATATATATATATATATATATATATATATATATATATATATATAGTTTGAGTGTGAGTGTGTGGGGGGACTTTTTTTCATCTTTAAATAATATGAAACAAGTTTGACAAAAAGACTATTTGTAGTCTCATTGAGTGATGGCTGTCTGGGTTGGGTTTTTCAGTGGGTGTGGTTTGGAGGGTGGAGCGTTCAAATAAACAAAAACGGAAGGAAATTCAACAGCGTCGGCATCAACAAAGACAACTCCGCCCTTGAACGAATCCCAATATGGGAAATCCACCATCATGTCACGTGGACAAAACTTCATAATAAACAATTCTTTTATGATCGTTTTCTGTCTACATTCTCCCTTTTATTTTTTTTTTACATCACTTTTTTGTTTTTCTTTGTTCCTTTTCCTTTTTTATATTTTCTTTTCTTTGTCTCTTTTATTTTTTTATTTTTTCTCATTCGATGCTTTGAATGTTTCTTTCATCTATTTTTTCACACCCTTTCTTTTTTTCTTTCTTTCTTTCTTTTTTCTTTCTTTCTGTTTATACGCTTTCTTTCTTTCTTTTAATAAATTTTCTTTCTTTCTTTCTTTCTTTCTTTCTTTCTTATATTCGTAGTTTTGCTTCATAATTCTTTCTATTCATAGGCTTTTTTCTTTCTTTCTTTTCATAGACTTTTTTCTGTCTTTCTTTTCATAAACTTCTTTCTTTCTTTCTTTTTTATATTCATAGTTTTGGTTTATAATTCTTTATTTCTTTTATTTCATACCCTTTCTTTCTTCCTTTCTTTCTTTCTTTCTTTCTTTCTTTCTTCTTCTGGTCCTTTTTTATTAATATCACAGCCTCTTTGTTCGTTTTTTGTTTGCTTCTTTGCTTGCTTGTTTGTTTGCTTTTCTTTTCTTTCATCATTTCTTTCCTATTTTTCTTTCTTTCTTTCTTTCTTTCTTTCTTTCTTTCTTATTCATTTCATATAAATCACACATATACGACTTTATAAACCTTAGATTATTATCCAGGATCATGTTTTCTTTTCTCAGTAAACCAAACAAGATGGAGTCTTAAAAAACTTTTATTTGATTATCTTCATTTGCTATTAAACGAAGAAAATTCTTTGAAAAGAACAACTCTTTCCTTCAGCCATTATCATTAATCTTATTATTATTATGAAAAATCACAGGTTAATTCCCATTAAACTCCTTTCTATATTAATAATAATAACATCTAATATCGTTACTTCAGTCCCAGACGCCACAGAAACTGCTACAAATCTTTAAAAAATAATTATCGTCTAACCCTTTTTTATCTTCCCGCCATTATTACCATAGCGACTATCACGAAAGCGCCACAAAATTATATATACACACACACACATATATATATATATATATATATATATATATATATATATATATACACGCGTGTGTGTGTGTGTGTTATCTTTTTTACCATCTTTCTCATTTCCTACAATAACAATAAGTGCCTTCAAGAGGACCAATTCTTTTATCTCGATCGAATCTTTACTTGCCAACATCTGTCACCACCCCACTTCTCACTTCCACCCAACCCCTTTATCCGTCGCTCTGCTTATCCACTTCTCACCCCCTACTCATCCCAACACTACCCCATCAAACTCCTTCAGCATACACGCAGTAGGAATTAGTCCGTTCCTTGTACGTAGGTTCGATTGCTCACCACCAAAATTGTTTTTCTTTTATATATATATATATATATATATATATATATATATATATATATATCTTTTTTTCTTTTTCAGTTGAAGAAAGCACTCTCCCTCCCCTATCTTCCCCGAACGCCCATTCATCCAAGCACCTCTACCCATATTTATTCCCCACCTCCTAGATCATTTCTTTTCTCTCTTAAGCTCTTTGTTTCTCTACCTCTCCCCACTTCCCGATTCTGCGTCCTCAGCACGCACTAATGTCTCCACTTTTCAGAAACTGGAACTCTCTGACACCATTCCTCAATTCGCTACAAAGACTATCAAATGGAAATTCTTTAGAAATATCGAAAAAAATATTAACATCTATAACGTTATCAGGGACCAATATTAATATATTCGATGCATCTTCCATATGTCCAATCTTTTTAACACAAATTATTATATATATATATATATATATATATATATATATATAACGCCTTGTAGGGTGAGGTTTAGAATATGCTGACTGTATCTACTGTTGAGTTGTATGAACGCCCGCTAAAATGAGTTTCTTCATTGTAACATTAAACTGCTCTGTTGGTGAGGCTTCTTATTCCACAGTTTTTCAGCTGTCTAGTGACATTATTTGTCAATCTTTTTTAACATCTTTTAATATCACTTTATAGTCTGCACGAATTGCAAAATCCTCTGACAATCTATACCTGCTTTCGTATTCAGACCGAAAAAGTGTTTTCTGTTTGTAAATCGAAGTGAAAAAAAAAAAAAATCTATACGCCCTATTTTCATGGTCTTACTCTGGTTTGCACATATACTCTTTATTTGTTTGGTCTAAGCTTAATCTTTTGAACAGTTCCTGTTTGATCAACCTTTCAGCCCAATCAGTCCTATTCTTATATTTATTTTTGTGCCAGTTTGCCGTATTCAGTGTATGACATTACTTGGTGCTTTTATTCTTAGGGATTCAGTAGATTTCAAGAGGATTTCCCTTCTTTCCAACGACTAATTCCCTTAGATTATCCTTTACTGGTTTAAAGTTTTTCATACCATACCAGAGTTTTTCCCATCAGCATTAGCTGATGGTCTTTCGCAGGAGATTGAGTGACAGCAAGTCTCCTCAAGTCTCCAGGACTATTCTCAGTATTCTGGCCGTCTTCAATAATACTGTTGTTTGGATGGTCTCCACTCGGTCGCCAACTTCCAAATCCTCCATACTCCTTGAAAGTTTTTCACGTTAGCATTAGCTGATAGTTTTTCACTTGAGTTTGAGTGATAGAAAGTCTCCTCAATCTCCAGGACCCTCCTCAGTATTCTGGTTGTTCTCAATAATGTAGTAGTTTGGATAGTCTCTTAATTCCAAGTCCCCCAATCCCTTTAGTTGCTGTAACAAAAGCACCAATTACAATTGATATAATTGTCACTTTCATGTTCCGCAATCTTTTTCACTTACCTAGCAAGGTCGACGTACTTATCCTTCTTTTCGTTTTCTTTCAGCTTTACTCTACGGTCAGCAGGGACAGCAAAGATCATAATTTTGCAAATTCTTTTTTTTTTTTTTGATAATATAAGATCTGGTCGTCTAGCTGAGATTGGGAGATCCGTTTGTATTATTATTATTATTATTATTATTATTATCATTATTATTATTATTATTATTATTATTATTTACTCCTTGACAGTTTGTCACATCAACGTCAGTTTGAGTGACAGCACGTCTCCTCAAGTCTCCAGGACTTTTCTCAGTATTCTGATCGATCTTAACAATGGTTTAGTTTGGATGGTCTCAACTCGTCCACTGTTTTCGAACTCTACAGCCCCCATACCAATACTTTAAGCATCGTTCCAAGTACATCGATTAGAATTGGTATCACCACCTTCATATTCCTTACCATTTTAGTTCTCTTTGTTACTATGACGGAAGTATGGACATTTTTATTATACTACGGTTACAAGATACTAAACTTACATACGAAGAAGTACAAAAATTTATCGATAAAACCAAGAACGTATAGGTTGATTTTATGAATATTGATATTTGCTTTGAATGATTAATATATATATGTATATATAAACGTGTATAATCATTATCACTATTATATTATGCATCAATATTACATTATATTGGGTGTCTCAATATACATGGGGCCCCATGTGACTGCTAATAATTACAAATTTTTTTCGTTTCAGATTTGAAAATGGTATAATATAACAATTATAAATTAGTCACCACCCTGCCTTGGACAAGAGAGGAAAAACATTTTGCGTCACTACTTATTAGAGACAAAATCATTCCAAACTGTCTCAAAATAGATGCAACCCGTTAATATGATAAAGATTTATTACTAAGATAAGAAAATCAAAAAAGATTGCATGTCCTAGTAGCTGATATAATAAAAAAAAAAATTGATCTGATGTCTCTAGCTAAAAGGATGTATTCCAAATGACCGCCATTTTGCTTGTCTCAGTAATAAATCGTTATCATATTAATGGGTTGCATCTATTTTGAGACATACTGCATAGGACTTTTATACTATGATAACTAATTGAGTTGTTATATGTAATCTGGTGAAATCGATGTCAGCATAAGCTTCTAAAAGTCATGGACTGTTATTGACAATTTGTCGATTTTGTGGATATCTCATATCTCTAATAAGATAAAAAAAAATGGAAATTCTTTCAATCTGTTGCCGTATCGATACTATTTTTCGGTTGTATCACCTGGTATCTAAGAAATGTTTCGAGAAAAAGGTAAATGGGAAATACATAAGAATTCTCCGGGCAATTTTCAAACAATACTGGGGGCAGCTCACCGCAAAAACTGTAGCTGTATAGCCATCTACCTCCCATCTCACAAACGATCCATGTAAGAAAATCAAGACATACTGAGCCCTACTGGACAACTGTGGACACATACGTGTTGACACACACATGTTGGCCATCTGAGCAAATATTTAATTACATCAGCATTCTGCGGACAAGTTATGCCATCTAGAGGACCTTCGAAAAGTTATGGGTGACAGAGACGGATGGGGAAGTCGAGGGAGCCCATACTATCAGCCTGACGATGATGATGACGATGAGGAGGAGGATGGTTATGATGATGCTATTTGTATGTTTAGTTTCTCTAATTGGTTAACCGAAAAATATAAACTTAGGCTCTATTCGGTTAACACAACCAACCAATCAACCGAACGCAAATAAACTATTGTTAAATAATAATACTTGAAACCATTAAATTTATGCTAAGAAAATTAGTAGTTAGAAATCATTACAACCACTTGGTTATGCGAAATAATTATTTTATAAAGAACTCATGTTTGATTGAAATACTTAAAACCATTTACTCGAGTGTGGGTAAACAAGCTGTGGGTTGTTAAGTATTCAATATTTAAAAAGTGTTTACAAATGATTTATCAGTAAAAAAGTAAAGTTGGCGACCGTAGTCGAGGGAGACCAGAAAGCTCCCTTTTCAGTAGCTACTACACCGAAGTGTAGAGAAGGGCGCTACTCCTTTCACTGGATTGCTCCACTTTACCCTTGATACGCACCTTATATTGCTGTGTAAAGCAAGGGCGTTTCAAGTACCATTTTTAAAGTCTTTGGTATGATGCGACTTGGGATTGAACTCAGGTCTCCGGACCATTGGTGAACACGCTACCCACTAGAACAAAGAGCCGGACAAATCATATATATATATATATATATATATATATATATATATACGTAAACTAGATTTGGCACTAAATAACCCATAGTAGTTGATATACCATAAAACACAACCAACCAACCAATCTGATTGGTTTATTGTAAATGGAAGAAGAATGTCATTTAATCTCTCAGTTTAAAGTCCTTGTTTTTAAGTTTTGAATCATTTAGCTGTATTACGCTGTTAAAATCCCGTTATGATGTGTTTTTTTTTCTATGTGAAATAACATTCTTACAAAAATCGGATCATTATACTATAGATTAAAGTGTATTCTTTTGAGAACTCCTTAAGTATAATATTTATTCGAGGTAGTCATAGCCAGGATAAAAGTGATGGGTATAATTTTGTAACTTTTTCTTCTTTCGTTTTTACCTATAACGTTTTTTTATTTTTATTTTTTCATTTTCTTGTATTGCTTCTTTAAGATTATTAGTTATTATTAAAGTTATATTTATATACATTTTTTTGTTAAAACTTTTGGCTTCTTTTATTTTATTCTTTTTTGTAGACATCGACCTTTTCCTCTTGCTTTTAACCTTCCAATTATCTGCTGATTCATTCTTCATTCTTTTTTAAATCGCCTTTAACATCTACTATCTGAATTTCTATACCTTTCAATTCTAGATTTGTGGGTGAGGGAAACAAATGGAAGCAAAGAGAATCGAAATATATCAGGCGATCGGGAAGGGGAGATAACTGTTATGATGAAATCAACAGAATATAGGAGAGACGGGAAGGCATAAAATATGGTTTCTTGAATAAAAGAATGTAACGGTAACGCCAGTTTAAAACTAACATTGATTGCAATATGTTTAAAAAAAATGTGACGCTAAGTAAAGATAAGAAAAATATTCTTCTCAGAAAAAAAAAAAAAAATAAAGTGATTTTGGTTTTAAAAAAAAATACGTAAAAATTAACAAAAAGAGGAATATATATAAAAACGGAAACAAAATATGTACAGGAAAAACGAACACAAGAAAAAAAACAAAAAACAAAACAAGAAAAATAAATATATTTGCACAATGAATAGAACGCCACAAGCATGAAATAAATCAACATTGGCTTCCTTCTATCTTTTCCGATGATTCATTAAAATTATTGGAAAACTATCATTTGAAATAGATTTAATTTTAATATTCAAGACAACTCGTTAATTATTTTTGATATTCGGTAGCTTAAAAATGCTATCATTGCCTATCAAGAATTAAAAGATCAATGTACTCAACCTCTTCACCATGATTAGGGTATAACACAAGACCCATTTTAAACGAATGACAGCTGAATCGAATGTACATTTTTCCTTCTTTAGACTGATTGCCTTACTGACGGAGCCATGTCTTTCCCGAGGATACTCAAAGCAAAACGAAAAGTAAACAGCTTCCTATACGATTTCATTCGAGTTATTGTTTCCATTTTCCTAATATCATAACCGTTTGATAAATAGCGTCTCAAAACAACCAAAGGGACCAAAAATATCTTTACATGTTTTATGGTGAAAATTTATGATGGATTGAATCCGATTTTTTGAGAGCTTTAATATCTTTCATATTATATAAAAACAAGTCTTAAATGTTCGATTTTGGCAATTTAGCCCTCCGCTGCTCAAATTTAGATATAAACTCCTCTTGTTGATAAAACTAACAATCACTGACAAAAATTAATTAGTTCACATAATGAATTAATTTAAGTTTTATAAAATTTATATAAGTGAAAAAACCTGGAGGAAAATCTAATATGAATATTTTTTTTTCTATTAAATCAAATTATCCAATGATTCATTTCCTGATATGCTAAACCTGTGAGATGATTATGATATTGATTTACACGTAAAAAAATCAAATCAGAAGATTATATATATATATATATATATATATATATATATATATATATATATATATATATATATATATGTGTGTGTGTGTGTGTGTGTGTGTGTGTGTGTGTGTGAAAAACAAAAAAATAGAAATAGTATATATATATATATATATATATATATATATATATATATATATATATATAATTTCATAAAATATATAACTTTTATTTTTATTTTAAAAAGAAAATAAATTAAGTGTTTTAGATATGAATACTGAAAGTATTTTTCCAAAAATTTAATAAATTACTTGCTATCTAAATTATTTTTAAGTGCTAGATAATATGTTCCAATTTTTCTCTGTGGCTTTTTAATATATATATATATATATATATATATATATATATATATATATATATATATATATATATATATATACCCAGCTTCTCCGCCACGGGCAGGACGTAACACAATATTAACTTTTAAACGGAGTAAATCCGTTCTGAATTTAGATTTTTCCTTTTCCTTGCCTGGTGGTCGTCTGAAGTCTAAATAGCCAGTCTACCCAATTGTTTCCCCCATGGTTACGGAGAGGTAAACGGGTTGATTCTTTCCCAATATTATTTGCATAAAGTGAAAAACAAACAGCCTCGTTTTGGATTTGAACTCAGGTCACCGATCCCATTTCCTACGGCGATAACCGTTACGTTATAAGTACCGGATGCAAATAAATATATCAGGACGAAATTACTCAATTTTTACATGTTTCCTCTTTTATTTGGTTGTGTGGTTGTTTTGTTTTACGGTGTATCAACCTTTTCGGGTTATTTAACGTTTAATTAAGTCATTTTGATAAAAGTTTCAAACAATTCAGTTTAGTATAAGTGTATTTTTTTGTTTTTTTTTTTTGTTCGCACTCAGTTAAATGTCAAAACAGTTCTATTTTAAACAATTTGTTTTAGCATATGTAAGCAGTTTTAACACAGTTAAATCTAAAAACAGTTCAATTTCAAACAATTCAGTATAGCATATTTACACAATTTAGTTCTATTTGACCCATAGATAGGACCCAATCAGGTGCTACCTCTCCGGGTGAGAATGAACCTTAAAGCGATAGCAATGAAGGGGTACTCCGCATTCCCCAGAGCTTCAGCATTACTGGAGACTCACTATCAGATTGTTTAGTGTCATATCCAGGTCACTCGTTAGGGGAGTGCAGTCCCAGCTGACTGGGCCATTCTTTTTTTCAGTCATATAGATTTTATATAAAAGGAATGAATAATTATATATGAATAGATAATTTTTCATCGATTTATGTCAATGTTTTTGTTTTTTTTTAAAAATTTTATGTTATATTATTTTCCATCTAACGGTTCACACCTAGGTAAAAGTCAAACGGTAATTTCAAAGAAGGTATGTTAAATTCATTTGCCAGATTGGCACATCACTATCTTTCTCTTTTATTTTTAACCAGCTTAACCTTGTACCAGCCTTGGCTAAAATTACTATACACGTACAAAGAGGAAGTCAAAATATAGAAAAAAAAATGGGTAAAATAAAAGCTCCCAAAGTCAATGCGATTTTGGAAATATAAAAAATAAATATAAAAAGTCTTAAAATGAATATTTCTCGAAAAAGTTTTGGGGGTGGGGGTGGAGAGAAGGGTAAAAGGAAACAATTTAGGCGAGAAAAAGGTTGAAAAAATAGAAAAGAGCTGTGAAGAGGGTGGCTATTTGGACACAATTTGAAATAATTCCTTCCGAGTACCTGCCCGCAATTCTGGGTCGACAAAGTGCCTTATTAGAAAGAAGAAAGAGGAAAAGAAGAAAAAAATTTTGCTCGGCACCAAATTCCACAGGGAAGTGATTGGGTTCTAAGTATGGTGTGAGGTGGGGAGAGAGTCGGAAACGAAAAATGAAAAACAAAAGAAAAGCCTTTAAAGAAATAGAACGCCGAGACTCGTGTGAGAGAATTCCTTTCAAAATGAACTGGGATTGGAATGTGAGGTGAGCCACCTCGTAATGATGAAAAGGAAGACAGGTATTAAATAGAGAGAGAGAGAGATAGAGAGAGAGAGAGAGAGAGAGAGGAGAGAGATAGAGGAAGAGAGAGGGAAGTACAATAGATATAATATTTGGATAATCAGAGGAAAACAGTTAAAATTATTACAGATGAAGAAAGGGCGGCCATGATAGCGTGGGGTGGGGGTCAAATAAATAAAGTGCACGACATAGAAAGAGAGAGGGAGAGAGGTGGGTATTGAAAATATGAGATTGGATAGTGAGACGAATATAGGTAAATCTACCTCAGAGGAAGAAAGGATTGACAATAAAAGAGAGGATGAGAGAGAGAGAGAGAGAGAGAGAGAGAGAAAGAGAGAGAGAGAGAAATATGATAGATATATTATTAGGATAATGAGAGGAAAACAGTTAAAGCTTATACAAATGAAGAAAAGGCGGTCATGGGGGAGAGCAAAAGAAAAAAAAACGGATGAGAGAGAGAGAGAGAGAGAGAGAGAGGGGGGGATAAACATGAGATTTGGATATTGAGACGAATATAGGTAAATCTACCTCAGAGGAAGAAAGGATTGACAATAAAAGAGAGGATGAGAGAGAGAGAGAGAGAGAGAGAGAGAGAGAAATATGATAGATATATTATTAGGATAATGAGAGGAAAACAGTTAAAGCTTATACAAATGAAGAAAAGGCGGTCATGGGGGAGAGCAAAAGAAAAAAAACGGATGAGCGAGAGAGAGAGAGAGAGAGAGAGAGAGAGAGGGGGGGGATAAACATGAGATTTGGATATTGAGACGAATATAGGTAAATCTACCTCAGAGGAAGAAAGGATTGACAATAGAAGAGAGGATGAGAGAGAGAGAGAGAGAGAGAGAGAGAGAGAGAGAGAGAGAGAGAGAGAGAGAGAGAAATATGATAGATATATTATTAGGATAATGAGAGGAAAACAGTTAAAGCTTATACAAATGAAGAAAAGGCGGTCATGGGGGAGAGCAAAAGAAAAAAAAACGGATGAGAGAGAGAGAGAGAGAGAGAGAGGGGGGATAAACATGAGATTTGGATATTGAGACGAATATAGGTAAATCTACCTCAGAGGAAAAAAGTGTTGACAATAAAAGAGAGGATGAGAGAGAGAGAGAGAGAGAGAGAGAGAGAGAGAGAGAGAGAGAGAGAGAGAGAAATATGATAGATATATTATTAGGATAATGAGAGGAAAACAGTTAAAGCTTATACAAATGAAGAAAAGGCGGTCATGGGGGAGAGCAAAAGAAAAAAAAACGGATGAGAGAGAGAGAGGGGGGGATAAACATGAGATTTGGATATTGAGACGAATCTATCACAGAAGTAGAAAGAATGGAAATACAAAGAGTATGACAGAGAGAGCGTGAGTGTGAGTGAGATGAGGATGGTGGGAGAGAAGTACGATATATGAAATATGTGGATATTGAAAGGAAAATTGTTAAAACAATTACGAATGAAGAGAGGGAGGCCATTGGGGAGAGTAAATAAAGAAAGTGGATGACAGTAACAGAGACAGAGACAGAGAAGGACAGAGAACTAGAGAGAGAGAGAGAGGAGAGCAGAGAACTAGAGGGAGAGAGACAGACAGACAGACAGATAGAGAAAGAACATAAGGAATATAAAAAAAGAGATTCAAGAATGTGTTGAGTTATCACACGAAAACTAGGTATCAGAGAAAAACAGGAACTCTATAAGAAAAGGTGAGGCAGATAATGTGAAGAAAAAAAAAATTGCTGAAAGAAAGGGAGAGAGAAAGAAAGGAAGAAAAAAGTTAAAGAGTTGGAAAAAATTGGTTTTCAAGGGATACAAAAAGTTAAAGAAAGGAAAAAAGAAAGAAAGAAAAAGAAATGTGAATTGGTTTGATTTTTCGATTAATGGCATATGAAAATTCGTGGATTATGTAATGCCATAGCCAGCCATGTTGATGAACAGCAGTGGTTCTATCTAACACATTGCTGGAGGAGGGGATAGGTAAGATGATTCATACTTTTCCCATGGGTATTTGTCCGAGAGTGAACGTAATAACGCGAGAGAAGTTTGAACCAGTTATGAGAAGTAGGAAAAAAAATTCCAAACTGAGTAGAATCCGATACGAAGCTACGAATGCTGAAATAAACCACAGAACAATAAATATGGAATACTTGGAGAAATTTGCTCCCTGGTAACGCTAACTTTTATTTAGCTTAATATAATACTAGTTTAGATTATGTAAAAAAAAAGACTGTAGAATGCCAATCTTCAGTCAAGAACAAAAAACGTAATGGGATCTATTACTAGACAACTCGGGAACAAACCTGGTCCCCGTTCTATCTACAATAATAATAATAATAATAATAATAATAATAATAATAATAATAATAATAATAATAATCACGAAGGAGGACTGATTACAGCCACCAGAAACGATACTGATAACACGATGGACAACAGAATGACAATAACTAGGAAACAAAAATGGGAAGGAAAACAACTCTATGGGCGGTTCAAACGACTAATAAACAACATATCACACGACAAAACCTGGACATGGCTAAGAAAAGGAAACTTTAAGAGAGAAGCAGAATCTCTCCTAATAGCAGCACAAGACAACGCCGTAAGAACCAATCATATCAAAGCGAGAATTGATAAGACTCAACAAAATAGCAAATGCAGGCAATGTGGTGACAGAGATGAAACCATCAATCACATGATAAGCGAATGCAGCAAATTAGCGCAGAAGGAATATAAGAGTAGACATGATTGGGTCGGTAAGGTGATCAACTGGGAGATGTATAAGAAATTTAAATTTGACCATACAAACATATGGTATATGCACAACCCAGCACCTGTCCTAGAAAATGACACATAAACTCCTATGGGGCTTCGGCATACACACGGATCACCTAATCTCGGCCAGAAGACCAGACTTAATAATAATCAACAAAAAAAAAAGAGATCTAGCAAAATAGTCGACTTTGCTGTCCCGGCTGACCACAGAATAAAAAGAATGTGAAAAGAAGGATAAGTACCTCGACCTTACTGGGAAATTGAAAAAAAAACATGGAACATGCAGGTGACAATTATACCAATTGTAATTGGTGCGTTTGGAACAGTAACTAAAGGATTACGAAAGGGACTGGAGGACTTGGAAGTTGGCAGACGAGTGGAGACCATCCAAACTACAACATTATTGAGAACGGCCAGAATACTGAGAAGAGTCCTGGAGATTTGCTGTCCCTCAGACTCCAGTGAAAAACCATCAGGTAACACTGATGTGAAAAAACTCTAATAAGTAAATAATGATAATAATAATTATAATAATAATACTTCGCATGTAGTCTTTGAGGTGCACATTATGAAAACATTTGGACAATTATATGTAAATAAAACAAAGCAAAAAAATGAATATAATTTATTTCTTAAAAGACTAATAGCTTAAAGCAAACTAGAAGACCCATGAACCCATTGAGTTCCAGGTGCGTTCATTTAGGAACAAATGAATGAATATTATTATCATTTCATTGTCATATCTGTCATATAGACGATGACTGAAAAAAGAGCTTCGGCGCGGATTCAGACCTCAAAACCCATTGTAAATTTACAAATTCCTCAAGAAATTATTTTATCCTCTAAATTATGGCATTTTAAGGAGTAGCACCCTCCTCTACACCTCGGTATAGTGGCTATTGAAAAGGGAACCTTCGGGTCGCCCTTGACTACAGTCGCTAACTTCACTTTTTTACATATATTCCGCGAATAAGAAATAATTTAGTTTTTACTAGATTATAGTCAGTTACATATAAACATAATAGCAATTTTAGTTACGTACATATTTACCCAACCCCTCCATCGCGGACAGTCTGTAACAAAAGATCAATTTGTAAGCCAAGTAAATCTAGTTTGAGTTCCAGTGTTTTCTTAAACTTACAGACGCTAAAGAATCTTGTCCGCTCTATTTACCCTTATCTAGCAGTAAATTTGGCGACCGTAGTCAAGGGCAACCAGAAGACTTCCTTTTCAGTAGCTACTATACCAAAATGTTGAGGAGGGCGTTACTCCTTTCTCTGGATTGCTCAATTTTACCCTTGTTCCGTACATTTTAGATATTTACCAACCCCTCCGCTCGGGCAGGATATGACACAAGGTCAATTTTTAAGAGGTTTGAATTCAGAGTTTTCCTCCCTGACTAGTTGCCTCACCGATGCTGAAAAATTCACTGTGCCTTACTATTTACCCATAGCTGGAGGGAGAATAATTGGATTCATAACTTTTCCAAGGGTATTAGTGCTATGTGAAATGCAATCAGTCTCGTCCAGGATTTGAACTCGTGTCGCCGTGACCATTTCCCACAACACAACGGGCACCTCCGTACCTTATAAGTCTGAATGTTAAGCATCAAGTACTATTTTTTGAGTCTTTAGTATGACTCGACCTGGAATTTAACCCAGGTCTCCCAGGGCATTGACGAACATGCCTTTTTTAAGGGTAAAGCACGAAGAGACACGCAAAGGCTTTCAACTTGGGTTACCACTTACATTTTTTTATAGTGATAACCGTTACGCTTTGCGTGACTCTTGAATTTTATCCTCCCAAGCTGGAGACGTGTTAGAACTGTTCTGTTTTGTGCCACTTCAACACTAACGAAATGCAGGAAGAAAAAGCAAGATGGGAACTAAACAACAGCTGTTTTGAAAAAAAATCCTGGAAGCAGCACAAAATAACAGCTGTACATCAGCTCGATGTGGACATTGACGCCTAAATAATTTACCAAGAGCAATGATTGATAGAAATAGATGGCGAGAGATGGAGAGAGTCAAGGAATCGGGTGTTGTTATGGTGCACTGTTGATGAGTATATTGATGGAATTGAGATCATTATATCGAGAAAATATTATGAGTAAATAATGATTTTTTTTTGTTTTTGTGGGAAGGGGATCCTTTTGTCGAAGTGGCTCACATTCTGAGCAACGATATCGTAGTAAGCAAATTCGATTTCCAATCACGTTGTTACGTTCAGTTTCCGACAAATACACCTAGGAAAGGCATGAAACCTTTTACCCACCCACCTATGTGTTAAATAGTACGCCTAATGTTCTGCAAGAATGGCTTTGGCATTAGATAACCCATGAAGGTTTATATAATTTAAAAAAAGAAACCAAACCAAACCACCTGAAAGTTTTGATATCCCTGATCCAATATAATACCAACATTAGATATCTCCGTAGTTTTGATGGTACGGGTAAAACAGTTTTTACATAAAACAAATCGGGAAAAAATAAAAGCAATGGTTACAATTAGATTCAGATGTGCTTTTAAAGGGTAAGAAATGAGGCATAATATGAAAAAAAATATGAGGGGCTTGGAATAAAGAAAAAATAAGAATTATAACTCAAGAGTAAACCAAGTGAATGGGAGAGTAGGAAAGCGGGAAAAAAAAAGAAACAAACTGAGCAAAGATGGCGACGGCTAAGTAAAATAAAGAGCAGGCAAAAAAATGCATGTCACAAACCCGAAGGACAAGAGCAAAGTTAGAACAAACAAAACGACTAATAGAGAAGAAAGCAAGAGTAGAAAAGGAGCTATGAAGCGGGGTGGGTGGGAAACGCATTGCATGTCGAATTGGAAAACGGGGACAAGGTAAGTGGAAGAAATGCACGAGGAGACGACGATAGATGGGAAATGGAGGAGGGGGCGTTCCACTGAGTGAGACAGAGCCCGCAGGATAAGTGAGTCACCTCCATGTCTTCTGCTATGAGAAAGCAAGCTTAGCGTAGGGATCTCAAAACTCGTCGAGAGAAGCCGGGTAACGATGAAACGCCGGGCGTGGAAGCACTAAGACTCTCGTCTTTTGGAGAGAAGACCAATTTTGTGTCGAACTACCGTTTTTCTCTGTGGCCACGTCCATTGCCACCGCCATTTGGTATCAGAACATTGAGACGCCCTCTGCATTTTCTAGAGATGATATTGCTTTATGGGAGGAAGGAAGGATGGACGTTGGGAAAGAAGGAACTGTAATGGTTCCAAGAACCGAAGATAGGGTTAAGAGTTGATAAAGTTTCTGGTAAGGGTGGAATCTCTGAAAATATCTATGTTCCTGCTACATTTTTGCAAAGCATTCTCATCTACTTCCGAAGTTTTTTTATATAAGTGTTCGCTGATTCATCCGATAATAAACATATATTTTAATCGCTGGGGACTTTGAAATGTGAATGTTCGCACTTATAAAACTATGACGCAACTGAAAATGCCCACAACAATACACCATCATCTTCTGTATCTCTGAAAATTCACCTACTTATATTGCAAATCATATAGACATATACAAACTCCTCCTTACAGGCAGGATAAGAAACAAGGTCATTTTTTGTGAAGTTTAACCGGTTGAATTCAGAGTTTTCCTTCTAGATAAGTTGCCATAGAAAGGCTAAAGAGCCTAGTCAGTCCTAATATTTATCCCTAACTAGAGGGAGAATAGTTGATATCACATATTTCCCAAGGGCATTTGCTCTATGTGAAATGTGAACAGCTTCTTCGAGGATTTGAACTAGAGTCAAAATGTCCATTTCGTACGACGCAATCCATTAAACCATGAGCATACATTCCTAGAACTCTTATTTTGTGGAATTTACAAAGCTTTCACTAGTCCTTTTTTACAGACTATTGCTTACAGTAGCTGCCGTTTGTAAATGGTCAATCGTCTAAGCAGTTTCCTCTCTTCTTAACATCGGTAATCTAGCGATAACAAGTGCTTTAAGCTTGAATTGTTATTAATTAGACTTTGGATAGATATGACACACGGGCCTAAGTTTGATTACAGAACCTTCTGTTTTTTAAATGTTCCCTATTTAAGTTCGGAACAACATGATATTATAATTGCTTAAGTGGTTACTCATCTAAGTATTGAATACGTTCATCGTTACTTAATTTCGGTGATCAAGCTGTAAACGGGTTCTTCGAGCGCCACTTGTTATTTACGGAGCTTTTCTTAGATATAGCACGTACGCTTGCATTAGTTCTTTAAGGAGTCACCCATATAAGTATTGAACAGGATCGTTGCTGCTTAATTTCAGTGATTTAGCAAGTACAGTTGCTTTAAGCGTACATGGAAGTAATTCAATTCCTAACTATTTTTATTGAATAAATCAAATTAAAGAGTGGTGTCCCCGTGATCTTAAGGCGATCGACTGTAGAATCGTAATAAGCGAGCTCGTACTCCAGTTACGCTATTCCGTTCAATTTCGAGTTAATACCTTTGGGAAAGGTATGAACCCCCTTATCCTTCCAGGTATGGGTTAAATAGTACCACAAATTTCCTTCTAGGAGAATGGCTTTGGCATTAAATAACCTACGAAGGTTTATAAGCCATTAAACAAAGAAGCCTAAACAAATTGATGGAGCATGAGTATACTTTTCATTACTATGTGTTTATTACAACTAAAGAATAAGATCTATACTTAGGCACATATAATAACAAAATTATAAAAAATATTAAATTTAATTGAAGTAATAAAATCATAGCGCATCTAGTTTTTTTTTATAAGGATTTTCTCGTCATACAGATCACACAGAAGTGAGTTCAATCCTCTCAAGATCTTCTATTCTGGCGAACTTTTCCCGAATCTAAGTCATGACTTTTATAGGGAGCGGGAGGTGGGGCTCACACAATGTACTGGTTAACGTGTTAGTCGAGTAGAAGAATACTTACGGATTAGCTAGTTCAAGCCCTACTGGATGACCGGTACTTTGAGTTATTGGTTAAATCTAAGTTATGCTCACATTTTGGTGGGGAAGAGGTTGCCTCATGTGGTGTAACGCCCCGCTGACGATGGTTTTTGGATATGCTGAATATATTCCCTGCGTAGAGTCATGACCCTAAACTGATTGTGAGGCTCCAGTTTTGGAGCTCTGGGGAATGAGGAGTACCCCATTATGGTTTTTACTATCATGTTAACTATGATTCGAAATCTTAGGGTCCAATCTCGGGGTCAAACAGATATGTTGGCAAGTTATTTGTATTCGATCGTAATTCCTTATATCATACAAGAAAGTTGGCCAACCGTAGTCAAGGGTGACCCGACGGCTTCCTTTTCAATAGCTACTACACTGGGGTATAGAGAGGGTGCAACTTCTCTCCCTGAATTGCTCCACTTTATTCTTGAACCATTGTTTATAACACTGAGTGTTTAGCGAGGAGGGATCAAGTATTATTTTGGGGGTTCTTGGTATGATTCCACCTAGGATTGAACCCAAGCTTCCCGACCATTAGCGAATACACTAACCATTATGCCTATATCATCTAGTTATGTGCAAATCTCTTAAGTTATACAAAAAGGATGAATGTAAACGTTCAATGTTGGCAGTTCTCTAAATTCTTGGCAGAGAATAATCCCAAACGAGTTAAAATGCAATTAAACATCTATCAGACCATCAATCATGGCATTTAGTGTTTTAAGAGCGATTTTTTGAGACGATTACATTTTTTTTAGATGTAAAGCTAAGACTTATTCTTGAAACACTTAGCAAGTTTTCGATTGCATACAAACACAGGTGTGAGTTTTTTTTTAAATCTCTTTCTCATTATTTCAGTTATTTTCATATCAAGACGACGGAG
>OY757931.1:19283169-19315669 GCA_963585895.1 Sepioteuthis lessoniana | reverse complement strand
GAAAAGTGTGTATCTTGAGTATTACACTGTACTGATTCTGATGCGGAGTCTCCTGCTCTGAATATCTGCGGAATGTTAAGTCCTCCTTTGTTGTCATCATTCCCAAGTCCACATTAGAGTGGTTGCATATCTTAGCGTCCAGGTAGACCTCTTTCAAAATTATTTGTGTTGATACTGCATAAGTGTAAATTATTTTTATTAACAATCGTTACTCGAAGCCATAGTTGTTTACTCAAGAGTATTGATTACTTGAAACCTCATTTCTAGTCCTGGACGAGAATATCTGCGTTTGATTTTGCACATATAATCTAGGCAAAATCATGATTATATTTCTTCTTCCTCTACTATTTGTCTGTCAGACTGTGTTATGTAGCCTTGGTATGGAATTTAAGAAAGGAAACTCTGTATTTAAACCAAATTTAACCCGCTTAAAAATCGACCTTCTGTCACATCCTTGTGAAGGCTAAAGGTAACTAATACTTGAAATCATATAACTGGTTATGATTAAATTATTATTTCCCAATATAAATAATTTTTGGAAACCATATAATTAGAGGTGCCCGTGGTGTAATAGTTATCGTCCTAGAAAATGGACCTGTCGATACGAATACAAATCCTGGACGAGACTGCATTTCAGGGAGAATAATAGGATTCATACCTTTCCCCAAGGGTATTACCCTAGGGAAAGGTATGAATCCTATTATTCTCCCTCCAGCTATGGGTAAATAGAAGGGCAGACAAGGTTCTTCATCCTTGGTGAGGCAACTAGTCTAGGAGAAGGAAAACTCTGAATTCAAACCTGTTAAACTCCGCTTAAAAAGTGACCTTGTGTCATATCCTGCCCGAGCGGAGGGGTTGGTAAATATGTATAATTGTGTATCAATCATTTGTATTAGATAGGAATACTTTATTTCATATAATTGAGTGAAAAAAATCTTCAAAAAAACAAGCTAAACAAAATATATGAATATAAAAGTATAAAGAAGAAACAACACAAAAACTACCAAGATGAGGACAAAAGTCCGCAATAAATAAAAAATTAATTCTCATAAAAGTATAAGTTACAGGATTTGTTAAAATTTTGGCATAAATTAACTCTTGACTGTTTGACATGCCGTTAAAATCAATCAATCAACCTATAAAAATGTGTGTTCTTTTGCCGAATTAAATGCTGAATAATCAACCCCACTGAATGACCATAAAGGAATCCCTTAAATTTCCTCACAAGGAAAGGAATAATTAGAGAAGCAATTACCCGCTAATTTGATCTGGTTTTGTTTTGTTTAAGAATTTTTTTTTTTTTTATTATCAAAGAGCCAAATGCTCTCTTGTTATTCAACGCTAAGAATTCTGTAGTTAATTCTTGATGGAATCCTAGACGTAAACCCTTTTAAGGGAAACATTTAAAGCATGCTCCGCTCGAAAATCAGATTAGTTGCCAAAATGAATTAAATTAACGGGAGAAATTATCAACGAGTTTCGATCTTTTCAGAAAGTAGGGGATTGACGTGATTTTATTGAAATGCGACTTCTTTTTTAACTAGCAATAAACTGAAACAAATAAGATATTTTTAAACTTTGATAATCCTTGTTAGTTCAGTGAGTAATTCTATTTTGTTTTATTTTATTTTATTTTATTTTATTTTTCACTCCTTTCGGCTGAGAGAATTTCAAATGTTCAACATGAAACTAATGAGACTCATTTTATATTGAATATACATTTCAAGAGAAATGAATATGGGGAGGTCACAGTAGTACTTAATACCACAGTTTTTTTTTTTAAATATTGGCAAATTTCAATTTGCAATCAGGTGTCGCTTGTAGCACAACGGTTATTATAATCGGAAATTGAGTCAGCTGCCCTTGTTTAAATCCTGAACAAGGCTGTTTGCCTCTAACATAGCGCTCAAGTCATTGACAAAAGTATGAATTCAATTATTCTCCTTTATCATATTTACCAACACCTCCACTCGGGCAGGATATCACACAAGGTCATTTTTTAAGTGAAGTTTAACAGGTTTGAATTCAGAGTTTTCCTTCTCCTAGGCTGAAGAACCTAGTCTGCCCTACTATTTACCCATAGCTGGAGGGAGAATAATTGGATTCATACTTTTCCCAAGGGTATTAGTGCTATGTGAAATGCAATCAGTCTCGTCCAGGATTTGAACTCGTGTCACCGTGTCCATTTCCTATGACGATAACCATTACACCACGGGCACCTCCACTGTTCTCCTTTATGCTCTGGGTAACTTGTAAGGCATACTGGAGATGGCAACAGGTCTAGGAGAAGGAAAACTCCAAATTCAATCCAAAACTGGAGAGAGATGGACTCCCATAGGCCATTTCAATCCAAGACTGCACCGACAACTTTTCTTTATAATAATTAGAAAGAGATTTTAATGTACCCGTACCTTGGCATTCAACTTGTACTTCAGCAAAGTTTATCAAAAGTTCCAATAAGGTGGCCATTTCTACAGGTTGCAATTATTACTTTATAACGACACATAACAGGTTTCAAGCCCCCATTTTGTTTTTCTTTTTTCTTTCACCCCACTTTCCTATCACACACAGACACACAGACACACACACATACACACAGAGGTGTTTTGCTATACATTCAGTTTTTTTTACACCTCTCGTTCCTGTTAACTCCCTTGCGCTGTCGATCTCTTTCACTCTCTCTCTCACACACTCTCTCTCTCTCTCTTTCTCTCTCTCCTTTAATATCTCTGTCCCTGTCTCATCCTCTGCTTCTCTCAAACAATTGTACTGTCAGTCTCACTACGTATATAATGTTTCTAAAAGTACGCTTTCTTTTCATCCTAATTTCAATTAAATACTTATATATCCCTCACCCTCTAAAACCTTTTTTATTTCTCTTTGTCTTAGTCTCTGTCACACACACACACACACACACACACACACACACACACACACACACACACACACACACTCACACACACATATATATATATATATATATATATACACCACTTTCGCTCTCTTTCCCACTCATTCTGCATATACTTTTACATTTAATAATCATCAAGCTATATTTTTTGCTTTCAACCCTCTGTAATATTAACTCCGCTCTCACTCTCCCCGTCTCTCTCTCTCTCTTTATATATATATATATACATATATCGTTCTCTTTGTCCTTGTTCATATAACAGGTGACTCATTGCACTTTAGTTTATTTTTCAATCATCTTTTTTACTCAATATCACTCTCTCTCTCTCTCTCTCTCTCTCCCTCTCTCTCTCTTTCTCTCTTTCTCTCTCTTTCACTACATATATCAGTTGTCTCCAAAAATATTCACCTTTTTTTCTTCCACCTTTCTTTCTACTACTCTCTCTCTCTCTCTCTCTCTCTTTCTCTCTCTTTCACTACATATATCAGTTGTCTCCAAAAATATTCACCTTTTTTTCTTCCACCTTTCTTTCTACTACTCTCTCTCTCTCTCTCTCTCTCTCTCTCTCTTTCACTACATATATCAGTTGTCTCCCTATACTTTCCTTTTTTTTCGTCCACCTGTCTTTCTACTACCCACTCTCTCTTTCACTATATATATCAGTTGTCTCCCTATACTTTCCTTTTTTTTTTCGTTCACCTTTCTTTCTACAACCCTCTCTCTTTCTCTCTCTCTCTCTCTCTCTCTCTCTCTCTCTCTCACATATACACACCAAACTCGCTCGCTCTTTATTTTGTAATTTTCTCAAAATTATCTAACTTTCTTGCCCTGTCATTTTCTTGAAATCTTTTCCAAGTCTTCCTCATCAGAACTGCTTCTCTTTACTTTCCGTTTTTTGTTTGTTTGTTTTTATTTTGTTTTTATGGTGGGGGTATCTCTTCTTTTTTCTCACTCCATATGAAATTTTTCCGTTTCGGTTTTCTTTGTGTCCCTAGCGTTTTCTCTGTCTCACAACAAATGGCTTAAGTCTCATTACACCTTATTTTTTCCTTTCCCTTTCCCTCTCTTTACACACATATATATATATATATATATATATGTGTGTGTGTGTGTGTGTATGTGTATGTGTGTGTGTCCTCGGGTGGGTTGTATTAAATGGCACTTGCGGGAAGCTGGCATATAAATGTAATCATTTATGACAGAAATGACGAAGATTTAGACACCACACGTCGTAAAGCTTCTCCTTGCTACTTCCTGAATCTATCTACTAACCGCGCCTAGTTTAACCAATATTCGTAGACATTCTCCATCCTGTGAAAAACATAAAATTGCTGGCTTGAAAAGTCTTCATCGATTCGAAAATGTATCCATCATTTTCCTTATCTCAATAGATCTATCGGTTATCTTAATTCATTTTATATTAGACAGGGCTCTTTTCGTTGGTAGTTTTTTCTTTGTTTGGTTGGTTCAAAACGTTTGGTTTGCAGACTCTCCAGCCTTCTTCAAATATGTTTATTGTGGAATAAGCAGTATCAACATTCACTTGTGAATTTATTTACGAATGCAAGTAAACATTTTTGCCGTCATAGATTATAATTTTGACTTTTATTAACTGTTTTGCTTTTTTTTTAAAAAAATATTCACATCTCTGTGAAACTTCGCAATTGTCGATTAACAGCTTGTTTTACTGTTTATATTCCAAAAGAAAACTGGAGGTGAAGCGGCCGAAGCGTTGGAGAAGAAAAATGAAAACCGTTTGCTCTTTGACAAAATCTTCTGTTATACCACAAGTCGATTTGTATTGCTGCTTTTTCCAGGACAGGACTCAAAACCTATCGATCGTTGTCGATGAAAAGAACGACACAATAACGTCATACTTTCATCATCATCATCATGATAATGGCGTACCGCTGACAGGGATTTCCCAGACATTCTCCTGCTACCAGTCCCTACCGTCCATTGCTCTCGGCAGGTCTTTCATGCTACATCCTGTATCAGTACAGAGCTGTTGTTGATAAGTTCTAGCTAGTCTTTCTACACTTGCTCGTACATGTGAAGAAGTCCACTGGAGTATATTGCTTATGAGATCGACCTTACTTCTCCAGCAGTGTCCCGCATGTCTTGCTCGTCTAGTTCGGATAGTTTTCGAGATGGGTGGTAGAGCTGCTGCTTTGTGGGGCCACTCCCATTTTATTCAGAAATCCCTGCCTGAGACAGGGTTGCAGAAATTCAACAGTTTTTTTTTTTATCAATATGAACAGACAAAGAAAGAAAGAAAGAAAGAAAGAAAGAAAGAAAGAAAGAAAGGAAGGAACAGACACGGATAGTAGAGTCACAAATGTACTCAAACACACATTAATATCAAAATATAGTTTGCTATATGTTTATGTAAAGATTGCTCAGTTTCTTTGTTTAATGGCATACCACACTTCGTGCGTTATTTAGTACCGAATCGGTCCCATTTTAAAAACAGTAGATGTACTATGTAACCCTGAGACGGGGGAATAAGGAATTTATGACTTTCCCAAGGTTATTACCCCAAAGCTAAACGTTATAGCGTAACTAAAATTTGAGCTCACCTATACGATGTCGAAGTTCAGCTCGTTAAACACTACGCCTCGAGGACGTCACCGTACGATTAAAGAGAGTAAGACATGTGGGGCACACTCAGTTACAAAGCAGGGATTTTTCTAAGACTTCATTTTCGAATAATTCATTTGTTTTTACTCAGTTTGAATATCAAACAAATCTATTTAACTCATAGATAGGATCTTATCAGGTGCTAATTCTCGTGGTCAGAGTGGACCTGGAAGCAATGGCAAAAAAGGGTGTTCCACATTCCCAAAGTTTCTGCATTAGTGTAGCCTCAACATCAGATCTTTTAGTGTTATATCCTTGAGACTTGTTGGGGGATGCAGCCAGCGTATTCTACAGCCACTTTTACATGGTGCTATTGCTTCTGACTCTGTGTGTGTGTGCGTGTGTGTGTGTGTGTGTGTGTGTGTTATACTGTTTGTGTTATGTATTGAGAAAATGAAAGGAAGTTTCCTCGTTTTTCTTGGTAAAGCAAATAAGTTCTAGTAGTCGAGAATAGCAATTAGTTGACATGCATTGGGGAGAGAGAAAGAGAGACAGACGGACAGACAGAGAATACAATTCAAAAATTATAAATTGGCACTTACCTCGTATGAGAGAGCGTAGAATGATATCTCCGGTAATTCGCTCACAGAGGCCTTTAAAATCAACGCCTCGTAAGCAAAAACCTGCGAATCAGAAAAAAAGTATAAACAATTATTAGTTCATACACAAAGGAGGTCTGCAGCAGTTAAATATCTCTCAGTTAATTTAGGAGATAATTCGCATTTTTATCCTTATACAAAATAAAGTCACCAAGTACAAGTTTCACGAGCATGTTCACTTTTACAGGTCAGTAGAGAGATTTTTTGGTAAATCAGTGGTAAGCACGTAGGAACTTCTTTCAACAGCTCTTCGGTTTTATTTTCAACGCATTATCCTCTTCAAACATAAGGATGTATTTACTCCATCACATCGTCACGGACAGGATGTGATGCTGGGGGATTTAGTTGAGTGGACTAAAGCTGGTTTAAATTAGAGTTTCCACTCCTTGACAGCTCAGCGGATCAATGCTTAAGAATCCAGTCTATCTTTTATTAAATATACCTACGAAAAGATCAAGTGGGAACATGCCTATTTCAAGGACATTAGCGTGAAATGAATGGCAAACAGCCTCATCCAGGGTTTGAACTTAGATCTCCGATTCCATTTCTTACTAGGATAAAAGTTACGCTAAGTTTGTCTCCAATTAAAGACATGCTTAGCGCAACTGTTATCCTAGTAAGAAATGAAAAGCGTGCCTTTATATATATATATATATATATATATACAATTGGAGGCACGCTTAACGTAACTGTTATCGTAGTAAGAAATGGAAATATATATATATATATATATATATTATTGTTCTTCCAGCAATAGCCAAATTGTAGGGAAAATTAGCTAGTTAGCAACCACTTGGGAGAAGGAAAACTATCAATTTAATTGTAAACTCTGCTTTAAAATTGATCTTTTATCGCATTCTGTTCGTGCGAAAGGTGGCATGATGGTTAGAGTGTTCGCCAATGGCCCGGGCGACCGTGGTTCAATCCCAGGTCGAGTCATACCAAAGACTCAAAAATGGTACTTGATGCCTCCTTGCTTAACATTCAGCAATATAAGGTAGGGATCAAGGGTAAAGTAGAGCAATCTAGGGAAAGGAGTAGTGCCCTCCCCTACACCCCAGTGTAGTAGCTATCGAAAAAGAAGCCTTCGGGTCACCCTCGACTAACGTCGCCAACTTTATATATATATGGAAAAATATATTCCGATAAACAATCTGATAATCTGTTGGCTTTCATTAAGATTTTTAGATCATCATCATTATCAGCATCATGGCGTGTCACTTGCATGGATTTCCCTGACCCTCTCCCGCCACTCATCTCTATCGTCGATCGCTCTCGGTCGGTCTTCCCTGCTATATTCTGTATCAGTACAGTGCTGTTATTGATAGGTTCTAGCCGGTCGTCCTATCCTTGCTCATCCATGTGAGGAGTCCACAGGAGTAGATCGTTTATGATTTCTCCCTTACTACTTCAGCAGTGTCCTGCATGTTTTGCTCGTGATAAGCAACAGTAAACAACTTGTTATTAAATGCCAACAAAAGAACGATATCATACTTAATGTTTAAGAAGAAGCAAGCAACATACAGAAAGAAAGCGAACTTGCACAAATAGACAAAGATGTAACTTGTCAAAAGATCAGCATCTTTTCATTGATTACTGAAACGACCATTTACACTCAAGTGACTTTACAACGCAAACTATCACTTCAGGAGCCATTTGCAAAGAACCAACCTGACAAAATGTGTTTGTTGCATAGCACATAGCACCCTCGAAGCATTCACAAAAAGAATCCAATGACATGCAATGCAAGATGATTGGTAGCTGTTTCAATCGCAGGCTTTCAGTCGTTTCCTTTACACCTGGTGTCATCATTCTTCATATTGGAGTAAGCGAACTTTTCAGCCATCATCTTCCTCAAGCTCTTCTTAAGGAATACACCGTCTTCATCAACGTCTTTTCACTCATAATATATATATATATATATAATTTTCGGGGCCATTGTATTGAGATCTTTCCAAACATTTCCTGTAAGTATCCTACAGTCCCCATCAGACAGCTTTCACTTTCTTCCAGAGTTTTGCTTCAGTGAGGAGGTTTTGACGTTTTTCTCAAATGCTGTGATTAATTTCGAGACAGTAGTCCTCGCTACACCAAATAATTCCACGGCGTTTTTAATTCTACAGCCTGCAATACGGGCACCAACGATTTGATCTCTTTTAAAATCTGGTAGATCTGCTGTTTTAATAGATTTTGATTTATGTCTTCTGATGATATCTGTAATAAACTATAATTTTTGTAAAATAAAACGAGGAAAATTACTAATAAATAAAAAAAAACATACAAATAACAAACGTTTGATGGTTTTATAGGAGTTTCAAAATTTTGATACTAAGATTCAGGTGTTTCCATTATTTTGTCCATCCCCTGTCTATCCTAAGGTTTTGAGCAAGCTTATAAAATCTTATTACTAGTATGTACCCAAAGATAGTATATCTATGAATGAACTTAAGTGTAATGTCCGCTAGTGCAAACATCAGTAAATATGAACAGAAATCCATAGACAAAATTGGTGTACACAAATATAAGTATAAGTGTCTACTTAAGTAAGCGTTAACGGTACGGAATCTTGAGAGGTTTCTCCAACATCCTCGGGTTTATCACTCCTCTTTCCTCTATTTCTCCATCCACAGCACAAGTCTAGTAGATGTTATTCTTCGTGTTCCCATTAATGCTCCACCTCCCCACTTCGCAGCCTTTTTCACCAATGCATCTACCTACCCCTTTCGTTTCGTGTCCATGTCGTACGTTTGTGACATTGTAGAAGCCCGCTTAATTACTCTTACAAATACATACCATGGCCAGTAAACCATGAAATTCAGTTAAGTTTCAAAACACACACGACACAAATGTGCTTCCACACGCACGAACAATCAAACATGCACTGATGCATATATCTGTAAGCATCTATGGATGTACGTGTGTATATACGAATGTATACGATAATATCGCTGTATTTTCGAAAGCATATATATATATATATATATATATTGAGAGAGAGAGGTGGGGGAGTGAAAGAGAGTGATAGACAGACAGAGAGACAGACAGACAGAAAGATAGATAGATAGATAGATAGATAGATAGATATTAATAAATGGACTGACATGCCTTGATAAATAGAAAAAGAAATAGTTACATATGGGCATATTGAAATAGACAGATAGATAGATAGATAGATAGATAGATAGAAGCAGAGAAGGATAGATAGATTGATAGATAGATGCAGACAAGGATAGATAGATAGATAGATAGATAGATAGATAGATAGATAGATAGATAGATAGATAGAGACAAGCATAGATAGATAGATAGATAGATAATTTTTTTGCATTAGATGCAACTCTTCAGGATTTTAACAGTCTGATCGATTGGGAAAATATTATTTCTTTCACAAATCCATTCATAATTATTGCTATCGTCTTGAATCGTACAACGTACATTATTTTTGAGAATATCAACTGCTGATGTTGAAGAACTAACCCAACCCATTCAAGTGTCACCATTACTATGAGTTAGCATTCTTCGTTCTCAAACATGCAAGAACAGTGACAAAAAGGCAACGCTGATTTTTGAAAAAGTAAGAATTTTAAACGAGTTTTTATTTTCTAGGTGAATACCACATTGCATAAGTCCAGTAGCCTCTATACTTTCCAAATTTTATTCATTGTAATGCTTTCTTGTATTCTTAAATGGAAATTCCCTTCAAACTTCAAGTTCTGAACATGTCGACGAATCTTCTCTACAAGATAACATAATATCCAAAATTGATTCGATTCATGGAAAGCAGGTTGTCTGTTGAGAATCACGATGACTATTATGAAGAAGAGCATCATTTTATAAATTATCAATTTTATAACGGTATATATAACTTCCTATACAGTATGTATGACTTCATATAATTTACGGTATATATAACTTCAACTTGGGTACTTTTGAACACAAATCTCTCTCCCTTTTTCAAATTTTGTCTATCTGTCTGTCTGTCTCTCTCTCTCTCTCTATATATATATATATAAGTAAAATTAGCGACCGTAGTCAAGGCCAACTCGCCGAGGTGAAGGAAGGTTGCCACTCTTTTCTCCGGATTGCTCCGTTTTACTCTTGATCCGTACCTCATAACGATGAATGTTAAGCAAGATGCATCAAGTACTATATTTTGAGTCTTTGGTATGACGTGCCGGTGAATACTCTACCCACTAGATCAATATGAGAACTACGCAATATTTATACATATATATATATTTATATTTATATATTTATATATTGTGTAGTTCGCATGTATCTTTTTCCATACATTTTATAAGACTCCAGGGAGTGCATCCATACTGTAGTACTGGCATAGTCTCAGCTTGTAAAGAATTCCGTTTTATTCTATTAGTGAATGAAATTTCCATATGATCACTGACCTGTCAATAGCAGTCCAGGAGTTTGCTATGCATATGTTTACATCATTTTCACTAAATGAGATATTGCTGCCTAGGTATGTGAACTAGTTTACACATTTCAGAGTCTTTCCCCTTAAAGTGGAGATGGCTCCTTCACCTCTACCGTCTCCGACCTTTCATCCCACGAACCATCCAAGCCGAACACTCTATGCTGGGCTCTCCTAGGAAGTAAGGACGAAGTCAAAAGCAATGTTATTGAATGAACACTTTCCCATGGATACATCTATGTTGACTAACCAGGAAGGACTTACATACAACAACTCTGTGTAGATACTGGAGTAGTCTAGAGGACCCGCTAGAAGCGATAGATGATCTGGACGGAAAACGAGAGTCAGCATGACTTGATTATATATAAAAATTAAAAAAAAGATTCACAATTTATTTCTATTCTACGATGCCCTTCATCAGATGTTAAATGAAAAAAAAAAAAGCAATATAAGAACATCCAAATAACTTTTTTCATATAAAATCTGATGATGGTCATCACAACCAGAAAGAAATTCATAATGACACCAAACAAATGAATTTTTTATTTTTATTTTTATATAAAAACATTTTACACTGCACGTTGAGTTTTGATGTATTCTTAATCCCAAATTAATTATACGTCGATAACCGTTGCTATTGAGCACTCAAATTGAATACTCCTACATCTTCGATTTTGTCCTCGGATTATATATATATATATATATATAATCATGTCATGCTGATAGCATGGAGTTATTACAATGTAGTATTTGAATGCAGGCGGTTTGTTAAAACTTAGAAAGAAAAACATAAAAACGTTAAAAATCGATCTTTTATCACAGGCCCTTTGCAATAATTGTTAGTTTCCATCGAGGAATGTCAATTGTCAGTCAGTTGTCCGAAAAAAGCATTTGATGATCGACTTCATCCATCGTGAAACTGTCATTTATGCAGTAAGACTTATGATGACCGTTTGATTTTTCGATTTTTTTTTACTTTTATTTTTAATTCACTTTTAAATTAAAAAACCTTACCAATCAGAATTTAATATTTTATTGACTCTATCTTAGATATTAAGCCCTGAAGAAGAGAAAGGTATGTTTTATTTATTTTTGCAATGGAACACACACACACACACACACACACACACACACACACACACACACACACACACACATATATATATATATATATATATATATATTGGCATGCAGAGAGATAGAAAGAAATATAGTGAACTATTCATAAAGAAAGTGAAAGATTGAATGAGAGATATGTTTATAGACCCCACCCTTTTCAAATTGCACATTCTAATTTTTCTTTTCCAAATGGACACAGCAAACTTCCCACACAAAGACAAAAATCAAGTCTAAAATAAAATAAACAAAAGTAAACACGGCGTTCAATGTGTTCGCCATATTTCGTCTCAATCATTTGTTTGTCTTTTGTCCGCTGCGCACTGTAAGCATTCATTTAACATTCATTTAACATTCCGTCTGTTCACGTTGGTTGTGAACAGAAGGTCACCCCCCGCTCAGTCCTCTAACTGAGTCCTTGTGAAACTCTATCACTTGTTGGTAAAGGACTAGATTACCAGTAAGGAATGTCAAAATCAACACAATTCTTCCATTTTTGTTTTTTTGTTTTTTTTTTTTGTTTTTTGTTTTTTTGCTTTTAGCTTTTCTCGACGAAGATGAAACTCATTCTGACAAAAGCTGATTGCTACTGATGTGAAGTGAAGCTAGGTGAAGTAGAAATTTAGCTCTAACATTCCTATTAGTCCTTCTAGGAAATTCACTGCCATTAGAACTGTTTACAAGACGGGTGGACGTGATGAGATGTTAGTCCTGCATTCATTAAGGGCAGGGCACACACCCAACACCAACAGATAGATAGATAGATAGATAGATAATCAAATTACATTATGAATAGATAGATAGATAGATAATGATAAAATTATGATATAGGAAAAGATTTAGATAGATAGATAGATAGATAGATTTTTTGGTAATAATTATAATCAAATTACATTACATAAGAAGTTTTAGATAGATAGATAGATAGATAGATATATAATGATCCAATTATGATAGATAGATAGATAGATAGATAATGATATTTGAAAAGATTTAGATAGATAGATAGATAGATAGATTGCTAGATAGATATGTTATTTGGTAATAATCAAATTACATTACATAAGAAGTTTTAGATAGATAGATAGATAGATAGACGTTCATGTTCACATTTTGAATAATTATTTAAGATCTTTTTGTTGTACATGGTCCTTTTAAATACGATTCTGTTTTAAACAAATATATTCGATCTATTGACTGATCTTTAACTTTTACTATCACAACGATTCAGATGGGACCATATTCAATTGTGACAATGAAGTAGTACTCTACACTCCACAATTTTCTACATAGGAGCCTTGCCATCAGATGTTGTTCAGTGCTATACCTAGGACACCCGCTTTCTTGGTGGTGGTACTACTGCTGCTCCTACCCGACTGCTGAGGATACAGTTACCGTATTCTAATTTACACAGAGAAAGTGGTGATTAAGGCCCAAACAAGATAATATCCATACTAAAAATTCCGTGCTTGAGATTTTTGCCTTAGATTGTGATTCAAGAACAAAAATCTACTTAACAACATCGACTTTTTAGTATATAAAACTGTGTAATTTACAGAATATAAATGTAATAAGGTAATGTTTAAACGAAAAAAACAAAAAACAAAACAAAACAAAGCTTACATTCTAAGCTGGTTAACAACGACTTAACATTTAAACAATTTTCACGACTGAAAGACCAAACGTTTCACACGTTGTAGACATTTCCATTCCACCAGACACGGCTATGCAAAAGCTATGAAGAATGAGAAGCCGGAATTTTGAGTACTCAAACCTTAAAGAAAGAATAAGCGTAAAGCAGTTTTTTTACGTCTTTTTTTGGGGTGTGGGGTTGAATGGGATAGAATGTGGGAATGTTATTTTCCTCTTTTTTTTTTGAATCAGAAAAGACTAGGATGCTTGCGGGAGTTAACTGAGAATCTAAGAGGCCTTCCTATATCCGTAGTGGCGTAAAACCCCGCCTGAGTAAGTGTAAGCGTTTGTAAGCGTCCTAGTGTGGACTATTAATTTGAAACCAGTCCCTCAATTAGTCACACACCGCTGCCCCACATCCAAGCAAGAGGGCTGTTTATATCAACGATGTCCGTGCTTCTCATTTACGAACCCAACGCACCGTTCATTCTCTCGAGCTCTTTCATTTCCCGCCACAAACTCTCTCATCATATCCAATCTTACTGTCATCTAGTTTGCTTATTAACGTTTCTTGCTACTTCCCCACTCCCATCACTTTGTTATGAAACTTAAGAATATGCGCTAAATTATGTGGATCTAAGTACTGGAGATTGCTTAATCTAGCAGAACGTTGGGAGGGCCCTTTATGAAAAACTCGAGGGACTCGACAACTGGTTTCTAGGTGTTCTGACTTCACGGTCGACCGAGAAAGAAAAGAAAGGATATAAGGTGGTAAGAGAAATAAGGAAAATAGGGTACTCATTAGTAGTAAATATATGTAATAATAATAATATTAGTTGTAAAATTAGTGAAACTTATAGTATTAATACTAATAATATCGGTTGGTTGGTTTTACAGTTAATCAATCTTTGGTTATCTAATGTCAATATAGGTTATTTTTCGAGCAATTGCATGGTTTCAAATAATTAAGGAGAGAAATCATTGGTAAGTAAATACAGCACCAAATAATTCTTATTTAATCTTATAATTTATACACAATTATATAATTTCAAGTATTTTTATCTAATATTAATCATGTATACAGAGGAAATAAAGTTGGTGACCTTAGTCGAGGGTGACGCGAAGGCTTCCTTTTCAATAGCTACTACATCGAGGTGTAGGGAAGGGTGCTATTCCATTCTCTGGATTGCTCCTTTTTACCCATGATCCTTATTTTATAAAGCTGAGTTTTAAGCATGGCGGCATCAAGTACCATTTTTTGATTCTTTGGTATGACTCGTCATGGGATTGAAACTCGGTCTCCCGGACCATTGGGAATAAGCTACTCATTAGGCTAATGGTCCCGTTACACAGCTATGTGGTTTCAATTAACTATTCCTATTTAACAATAACTATTAATTTCCGTACGTTTATATAGTTTCAATTATTCTATATCTAATGCTAAAAATTAATGTCCAACTTTATTTTCATGTAAATATTCTTATGGAACAATTCCACTTTTTTTAGCATACAGTTATATGGTTTCAAATATACATGTTTATTGTTCAGTCGGCTGGGGCTGTAGAATACACCGACTGCGTCTCTGCAGAGGAGTAATACCCTACACCAACGAGTGTCCTGTAGCCCAGTCGGTTAGGGCTGTAGAATACACCGACTACATCTCCGCAGAGGGATAAGACACTCCGCCAACGAGTGTCCTGGGGCCAAGTTGGTTGGGGCTAAAGAATATACTAGCTGCATCCCTGCAGAGGGGTAAGATAGTGTCATATCAGGACGCTCATTTGGCGGGTGTCCTGGATAGGACACTAAACATTCTAATGGTGAGGCTCCTGTAATATTGGAGCTTTGGAGAATGTGAAGTACCCCTTCATTGCCATCGCTCCCAGGTCCACTCTGGACCGGAGTTGTAACACCTGGTAGGGTCCTATATATGGGTCGAATCGAACTAAACTGTGTACTTATGCTAAATTGAATTGCTTGAAATAGAACTCTTTTGACATTTCAACTGTTAAACTGAATTCCTGGAAATAAAAGAGCTTTTACATTTAAACTGCGGTCTTATGCTAAGCTGACTTGTTTGTAATGTAACTGTTTTTGACAATGAAACTGTACTTACGCGAAACTGAATTGTTTGAAATAGAACTGTTTTGACATTCAAATATGTGTAAACAAAAAAATATTTATACTAAACTGAATCGTTTTAATTAGAACTATTTGACTAAACTGAATTGCTTGACATAGAAAAGAGAAGAGACCTGGAGACTTGAGAATACTTGCTGTTTCTCAAACTCTAATGGAAAACCATCTGCTAACGCTGGTGAGAAAAACTCTTATATAACAATGCTAATAATAATTGATGGACTTGAAAATAAGAGGACGCGTGAAGACCATTCAAACTACGGCATTGATGAGATCGGCCAGAATACTGAGAAGTGTCCTGGTCTGGTGACTTGAGACTTCTGGCCGAGATTAGGCGATCCGTGTGTATGTCAAAGTCCCATATGAGTTTATGAGTGTTATTTTCAGTGACAGGTGCTGGGTTGTGCGTATACCATTATTATTTATTCCTTTAGAGTTTGTCACATCAGTGTTAGCTGATGGTTTTTCACTGGAGTTTGAGTGACAACAAGTCTCCTTAAGTCTCCAGGACTCGTCTCAGGATTCTGGCCGTTCATAGCAATGCTGTCATTTGGATAGTCTCTACCCGTCCGCCAACTTCCAAGTCCTCCGGGCCTTTTAGTCATTCTTTACTTATTGTGGAAAAAGCACTAATCACATTTGGTACAATCGTCACTTTCATGTTCCACAGCTTTTTCAATTCTCTTGCAAGTTCGAAGTACTTATCCTTCTTTTCACATTCCTTCATATTTATCCTGTGGTCCGCCGGGACAGCAAAGTCGACCATTTGGCAAATTCTCTTTTTTTTATTGATTATTATGAGGTCTGGCCTTCTGGCTGGGATTAGGTGATCCGTTTGTATGTTAAAGTCCCATATGAGTTTATGTGTGTCATTTTCTAGGACAGGTGCTGGGTTGTGCATATACCATTTGTTAGTATGGTCAAATTTATATGTCTTGCACATTTCCCAGTGGATCACCTTTACTATTATCCTTATTATTACTTTTATTAATCCATCAAGATATTCGTACCCGTTTTCTACTAGGTTTCCCTGAAGACCGTATTAAAACGGATTTCTTCAAATTTCCAGTGCTCTCACAGACAATCTATACGTTTTGACTGTCCTATACCTTTTTTTTCTCTCTAATTCCTCTGTTCCTGGCGATTGAATATTTCAGTAATTCCCTGGGCGCCAATTATGAAGGGCACCTACCCATCCTCCGATTCCACAGCTCCAGTTCACTGGTAATGTCCTAGCCTTTGCCGGACAATTCTCATTGAACCGCTTTTCTTTTCCGTTGTGTCTGCTTTTATATTTCTTTGAGCCAGCTTGTGACATTCTCCTATATAATATGTCTTTCTCTCTCTCTCCCCATCTCTCTCTCACTCACTCTTTTTCTCTCTCTCTCTCTCTCACACACACACACACATTAATTATTTTGCACTCACTGAGTTTTCTCACTACTAGAATTTTTTTTTCATTATTAATAATAATAAAGTATTGGTAATATTATATATCTCTCCTGACAATTATTGATCTTTGTTCCATAGTGTTAGACTTGTATTGTTATTTTTTGATAGTAGTATAAGTAGAACAAAAATAACCGTTATCATCGTCCTTCGCTTTGTTATAACGGATACTGTAGACTAAAAAAAACAGATATTAGTACTTTCATTTGTAACTACGTAAATATCATAGATGAAGAAAGAAAGAAAGAAAAAACAGAAAGAAAGAAAGAAAGAAAGAGAGAAAGAAGACAATAACTTTATATTAAGCATAGCATAGCTATGTCTCCTGTGAAAATATAATGATCGAAGCGAACGCGAACACAGACAAGGAGCTGCTATTATTATTATTATTATTATTACTATTGACCCATTAGAGTTTTTCACATCAGTTTTAGCTGATGGTCTTTCATTGGAGTTTGAGTGACAGCAAGTCTCCTCAAGTCTCCAGGACTCTTCTCAGTATTTTGGCCGTTCTCAATAATGCTGTCGTTTGGATGGTCTCCACTCGTCCACCAACTTCCAAGTACTCCAGTCCCTTTAGTAATTGTTTAGTTACTGTACCAAGAGCACCAGTTACAATTCTTTCAGTTTTATTCTGTGGTCACCCGGAACAGCAAAGTCGACAATTTTGCAAATTCTCTTTTTTTTTTGTTGATTTTTATAAGAACTTATAATAATCTACAAAAAAAGATAATTTTTTCATGAAAGTGACAGTGATACCAATTGTAATTAGAGCGCTCTATACAGTCACCAAAGGATTAGTAAAAAGACAGGAAGAATTGGAAATAAAGACGAGTGGATACCATCCAAACTATAGCATTATTGAGATCGACCAGAATACATAGAAGAGTCCTTGAGAGTCGAGGAGACTTGCTGTCAGACTCCAGTGGAAAATCAACATATAACGTTAGTGTGTAAAACTCTCAAGTAGTAGAATAATAATAATAATAATAATAATAATAATAATAATAATAATAATAATAATAATAATAATAAAGGGACTAGAGGACTTGGAGGTTGGCGGACGAGTGGAGACCATCCAAACGACAGCAATGTTGAGAACTGCCAGAATACTTAGAAGAGTCCTGGAGACTTGAGGAGACTTGCTGTCACTCAGACTTCAGTGAAAAACCATCGGCTATCGCTGATGTGAAAAGCTCTAATGAGTGAACAATAATAATAATAATAATGATATGAAGAAGAAGAAGAAGAAGAAGAAGAAGAAGAAGAAGAAGAAGAAGAAGAAGTAGTAGTAGTAGTAGTAGTAGTATAAAATGTTGATAATGATGACAATGATGATAAGATGTGTGATTGCAAAGTAGAAAGACTTGGTGGACTTTGAAATAATTGGACAGGTGGAGACAACCCAAACTACAGCATTGTTGAGATCGGCCAGTATACTAAGGAGAGTCCTGGAGAGTTGAGGAGACTCAGACTCCAGTGGAAAACCACCAGCTAACGCTAGTGTGAAAAAATCTCAGTGTAAAATAACAACAGCGACAGCAACGACAGCAATAATAATAATAATAATAATAATAATAATAAGAAGAAGAAGAAGAAGAAGAATTGGATGATGATGATGATGATGATGAAGATGATGATAAAATATGTTATTGCATAGTGTAAAGTTAAAGAAAATATTCGTCGGACCATTTCCATAGATAAAGATTATGAAAACATGGATGGAACGCAGGAGACAGCAAAATAGAAATGGAAACCTAAGCTCAAACTGAGATGTAGAATAAAAGGCAAAAGAAGAATCCCCAAAGAGAATTAAAAACACAAAAAATGGAAAGAGAATGGAAAGAAAATAACGACGCAGTTGTGGAAAAGTAAGAAATAAAATGTCTTTTAAAGTTAAGGGAACGGGTTTTGGGAAATCAAAGCAAATGGAAGAGAGACAAGAAAAATAAAATAAATGTTGTATAAACATTAGTAAAAGAAAAAGAAGAAAGATTAAAAAAAAAAAAAAAATAGAAGAAAAAACGATCAGTATTGAAATGTTTGAAAAGGTCCCGGTAGAGATGTTACGCAAAGGACTCCTTTTTTTATCGTTCTGCCCGTCTTTTGAAAGAGACGCATAATGGAAAGAAAAAAGAAAAAAAACAAATTTGGTTACGGTTCGGGTGAAACTCAGCTACACAAATGGAGCGTATTATTTCGAAAGATAAAACGAGAGACAAGTGGAATGTCTTTTCGAATGAAAAGAAAGATAACAATTATTTTGCACTCATTAAGTTTTCATACATGTAATATCTGTTGGTTGTATTTTGAGAAGTGATCTCAAGTCCCTCAATATCCTCGGTATTGTTAATATTTCGCAGTCGTTCAGTTTTCATATATTAGTATTTGTTGGCTGTCTTTTCAGATCACGTAACAAATATTCAAGTAAATACCCAAGCATGATGCTGGGAATTATTATTATTCTGTAATTTTCGTATAAGTAACATGAGTTATTTTTTTCCTTTTTGATTTTGTGACAGCAAGTCTCTTAAATATCCCAACGCACTTCTTACTGTTTTCTTTTTAAGTTTTAATACACTATTATTAAGTATTATTTCGTTGACCAAATTCAAAGGAATTAGAATTCTGTAACCAAGAACAACACTATGTAGCAGAAAAGGAATAAGATGTAGTAATTCTCTTTATGCTAATGAATTTTTAATACTCAATTTTTTGGATGTGAATAATACCTAATAATATCCGTATGGCTTGATAATATTCCATTAGACATAATGACATCCTGATTTTTGTGATTTTGAAGAAAGTTAACTTTAATAAAAACTTTTGATGGATGTTCTTACTTGTAAGTGACATCACACACACACACACACACACACACACACACACACTTATATATATATATATATATATATATATATATATATATATATATATATATATAATGCAGTCTACTAATTCTATAAATAAAGTTCTCAATATAGGTAATAGAGCATATTTAGCCAAGAATCTACGCTATCCTAACATATATATATATATATATATATATATATATATACATATATATATATATATATATATATATATATATATATATATATATATAAATATATATACACTCTATCACAGATAGTAAGCGTCTTTATTAATAATTATAACAAACTTCGTTATCAATGCACCACTTCTTGGAAAAAAAAAACAACCTACATGTATTTATTTAATCCTTAGTATATATATATATATATATATATATATATATATATATATATATATATATATATCTGAGTCCCAAGTACAACTGGTATCGTTGTCAACTTCGTGTTCCACAAACATTTTAACTATTTGACATGATACAGATATATTTCAATCATTTTTCTTTTTTTTAATTTTCAGACTAATATCTGTAGAAACAGTTAAATTCCCTAGATGACTAGTTTTTTGTGGGGGGGTGCTCTTGATTAATACTAGATCTGGTCTTCTTAAGGGAATTTTGCTGGTTCGTTTCTATTTTAAAGAGCAAGAGAATTTTACACATCTCATTTTCTTGGACAGATTCTGGTTTGTTCATATGCCTCTTGTCAGTATGATGATTTATTTACTCTCTCGCGCAATTCCCTGAAGATCTCATTTCCAAACCGGTCATATCTTTTTCTGTCAGATAGCTGTATTAGCTAAGCATTTGATAATCTTCTTCTTCTTCTTCTTCTTCTTCTTCTTCTTCTTCTTCTTCTTCTTCTTCTTTATTATTATTTACTCCCTAAGACTTTTTCACTTGAGTTTGAGTGACAGCAAGTCTCCTCAAGTCTCCAGGACTCTTCCCACTATTCTGGGCTCCTTTGTTGACTGTACCAAAAGTACCAATTACGATTGGTATAATTGTCACCTTCATCTTCCATAGTTCTTTTCACTCTTTTTCAGTTTTATTTAGTGGTTAGCCGGGAGAGCCGAGTCCACAATTTTGCAAGTTCTCTTTTTTTTTCTTTTTTTTTTTTTGTTGATTACTATAAGGTCTGGTCTTCTGGCCGAGATTAAGTGATCCGTTTGCATGTCAAAGTCCCATAAGATTTTTTGTGTGTCATTCTCCAGGACAGCTGCTTGGTTGTGCATATACCATTTGTTAGTATGGTCCAATTTAAATTTCTTGCACATTTCCCTGTGGATCACCTTGCCCACTGAGTTCTGTCTAGTCTTATACTCCTTCTGTGCTATTTTGTTGCATTCACATATTATTATTATTATTATTATTATTATTATTATTATTATTATTATTATTATTATCCTTGAGAGGTTACATGACAGTTTAGCTGGTTGTCTTTCGGAAGATCCTGAGAAAGAGCAAGTCTCCACCGGTCTCTTGGATTCTTCGGAATATTCCTGCCGATTTCGAATTCTTACACTTTTTTCAAACCTTGGCAGACCGTTCCAAGTGCATCAGCTACAATTAATAAGACCGTTCCCTTCATGTTCCTCAGCTTTATCAGCTTACTGGAAAAATCCAATTCATCTTTATTTCCTTTCCCTGATAGAAGAGCCAAATCCACAAGATGAAAATTTCTTTTCTTCTTATTCGCTAATACGAACTCTGCTATTCTAACTGGGATTCAGTGTATTTTGTATCTTAACTTATTTTTTTTACTCAAAGCGAGTTTTTGACACCAGTGATAGCTGATGGTTACAGCGCTGGATTCTTGACTCGTAGTAAGCGAGTTTGAGCTTCCGTCTCTCTATTACGCTAACTTTCGGACAAATAATCTTGGAAAAGGCATGACCCCCCCTAATCCCCTCAGCTATGGGTTAAATAGCACCACTGCTGTTCTCCAAGAAGGATGGCGTTAGCATTAAATAACCCACGAATGTTGATATTCCATTAAACAAAGAAACTAAACCAAATCAAACCTGAGTGATAGCAAGGTCCCACAGGTCTCCAGGACTCTTCTCAGTATCCTGGTTGATCTCAACAGTGCTGTAGTTTGATTGGTGTAGATTCGTCCTTCAGTTTCTGATTTATTCCCCACCCTCTCCATGCCTTTGGGGTCTGTTTCAAGTGCGCCAGTTACAATTGGTATCACCGTCATTTTCATGTTCCAGGGTTACAACTGTTATTACTCCTTTTCGAGTTTTTCCCACCAGCGTTAGCTGATGGTTTCTCACAGGAGTTTGAGTGATAGCAAGTCTCCTCAAGTTTCGAGGACTCTTCTTATTATTCTGGCTGATCTCAACAGTGCTGTTGTTTGGATTGTCTCCACATGTCCTCTTATTTCCTATTCATCTAGTTCCTGTACCAATCCTTTGATAACTGTATCAAGAGCACAAATTACAATTTGATTAATAATTATTTTCATGTTCCACAGTTCTTTTTTCAATTCCCTAGCAAGGTCCAGGTACTTATCTTTTAATATTATTTTGTGGTCACCCGGGACAGCAAAATCCACAAACCAGCAAGTTTTCATTTTTTTTTTTTTGAATTACAAAATCTCGTCGTCTGGCCTAGATTAGATGTTCCATATTATTATTATTATTATTATTATTATTACTATTATTATTATTATTATTATTATTATTATTATTATCTCCTCTAGAATTTTTCACATCAGTGTTAGCTGATGGTTTTTCAATGGAGTTTGAGTGACAGCAAGTCTCCTTAAGTCTCCAGGACTCGTCTCAGGATTCTGGCCGTTCTTAGCAATGCTGTCGTTTGGATTGTCTCTACCCGTCCGCCAACTTCCAAGTCCTCCAGGCCCTTTAATAATCCTTTAGTTACTGTGCCTAACGCACCAATCACAATTGGCACAATCGTTACTTTCATGTTCCACAGTTGTTTTCAATTCTCTAGCAAGGTCGAGGTTCTTATCCTTCTTTTCACTTTCCTTCAGATTTATTCTGTGGCCCGCCGGGACAGCAAAGTCAACAATTTTGCAGATTCTCTTTCTTTTGTTGATTATTATGAGGTCTGGTCTTCTAGCCGGGATTAGGTGATCCGTTTGTATGTTAAAGTCCCATAGGAGTTTATGCGAGTCATTTTATTATTATTATTATTATTATTATTGCATCAAGATATTTGCGCTCGTTTTCCGGTAAATTCCACTGGAAATAGTGCAAACAGATTTCATAAAATTTTAATTCAAGTGTTTACTGATCAGCAGAAATGATAAGCAGTATCCTCAAATTATTACTTCTGAAAACTCCCAAATAGCAACGTGTTATACATGAAATCTCTGACCCTGATTCACATTCCCAACTTTTTTCAGGTTTCTTTTATATTCAATATCATCGAGGATCGTTCAAAATATTCACGGTCTCAGTTAGATATTAGATTTTTCGTACAACTGTCAAATTTGCATGGGCCTCACCTGTACAGAAATTAAGACAGGAATCTAATTTTTTGTTTAGATTTAAAAGAAGTGGTAGTATCTGACTTCTATAAAAATATTCAGTTTTTGTTCTTCTTTCTGTGTAAGGCTTAGAACTTTTCGAACGATTTTCTATGAATACCATTGTAAATCTAATAAAGAATCACTAGGTGACCTCTAAAAAAAGAAGAAGGAAAACGTATTACCCAAATATCCAAATGTTCTCTCAAGAAGAACCGTGGTTGATTGCTTGAGAATTCCAGGCGGAAACTTTAAATACAAACGTATGAGTCAATATAGAAAATTGCAGGTGACGCAGGTGTCTTCAGTTGAACAATTTGAATAAATAGGTCAATGTTTTTGAATGAAAAAAAAAGGGGGCAGAAATAGGCAAAGTGGGAGTTATTCTTTATTTTTCAACGTTTACAATTTTTATTTGCTTTGTTTTAACCATAGAGAAAATAACACTTAACTTAATTATACTGAGTGCGAGAAATACCTGCTTACGTATAACAGGCAAAGGGTTGAAAGAAATAATTAAGAATAGTTTAGTTTTTAAGTCTTGAACTCGTAAACCTAAATATTTAGAATTACGTGGGGCATTCAATAGGTTTCCAGACTTTTTTGGACAGGCATTTAAAATTGTCGTAGACTCTTGAAAGTTCAGTATGTTATTGCTATACATACTATGAGATGACTGACTAATTTTTATGATTTCAAGTTCAAATGAACAGCTACAGCAGGAATTGGAATACACCCTACTAAAGCCTGATTGTCAGAGCTGGTGAATTTCAAAAATGCAATCTGGACGTGAGAAAGAACGATATGCTATAAAATTCTGTTTTAAACTTGGAAAATATGCCACAGAAACTTATGGGATGCTTCTGACTGCTTTTGGAGCATCTGGCATGAATCGAGCATCAATTTTTGAATGGCATAAGAGATTCAAGGAAGGCAGGGAATCTGTGAGGGATGATGAGAAGTGTGAGAGGAGTAAGGAAGTTTATACACCAGAGTTGATTGCCCAAACGGTTAGGGTTAGGGTTACTATGTTGAGGTTTTAAGGTAGTTCAGCAAGAGATTCCGTCGGAAGAGGCGAGCACTCTTCAAATCGGGTCAGTGGCATTTCCACCAGGACAATGCACCAGTTCACAACTCCATTGATGTCACAGACTATTTGACTAAGATGGGCATCAAGACAGTTCCACACCCTCCCTATTGTCCAGACCTTGCTCCCTGTGACTTTGGTTATTCCCAAAGCTCAGAGGCTGTCGTTATGAGAAAATTGGGGAGATGAAAGAGGCTGTGACGAAGGTCACTGACACGGTCACACAAGAGGACTTCCATGGGGCCTTCCAGAAGTTTTTTGAACGGTACAACAAGTGTATTGCAGCCGGAGGAGATTTCTTCGAAGGGAAGTAGAGTTTCATATATCGATAAAAGTTAAAGTGGATTTGGGAATAATGGCTTCGAAAGTGTAATACCATATTCACCAAAGCCACAGAACTAGGCATTTTACCTTAATATTCAGATTAGCGTTTTACAGGACATTCTTTGGAAGAAGTCTTAGCTCACAGAAAGAGATGCTGTGGGCGTATTCTTGGTGCCGGCGTCGGGGTTTTATCATGGAGTACTGAGCGGTATTTAAGTAAACACTCTCAGTTTTCGTTGGGACCGATACAGCATAAAGTACGCCAACTTCTGGTTTCGCATTCAGGACTCCCTTTCTCCTACTCTGTTTGCCTACAAAGGCCTCCGAGCCCAATCTGCTCTAATGATTTACGCATTGCCATGGATGCATATCTTTTACCTTTTCAAAGGTTATTAGAGCAAAGTAAACGGGAATATGTTCAGCGAAAATTTGAACTCGGCTTGCCTAATCCAATTCCTCTACTGATAGTGTCTCCTTTAGCAAGTAACGAAAAGAAAAAAAAACATTGTCATTTCATATTTACCAACCCCTCCGCTCGGGCAGGATATGACACAAGGTCAATTTTTAAGCGAAGTTTGAATTCAGAGTTTTCCTTCTCCTAGACTAGTTGCCTCACGAAGGCTGAAGAACCTAGTCTGCCCAGCTATTTACCCATATCTGGAAGGATAATAATTGGATTCATACCTTTCCCAAGGGTATTATTTCTTTGTGAAATGCAATCAGTCTCGGCCAGGATTTGAACTCGTGTCACCGTGTCCATTTCCTAGGACGATAACCATTACACCACGGGCACCTCCAAAAATATTGTCATTTCAAGGGTTAATTTATCAAATCACAATTTGATAGCGTAGTTATTATTATACTCTGGTAATATCAAGTAACCTTCCTGATAGATATATTTTTCTACATTCTATGGGGTTCTCGACTCAGCGTTGACATCGATGACTGCCTCTATTTATCTTCTGCCAATAAACACGTCTATTTGGAACAAAGCAATGCTGTTTTCATTATTTGTACAATGTACAATATACTTCTTTCTTAGGTGTTGTCATTATGGATATAGCTGTGTCTTCTTCTAGTTTATTTTTGTTATTATGTTTGTCGCTGCTGCTAGTTTTACTCTAGTTCCTGTTGTAGTTGGTCGTTACAGAGACTTCTTCCAATATCTCTTGTCAGATCAATGGTGTGTAATGAGGAAGTTTGAGAAACGTCACACATTGCCTGGAATTTGAAAACACGCGCGAACAAAAGCAGACATTCTTGAGGGAATTGCCCGATATTGAACAAGCCTCGGCATTGATTCGAAGAGATGAGCTGGATGGAGGGAGATGAAAAGTCGAAAAGAAATAGAATTCATAAACTGTAAAAATGGCGAAAAATTGTGAAAGTAAAGGATAAAAAAAGAAAGAACGTTTGTAAAGTAAATAAAAAAGAAAGAAAGAAAGAAAGAAAGAAATGCGAAATAAAAAAGTAGATAAAAAAGAAAGCGAAAGCGAAGAAAGAAAGAAAGAAAGAAAGGAAGAAAGAAAGAAAATGCCACGTAAATATTGGAGAAAGTGAGGGTGAAAAAGAGGAAGAAGTGACAAATTAATATAAATAGACAGAAATGAAGAAAGTTATTAAAGAAGATATATATATATATATATATATATATATATATATAGAGAGAGAGAGAGAGAGAGAGAGACAGAGACAGAGACAGAATTGATAATTAAAAACCGAAATTGAAAAATATGGGACAGTATGATTGTTGGCTAATTGCATTATCTGTATATCAAAACTTATTGTGTTACATTATGGCAAAGCACCTTTCTTTTCCCTGTTAATGGACATTCCTAAAGAATTGGAAAAACTATGGAACATGAAAGTAACAATGATGCTAATCATTGTTAGAGTCCTTGAAATAGTCCACAAGTATCTGGGAAAGATTGACTCAACTGGAGATTAAAGTTTTAAAAATATCCAGAATACAGCACTACTGAAATCATCTTGAACACTCAGAAAATTTCAAAAGACTAAGAAAGACTTTTTGTCAGACTCTAGGAAACAGCTTTCGGTTATGACCGGTATCAAAATATTGTATGGAGTGAAATAATGACCTGGATATGGCTTGAAAGGGGAAATCCCAAGATAGAAACTTTATCTCTGTTCATAGCAGCGTAAAATAATGCCATAAAGGACAATTATATCAAAGCAAAAATTGATAACATGGAAAAGTATAACAAGTGTAGGTTATGTGAAAATAGAGATAAATTTTTTAATCCTAAAATAGGTGAATGCAGAAAACTAGAACTAAAAAGAATACAAGATGAGACATGACTTGGCGGGATAGATGATCCACTGGGAATTTTGCAATTGTTTAAAATTTGACAATAACCTCAAATGGCATGTTCATAATCCAAAGACTGTCTACAAAATGACACGTATAAAATTCTCTGGCATTCTGAGATACAAATGGATCATTGGCTGACATAAAGTCAGATCTTATAATAATTGCCAAAAGAAGTCAGCTCTTGTAATAATCAAAGAGAAAATAGAACCTTTTATTGGTGGGTTTCGCTGTTCCAGCGGTTCACAGGGTAAAAAGTAAAATGAAGCAAAAAGGTGGGAACTGAAAGACTGTGGAACATAAAGATGACAGTGATACTACTTGTGGATAGCAAGTTTGGAACGGTTATCAAGTCCTGAATAAGGAAATGGGAATCAATGGAAAAATAAAGAAAATCCAGGCAACAGTATTGTTAAAATAAGCTAGAATACTTAGCAGAGTTTATTAAAACCTGAAGGTATTTACAGTCACTCTGACTTCGATAAAATTGGGGTGAAAAACTCACAAAAGGAAAAAAAATTGTTCATGACTATAGCTTCATGAAATAGTTCTTATAGCAAATATTGGGTTGGGTTTGGTTTGGTTTGGTTTGGTTAGTTAGGATTAGTTTTATGGTATATCAACCATTGTAGGTTATTTAATGCCAAATACTTTTTATACATATAAATTAGACTTATTTGATTTGGTTTGGCTTGGTTTCATGGCATACCAACCATTGAAGGTTATTTAATGCCAAATACCCTTTATACACATAAATTAGACTTATTTGATTTGGTTTGTTGGGTTTCATGGGATACCAACCATTGAAGGTTATTTAATTCCAAAATCCTCTGTATACATAAATATTAAATGTATAGGATTTAGTTAGTTGGGTTTTATGGTATATCAATCATTGAAGTTTATTTAATGCCAAATTCTTTTTATACATATATATTAAATCTATATGATTTCTAAATACATTTTGTAGATTTCATTTCTAAACAAGCTTGAGCTCATTTTTTTACACACAGTTAAATGGTTTCGCTTTTTTCTATCTAATACGAATAATTTCATTTACGATTAATCATATTTGCAAACAGTTAAATATTTTGAAGTATTGCTACTTAACACTTACAATTGAATTAAACACCTGGCATCGTTTTATACACAGTAAAATCATCAAACAGTTCTATTTCAAAATATTCAGTCTAGGATGTCAACAAAGTTAAATGGTTCCAATTATGGCGATGTATAATTAACAATTCAAATAAACATCAGTGATTTGATGACACACAGTTAAATGATCAAGCTGTTGTATTTCAAGAAAGCCAGATAAGCATTATAGATTTGTCTGAACTCAGTTTAAATGTCAACGTACTCAGTTTAAAAGTCAAATAATTATATTTGACCCATAGGTAAGACCCTGTCAGGTGCCACCACTTCGGGACAGAGTAGAGCTAAGAGCGATGGTGATAAAGGGTACTCTACATTCTCCAACCCCCCAGCACTACTGGAGCGTCACACCCGTCGGGGGAGCCTTACCCCTCTGCTGAGAAGCAGTCGGTGTATTTAACAGCCCCAGCGGACTGTGTCATACAAATACTGGTATTAGGTGTTCCTAATATAAATAATTCAAGATCATTTATATGAATCTAAGTGCTGTTAAAAGTGATTTAATTTATCTCTTCATCTTTATTCGTTGCCATGTTCAAGTCATATCGAGCAGACTTTACTTCGTTCATAGATAATTATCAGCGTTCTTTTTATTTTATATTAGTTCAACAACATTTTTGCAAATAATAAACACCTTGTAAGGAATTAAAAGTTCAATTATAACATTTTAACTATGGAAATTAGACCTGACCGATAAAATCAAACGCAGTTTCTTCCAGACAGCGGTTGTGTCGATACTGCTATATGGATGCACTACTTGGACGCTAAGTAAACGGCTGGAGAAGAAGCTAGACGGCGATTACACATGAATGTTGCGAGCAATATTGAACAAGTCCTAGCAGCAACACCCCATGAGGCACCAACTATACGGCCACCTGTCTCCCATCACGAAAACTATCCAAGCTAGACGAACCAGACATGTACGACACTGCTGGAGAAGCAAGGACGAGCTCATAAGTGATGTACTCCTATGGACTCCCGCATATGGCCAAGCAAATGCAGGACGACCAGCTCGAACATACATACAGCAGCTATGTGAGGATACGGGATGTAGCCCTGAAGAACTTTCAGAGGCGATGAATGATTGGGAGAAGTGGCGAGAGAGGGTCAGGGATGTCTGTGCTAGCGGCACGACATGATGATGATGATGATGATGACCTTTTGAGCTATTTTTCAATTAGCAAGCCAAGGAAAAGTATCGCAAGAATGTAAAAAGCCCAAAGTTATAATGTTTAAATTTGAATTAAGGTTTTTCCATTAAATATGCCAGAAAAGGGTAAAATGTTAATAACCAACAAGCCAGCCAACTAATCAACCAGCATGTATTTTTTTTAAAAAAGCTTATTTATACTATTTTTTAGAATTTATCCAATCACAGCCGTAGATTCCGAATACACCCCACAAAGCTACCTATATTCATTGTAGTTTGTGTCATGTAAGCCTGGCTTTTTTAAACACAGTTTTTTTTATGTTTGTTGTTCCTGTTCCATTAATTCTTTTTCTTAATATAACTAAGCACAAAGCCGTTAGTTGACCAGTCAGAAATCAGTATGGGGCATTTTGGGTGGTTTTTTTTTTCTCCTGTTCTTCATCTCTGTTTTTTTTTTTTTTTTTTTTTTTTTTTCATCTATCAAATTACACATTCCTTTCTTCTGATCATATGCCATTCTATGCTCTTCACAAAAAAATACCTTTCTGTTTAGGAACAAGAATTTTTTTCCCAGCTCAAGACATAAAAAGACAAATTGTTCTCCAAATAGTGACTGCACATTGATGCACAAAACTCGAAAACGTACTCACACGAACATACACACAAAATATACTCATAGACTCAAACATACACATACAAACCAACACACAACTGCACACTAATACAGTGTTACTCACAAAAACTCATAAGTCATACACACACACACACAAACACACACACACAAACACACACACATATATATATATATATATATAAATATAAAAGTGTGAGTAAAATGTAAGAGAGATAGATACTGTCACACAGGTATATGAATGTACACAGGTGGGTTTCTTTGTGACTTGATAATATATGAGTACGCATAAATATATATATATATATATATATATATATATATATATATATATATATATATATGACTTTTGGAATAGCATTCTGTGCTATTAAAAAAAAAGGGCAATACAAAAAATTCAAATGCCATGGTTAACTATGGGGGTAACTTATCAGACATTAAATTTCATTTAAGATTAAAGCACTGAATATATTAAAAAAAGAAAGGGTCTTTTTTAAAATTTTATTCTATCATGTTTTTTTTTTATGACAGTGGGAACCTCTTTTGTGGAAATATACTTTAAATGTTTTGAATAATTTATTATAGCTAAATATGTCACTTTTAATTTTCCATATTGCCTTTCTTTCCTTATATATATATATATATATATTGAGAGAGAGAGAGAGAGAGAGAGAGAGGGAGAAAGGAAGAGATATCACTATGTGTGCGTGTTTATGTGTGTTTGGTTAGGTTTTATGGCATATCAACCATTGTGCGTTATTTAATTCCAAATCCTATATATATATATATATATATATATATAGATAGATAGATAGATAGATATAGATAAATCATATATATGATCTGTAAACACATTTTTATGATAACATTTTCAAAAAAGTTAGTGCTCTTTTTTTCTTTTTTTTTTGCACATAAGGAAATGGTTTCTAGTATAATTCTATTTACAATTAATAATTTTTGGACCTAGCAGCGATGACAATGAAAGGGTACTCCACATTCCCCAAACCTCTAAAACTGGAGCCTCACCATAAGATGGTTTTATTCTCACATCAAAGACACTCATTTGCACGGGGTGGAGTCTTAGGCCTCTGCTGGGTAGGTTTTTTTCCCAGCTCAAGACATAAAAAGAAAAAATTGTTCTGCAAATAGTGACTGCACATTGATGCATAAAACTCGAAAACGTAGTCACACGAACATACACACTCAAAACAGACCCATAGACTCAAATATACATATACTCATAAACACACAACTGCACACTAATACAGAGAGTAAAGTATTGTTGGGTGAAAATATATGACATTAATTTGAGAATTATATTCTTGTTTCTTCGCTTAAATCTACAAGAAATAAGTTGTAGAAGTTTGTATATCTGACATGAAACCATTAAATTTCTGTTTATAAAACAGGAGTTGGAATTCTAAATTAAAAGAAACGTTTAAAATGACATAGTGTCATATATCAATGATATTTTCAACCCCTATTTCCATTTTTAATTGGCAAAAATGCCATTAGTTCCCCTTGAGAAATAAAATGTGATAATTCAATAAAGTGGCCATCTTGGATATTTCTCACGTGCACAGCTCCTAAAAACCCAGTTTGAATTTGAACAACGTCAACGAACACACGGACAAGTAAAAATAGATATTACTACTCCATCAATTTACTGATTTTTGTCTGTTTCAGTCAACCATTATTCGTATATATATATATATATATATATATATATATATATATATATCTGCATCTATAAAACACTCAACACAAGTAACAATCAATATGTCACTTCTTGCAAACATCTGAATATATATAATTCATGGAATATAGACTGTGACCATGGGTTTCATGGAGTTTTTTTGCGAAACAACAATCATCAGGCAGTTAAGGAGATGGAATGAATCGAAAATCGAAAAATATTTTGGGGGGATATTCGATTCATTCCATCTTCTTTAATGTCTATATTCCATGAATTAAATATATATATATATATATATATATATATATATATATATATATATATATATATATATATATATATTATCATTATATAATAGCTCTACGCTAGATATTGAGCACTCTCCATATTATACTGCACTTGGTTCGACGCATACCCACTAAGTGATTTAGTGATAACCAGCACTCTTACAATATATATATATATATATATATATAATGTTCTGTGATATATCTCCATAGAAAATTACATAAAATTAACGAAATATCTTATTAAATTAATCTTTTTTTGAATAATGAAGAGAATAATGTTCAAGAAACAAATCTTGTTTTGTTTGCTTTATTTTTTTCTTTTTATTTTTTTCTTTTGCTTTCTGTCAACACTTCTTTGTAAACCTTCTCAGTTTAAAACACACCGACTATGCGAAAAAAATGAATAAAAAAGAGAAACATCCCAATATAAAACTGATGTCTCTTTGGGGATCGAGCAACCCAATATCAGTGAAACTTAGAGTAATGGCCAGTTTTTAACATTGTCAGCAATTTATTATTTCAGATCTGGAATCAGGTCTTCTTCGTAAGGACATT
>OY757931.1:19258169-19278169 GCA_963585895.1 Sepioteuthis lessoniana | reverse complement strand
CCTCCTTATGTCGAAACCTTTAACTCAAAAGTAATAAAAAAGGTTTCGTACCTGAACAAACAAGTCGTTACGTGTTTTCGAATTTCGAGATTCCTATGTTCTTTATATGTTCTATCGTTATGAACATTATATGTCCATTTCGCACATGGCCATATTCGGGTATATGGCCATGTAACACTTATTTTTCATCGCATTTTTAAAAATGTACATATAGTAGTACTTTGTTTGCACACTTTACATGGTATAAAGTATTCCTTTTTAATACAAATAGTTTGCTGAGCTTTATATATTTTCGATTATTTCTATTTAATGATAATCATTTATTCATCCATTGTAATATTGTTTCAAGTATTCCAATCGAATACCAACAATTTGCATGTAATTGTAGGATTTCAAGTTATTACTAATAATAATCATTTGTAAATGAGGACACAACCTAGCAACGTATATTATAAAGTGAGGGAGTAGAGACGTCTCGACAGCTTTTTGGAAATCTAAACAATATCTAGTGTTACATAGCCATATACACGAATATGGCCATGCGCGAAATGGGCATATACTGTTCATTACGATAGAACATAGGAATCTCGGAATTCGAAAACACGTAACGACTTCTTGTTCAGGTACGAAACCTTTTATTAACTTTGACTTAAAGGTTTCGATGTAAGGAGGAGAGACACAATCTTCTATGCTGTCTTATTCAGTTGGCCCCCCATCTCAAGCGGCCCTCATAGGGCGCAAGTTCGCCTCGCGTCTGCGAGCTCCAAAAGTCGCTCCTTCCTGTTTTGCGTCTGGTACCCAACTCTCTAACTTCCTTCAGATTCTCACACAAACTTCCGTGCGCTTCCGGTGTGTGATGTCACCCGCATCCTATCACCCCGTTTCGTCTTTGACAATTGTGACATCTGAGTGACATGTTCGCTCTGTGCGCGCTCACACACCTGCATCAAGGTTGCACCCAACTAACCCATGCGCTGAGCCGAAAGGTTCTCAGCCTAACTAAACTCAAAGGCATGAACCGAAATCCCTCGGCTATTATATAACACTAGGTGAATGAATAACAATTCAGAAAATAAATGAATTGATAAAGCCTATAATGTGATGTTTAATCTACATTAGCATATGGATAATTTCATAAATAAAACACCTTCCTTATTTACCAAACGTATCAACTTGTGACAAATTGTTTTTTCGTAAACTGAAAATACACTCCAAGTAAAAGTTTTGAGGACGTGAAGGCTATGAGAAAAAAAAAAAAAAAGACTGGAAAGTTTCATAGCATATTAATTGCGGTGCTTCAAAACTTCCTGGATAAATGTGAAATGCGCAGGAATATGTTCTAAATACCGAAGTTCTACTTTAAAGAAATTTAAAGTCTCATTCGTTGCCCATTTCTATTTTGGCAAAATAGAGCTTCAGTCTCGATATTTTTTCAACACACCTTTGTTGAAAATTTGATTAGTTGATGGCTGTTTGGTTTTATGGCATATAAACCTTTGTAGGTTATCTAACGCCAAATCCATTTTTATGCAAATAGTTCTATTTCAAACAATTCAGTTTAGCATGAGTACACAGTTTAATTGTCAAAAGCTTTTCTATTCCAAGCTATTCAGTTCATCCAAACAGTTCAAATTCAGTCAATTCAATTTAGTACTAGTATAGATTTTGTTTACACACAGTTAAATGTCAAAATAGTTCATTATTAAACAATTCAGTTTACTGTAAGTACAGTATCAATGTCAAAAACAGTTCCATTTCAAACAATTCAGTTTAGCATAAGTACACAGTTTAAATATGAGTACATGGTTTAATTGTCAAAAACATCTTAAACAGTTCTAATTCAAACAATTCAGTTTTGCGTAAATATGCAGTTTAGTTCTATTAAACCCATTGATAGGGCTCTATCAGGTGCTACCATTCCGGTCCAGAGTGGACCTGCAATGGAAATGAAGGGGTGCTCCGCATTCCCAAAAGCCCCAGTAACACTGGAACCTCACCATCAGATTGTTTAGTGTCATATCCTCGACACTCATTGAAGTGGGTGTCTTACCCCTCTGTGGAGGTGCAGTCAGTGTATTCTACAGCCCCAGCCGAGTGGGCAATAGAGAGAGTCAAAACTGTATTATTTCAGATAATTCAGTTTAGCAGAAGTGCACTGTTTAGACGTCAAAACAGTTCTATTTTGAGCAATTCTGTTTAGCATAAGTGCACTGTTTAGATGTCAACACAGTTCTATTTTGAGCAATTCAGTTTAGCAGAAGTGCAAACCTTAAATGCAAAAAAAAAAAAAAAACAGTAAATTCAAGAAACAACGGTTTAGATCTATTTAACGCATAGATATCACATGTTGCCACTCCGGGTCAGAGTAGACATAGGAGCGATGGCAATAGCAGGGTACTCTAGAAAATTTGAGTCACATTCATGGTTTATTTCTATTTTGGTGAAAGAGCTTCAGTATCAATACTTTGTGAACAGACCTCGTATTTTGAAAAAAAAATTCAAATCTCAGACATTATTTATTTCTCTCTATAGCTTCATTTTCGATTATTATTTTACATACTTCATATATTTCTTCTGCTTTTTATAATTTATTCAACTTCTGCTAGTCTGGTACACTGTTTATTATAGTGGTTACTGTTACAAAATGGTCACTTCTAAAAGTAGTAAGCAGGCTCCACGCTACTTAACTTCGTTAACCACCTAAGTACTACATAATGTCATAGCCGATTAACTCTTTTGATATTGAGGAAATCGGTGTAATAATTGTGACATTTTAACTAAGCTTTTCTTAGTCTAGCACATAGGTCTTGCAATGCTTAAAGTAATTGCTGTTTCATAGTGGTCACTTCTTTAAATGTTAATAGTGCACCATGCTGCTTCACTTTGTTATCCACCTAAGTTCTACGTAATCTCACGGCCGATTAACTCTTTTGAACTCGAGAAAATCTGTGTCTTCATCGTGACAAGTTTATTAATCTTTTTTTAGTCTGTCGGACAGGCTACAGTTTCCCACGCTGGGCCTACTTTTTTTTCTGTGGACATCCAACTGCTTAGATCACCTAACACGATTTCACTTAACTTGTGCTTTAAACATGTCTCGGAATTTTCTAAGAATTACTAAGCACAAACGTTTTACTACGTATTACCTCACACACAAACGACAGATTTCTTACTCTTTAGGTGAGGCTTAGTATATACAGAGGATGTACCACGAAGAAAGGTAAGTTCTTCCAAAAAAAGATGCCCTGTGTAAGAAACTAAACTATATCTGAAAGTGAGACTTCGATTCTGGAGATCTAGGAGTATAGAGTAACCCTTTATTGTCATCACTCATAATTTTTAAATAGATCCATTCGACCTATAAAAGGTATCTTCAAAAGCACTGCCACACAGAATCAATGTGAACCAGGAAGTAATGGCAATGAAGGGGTTACACAACAGTCCCCAGATATCCAGCAGTGAAGCCACACCACCTGATTGGGTTTAGTGTCATGCACCCCCCGCTTTTAGGGAGCTGGGGTTTTAACCATCTTAAAAAGATACAGTCGGCATATTCAAAGATACGCTAGCAGAACTGCTCTTTATCCGATTGAAAAATATTTCAATTAAAACCTCAGTGGATACGGAGGAGAGTCCTTATGACGTAAGATGTTGGACTGTGGCCTTGAAGTAAACGAGCCCCAGCCTCAGTCAGGCTATTACGTTCTCTTTCAGACTAATGCCCTTTATCCAGCTATAGGTTAATTAGTAACACCTCTGTTCTTCTTCAAAGATAGTTTTGGCATTTTATAACCCAAGAAAGTTGGTACGCCATTAAACAAAGAAACCTAAGTGGATGATCATTAAATTTAGGACTGCTGTAGTTCTGTTACCTAGAGTGCTCAGGTAGAAAGAAAACTTTTCTCTTGGTTAAATTACGCCTAACTTTCTTAAATTCTTCAAACTTTATTTAGTTCATGAGAAAAAAAAAACAACTAACTACAAATATAGCATTAAGACGCCAGTTTAAATTCATACATTAATTAAAATCTGATTGAGAGACAAGGTATTTTTTCAAAGATATTTATCAACAAATTTATTTTCTTTCGTATATTTGGTTTCGACTACTATTTTGTGTTGGCCCACCCTCCGGTCATATTTTATAACGTCTGACATTGGCCTCTACAAGGGAGGCTAAATGAAATCCAGTGTTATTCAAGAAGCTAAGTAATCAGGGCAAGGCAGACTGTTTACCATCCTGGAAGAATTAGACCCTCTGCTTGGCACTCTCTTTCTTCCAAGCCATGGAAACGTTCCAACTTCATTTCGCATTTGTAAACACATACAACTGTGTAAGCAAACACAGTGACGTACACTCAGAAATACGTAAATACACAAAAACACATAGAACTCGATTCAAAAAGTACAAACCACCATATACATTCGGAGAGAAACAATTACATATATATATATATATATATATATAAGTAAAGTTGGCAACCGTAATTGAGGGTGAATCGAAGGCTCCCTTTTCGATAGCTAATACATCAAGGTGTAAGGGAGGGCGCTACTCCTTTCTCTGGATTGCTCCACTTTACCCTTGATCCTTACCTTATAATGTTGAGGCATCAAGTACCATTTTTAAATCTTTGGTATGACTCGACCTGGGATTAAACGTAGGTCTCCTGTGACATTGCCGAACACTGTAACCATCAAGCCAATGTCCGGTTATATATATATATATATATATATACCATCATTATCATCATCATGTCTCACTGATAGCATGAATCTCCCTCACCATCCGACTTTATCGTTCATCGTTCTTCTAAATTGTTCCTAGTGTCCGCAGAGACCTTATGGGGTAATTCACCTAGTAGTTATCACAGATGTAGCACAAGGCTGTATTTGAATGGGACACCCAACGAGAATCGAACTCGCCCGTGAAGGTATGCTAGTCTTGTTTGCTAACCATTACACAACCAGAGGTGCCAACAAACCTAATGTATATAGACTAACACTGCCGCGTCTATATGTAGGAGTCTAGAAGAGAATATCGCTAATGAATTCTTCCTTGCTTCTCCAGTAGTGCCCCACATATCTTGCACGTCTTAAGTGAGAGGCTTGTGTGATGGGAAGCAAGTGGCTGTACAATTGATTTTTTGTGCAGTGTCGCTTTCAGGATTCCTTCGAAATAACACGTAGTCTTTCAGTATTGTTACCGTCTAAATTCCGAGAGTTGCATACGTAAAGAAGCGCTAATACAGGCACACACATACACACACACACTCATGCACACATATTTATTTATATGAAACAATAATATAGAACAATGCATTACAAATAAATTGCGTGCACAAATATTTTACATAGACTAACAAGACATGATAGAATAATGAGCTGATATATATATATATATATATATATATATATATATATATATATATATATATGAAGACAGTGCAAGAGAAGGTGAGAGAAACAAAGGCAGACAGAAATCGACGAAAATTAAATCTAGTCCTATTTACCAACCCCTCCACTCGGGCAGGATATGACACAAGGTCAATTTTTATGCGGAGTTTAACAGGTTTGAATTCAGAGTTTTCCTTCTCCTAGAATAGTCGCCTCACCAAGGCTGAAGAACCTAGTCTGTCCTACTATTTACCCATAGCTGGAGGGAGAATAATTAGATTCATACCTTTCCCAAGGGTATTAGTACTATGTGAAATGCAATCAGTCTCGTCCAGGATTTGAACTCGTGTCGCCGTGTTCATATCCTGCGACGGTAACCATTACACCACGGGCATTAAATCTAGTACATATTCACAAAAATTAAGAAGACACACAGATAGATAGATAGATAGATAGATATGAACAGACTGAGATAGATAGATAGATAGATAGATAAAAAAGTTAACATTGTCAAACAAAGTGTCACAATATTGACGCTCCAAATAAAACCGCCAGGTTACGATTTTAGCTTTTTCTAGAGAGAGTGCGGTTTGTAATTTTGTAAATAATATATTAGTGAGTAATTGAAAGATATTTTTCTTACGACCTCTCGCTGACAGGCTTTTCTCTCTCTCTCACACACACACACACACACACATGTATATATATATATATATATATATATATATATATATTTATATATGAGAGAGAGAGAAAGAGAGTGTGTGTGTGTGTGGCATGAACAGTAAGGATATCTTATCTTTTTGGTTAGTCCAAGAACTTTTAAGCTCTATTACATATGGCAAGATAGATAACTCTGAGCTATTTCCTAGCTAATCTACGCAGTTTTCATCTGAACCTTTTCAGTGTATAATGTCCGTGTGTCATGATGAATGTTGAGGAATGTTTGTTCAAGTGCATTGACAAGAAAAGGGATTTTGCAGAAAAAAAACATATTTTTCCTGGGTGGCAAATAAATGTGCTGGAAGAGAGAAAAATAAAATATTAGGCATATATATATATATATATATATATACATAATATATATATATATATATATATATATATATATATATATATATATATATATATATATATATATATATATATATTTATCTTCAAAACATTGTTGGGTGGATATTAGAGTTCACGCATTAATTCTTTGTAAATTCTAGACAAAAAGAACCTTTGTTGGAATCCATTCTCTTTGCTGTCGAGTTTTTCTTTCTCACCTCTTCTCTCAAAACCTTTCTGCTTTTCTGTCTCACTTTGTCTAACCCTGTTTTACACTGTCAACGCCTCTCTATCTCTTCCTGTTAATTTTATAGTCTTTCCATTCTCTCAGCCATTTTTTTTTTTTTTGCCTTGTCTTCCTTATCTTGCTACATATATACTTTATCATTATTTTGCTTATTTTTTAATCAAATCACATTTGTTTCTTTATTGTTTTAGATCTTATAGGATATTTTTCCACTTCCTAATTTGGGATTTGGGGTCGATATCACTGGCGTATATTCAGTTCTATTAAATGTGGCATTGCCAAAAAAAAAAAAAAAAAAAAAAAGAAAAGTATGACAAATAAAAAAAAAGAGGGGAATAAAGGATGGACCATTTCTGTATATAAATCAAATAAAAGACACAAGATTAAGTTTGAGTTTGAATCGTACACGTAAAACAAGCGGAGTTACTTGTTCCTACCAATTAGAAATTTTAATCTAGAAACCCTTTTCTTTTATTTGTTTTTTGGATTTTTTTTGTTTTTTACTATTTTATTTTCAAAATTTTCTTGCTTATATACTACAATTTTTTGCAATTTTACTTTTTCTTTTTTCTTTTTAATTTTTCTATTTTTTAAAATTTTATTTGCTGTTGTTGTTTTTGACTTCTTATTCACATTGTTTTTTTTTCTTGTTGGCATCAGAATTTCTTTCATTCCTTCTTTCTTTCTATTTATACGCTTTCTTTCTTTCTTTCTTTCTTTCTATTTATACACTTTCTTTCCTTTTTTCTTTCTTTCTTTCTTTCTTTCTATTTATACACTTTCTTTCTTTCTTTCTTTCTTTCTTTCTATTTATACACTTTCTTTCTTTCTTTCTTTCTATTTATACCCTTTCTTTCTTTCTTTCTTTCTTTCTATTTATACACCTTCTTTCTTTCTTTCTTTCTTTCATTCTTTCTATTTATACGCTTTCTTTCTTTCTTTCTTTCTATTTATACGCTTTTTTTCTTTCTTTCTTTCTTTCTTTCTTTCTATTTATACACTTTCTTTCTTTCTTTCTTTCTTTCTATTTATACACTTTCTTTCTTTCTTTTTTTCTTTCTTTCTTTCTATTTATACGCTTTCTTTTTTTTTCTTTCAATTTATACACTTTCTTTCTTTCTTTCTTTCTTTCTATTTATACGCTTTCTTTTTTTTCTTTCAATTTATACACTTTCTTTCTTTTTTTCTTTCTTTCTTTCTATTTATACGCTTTCTTTCTTTCTTTCTTTCTTTCTTTCTTTCTTTTAGCAGTCTCTTCCTTCCTTCCTTATCTTCTTTCCCAAACTCCTTTCTTTCTTGCACTTTCATAACTTCTTACGTTTTAACAAAAACCAGAAATATACGGTGGTTTTTAACGCTTCTCGTTCCTTTGCCAACATTTTCTTCCGTCTATATTCATTCCTTCTGTTTTCTTATTCATCCTTTTATTTTCTGTTTTATATAAAATCTTTTATTGTGATTATTTTAAAGTTTATTTCTTCTTCAATATAATGTCTTTTGTCAAAAAATTATGGCGGAGAAAACGTGACTGATATTAAGGAAAAGTGATCAAGGCGTTAATGTTAAAAACATATGCTGGGTACCCAGAGCCAACAGATACGGCACAGGCATAAACTATGCGAAAAAAATTACGTCGATCAAGTCGGAAGTCCAGAAGAATATAGATCTTTAGGCAAAAAAAAGGCACAAAAATAAAACCCTTTTTTAAGCCAATACAAAACCTGAGAACTATGGGAAATTTTTAAATGGTGTAACATTTTAAGCAAATGGTACCGGGGCGCGAACAGATAATTTAGAAAATACGAGTTGACAAAATTCAAAATTTGTTTTCCTCTAGGTGAGGTGTAACAAGATATGCACTCCAGACTGGGGTTTGCCGAGGTCCCCAGCGATCGGCCACCTAAGAGTTGAGTGGGGGTGGATAGATGATGTCAAGCTTTCGAGGCGTGGAGTGTTCTCTGAACCCGAATATAAGACAAGATATTTTTTTGTTTTTTACACTTTTTTCTTTGGGGCTGGGGTACAAGTAGAGAAACGTTTGAGTGAATGGAGAAAAAAAAAACGAATCAAAGATACTAGTAGAATTCTGTTCCTTGTAGAACGAAGAAGCTAGTCCGGGCGTAGTGTCCGTTGCATGTTTCTTCCTACATCCTCATTATCAGAAAATAAAGTAACGAGTTTCTAATGCTGAAAACAAGTGTTTTATTTTTTATTTTAGGGTTTTTCTACCCCCAACCCTACGATTAGCCGTCACTGACTGAACAGTCGTCAGTCAATATGCTTCACAAGAACATTGTGTCAAAAAAAGAAAAACAAAACAAGCAAAGGAAAACAAGATATTGAAATCAAACATTAGAATCCAAGATAATTAAAGATGATGAAACAATCCAGGATTCAATCATTCATACTACTTACTCATCGATCACCGTAAAAAAAAATCAGTTCCAGGAAGGAGTGTCAGCTCCATACCCACTTTTTCATATTTAGTTTAGTCTAGTTTATCCAATGATTGATCAAACCTTAATGGGTTATTTTATGTTGAAACCTAATTCATTTTTAAATATTTAATCGTAAAAATAACCATATCCTCATTTGTCTATAAGTATTCCATGTAAGTATTCCATCTCATCTTCATTATGTCGCGCCATCAGCATGGTTACCCCTGACCCTTTCTCGCCGCCCTTCTCAATCGTCCATTGCTTCCGGCAGTTCTTAAGGGCTACATCCTGTATCGGCACAGAGCTCTTGTATGTGGGTTCTAGCCGATCGTCCTACCTTTGCTCGTCCATGTAAGGGGGTCCACAGGAGTACGTCACTTATGTGTTCGTCCCTACTTCTCCAGCTGTGAGTATTCCATGTAATACAAATACATTTTGCTGTATCATAATAAGGTTTTAAGTCACAATTAATATTTAATAATAATAATAATAATGATAATATGTCGACTTAGTTGTTCCGGCAGACCACAGAATAAAACTGAAAGAATGTGAAAAGAGAGATAAGTACTTTGACCTTGCTTGAGAATTGAAAAAACTATGGAACATGAAGGTGACAATTATACCAAAAGGTAACTAAAGGATTATTAAAGGGCCTGGAAGATTTAGTAATTAGCGGCTGAGTGGAGACCATCCAAACAACAGCATTACTGAAAACTGCCAGATCATTGAAAAGCGCCCTGGAGACTTGGGGAGACTTGCGGTCACTCAATCTCCAGTGAAAGACCATCAGATGTCGCTGGTGTGAAAAACTCTAATGAGTAATAATAATAATAATAATAGAAAGCGAAAAGATAAAAAAAAGTACCTAGACCTTGCTAGAAAACTAAAAAAAACTATGGAACATGAGGGTGACGGTGATACCAATTGTGATTGGTGCACTTGGAACAATCCCCAGATGATTGGTAAAGGGACTCAAAGACTTGGAAATAAGAGGACAAGTAGAAACTATACAGACTACACTATTATTAAGATCGGTCATACCGAGAAGAGTCCTGGACACTTACAGAGACTTGTTGTCACTCAAACTCAAGTGAAGAACAATCAGCTAACGCTGAATAGAAAAACTGGCTAAGGAGTGAAAAATACTTATAATAACAATATCTTCTAATAGCAGCAAAAAAAAAAAAAAACTCCATCAGAACCAATTATTTTAAAGCCAAAACTGATAATACGCAATAATATTACAACAATATGTTATATGGAGACGGAGATAAAACAGCTAATCACATATAAAGCATATTGAAACTAGCATAAAAGAAGTAGAGGACTACGTTTGACTTGGTGGGAAAGATGATCCCCTGGAAATTGGGCAAGAGATTAAAAATTGACCATGATACCAAATGGTATCTGCATAAACCAGAACCTATCTTAGAAAATGAGTCACATAATATCTCAAGCATTCTAAGATACAAACTGACCATAAAATTCCAGTGAGAAGGTCAGAGCTAATGTTAATTAACAAGAAAATAATAGTTCATGTCAAGTGGTTTTTGCCGTTCCAGTGAACCACAGAAAGAAAGAAAGAAAGAAAGAAAGAAAGAAAGAAAATGCAAATAAGAAAATATTTATTTGCATTTCAACACAAAGAAAGAAATTATGAAAGTTGGTAATTAAACAAACAAACAAACAAACAAACAAACAAAAGAAAGACCAAAAGAAATGATCTCTGCAAAGAAGGAAAGAATGGAACCGGAAATGAAAAATAAATTTAAAAAAAGAATTGATAAAAAAAAGTTAAGAAAGCTAATCCAGTGGTTTTGTTTGCATTAGTTGCATATTTGTCCCTGCGGAGAAACGGCTAGAATTCACAACCTGTTATAAATGCTTTTTCAAATACAGTGTGTGTGTGCGTGTGTGTGTGGAGAAAAAGCTTGACGTCAACTACCCAAGAATGCTGCGAGAAATATTAATCAAATCATAGAGGCAGCACCCCACAAAACAGCAGCTGTACGGTGACTTACCACTTATCACAAAAAACTATCAAAGTTAGACGAACCAGACATGCGAAACACTGCTGGAGATGTAGTGACGAACTCATAAGTGATGTACTCTTGTGAACCCCTTCAAATGGAGGAGCAAAATCAGGGCGACCAGCTAGAAACGACATACAGCAGCTATGTGCCGATACGAGATGTAGCCCTGAAAATCTGCCGGGAGCAATGGACGATAGAGAAAGGTGGCGAGAAATGGTCAGGGATATCCGTGCTGATGGCTTGACATGGTGACGATGATGTATGTATGTAAGGAATAATAAGTAACGTAACCAACAAGATGACCATACTATATAGAATAAAGACGAAGACGCTAACGTGAATCAAATGACTCTGCGAACGTTTTTAAAAACAACGAATCTGAGCCAAAGAAAAAGCGACCAGATTGAACTTGTTCACTTTCATGATCGTCGTTTTGTCTCTAGTCTGCCAAATTTTATCGTCGATAAGTGAGTGAATTTCTTTTATTTCTTTAAATTTGTTATCTGACAAATTTCTTTTGTTTATTTATTTCCTTAAATTTATGTACACATTTTTATTTCGTTTTGACTGTGATCCAAAAAAAGAAAAAAAAAAGATAACGTTATTATTTTAAAAAAAATATATAAATTTTATTTTTATGTTTTTGGTAATATTTCTTCCATAAATGGCATCGGCTTTTCATTTTGCTGTAGCTGTCTTTATCAACTAATCGATAGTGTATGTGTATGTGTGTGTGTGTGTGAGAGAGAGAGAGAGAGAGACGGAGAGAGAGAGAGATAGATAGAGAGAGAGAGAGATGTGTGTATGTCAGGAGAGAGAGAAAGAGAGAGAGAGAGAGAGAGAGAGAGAGAGAGAGAGACGTGTGTGTGTCAGATGAGAGAAAGAGAGAGAGAGACGTGAGGGTGTCAGATGAGAGAGAGAGAGAGAGAGAGAGAGACGTGTGCGTGTCAGATGAGAGAAAGAGAGAGAGAAAGAGAGAGACGTGAGTGTGTCAGATGAGAGAGAGAGAGAGAGAGAGAGAATGAGAGAAATAGACGTGTATGTGTCAAGTGAGAGAGAAGAGAGAGAGGCGTGTGTGTGTCAGAGGAGAGAGAGAGAAAGAGAGAGATAGACGTGTGTGTGTCAGATGAGAGAGAGAGAGAGAGAGAGATAGACGTGTGTGTGTCAGATAAGAGAGAATAGAGAGAGCTGTGTGTGTGTCAGAAGAGAGAGAGAGAGAGAGAGAGAGAGAGATAATGAGAGAGATAGACGTGTGTGTGTCAGATGAGAGAGAAGAGAAAGAGACGTGTGTGCGTCAAATGAGAGAGAGAGAGAAAGAGAGAGATAAACGTGTGTGTGTTAGATGAGAGAGAGAGAGAGAGAGAGAGGCGTGTGTGTGTCAGAGGAGTGAGAGAGAGAGAGAAAGGGAGAGAGGGAGAAAGAGATGTGTGTGTGTCAGATGAGAGAGAGAGAGAATATACAGGATGTTTTTTTGAGAATGATATCACTCCGTCATCTAATAACTTGACCAATTCCCTTTGAAATGATCTCAAATTTTAACAGAATGTAAAAAAAACATTGCAAAACTTTGTCTAATTTTGAATGATTTTTTAAGAATTTAATGTTTGAAAAAAAGTTGTTTAAACATTAAACTTAGATATCTGAGTTGTTTTTACAGATATTAAAGAAAATAGAGGTGCCCGTGGTGTAATGGTTATCGTCGCAGGATGTGGACACGGCGACACGAGTTCAGAACCTGGACGAGCCTGATTACATTTCACATAGCACTAATACCCTTGGGAAAGGTATGAATCCAATTATTCTCCCTCCAGCTATGGGTAAATAGTAGGGCGGACTAGGTTCTTCAGCCTTGGTGAGGCGACTAGTCTAGGAGAAGGAAAACTCTGAATTCAAACCTGTTAAACTCCGCTTAAAAACTGACCTTGTGTCATATCCTGCCCGAGCGGAGGGGTTGGTAAATAGGTTAAAGAAAATAGATTACTTGAACGAGAGTTGGTCAAGGTGTTGAATTACGAAATGATATATTTTTCTGAAACACCTCGTGTTAAATGATATCAAGCTTTTTTTTTTAATAAAAAGTGGGACAAAACAAGAGATCGAAAGAAAAGAGAACAATTATGTTGCCCAGTCGGCAGGTGCGCAGTAGAAAACACCGATTGTATCTCTGCAGAGGGCTAGGACTCCACCGCTACCAACGAGTATACTGTATGTGACACGAATCAATCTGATGATGGGGTTCCAGTAATGCTGGACCTTTAGGGAATGCATATTATCATTTCATTGCCATCGCTCCAAGGTCCAATTTGGCCCGGAGTGGTAGCACCTGATAGGGTCCTATCTAAGTGTCAAATACGACTCAACTGCGTACTTATGCTAAGCCAAATTACTTGAAATAGAATTGTTTTGACATTTAAACTACGTACTTATACTAAACTGAATTGTCAGAAATAGAACTGTTTTTTAACATTGAAACTGTACTTACGCTCAACTGAATTGTTTAGAATAAAACAGTTTTGACATTTAACTGTGTGTAATTAAAAACAATACTTATACAAAACTGAATTGTTTGAATTAGAATTGTTAGACTAAAATGAATAACTTGAAATAGAAATGTTTTTGAATATTAATCTCTGTACTTATGCCAAACTGAATTGTTTGAAAAATAATTGTCTAGTTGTAGAAAAACGGATTTTGCATTAAATAAACTATAAAGGTTGAAATGCCATAAACAAAAAAAACAAAAAAAATAAACAAACAAAAGAAGAATTATGAATTCTTTGTTTCTGTGAATTAACTGAAGTGATTGATTCATTCCGTGATTTTAACAGCATGTCAACCCATCAAGAGTTATTTTATGACAAGATGTTATATAATCACGTTCATAATTCACCACGGTGCCCGTGGTGTAATGGTTATCGTCGTAGGAAACGGACACGGCGAAACGAGTTCAAATCCTGGAAGAGACTGATTGCATTTCACATAGCACTAATACTCTTGGGAAAGGTATGAATCCAATTATTCTCCCTCTAGCTATGGGCAAATAATAGGGTAGACTAGGTTCTTCAGCCTTTAGGAGAAGGAAAACTCTGAATTCAAACCTGTTAAACTCCGCTTTAAAAAATTGACCTTGTGTCATATCCTGCCCGAGTGGGTAAATAGTATCACGTTCATAATGATATTTTCAATGCTGTCATTTCTTCATAGTTCCCCCCGCCGCAGTCCTATCAAATTAGAAACATATCTTATTGAAACATAGATTAGACCCTAACAGTCACTATGACTCCCAAACAAAGTGGGATTGAGACTCATTGCCCTGAAGTGGTACGCCACATTCCCCAGATTTCCTGAACTAGAACCATATCATTACATTCAGATTTCTGTCATACTGAAGATACTCCTATTTTAAGGGAGTAATACACCTCTTCAGGGTATACAGTCAGTAACAGGTGTAGTAATCTCCGCTGAGTGATGATTTATGAAAGTGGAAAAGACAAAGGAATGAGAGAAAATAATTTTAGGTGTGCTCTCTGCGGAGTCATGTGTGTGGAAAAAGAGCGCGCAAACTAGAGAGGGAGAAGCGGGTGCACTACGTGTCGCAAATTCTATGGATCTATTCACTACTGTTCTTAATTGGTGTTCCAAAATTGTTGCACAGTTTCTAATCAAGTTGAAGTTTGTAAGTAAAGAACTGGGTTATATTGTAGTTCAAAAGTAAAATACAAACTATATGAATCGTTTGGTTGAGAGACAGAGGGGAGAATGATTCCTTGGATGAAATCCTAGGAAAAGTCAATGTCTGATTATCCCTTCCCAATATATATATATAAATATATATATATATATATATATATATATATATATATACAGGCACTATCCAACCTAACCCAAAAAACGAATATTATCATTTCGCCCGCTGACAAAAGTGGTAGCATTGTAATCATGCTCTTATAGAGACTCATGGACGAGACCAATTTTATTCTAGAAGTCACAAACACCCATGAAATATATATATATATATATATATATATATACCAACCGCTCCGCCCGGGCAGGTATGACACAAGGTCAATTTTTAAGCGAAGTTTAACAGGTTTGAATTCAGAGTTTTCCTTCTGCTAGACTAGTTACCTCATCAAGGCTGAAGAACCTTGTCTGCCCTACTATTTACCCATAGGTGGAGGGAGAATCGGTGGATTCATACCTTTCCCAAGGATATTAGTGCTATGTGAAATGCAATCAGTCTCGTCCAGGATTTGAGCACGTATAAATATATATATATATAGTGTGTGTGTGTGACGTAAACGATTCTAAACAATTGTCCCTGAATTAAATCAAGGGACAATGATTGCTCTGTGTAGCAAATACCTTAATAATTCTTTTCAAATAAGATCATTTACGATGATATTTTCGACTTGTGTATACAGTGCGTTTTCCCTTCAAACAATTTTTTTGGGAATGGTGAATTGTTACACAGAAGAAATTAGTGCTTATTTCCCGTGAATGATGCTGCTCCCAATAGAATTTCAACCGAAAACAGATTGGATTTTCTATCAGAAACAGCAACATTCCGACGTAACCTAAAATGAGTACTAAAAGCTCTTTGTGTAGCAAAGATTCAAAAGTTTAAATAAAACGTTTCAATGGTAAACGCACAATATGAACTTATTTAAGCTGTCACTATACTGGATTGCATGTGAAAAAAAAAAACAAACAGATTAGGCATTACCTTGATGGAGCTATCATTGCCACTTGCCTAAGTTGACTTGCATTAAAGCCAGTTTAAAATGTAAGAGGTATTTCTCTTGCACTAGATAGATAGATAGATAGATGTTAGAAAAGACTTGCATCGAGATGTATAAGAAAGGTAACATGCAAATAAAGATATGCACATACAAAGCCCAAAGTGTTTGTATTTGAATATAAAAGCATGGAATATAAGTCGGCATGCATGCAGAAATATTCCCAACGGCAAAGAATCAAACAAGTATACATAGAAATCCACCAAGCGCTTAAAGCATCCAATATTCGGGAAGCAATGACGGAAGGATTCTCTATTTACTGCGTGGCTTTAAAAATATAAAAGCAAAGACATTTCTTTTTTTTCTTCTTTTCATTCATTCAGCCAGTCGTTTATTCTATTTTTTTCTTTTGGTTTCCTTTCGTTTCTTCATCACAAACCTCCAAAAGAAAGCAAGACAACCCATGGCCAATGTTTTCAGTCGAAAGAAAAACAGCAACGGTGAAGTTATACCAACAAGCCGAATAGGAGACCGGAAGCGGAAGTCACATGACTTGAGGCGGTTTTGAGTTAGGTGGAATCAGCTCTTGGCCAATGAAACACGAATTCTTTGTTTCCTGCCAAAGTAGAATAGAGAGAAGGAGAAAGAAAAAAAAATCCGCTCCCCAGGAAGCAGCTCGGTTGACAATAGATGGAGTAGAACGGAAAATGGTATTGTCCTCGGTCCTCACTTCCAATTCTTCTTCATCAGGAAAGAAAGAAAAAAATATAATAGAATCGGTCATTCTTTTCGGTTTCTTAAAATCCGAATCCGGTCCAACCGACCCACTGTACTATCTAATTCCCTCTTTCCCATTAAAACTACACAAATCTCAGCCTCAACCAAAAAATGATGGGTGAAGGGTCGGAGAAATAGGATAATAAATACTGAAAAAGGCACGAAATTAGAAAGTGAAGGAAGACAAGCTGAGGAAACGTGTGAAAACGAACATAAAAGGCATAAATAATTGAATATATAATAAAAAGGTTATATAAAAGTAAAATACATATATACATATATATAAATACATATTTTCGTATATATATATATATATATATATAGTGGGGAAGTGTGTGTATATATTTATGAGACATAGTTATAAAATTGGTTTACCGACGTAAACGTGTTTATTAGAAATTAAAATAAGAAGTAAAACAAGCAGAGGGAACGCGTGAAAACTAACATAGAAAAAATAAATGAGTATATTATAGAAAGGTTATATAACTCCCCCCATATATATATATATATATATATATATATATATATATATATATATATATATATATATATATATATATATATCTTTCGTTCTCTGCCTGATAATTATCGTTTTTAAGACGGCATGAAACTTGTAGTTGCAGACCAGCTTCCATGCTATTAAGTATGTGTAAAAATTGATATATAATAATAATAATAATAATAATAATAATAATAATAATAATAATAATAATAATTAATAATAAATAAACATATATATATTAGATTTATATATTTAATGCCGCGGAAGTTTGTCTGCAACATTGAGAGTTTTTCACATCATTTTTAGCCATTGGTCTTTCAATTTAGTTTGAGTGACTGCAAGAAAAAGTCGTCGAAAACGCGGAATGATTCAAAATCTCTCGATGAACTAACGGAACGTGGATTCTGCACAAAGTTTCTAATGTCAGGTGACGTATTTTAAAGAAACGAACGCTGATTCATTGATCAAACGGCCAATTTTTCTTGTCATTAACGGCCAACTTTTCTTGTTATACAAATTTTCCAAATTTTGATATATTTTTACACATTTATACTTCCATCTACACTTAAAATCACTAATAAAACCCCTCACATTCTGATGATGGTTCAGCAGAACCGAAAAGCTATAGTGTCGTCTGACTTTCTTTCTCTATAAATCCCCACTTTCTATTTGGATTACTTGTCAATTTTTCTTCACAAATTGTCAGATTACAATCAATTATTTTCTTCCACACACACATATATATATATATATATATATATATATATATATATATATATATATATATATATATATGTGTGTGTGTGTGTGTGTGTGTGTGTGTGTGTGTGTGTGTGTGTGATTTAGAAACACATTTTGTATATAACCTTCTTAAACGAACATGAGCTCTTTTTTGCACGCATTTAAATGTTTTCAATTTTTGCTCTATAGCAGTTATAATTTAAAATCAGTCATTTGTGTGAACACAGTTTTCTCCATAGAACAAGCTTATCAGGTGCTACCACTCTGGGTGAGTGTGAACCCGGGAGCAAAGACAATGAAAGGGTACTCCACATTCCCCAAATCTCCATGGTTGGAGCCTCATCATCAAATAGTTTAATGGATTACCGTTAGGAGGAGACTCTTAACCCTTAGCAGAGACGCAGTCGTTGTATTTTACAGCCCCTGCCGACAGTTCTATATCTTTTGGTGTATTGCTTTTGGTTAAAATACTATTCAATGAGACCAAAATCTTTTCTATCTTTCCTATAATCGTTCTCTATCCTGTTTTTAAAATATTTATCTAAATCCATACTCTGTGTCTATTTTTCGGTGTTATCTTGTTGTTTTATTTAAAATTATTTTCTTACTATTTCTCTTCGTTTTATTTTATTTTTAAGTTTTTATTGCCATTCTTGAAAACCGGCACATTAGCCTAGCGGGTAGAGTGCTTGCCGGAAGACCAGGGATCAATCCCGCGTCGCGTCATACCAAAAAACTTTAAAATGGTACTTGATACCTCCTTGCTTAACACTCAGCAATATAAGGTGCGTATCAAGGGTAAAATGGAGTAATCCAAGGAAAGGAGTAGTGCCCCCCCGACACATCGGTGTAGTAGCTGTTGAAAAGGGAGCCTTCGGGTCGCCCTCGTCTACGGTCACCAAATTTACTTACTTTACAACCATTCTCGAATTTCAACCGTTTACATCGCTACATAATTTTCCTTCAATTCTTCTTTCGTTTATTTTCATTCACTCATTCAATTCAACTTTTCTTTTTCACCCATCTTATTCTTATCTACCTTTCATTTGCTCTGTTGGTTTTTTGGCATATCAACCTTTGTAGGTTATTTAATGCCAAAGCTATTCTCCAAGAAGAACAGTAGTGGTACTATTTAACCCATAGCTGAGAGGATAAGGGAGTTCATACCTTTCCCAAGGAAATTTGCCCAAAAGTGAACGTAATAGCACGACTGGAGTACGAACTCGCTTACTACGATTCCGCTGTCCATCTCTGTAACCATAACACTACGAGGACACCCCCTTGTTCTATTGAATAATAAGATTACAAACTTATTTGTTCAGATCAACATTCTCCAAATCATAACCTATTAGTTCTATCTGTTGTCTATCTTAGACATTACACTAACGTAAACTTATATACTTATTCATTCATATTTTTTCTCGTCACTTGTTTTATGTTTCATTTTACCCCATAAAAGCACACGCCAAACAACCATTCTAATATTATAAGCTTAACATCTTTAGTTTCCGTTTATGTCTTCCATACCTATTAATTACCTATCATTTTTCTTAACATTTGTTCGTTTTAATTTTCTCTGGTTCCCACTCACGTCTAATTATCCTTGTCGAATTCGTTCCGTTTCGCCACTATTTAGTCTTGCAGGCTTGTATTATTTTTACCACCTTGTAATTTCTCCTTCCACTTTCGGTAATGCCTTTAGACTCACATATGTCTAAGTTAAATAAACTGAAATTATTTGCGATTCTTCTGGCTTTTTTTTTTCTTTTCTTTTCTTATTTCTATTTCTGCCGCCAAAGTTTCCCATCAGCTTCGACAAAGTCCCCTCTCTCTTCAACAAATTTCTTCTGTTGAGGACTTTTTTGTGTGTTTATTTGTTAGTCAGTCCATGATAAATAGCTCTGACTTCCGGAGCTCGAACAGGCATTCTTAATAACAGACGGGACTATTTCCAATAGCCTACTTCTACAACGAAACACAACGATGTTTTAGAGAAGTAATGACGTGTTTCAATAATTATACTCTTTTCATCTCTTTAAACATTTCTATCATATGATAAAGATGATATATATATATATA
>OY757931.1:19250669-19253169 GCA_963585895.1 Sepioteuthis lessoniana | reverse complement strand
TTCCATACATTCTATGTAAGATTCATATCAGCGTTTTGTAGTGGCCTCTTCATGACAGCTATTTCTTCCTCATCAAGGAAACTTAACACAGTTTTAGCTTTGTGGCAAGGAGCGTTGTCTTGCATAAATATTGGAGCATAAACTGTAACTTTGCGTAAAGGTGGAAGAGAATTCTGGCAAAGAAGTTTTTTTAAACACTGGCATTAATATTATCAAGAAAACGAACTTACTCCCGATGAAGAAATCATCCCCGATACCCTTACGCTTCCCCTCCAAATTTCACAGTTTCTTAAACACATTAAGGAGATAAATGTTCCCTATTTTTATGTCTTACAAACCTCTTACCATCAGATCCAAACAAGATGAATTTAGATTCATCATTAAAGTGGACCATATTCCCTTGTTCCTCTATTCACAGGATATGTTCTGTGGCGAAGTCAAGACGATTCTTTTGATTTTTCTTTGAAATCAAAGGTTTGCGACATGGAATCCGAACCACTAAATTTTCCTTATTTAACCTACGAGAAACTGTTTTTTCTAGAGATTGGCTTTCCTGTTTCCTCACAAAATGCACGAAAAAAATAGACGTTGCTGTATCGAAACGGTCTTTTAAAGACATTTTAACAATTATGCGATCTTCCAGTTCGGTAGTCAATGAAGGCCTACCAGTTCTTGGTTTGGGTTCTAGTATCTAGTCAGCCTTAAATCTACTGATTACACTATATACAACACTTTTTGATCTTCGTATGATACCAGCACTTTCAGAATACGATTAGCCTTCTTCATGATTTGCTAAAATGAGGTTTTATCTTCTCGAGTTAAACAATTAGGTGCTTTCGCCTCCATCTTGCCTAAAAATAGTGTATGACACTTGACTATGTATCAAAATTAGCAATCGAGCTGTTTAAAAATTACCTAAACTCCTACACCGTTCAAACTTTTGGCCTTGACAAAATGTTTACTTTTGTTTTTTTTTTAGTTCACTATTAATTTACTGTAAAAAATTTCTAAAAACTTATATGAATTGAATACATATATGTTCCAAGTATATTTTGGGAAAATTTCGTAAACGTACGTGCAAATTTTTTCAACTACAGTTCATTCAAAATTCTTTGTTGTTCTTTATATATATATATATAAGTCATTCAAGATATAGACCTGGTATTGCATCCTGATGCTGGGAAGGAATTGATATATATATATATATATATATATATATGTGTGTGTGTGTGTGTGTGTGTGTGTGTGTGTTTATACATATATACATGCGTGTGTGCGTATGAACACACACACACACACACACATATATATATATAAATATAAAGAGGGCAATAAAGAGATACATACATACATACATACATCGATATACATATAAATATATATATGTGTGTGAATGGGGGATTTGTATGCAAATAGTTTTTAAATAACATTATTTTTAAGCGTGCTTGAGCTTATTTCGTTTCTAGTTGAGCTGACTTTAATGATTTGATTTATGATTAAACATTTGCTTGCATATGGTTAAATGGTACTTTTATTTAACCATAATATTTCTATCTGTTTACTTTTCCTGTGTAATAAAATCTGCACACTGCAGTAGTGTTTGATTATGATAGCAATCCATTGTAAATAATTGAACTTTTTTATTTGACTCTGAGATGCGCCCCTAACAGGTGTAACGACTTCAGGGCCGAGTGGACCTGAAAGTAATATTTATAAAGAGGTATTTTGTATTCTTCTAACTATTGGAATAGGGTCCCACCATCAAATGCAGTTCTTTGTCTTACCCAAGACGAGTATAAGGAGTAGTACGAGAAGTTGCAAGAGTAATCAGAGGCGTTTCGCAGGTGAGGTTTTAACAAAATGTATTTAAAGTGAAACAATATTTTCGAAAACAGAAATGTACAACGAATGAAATTTAAAAATAAAAAATGTGATGTGTTAAAAAAAAATCGAGACTGAAGGTCTATTTATCAAGACAAAATGTTCAATGAATGAAAACTGAATTTTCTGCTCTCTTAAAAGAAACGAGGTTGAAAAGGCATACACTTACACAGTAAAAAAAAAATTGAATGAATGTGTAATATTCTTCACAACTGGAGGAATATTAAAAAAATATCAAGACTGAATCTGCATTTACTAATATAGAAATGTTCAATGAATGGAAGTTTACTATTCTTCAAAATACGTGTTGTGTTCAAGAAGAATCGAGACTGAAACTAAATTTACAAAGCCAGAAATGAACAATGAATAAAACGTAAATTTTCTTCGAAAGAAACATATTCAAACGAGTTATCTTTAGTTCAAAGAATACAAGAAAAGAACCACTTTTAGCATGGTTCGAAGTGGCTCCTTCTAATTTCTTTCAATGTGTCACACGTTCCTCAAATGTCCTACTATTTAGATTAACTTTTTATTATTTTAGAAAACGAAAAGAAGTCACACTGAGCTAGGTGTAGCACGTACATAATTCTGTGTAACTTCATTTATTTTGTTTAAAAGT
>OY757931.1:19220669-19248169 GCA_963585895.1 Sepioteuthis lessoniana | reverse complement strand
GGTCGAAAGAAAACCAAAAACCCTCCGCGAATCCTGCAATGCTACAATTACTAAAGTGCTCAACACAATTGGAGCCAATTATAAAATTAACCTAAATCGCGAGTCGAAAATCTTCTACTAAAGTTTCACCTTATCGGATCATCAGGAAGCCTAACTTCGACTAATTCTAAAGGAGAATTCTCCTTTAGAATTAGTCGAAGTTAGGCTTCCTGATGATCTGATAAGGTGAAACTTTAGTAGAAGATTTTCGACTCGCGATTTAGGTTAATTTTATATATATATATATATATATATATTAAGACTATTTCAAATTTTCATGCAATCTATCAATCTATATATCTTAAATATTTCAAATGCTTATCTATCGATCGATAGATAGATAGATAGAAAGAGAGAGACACACACACAGCATTTGAGTCAACCAGGTTTCGATCCCAGCTACGGGAAGATACTGTCTAACCATACTGATGAGTTCTGATAGAACGAAACAGATCTGTCTGTGGATGACTATAGAGATATATATATACTCCCCTACCCCCGTGTGGTTGAGTTCACTGGCGAAGAAGTAATCGTGTTGCCATTAGCATCTATTGCAAGCCTCTTCGTAGATGAATTGAGGTCTAGGCAACCGTTGAACGGATGTATGTAAAGAATAGTAATTGTGATTCATAACCGTTTAAAATTTACTTCGCAGCTAATATCTCCTCGTGGCTGAATGGTTAGAAGCTTTGGCTTGGCATTTGAGTCAACCGGGTTTCGGTCCCAGCTACGGGAAGATACTGTCTAGCCACACTGATGAGTTCTGATAGAACGAAACAGATCTGTCTGTGGATGACTATATATATATATATATATACTGCGAGCAGTTAGAGTGTTCGCCAATGGTTCGGGAGACCTGGGTTCAATCCTAGGTCAAGTCATACCAAAGACTCAAAAAATGGTACTTGATGCCTCCTTGCTTAACACTCAGCATTATAAGGTACGGATCAAGGGTAAAGTGGAACAATCCTGGGAAAGGAGTAGCGCCCTTCCCTACACCTTGGTGTAGTAGCTATCGAAAAGGGACCCTTCGGGTCACCCTCGACTATGGTCGCCAACTTTACTTTTATACTGCGAGAGATATAATAAAATAAATGTTGGTAGATTTGTATGAACTGAGACTGTCGGACAGACGGAGTGATAAATCCTGTACACATTGCACATTTTGCAATTGGCTTACATGTGCACACGTCTTCATTTAAATTCTAAATCTAAAGCAACAGACTTGATATTTTTTGATCAGGCTACGTAGAAGCCAATCTTCACCCCAAACATGTTCGTTCAAGGCAGACTTTATGAAAATGGCACACAATAGCACAAGAAGATACTCAATTCATTTCTCGCGTTTTTCATTCTTAGTAATAGAATTCACGCTAACATCTTATTTCGCGGTCATAAAATCTTTCGATTAAACGGCTTTTTTATGTTCCTTTATCTGTTAATCGAGTCGGGCCATTGGCTTTAATTATTTCTGGACAACATAAAAAGACAAATTTTGAACAGCCGTTCTTCGAAAATGTCTCGTCGATTTTACATCAAGACCCACCATGTCTAGCCGTTTACTTTCGAGATTTTTAACGACATTTAACTGTTTGAAGAGGAATTTTTTTTTTCTTTTTAAATTGAAGCAATTTGTACCATTTGTCACATCTTTTCAAGAGCCTAATATTCTGTTCTCTTTTTCACTCTCACTTATACTCTCTCTCTCTCTATCTATCTCTATCTCTCTCTCTCTCTCTCTCTCTCTCTCTCCCTGTTTCTCTCACGCTCTCTCTCCCTGTTTCTCTCACGCTCTCTTTTGTCACTCTCTGTCCGTTTGTCTCTTTCTGTCTCTTAGAACATTTATCGTAGAAAAGCTAGAAAGCTCAGTTTGCTCAAACAATTTAGCCATATATATATATATATATATATATATATATATATATAGCCATGCTAGGGTTTGCTGAATAGGATTCAACATAGAACCCCTACCAGGAGCGGAGTATGATAAAGATGTATGGCAAGAGTCAGGGAAATCTATACAGACAGTGCGATGATATATATATATATATATATATATATATATATATATATATGTGTGTGTGTGTGTGTGTGTGTGTGTGCGTATAGGGGCATATCTGTGTGTGTTTGGAGATGTGCAAGGTGTTCTGTAAACAATCTATATATATGTATATATACCTTAAGTGAAAGTAAAGTTAGCGACCTTAAGGAACTCTTTTCAATAGGTATTACACCGAGTTGTAGGTTAAGCCGATAATCTTTTTCTTGGATTCCTCTATTTTACTCTTGATACGTACCTTATAATGTTATCAAGTACCATTTTTGGAGTCTTTGGTATGACTAGTTCTGGAATTAAACCCCAGTTTCTCGTGTCACATGTCAACACCCTAACCAGTAGAAATATTTATATATATATATATATATATATATTGTAGATCTCATGTATTTTTTATATTCATTCTATAATTGGCCGGTTAATTAGAAGCAAGTTGGACGACCGTAGTCGAGGGCGGTCCGAAGTTTCTCTTTACCATTATCCGGGAGACCGGTAATCAATCCCGGGCTAAGTCATACCAAAGACTCAAACAATGGTACTTGATAGCTTCTTGCTTATTACTCAGCATTATAAAGAACGGGTCAAGGGTAAGTGGGAAAATCCAAGGAAAGTAGAAGCACCCCCTACTGCACGGTGTAGTAGCTATTGAGAAGAATATATATATATATATATATATATATATAAGGAGGAGCAACGAGAGACGACGGGAGGTGTACGAGTAGGAAGAGGCAACACCGTTGCTGATGCCGCTGTTGCCTCTTCCTACTCGTACACCTCCCGGCGTCTCTCGCTGCTCCTCCTTATATATGAGGACACAGGATGTAACCCTGAAGACCTGTCGGAGGCGATGAATGATAGGGAGAAGTGGCGAGAGAGGGTCTGGGATATCCGTGCTGGCGGCACGACATGATGATGATGATGATGATATACATAATTTGAGAATTTTAGAAATATACAAAAATTATGATTATAAATATGTTAAGCTAAGAAAGATTTTTTAATCCGATAACGGTTGGATACTTAAGTAAAATTTGAGTATTCGACACTAGTACAATAACTGCCAACTGGACTGCTATATCCTATTTTAGTCATGACAAATGAAAACTGTTTTTAATATTAAACAGATCATTCCAGTGACTTGTCATTTGCCAGCAGCAACAAAATTTCTTTAAACATACAAATTCACCCAGTTCTAATCAGCTCAATTAAAGGGTATTATTGTCTTCTTGTTAGGAGTAAGAGTGAAGGAGTGAGAGAAATAAGAAAGAGAGAAATAGAGAGAGAGAGAGAAAGAAAGAGAAAGGTGGGGAGAATGCGTGTGTGTCTCCGTATGTCTGTGTGTCTGTGTATCGATGTGTGTGTGTGTGTGTGTGTGTCAAAATATTCAGCCGAGAAATAAATAAATCATCATCATTGGCAGAAACTTATTTTTCTCTTTGTTTGTAAAAATAGTCCCAGCAGGGTTGGAGCTTTTGAAAGCATCTAAGGTTAAGAGTCGGGTAGAAGTTAGAGGCAAAATAAATGAATTATGTCAGGGAAGAATCCACAAGACGACCCCCACCTTGTCCCTAGACCTTCGTTACAGATATTTTATTAGCTACATAAATATATCATTTCACCGAGATTGGATAATGGACATTTTTGTGGCAGTTGAGGTTTTTAGTGCTGTAAATATTTTATTCTTTTTCATTTTTTTTTTTCGATTTGAAAAATGGCCAAATAGTTTAGATGTTCATTAAATTTACTGGATTGTTTGATAGTAGAAAGAAAGAAAATAGAGAGGTATTGATGTTTAGTAACGGATATTGAAAAAAAGAAGGAAAATTCGGTGGCTTTATAGATGAATGAATCGTTAAGATGAAGAAGAAAAAGAAAGTGAAAAGGTGAAAAATCGGTTGAGTGAAAAAAAGAAAGAAAAAAGAAAGAAAGAAAGATATGTCACAAATAAAAAAGAAAAATGAAAGAGATAAAGAATGAAGGAGAGAAAGAAATATAGATATTCAAAAATTAAAAAAGAAAGAAAGAAAGAAAGAAAAATACAAAAAAATGTCACATATGAAATAAAAAGAATGAAAGAGACAGAGAATGAAAGAGAGAAAAAATACAGAAATTCAAAAATTCAAAATAAAAGAAAGAAAGTAAGAAAAGAAAGAAAGAAAGAAAGAAAGAAAAATACAAAAAAATGTCACGAATAAAAAAAGAAGAATGAAAGAAATAGAGAATGAAAGAGAGAAAGAAATACAGAAATTCAAAAATTCAAAATGAATAAAAGAAAGAAAGAAAGAAAGAAAGAAAGAAAGGAATGGAAAAAGAAGAATGAAAGAGATACAGAATAAAAAAGAGAAAGACATACATATATTCAAAAATTCAAAAAGAAAGAAAGAAAGAAAGAAAGAAAGAAAGAAAGAAAGAAATGAAATGAATAAAGAAAGAAAGAAAGAAATAGAGAAATGTGAAAGTTCAACAAGAAATGAATGAATAAAGAAAGAAAGAAATGAAGAAAGAAAGGAAGGATGAAGGAAGGAAGGAAGGAAGGAAGGAAGGAAGGAAGGAAGGAAAGATAGAAAGCAAGAAAAACAAAAATGCAATAAGAATGAAAAACTGAAGAACGGGAAAAAGAAATATAGAATGAAAGATAGAAGGAAAGTTTTACAGAAATTTAAAAGATCAAAAAGGGAGAACGAAGAAAGAAAGAAAGAAAAAAGAAAGAAAGAAAGAAAGAAAGAAAGAATATAGTAAATTCAGAAAAAGAAAAAAGAAAACCAATAAATAATCGATGTAAGAAAGAAATAAATAAACAAGAGACAGAAAGAAATATAGAAATATAAAATGAAGAATACAGGATTCTAAAAAAGTTCAGAAAAAAAGAATATGGAAAGAAAGATAGAATCATAGAAAAAAAGAGAAAAAATACAAAAAAAAAAATAAATAAAAGAAGAGAGAAATATAGAAGGAAAGAAGAAAATGAAACAAAATCAGACATACAAAAAAAAAAGAAAAAACGGAAAGAATGAAGACTGAAAAAAATTCAAAAGGAAAGAGAAAAAGAAAAATGCAGATATGTAAAAAGAAAAAAGTAAGGAAGAAGGTAAAACGAAAGAACTACATAAGAAAGAAAGAAAGAAAGAAAGAAAGAAAGAAAGAAAGAAAGAAAGAAAGAATTGTATATTTACAAAAACAAAACAAAAAAAACCTGTAATTAATCAAGGATAGACGGATAGAAAAACAAAGAGATAAAAAGAAAGAAAGAATATATATATATATATATATATATATATATATATATATATATATATATATATATAGTATCAATAATGTATATTTTAGTACGAAGATTCTTTTCTTTTTCTTCTTTGTCTTTTTTTCTTTTTTGTTAAAGGTTGATGTGAGAAGATATTAAAAAGTGGAGATGCCCAAGGAGGCATAAAAACTGACAACAAATAAGAGGAAGAATAAAAGAGAGAAAGAAACTGAAAAAAGAAAACTACTCTTTAGCTTAATCGTCACCTAGGGAGATCAACATTGAGGTTCACCTTCACAAATTGTCTTTTACCCCTGATAGTAAAACAATAATCCATTTCGTGACACATCATTTTTCTTTTTCCAGATATATTTTAAGCATTTCTTTTATCATTATCTTCATAATGTTTTAAAACATAAATCACATTTTGTGTGTGTGTGTGTGTGTGAGAGAGAGAGAGAGAGAGAGAGAAAGAGAGAGAGAGAGAGAGAGAGAGTGTGTGTGTGTGTGTGTGTGTGTGTGTGTGTGTGTGTGTGTGTGTGTGTGTGTGTTTATCGTTGTTTTTTTAGGGTTTTTACGTCTGACCTTTGGACTTGAAAAATATATTGCGTTAGATTTTCTGAAAGAGAGATCAACTAAGTTAGGCTAGGGCATACTTACACCAACTGGTCATTATTTGTTGTGTTCCCTTAACTCTCTTTGGGGGTGATGATTATTTGTTCAGCTGTATAGATTAATTTGTGTGATATCTTTGTGTTATGGAGAATAAATAATTAGACTAAGGAAGGCATAACGGCAAAGACAGAGAGAGAGAGAGAGAGAGAGAGAGAGAAAAGCAAATTCTAAAATAAGAAAAATGTGCTGTTTTTTTTTTTTTTTGTTTAATGGCATAATCACCTTCTCGGGTTATTTAATGTCCACGATATCCAAGTAGAATAGCATCAGTGATATCTAATCCATAGCAGGGTGATAAGTGTGTTCATCTCTTTGCCAAGGGAATTATTTCTAAAGGGAACGAAATATTGCGACCAGGGTTCGATCTCGCTCAAAGCGCGGCTTCAGTCCTGTGCTTTACCAGTTACAACACGGAGACTCTCCCGAGTGCGTGTGTACGTACGTTTATGTGTGCATCTGTATATGTGAGTCAATACATATATAAATGTGTGTGTGTGTGTGTGTGTGTGTACATGTGTGCATATATGTATACATGTGCGTGTAGCACACATTTGAAAGAACTAGCTGGAAATTTACATCAAAATTCATTTGATCTCCTATATATATGCCAAATTACGGATTTATTGTGTCACCAGTATATATTATACAGAGAGAGAAAGAGACAGAATGACAGACAGAGACAGAAAGAGTAGAGAGAAAAAGACGAGAAAGAGTAGACGGATAGAGAAACGATAGAAGAGAGAAAGAGAGAGAGAGAGAGAGAGAAAAGACGAGAAAGAGAAGCGAGAGAAACAAGAAAAAGAGAGAGAGAGAGGGAGAGAGAGAGAGAGAAAAGACGAGAAAGAGAAGCGAGAGAAACAAGAAAAAGACACAGACAGAGAGAGAGATAGAGAGAGATGAAAGGAGGAAAAGATAAGAAATAGCAGAGAAGAGAAAGAAGCGAGAGAGTGAGACATATAGAGAGTGGGGAGAGGGAATAAGACTAGAAAGAGAAGCAGGTGCAGAGAGAGAGGGGGGGCAAAACGAGAACGAGTAAAGGAGAGAAAGAAGCAAGTGAAGCAAGAGAGAGAAAGAAAGAGAGAAATAAAAAGAGAGAGACGAGAGGGAAAAGACGAGAAAGAGTAGAGAAGAAAGAGACAGAGACAGAGAAAGAGAAAGACATAGAGAGGTAGAGAGAATTATATTGTTTTAAGGCACGTCAATGTCAACCATTTTTAGATTTTATAAAGTCGAAGTCATTTTTAAGAGTAATTACTAGTCCGTCGACACATGATAAAAGAAAATATTTTGCTCAGCAAATACTTTCGTGTCAACATAATCTCCTCCTATGCCAATGAAATTAGTTTATTGAAGAATATTAACCACAGAGATCAAACGTTCGTCACTGAAAGTGTCAGATCAATATTCCGCTACTAATTACTTATCTGTGAATGAATTTATTGATACACACACACACACACCCACACACACACACACACATATATATATATATATATATATATATATATATATATATACATAGAGAGAGAGAGAGAAATATATATATATATATATATATATATATATATATATATATATATATTAGTATCAGACTCAGCTGGCTCGGCGTCATTTGTCAGTCTACTGGCTCCTACTTAAGCGCACGAGATTTGCGCAGTTAAATTGTTTCTTTAGTCTTTGTCGATTTTCAAAAGTTTAAAAATAGTGATGAATTAAATTAAATAGAAACGTCATTCTAAACGTTCAGGAAATGCAGGTCGTTTTCGAGGGCGAATATCTCTTTTTTTCTTGAATAAAAGACTAAAATAGAGAAGGGAAAAAAGCAACAATAAAAAGTAGTTTCAGTACGAAGTGAGAAATCGTGTTGGAAAAAAGCTAAAGGCAGAAGGTTATAAGAAGAAGAAAAAGAAAGATGAAAATTTAGAAAGAAAATTTATGAAGGCTAAAGGGAAGAAAAGAGAGTTGGATGAATAAAAGTCGAAGAAAGTGATAGCAAGAAGAAAAAAAAGGTTAAATGAAAGACTTGCCAAATGAAGCAGTGAAAGAGAAAGACTGATAAAGGGAAAGAAGGAGAAAGAGAAGGAATTAAGTAAATAGTTAAAAATTAAATGAAAAAAAAGATAAAAGAATGAAATAACGTAACAAATGAGATAGAAGGAGCGAAAACGAAATATAAACGAAATTGAAACGAAGATAGGATGAAAAAAAGACAAATGAATGAAATTAAAATATGAAAAATGCAAAAGAAGGCGTGAGAACGAATTAGGAACGAAATTGAAAGAAATATGGAAGGAAAAGAAAAAAGTAAAATTTATTAAAAAAGATGAAAGATGAAAGAAAAAATGCGTGAGAATGAATTAGGAATAAAACTGAACTGAAGATGCAATGAAAATAGGTAGAAGAATGAAATAACTTGAAAAAAAGTCTTGGGAAATAATAAGGAAAGAAAAAAAATGAAAATATTTGTTAATCTTTACATATCGAAAAAGTGACAGATTTTGAATAGAAGGTGCAAAAACAGTTTAAAATGAATCACCAAAAAAGGTCGTTAAAATATTTTAGAAAGTATTGAATGACTGGATAAGAGCATTTAAATTTTTTTTTTTTTTTTTAAGTTAGTCAAAAAAGACTAGAGAAACTAACCAAGAGAAGAAAAGGTAGCCAATTAAATAAAAGCGAATGAAACAATGAATGAATTTTAAAAGACACGAAGTAAATTTCTAAAAAAAAAAAAATTCTAAAACAAAAACGAAAAAAAGTAAAAATAATGCCAAAAAGTGAAAGCAACAAAGTAGCAAACGAAAGAAAAAGCGTGAAAGAAATGCTTACAAAGAACGAAAGAAAGAATGTCCAACGGCTTTTAAAAGCACTTAAGATTGTTCTAAAAATGACAACTGAAATATTACTTATGATTAAGTTCATCCGTATGGTAGTGTTGCGTAGTACCACCTTCTGACACTCTTCTCCGTTCTCATCAATTTTCTGAGTCACATTCCATTCGAATCGTTAAATTTTCTTCATTTTTTTCTTCATTTTTTATATTAAGATCCTACATTTTTTTAGCGATACTCTTTTAAATGGGGGCTATGTGATGTGTTATCTTGCATCATAAAATTAAAAAATAAAATATGCCGTACTTCGCAAAAAAAACAACACTGACGATGGCAACATTTCAAAAAATGTCCATATACATCCATTTTTACTGAGAAAGATCGGCCGCTTAGATACAACACAAATACTAAATTATTAGGTCATCTTACTCACATCTTACTCACATTACTCTTGAATCTAGCCATATTTTTCGAAATCCCATTTAATTTGCATTGCCAGAGAGAGACACAGATTAATTATACGGACTCATGCAGCATTTTGAAACGTTTTAGGAACAATTACAGGATTTTTCTAAAACAGTATTCATAGAGAAGATTTTTTTAAGAACAGCCTTAGATGAAGCAGTTCTCTAGCATTTTTTGTGAGTTTTCAAGGTATTTTATATGTTTGATATATCTAGCTTTTCCGTGTCCAAAATGATGCAAATGACGTCCAAGAATCAAGATTTCCAGACTTATGTCTTTTAAGAGCAATTTATTTTTGTACCATCTTTCGCTGATAAAGTGGAAAAGAAAGCAGTAATGTGGGGATGTTTATTAAGCAATATACTTGTAAAAAAGAATATATATATATATATATATATATATATATATATATATATATATATATATATTGTTATGATTATTTTAAAGCAGCTCTTCCTGTTGATTTTTCTCTGAAGTCTCGGTGACAGCAAGTCACCTCAGGCCTCGAGAACCTTTCTAAGCATCCGAGCTGATTTTAACCGAAGTGTAGTGGATAGAATAAAAAAAAAAAAGAAAATAAAAAATAAATTGAATAAGATATATTCAAAAAGTGCAGAAATTCACAATAGCTCCCGACAGGAAGTGAATATGACGCGTGCACGGAAAAAAGAACTGTCCCTGTGCAAAAGAAAAGTTCGACCTCACTTCAGTAGGACCCCTGAATCTGAAAGGACCCTCTTTCACGCGGTCGTGGCAGAGAACGCATGGATAATTTGGTGTAGTAGCCTGACACCACGCCTGATCCTAAAGAGCCAACATGCCAAAACAAACAACCTAAGAACACAAATTTCGACTCATCAACCACCGAAGGCGACTAGTATATTTTTATACCTTCTCTGTGAGATGCAACTATTTCATTTGGAATCAGGAAGAATCTCTTCACCCACAGCATGGTAGTTGAGCCCAGAAATAAAGTTAAAACTCAAAAGGTATCTTGTTCTCTTTTCTTCATTCCTTCAGAAACTTCTTTGCAGCTTTGTACAGTCACAAAAGACAATGAATTAAGATGGTGGTAAGAAGAAAACCAATAGAGTCAGATATCTAAACCCCAAACCGACTATTATCAACCAAACAAAAAAAAAGTAAATAAAAAAACGACAAAATCTCCGTGCTCCTTCAGAACTATTGGCTACAGAGTATCAATTCTTCATCAGATCTCTTGACAAAAGGAGTGTCCTCGTGGTGTAATAGTTAAAGCGATGGAGTGTGGAATCGTAGACCCAAGAGTCCCTTTTAAAGATAACTGAGGATCGTACCAAGACATCAACTACAATTTGTGTTACCATCATCTTCATATTCCAATCAGTTTTCAGCTCCCGAGCAAGATCAAGATATTTGTCTATTCCTTCACTTTAAAAAAAAAATTCTCTTTATGGTCTGCAAGTAAAGCAAAATCCAAGTATTATTATTATTAATCTATTTTGAGTTTTTCACACCAGCGTTGGCCGATTGTTTTTCACTGGAGTTTGAGTAACAACTAATCGCCTCACTGAAGTCTGAGTGAAAGCAAATGTCCTCAGGTCTCCAGGACACTTCACAGTATTCTGATCGATCTCAATAATGCTGTAGTTTTGTTTCGATTCACCATCCAATTCCCACTCTTCCATCCTCCTTTACTAGTCTTTAGGGACCGTTCCAATCTCCATTATTTTCACTCTGTGATCTTTTCACGTGAGATTTAACTGGTGTGGATGTCACCGAAATCTGATTGACAACATGGTTCTTCTGGTCTCCAGAACTTTTCAAAATATTCTTGCTTATCTCATCAATTCTGTGGTCTTGAAGTTCTGGAATCTTCCTTTATCATTTGAGGGAAATTCAAATTGATTCATTCTAAAGGCAAAAGTCCTAAATATCACCAGTGACAATATGAGATATCTTGTCAGAAAATTTAATTGTAAACTTTATATTTGTTATTCTTATGTATTGAAAATAATTGTTGGCGTTTGACGGTGAAAAGCTGTTCATTTTTCTGTAAGACTTCATGAAGATTTACCACGAAAACCGTATTCAGAAAATCGTATTCCGTTACATCACGACAACCACCTCTCGACTTCTCATATTAAGTCTTAGATTACTTCAAGCTCTCGTCTTTCATCGTCTGGAACGAGATCACGCGTCTCTGCCTTCTGTATGTTTAATTTGATGATGAAGCAGCGAAAACGAGGCTTGAAGTTCATTCATATATCGGTTTATTTTTTTTTTTTAAATGATATTGCTCTTGTTTTTTTCTTTTTTGCTAGCAATTTCTTTAAATACCGATATATATTAATCAATAAATGTATGCCTTAAATCCAGTGATATTTATCTGAGAAAATCTGTTCATGTATTTCGTCTCTCTCTACTTGTTCATACTTGACTGATAGTCTTTCATATCGATCGAAAATTTATTCTGCTCTGAAAGTCATCACTATCTTAGATTATAATTACGTAGTGATTTCGAACTGTTCATATCTATCTTAACTACTCATAACTATACATCAGTCCACCTACCTAAAAAAACTATCGTATCATTTTAGCTAATTCATAGCAAATTTTATTACATATATTGGAAATATATATATTGAAAAAATATATATATCGTATCTACTCTAATTTATATATCAGTCTACGTACCTACAACTCTATCTTATAATCTTATCTAATCCATGCAAAATTTAATCATATATATATATATATATATATATACACACACACATATATATATATATACGAGAAAATGATGAACATTTAGAAAATGACTTTATTTATTATTGAATATTGTGCTACGTAAAGCATTTCTGTTTTTCAGTAAACCATCTTAAGGGCAAAATTAATATATATATATATATATATATATATATATATATATATATATATATATATATATTCAAAGTAAAAAATGAAACGTTGCCTAGTCATCTGGGTTGTAGAATACACCGACTGCTTCTCTACAGAGAGGTAAGACCCCCCGCCCAACAACAATGAATGTCCTAGATATGACACTAACCTATCTGATGTTGAGGTTCCAGTAATGCTGGAAACTTGGAGAATGCGGTGTACCTTTTCATTGCTATCGCCCCCAGGTCCACTCCGGCCCAGAGGCGCTGCACCTGATAGGGTCCTATTTATGGGTCAAATAGAAATCAACTGTGAACGTATGCTAATTGCTTGAAATAGAACTGTTTTGATATTTAAACTGCTTACTTGAGCTGAACGGAATTGTTTAAAACGGAAACGTTTTTATATGCTAAATTGAATTTTTGGTTTTTGTTTAATGGCGTATCAACCTTTGTAAGTTATTTAATGCCAAAGCCATTCTCCTAGAAGAACAGTAGTGGTATTATTTAACCCATAGCTGGTGGGGATAAGGGGGTTCATACCTTTCACAAGAGTATTTGGCCAAAAGTGAACGTAATAGCGAAATCGCTTACTATAATTCCCCAGTTCACCGCTTTAACCATTACTCCGTGAGGATAGCCACTAAGCTGAATTCTTTGAAACAGAATTGTTTTGACTTTTAACTGTGAGCAAAAAAAATATTTATACTAAACTGAACTGTTTGAATTAGAACTGAATTGCTTGAAATAGAAATATTTTGAAAAAATGCTTACTCATGCTAAACTGAATTGTTTTAAATAGAACTGTTTATATTCATAAAAAAGGATTTGTCATTAAATAACCTACCAAGTTTGATATGCCATAAAGAAGAAGAAGAAGAAGAAGAAGAAGAAGAAGAAGAAGAAGAAGAAGAAGAAGAAGAAGAAGAAGAAGAAGAAGAACGAACGAACGAACGACTACAGAAATGAAAATCTAATTAAAAAGGAACAACACTATTAAAACAATCAAAGCCGACACCACCATGAATCATTAAGGACTCCTTGAAGATGGTATAAGGATGCTTGAAATACGTGTTGGAGTAAAATAGATAACATAAAAAAATAAATTTCCTTGTGGACCTATTTATTTTAAGATATATATATATATATATATATGAAAAAAATCGCAAACAATCAATACGCTATCATAAATATATTTCAGCTGGCCATTCCATACGCAAAATCCACCTCTCCAGGTAGCCATCTTACAAAAGAGAGAAAGAATTTTTAAAGTATTCTTTCAATAGATCCTTAATCGTTTGAAAAAAATGAATATAGAGAGAGGAGGCAAAAAATATGGGTAAGAAATTGGTATCAAAACCGGAAGTAATATCAGTGTCTGGTGTCATGTATCCCTATTTCTGGTATCCTATATCCCTATTTCTGGTGTCATGCATCCTTATTTCTGGTCCCATGTATCCCTATTTCTGGTATCCTATATCCCTATTTCTGGTGTCATGCATCCTTATTTCTGGTCCCATGTATCCCTATTTCTGGTATCCTATATCCCTATTTCTGGTGTCATGCATCCTTATTTCTGGTCCCATGTATCCCTATTTCTGGTGTCATGTATCCATATTTCTGGGGTCATGTATCCTGATTTCTTGTGTCTTGTATCCTTATTTCTGCTGTTATGTATCCTTATGCATTGAATTTGCTCGGTATGATTTTTATAGATATATTAGTTATTATACATTGAGCACTTCTAGAAATTTATAGGAATATTTTTATATATCCTCAAATTTAATCATTCCCAATTCATCTTCTAAGTAGATTATATTTGTATGTAAAAGAGTTTATCTCCACTAATACAAAAAAAAGTTACCGTATTTGACGGCATATAAGGCGCACTTTTCTTTTGTAAAAATATTTAAAAATTCCCCTGCGTCTTATATTCCATAATTAGTTTTATAATTCGCGATATTCGGCCAAAATTAGGTACCTGGAAACTTTACACTAAATTTCTTACACCGATTGTTGTTATTTAAAAGGAAATTATGCAGATTAGAATAGCAGGCTATTCCCTAACCTCTTGACATAAAATAACCCAAGGCGTTTCGACAGGCTAATGAAATCAATAAATCACTTATTAACAAATAATTCCAAAAAGAAGTCAATCTTATCATAGTTTATAAATAGTGTTTATCAAACGGGGAGTATATATACCATTTTCTTCGTAGACAGTTTTACATATTGCAACCAAATTCTTATCAGAATTTTGGCGTGTTCACCAAAATATTGTGTACGTAAAACTCAAAGTCTGGTGTAATTTTATCCTGTTTAATTTCATTTTATAGTTGAAATATTGAATATATATATATATATATATATATATATATATATATATATATATATAGAGAGAGAGAGAGAGGGGGGGAAAGATCATTTGTCTAAATTTCTTAGATGAAGGTTGAAAACTATTATTACTTATAATATTCAGACTATTGACCTCATCGATTGTTGTTATTTAAAAGGCAATTATGCAGATTAAAATAATGTCATTAATAATATTCATTTTATTAATTCATCAAGTTTAATATTTGTACTTTGTTTTTCTTTGTTTTTTTATTTATTTTCACAGCCAAAATTCAGGTGTGTCTTAGACACCCATGTGTTTTATATATATATATATATATATATATATATATATATATATATATATATATATATATAAATATATATATATATATATATGTGTGTGTGTGTGTGTATTAAATATATGATTTGTAAACATATGTATAGATATACGTAGTTAAAGGAGGTGTCCGTGGTGTAATAGTTATCGTCGCAGGATGTGGACACGGCGACACGAGTTCAAATCCTGGACTGATTGCATTTCACATAGCACTAATACCCTTGGGAAAGGTATGAATCCAATTATTCTCCCTCCAGCTATGGGTAAATAGTAGGGCAGACTAGGTTCTTCAGCCTTGGTGAGGCAACTAGTCTAAGAGAAGGAAAACTTTGAATTCAAACCTGTTAAACTTCGCTTAAAAAAATGACCTTGTGTCATATCCTGCCCGAGCGGAGGGGTTGGGTAAATATGATATACGTAGTTAAAGGATCAAAGAATTCCATTACCAACAATTTAAGATAGTCAAATAAAATATATCTATTCGTAATGCCAGGTATAAATCTATCATCGATACTATTGATCGATTTGTGTGATTTTTGTTCAACTCACAAAGTTATGACATCACATTAAGAATTCCTAATTGCCGTGTAATTCATCTTTAAAATTACAGACTTTGTATTCCAACGCTGGTTAGAAATGTCCAAGACCGATACGTGTTTGTTTTTAGTTCATCCGCATTTTACCCCTTGAAAATATTTACCAAACTTTTCAGTGTCTACATGCTGTAAAATACATCGGCGAGTATTCAGCAACGAGCCTAGAAGACAGTCATCTTAGGTGTAATCGCAGATCTCTCGTCCTCAGAACCGGTAATCTATCTATGAAGGAAAAAAAAATCAGTAATTTTTTTGCTTAGCCAACGCCGAAGAGAAACTTACTGTCAACCTGCCAATAATACAAACTTCTTTACTGCTTCTATCGATAACTAACAGAGAGTTTTCTTGTGCACGTCCTTGTGAGATGAATATTTAGATTAAAAAACGCAACGAAAATAACAGCAATGATAATTAACACCTGAAGTGTGTTCAAAACAATCAACATTCTATGCACCCGGTGAGATGTCAAGGTAAAAAAAAAATAGGTTAAGGATTCACCTCCAACAACACCTATTGATTTCCGAACGCAGATAGAACTGGAGTTCTAATTTTATCAATAGCTACCACTCCCCTATTGTGAAATTGACGCAATATCCTCATTTTTCGTATTGTTTGGAGCGCCTGCTGCGTTCTTGCTATTCTCCTAATTTACAACGTGATCATTAATAGAAGCTTTGGGACAGTATTTTTCTTTTAAATACAATATATATATATATATATATATATATATATATATATATATATATATATATATACTAGAATCGACAATATGATCATCCTCAGGAAGGAATATCTACAACACAGTTTACCTGCTCTCTCTCTCTTTCTATATATATATATATATATATATATATGTATACTTATCCATCTCCATCGTCCATCACTCTCGTTAAATCCGTAATACTGCATCAAATTGCCACACTAAGCAAATAAATATAAGTTTTGCTGACCAGCCAACACAAGTGTGTCCATGCATAGGAGTCCATAGGAGAAAAGCACTTTTGAGTTTTAACAGCAGTGCTCAGAATAATTTTATCACCTTTCTTGGATAGTTTGCAAGATGGGAGAAAATAGCAGTGCAACTACTGTGTTTTAGGGTGCTGCTCCGGGGATTTGTTCAAAATAAGACGTAGCATTCTTATTTAGTTCCCAATTAGCTTTTTCATCAGATATTTGTTTCGAGTCCAACTGGTATAGCCATACAATAGTACTGAAACGGTTAAAACGGACAGATCAGATTTACGTATGGTCAATAACCTATCAAATGCAGTCCACACTTGACGTATGCATATGGTGATATCGCTTTTAGTTGATGAGATATTGCTACTGAGGTATGTGAAAGAGTTTACTAATTTCAGACGCTGGTTAGTTACACACGACATGGAACGATGTAGTATAATCTCATGAACTTTGTTTTATCAGAGTTCACGCAAAGACCTATGCTTTTGTTGCCTGGTGTATGTGGAAGAGGCGCTACATTATCTTCCTCGTCTGCATCATAAGTAGTTTTTGCGGGATATCATCTGCTTCTAAGGTAGTTTGCATCAATCCAAATCCTCTGCAGGATGTGACAGTAGGTCATTTTTCTGTGAAGTACAGCTAGTTTGAATTCATTTTTCCGTCTTGTAGACTGATTTTCAAACGAGGATTAAAGAACTCCGTCTGCTCTACTGGTTACTTATTGTTGCGAGAGAAGGGATCGAGAAAAAATTACCTCATATCTCATTTTGCCCGGAAGGGTTAGGTAAATACATAGGTCATAGATGTTCCGATATTTAATGTGCCTCATGTTGTAAGACTCATGTTAAAAAAAGGGGTCTAATACATTTATTTTTAAAGTTGAGAGACTCTCGGCTAAAATTGGCATTATTAATCAGGTTCATTTATTTATTCATTTTTATCTGAAAGCGAAGATGCACTTTGGGAAACATCGAGAAAATTGCAACTGTTTAATTAGTAATTCTTAGATTAGCACAATATTAGAACAATTATAATCGAACTTACAATAAAAAATAATATGACTAAATTCATATCCATCAATTAGGGTAATATTCTAGCTTAGATATTTCATTTTTTATGATTTAATCGTTTTGTGTACGACGAAGTTAGACGCATATTTGTACATTATATAATCTTAGTAGGCCGACCATAATCGAAGGCAAGCTGAAGGTTCTCTTTTCAATACCTACAACATGGAAGCGCTACTGCTTTCCAGGGATTACTCCATTTACCCTTGATCCGTATCTTACAACGCTGAGTATTAAGCATAGTGGCGTCAAGTCGCATTTTTTTCGATCTTTGGTGTGATTCGACTTGGGATTTAACCTCGGTCACCCGAACCTCTGGCAAATACTCTAGCCATTATGCCAATGTGGTAGTTGGACCAATTCCCATGCAAAAGCAAAGGTTGGACAACCAGCTAGAACCTATCAACAGCAGCTCTGTGCTGTTACAGGATGTATCCCGAAAGACTTGCCAGGAGCGATATTCGATAGAGATATGTGCGGAAAGAGGGTCAAGGAGATCTTTGCAAGCAGCACGACATGATATATATTCTAAACAGTATCAAAATTCTTCCATAACAAAAAAGTCCGTTTTATTTCAATAAGATTTATCTGATCTATTTTCACCCTTTTTTAAAACTATGAAATCTCTGAGCATTAATTCCATAATAGTCAGTAGTCACACCAATTATTATAAAACCTCGATGTGGCTCAGATTACTGTGACTGTATCCTCAGCAAAGAGGTACAACACGCCCCCGAAAAGGAGTGGCCTTGGTATGTCACTAAAGTTCATCTGATGGTGAGGTCACAGTTCCGGAGATATGGGAACCGTGGAGTACTTCTTCATTGCTATTACTCCCAGGTCCACTCTGATCGAAATGATCGTATCTATTAGGATCCCATCTGTGGGTCAAACAGTCGTTTAAAAATTATTCGAATTCAATGGGATCGCGAAAAAAAAAACCTTGAATGAATCAGCAAGGCAAAAATGTAACTCTGAATGTACAATCAATATGATTGCCAAGTCTTCAGGCAGGAGGTAAGAATGGTTTCTATGCTCTTAAAATCTTTCAATCGACCATTCTATCAGACAATCAATTAAATGCATACCGTAGTTCTGTCTTTGATTATAGTTAACAAAAATCTTATATCCTGAAAAGCGGGAGTGTTCGTTGTGTAATGTTTGACATGTTCGACAGTGACATCATAAGACACGAGTTCGAACTTCAGTCACACTGTTACTTTCTTTTTCGGACAAATATCCTTGTGAAATGTATTAACCTTTTTATACACCCATCGATGTGTTAAATAGCTCCACTATGACTTTTTCCATGATGGTTTTTGGCCTTTATTTAACCAGGAAGTTTGATATGTAATTTAACACAGAAACACACATCAAATAACACAGGAATAAATGAAAGAAATTAGCCGATGAAGGAAATTATATATAAAAGTTTTACTTGGAAAAGTAAAATGAACATAGTGTCTTATGTACGTTATCATATTTACCAACCCCTCCGCTTGGGCAGGATATGACACAAGGTCAATATAATGCTATTCATAAGTTCTGATATCTCTGATAAAATAAAACAGGACTTCTTCAAATATATGGCTGTGTCCGTACTACTATATTGTGGCACTAATTGGGTTCTAACGAAACGCGAGGAGAAAAGGTGAGATGGGAAGAACATAATGTTGTTGCGTGTAGTTTTAAACAAATTCTGGAAGCAGCAATCTACAAAAGCAGCAGCAATACGGCCGCTTACCTCCCATATATCCTAATAAGGCAAACAAGCACTGCATTTGAAGTAAAAACAAACTCGTAAATGTGTTCCTACACATGCATACATCAATTTTTAACGATCAGAAAGGACTTTTTTCGTTTCACTTTCACTTTCAAATGTCATTGTGAAAAGCATGATTTCATTTTTCCTACTCCCAGCTATCTGAAGATAGAAGAGTAAAATGGGATTTTCTCGCCTTGGTTTGACAAAATCTGTGAGAGAACAGAAAAATTGAATTCAAACCCGCTGTACACCGCTTAAGAAGGACTTTTTATCACATCTTGCATGGGTAAATAGTAGGGTATTTTGTGTTAACTCTAGAAGAAGGAAAGATGGATTCATACAAGTTTTACATAGCTTAAAACATTTAGAGTCACATCCTGCTTATGTAAAAGAAAAAGCGTAAATACGTATCTTCACTATCGCATTCAATGTTACAGCTTTATACTATCATAAACACATCTATATTGACAAAGTTTCAATGACACATCTTGCGGATAAATAAAAGAAACTCATATATATTCTCACGTAGATAGAGTTATAGATCTACGCGGTCATTTGACTGATTAGATTATGCATTTCCCTGATTAAATATTGGGTTCAGAGAATATTCAAATAGGCTATATAATAGCCGATTGAAGAATACATGGCTCTGAATAAGTTGACTTATATTTGAGTTCGATATGCGTGTATTAAATATATTGGAAAAGTCGAAATGATTGTAATTCAAACTGACCAAAATGGTTTTGTCACAAAGGACCTGCCATACTTCGGAAAAATTCTCACGTAACGTGCTATGATAGTGTATTACTAAACTACTGTTATTGCCAAGGGAGTTATCTCTCGTGAATTGTCCAGAGCACTTGTTATCGGATCGTATGATGTTGTATATTAGTTTTAGTTATCGACGCTTTGGAAAAACACGTAATTAATGAGAATATTCATACATAAAGATACACATACTCACATACACACGATTATAGATATACACACATAAATACATATACAGGCGAATGTGTATGTATTTAAGTATGTGCAAATGTGCATATATATATATATATATTTATAGCGGGTATGTCTTTGTGCGTGTATGTGTGCAGGTGCGTGATCTGGCGTACGTATATATATATATATGTGTGTGTGTGTGTGTGTGTGTGTGTGTGTGTGTGTGTGAATATCGATAAATACATATATAAACGAACATACACTCACATATATGCAAACTCATACTCACACACACACACACACACACATATATATATATATATATATATATATATATATATATATATATGTGTGTGTGTGTGTGTGTGTGTGCGTATTCATATCCTTCTATCGCTTAAACATACATGCAAGGATACATATACGTATACTGGTACACAAACACCAACGTATCTATCTATCTATCTATCTATCTATCCCTATATATATGTAGACGTTCTTATATTCATATATATTTGTTGGGTATCTAAACATATGCATGCCTACAGACGTACACATTCACACGAGCACGCACAACATCCCCCACATACATATATATGTATATATATATATATATATATATATATATCCATGCATTATGTACCTGCAGTTACACATTTACATATATATACGTATTATACACACACACACACACTTATATATATATATATATATATATATATATATATATATATATATATATATATATCAATGGTAGAACATTACCAAAGGGAGATTTTGCTATTTCATTATTAGACATGGATAATCTTGCAACTTCACACCGTCGGGTGAAAAGTATAGCCTATCTAAACAAGTAAATGATGAAATATATGCGAAAGGGGGAACGCGTTAATAAATAAACGGATGAATTAGCGAGAGAATGAATGAACGAAAACACCATCGATATTCCCCATATGGAAATCCTTTTGGTATTTTGCCGGCCTGGTTGGCTCCAAGCGACAACCATTAACACGGCCTCAGGGGGTTTTGGCGACCATCGCAGTCCCAGTGTTGAATTACTTGCTCCCAGCTAAAAACCGCTTTCGCACGCTCCGTTTCTTTCTGTCTTCGTTTAATCATTTGCAAATAGTTGACCGTTAATGAGATTCCGGATTCGAGACTTCAGTGCGTCAATACCTAAAACGCAGCCCGTTAGTTTTCGATTCCATACAATGTCAAAGTTCTCCTTTGGCCAATGATTAATTTTCCGTTATTACTTAGTGATTTCACTCAAGTCTTCTTCGAAAAGCAACACTGTTATATACAATGTGTATCTGTATATTGAATGGCAAGTCTCTGACCAGCACATATATCTCGGTAGAAATATCTCATCTACTGATAATGATGTCAATATAAGCATATGTAAAACGTTTAATGCTTTTCATAATTTCTGATATCTCTGATAAAATAAAACAGGACTTCTTCAAATATATAACTGTGTAAGTACTACTATATTGTGGCACTAATTGAGTTTTAACGAAACGCGAGGAGAAGGTTAGATTGGAAGAACATAATGTTGTTGCGTGTAGTTTTAAACAAATTCTGGAAGCAGCAATCTACAAAAGCAGCCACATACGGCCACTTACCCGCCATCACTCTATCTATCCTAATAAGGCAAACAAGCACTGCATGTGAAGTAAAAAAAACTCGTAAATGTGTTCCTACACATGCATACAACCATTTATAACGATCAGAAAGGACTTACATTTAGCAATTCTGGAGGTGCCCGTGGTGTAATGGTTATTGTCGTAGGAAATGGACACGGCGACATGAGTTCAAATCCTGGACGAGACTGATTGCATTTCACATAGCACTAATACCCTTGGGAAAGGTATGAATCCAATTATTCTCCCTCCTGCAATGGGTAAATAGTAGGGCAGACTCGGTTCCTCAGGCTTCGGGAGGCCACAAGTCTAGGAAAAGGAAAACTCTTAATTCAAACCTGTTAAACTCCTCTTAAAAATTGACCTTGTGCCATATCCTGTCCAAGCGGAGTGGTTGTTAAATATGTACATTTACCAATTCTGTGCGGACACTGGATTTTATCTCGTGAACATACCATGAGCGATGGTTGATAGGGATGGATGGTGAGACAGACTCTTGGCGATTTGTACAGTCAGCCTGTTTAGATGATCGTAATAACGATGATGATGATAATAATAATAGATATCTCAATAATACTGTCAGATAGAGAAAGTTTTCAGCTCTCGGTGATTATTTTGCCACAAAGTTGATTTCAATTGTAATGCTTTCTAAGATATGCATAACAGGAGACAAGCAATTCACACACACACACACACACACACACACACACACACACACATATATATATATATATATATATATATATATATATATATATAGTATAATCCATCAGAAGAATCCCCTAACAAATGATAATTTTTACCAATAAATAATTTAGTACTATCTTTAATATACTGAACATTTTCTAAGCACTGTTATTGATTCTCTCTCTCTCTCTTTCTCTCTCTCTCTCTCTCTTTCTCTCTCTCTCTGTCTATCTATATCTATATACTAGGTCTAACGTACAGTTGGGCAAATTTCGATCCCAGCTTCAAGCGTCCTACGTGTCTAGCCACACTGAAGAGTTGTGATACAACGAAACAGTCAGCCTGTGAATGACAATATATATATATATATATATATATATATATATATATATGCTCGGCAAACTCCATGCAGAATTATCCATCAATACATCGTCATATCAATATATTTTAATTCTAAACTAAAGAGACTGGAATTGTATAATTCTTAAACGAATTTCATTTAATAACATCGCTGTCAGCTGGGGCTTTAGTATACACCGACTGAATCTCTGTAGAGGTGTAATACTCCACCCCAAGATAATCCTGGATATGATACTAAAATAGATAATGGTGAGGCTTCAGACCTAGACTTAGAGAATAAGAAGTTACTCTTCATTGCCATTACTCCCTGGATAACTCATTTTGTTGTTGCACTGTCTGCTACGATTCTATCAGCGGTTAAGCAGAAATATTTAATCGATTTCTATATTTGAAACCATTAAACTGAGTACATTCAATTGACTGTTAGAACGAATTATTTTCAATACATAGGAATAACAGAAACTATTCAACAGTGTTCAAACAGAGAATATAGAAAAGAATTACTAGTGTTAAATAGTAATACTTGAACCGATTTTACTGTGTTCAAATAAATGTGCTCCGGTTCGTTTGAAAAATGTTATCCTCAAACTATTCTCATATTTACCAACCTCTCCGCTCGGGCAGGATATGAAACAAGGTCAATTTTAAAGCGGAGTTTAACGGGTTTGAATTCAGAGTTTTCCTTTTCCTAGACTTGTTGCCTCGTCAAGTCTTAAGAACCTAGTCTGCCCTACTATTTACCCATAGCTGGAGAGAGAATAATTGGAGTCATACTTTTCCCAAGGGTATTAGTGCTACGTGAAATGCAATCAGTCTCGTCCAGGATTTGAGCTCGTGTCGCCGTGTCCATTTCCTACGACGATAATCATTACACCACGGGCACTTTATCCTCAAACTATTCGCTTACAAATCATATATATTTGATATGTACGCATATACAGGATTCGATATTAAATAAACTAAAAGTGTTGATATGCCATAAAATACAACCAAACCAAATACTATATATTTGATATATATGTATAAAGAGGATTTGGTATTAGGTTTGGTTTCTTTATTTAATGGCATATCAACCTTTGTAGGTTATTTAATGCCAAAGCCATTCACCTTGAAGAACAGTAGTGCTACTATTTCACCCATGGCTGGGAGGATAAGGGGTTAATACCTTTCATGAGGGTATTTGCCCGAATGTGAACGTAATAGCACGACTGGGATACGAACTCGCTTACTACGATTCCGCAGTTCATCGCTTTAACCATTACACTACAAGGACACCCCCCTATTTGGCATTAGATAACCTACGCAGGTTGATATTCCGTAAAACCCAAGCAAACTAAATCCTATATATTTTATATATATGTATGAAGATGATTTGGCGTCAAGTAACCTACAATGGTTTTATGCCATAAAACCCAACCAAAAAAATCATGTATATTTAATATATACATAAAAAAGATTTGGGTCTAAATAACCAACAATGGCTGTTATATGATAAAACACAACCCACCAACCTATTTAATAAAAATACATGATCAAGAATTATTCCTTAACAAACTGTACAGTACTGAACCCTAAATCCAGAAATCGTCCCTTTTTTGACACTTATTCTAACCCATGCTTGATAAATAAAGGGACAGTAATATTTAACTTATATATATCAAATACCTTCTGAATATTATAACTTTTTGTCATGGCTTAAAAAATAAGCGAAGCACGGTTGAAATCTTTACGTATAAAGTTCAGACATTTTTTTATTGATAAATGTTTCTGTTTAGTTTCTTTGTTTAATGATACATCATCTTTCCGGGTAATTCATTTATTTCTTTATTTACATGTTGCCTAATAAATACATAGAGAATTACAATAGTCGTACAATATAACTCATTGCTGTGGGACAAGGCAATAAGTCCCAAAGTCAACATAATAGCCCCACAGGAGTTCGAACTCGTTTCATAAGATGATGAAATCTAACACGGCAGTCACTTCACCAGCGGGACACTCTCTTTACAAAAGTGCGTATCGTAAGTAGACCTGATGCTATGGTCTTATGCAACTTCGACGAATCTATGATATAGCACCCTCTCTACTACATGTCAATTTTCATACAGTATTATTCATAAAAAATAAAACTTACCCAACTAACCCCCCCCCACTCATGGATACTTCGTCCCGTTTGGTGAGTCTGAGTGTAGTTTATGACAGCCGTGATCGTGGGTGTTGAAATAGTTTTAAAACGATGAAGTTAAACTCTTTATTTCTTTTAATAAAGTTTATATAATAGAATACAAATATATATTTAAACTCGTGATACCCTTACTGATTAAACAGTGGCATATCGTTTGTAAAAAATTCTCTTTTTAAGAGTACTAGTTATTAAACACACGAGGATCATTAAATAAGTTTCTAGATTTTTTTTCGTATGGGCACTTTTATTGATAGTACACACATGAAACACTTGTCCCCTTCGAAGTAATCTCCGCCGGCTGCAATGTACTTGCTGTACCGTTCCAACAACTTCTGGAATACCACAGGGAAGTCCTCTTGTGTGAGCGTGTCAATCACCTTCGTCACAGCCTCTTTCATCTCCTCAATTGTCTCATAACGACAGCCTCTGAGCTTAGGGAATAAACAAGAGTCACAGGGAGCAAGATCTGGACTATAGGGACGGTGAGGAACTGTCTTGATGCCCATATTGCTCAAATAGTTTGTGACAAGGATGGAGTTGTGGACTGGTGCATTGTCCTGGTGGAAATGCCACTGACCCGATTTGAAGAGTGCTGGCCTCTTCCGACGGAATCTCTTCCTGAACTCTCTTAAAACCTCAACACAGTAGTAATTTACGAAGGTCTTTACTTCGATTTAGCACAAGGCCAAATGAATGGGGCACCCAATGAGACTCGAACTCACTCGTGTAGGTTTGCTAGTCTAACTTGCTAACAATTACACCACCAGAGGTGCCCTAAAACCTCAACATAGTAACCCTAACCCTTTGGCCAATCAACTGTGGTGTATTGACTTCCTTATTCCTCCCAAACCTCTCATCATCCCTCATAGACTCCCTGCCTTCCTTGAATCTCTTAGCCACTCAAAAACTGATGCTCGATTCATGCAAGATGGTGGAAAAGCAGTCTGAAGCATTCCATACGTTTCTGTGGCATTTTTTCCAAGTTTATCATTAAGTAATAAATCATTTCATATCGATGTTTCCATACTTGTAAATTCAGAAATATTTTTATTTCAGAGAAATGAATTGTCCTCTCTCTTCTTTAAGCTATATGTATTTCTTTTTTACATATACTTATTATAAAAAAAATGCCTTCATGTCTGAGTAAAACATTAAACATAAGATCGGTCTTTGTCGTATAATCCGAGATCCCCGTGACACATATAGTGTTCTGCCATACTAAAAACGACTTTATTGTATTCGTTGCATTGTACATTCCTGCACGTATAATTCCACTATGTTCTCTCTTGTCTACTATAGTAGATAGAGAAAACAAAAAACAAAAGAGGTATTTTGCTTAAAGCAGAGACCAATAACGACTATGCATATTTTAAGAGATAATCAGAGTGCACTGAATGGTATGGACCTGATTATGACTCAATGAGGTAAATCATGGCGTCTTCGGTGACTACGTAGAAAATAATTCTTTTTATGGATCGGATCAATTTTTAGAACGCTGTCTGATATTTTTTCTTATTTTTGTATTTTATTTATTTTTTGTTTTAATTTTTCTTCTTTCCTTGTAGTTCCATTTTTGATCTAGTCTCCATTATTTTAACCTATGGTTTTGTTCAATGTTCTTGTTCACATTATCAATATTCTTCTTCTTCTTCTTCTTCTTCTTCTTCTTCTTATTATTATTATTATTATTATTATAATTATTGTTGTTGTTGTTGTTGTTGTTGTTATTATTATTTACTCCTTTAGAGTTTTTCACATCAGTATTAGCTGATGGTCTTTCACTGGAGTTTGAGTAACAGCAAGTTTCCTCTAGTCTTCAGGACTCTTCTTAGTATTCTGGCCGTTCTCAGTAATGCTATCATTTGGATAGTCTCTACCCATCCGCCAACTTCCAAGTCCTCCAGGCCTTTTAATAATCTTTTAGTTATTATGCCAAAAGCACCAGTCACAAATGGTACAATCGTCAACTTCCTGTTCCATAGCTTTGTCAATTCCCTAGCAAGGACGAGGTACGTATCCTTCTTTTCAAATTATTTCAGTTTTATTCTGTGGTCAGCTGGGACAGCAAAGTCAACAATTTTGCAAATTCTCTTTTTTTGTTGTTGATTATTACAAGGTCTGGTCTTCTGGCCGTGATCAGGTGATCCGTGTGTATTTCTTCTTCTTCTTCTTCTTCTTCTTCTTCTTCTTATTATTATTATTATTATTATTATTATTATTATTATTATTAACAACAGCTGTAGTAGTAGTTTTTGTAATGATTATAATATTTATTTACTCGTTGTGTGTTTTTCTCTGCGGTTTTAACTGGTGTGTTTTTTTTCTGAAGTCGTGGTAACAGTAAGACCTCTAATGTCTCAAGGACTCTCCATTTGGTATTCTAGTTGAGTTTAACCATGTTCTGGTTTCAAATTGTCCCACTATCTTTAGTGACACCA
>OY757931.1:19205669-19210669 GCA_963585895.1 Sepioteuthis lessoniana | reverse complement strand
ATGTGTCGAACAAAGTGCAATATAATATATATTTATTTATTATCATTATATGTGTATATATATATATATATATATATATATATATATTCCACAATTTCGCTTTAGTCATGGCCCCAATGTTGCATATATTATGGATTTGTCAGTTTTTCTTTGAGGCATTGATATCGATCATATTTAGACTACAGAAAATTCTGATTAGGAAAACAGGCTCCCTTTAGCCATTTTGGAAACGCATTTTCCGGTCCCAGGATTGGCCGAAGATTAATTCTTATCTTTGCGAAGGAAAAGCGTTTTTAGAGTCGTTTGGATTCTTCTTTTCTGGAAGCTTCTTTGACCTCATAACCTCAAAGACAGTATTTCATTGGTTGACTGTTGAACTTAGGTTAATCTAAAAGTATTTACTTACTCCTTTTTCATCGTAGAAGTTTTAGCAAATAAATGGGTTAGGTTTTTTTGAGCCATAGTTTCGTAAATGTCTGTAAAATATCTGCTCCTCTATACTGAAAATGTATAGCAATTGATTTAATGAAGTTCTTGTTACTCAGTATAACCCAAATACAACATAAATTAGAATAGATACATTTTTATGATCCTACAAAAGCCTGAGTACTTACTCTGAGTCGAACAAACGAGCTTAAACAATTTCTGATTTTCAGAAATGCTCTTGAATGGCAACAAATAACCCGCAATGGTTGATATGTCATAAAACAAAACAAACCAAATCAAATCGTATATATTTGATATATATGTATAAACAAGGATTTGGCATAAAATATCCTACAATGAATGAAATGCTATAAAACCATATCAAACCAAATCATAAAAATTTAATATATATGTAAAAAAGGATTTGATATTAAGTATTCGTTAAGAGGTGATATGCCATAAAACCCAACCAAACTAAATCACATATTTAATATATATGTATAGAGAGGATTTGGCATTAAGTAACCTACAACGGTTGATATGCCATAAAACCCAACCAAACTAAATCACATATATTTAATATATATGTATAGAGAGGATTTGGCATTAAGTAACCTACAACGGTTGATATGCCACAAAACCCAACCAAACCAAATCATATATATTTAATATATATGTATAAAGAGGATTTGGCATTAAATATCCTACAATGGTTGATATGCTATAAAACCCAATCAAACTAAATCATATATATTTAATATATATGTATAAAGAGGATTTGGCATTGATTAACCGTCAGTAGTTAATATGACATGAAACCTAACAAAACCAAATCCTATATCTAATACATATATATAAGTATTTGGCTTTAAATAACCTACAATAGTTGATATGCTATTAAACCAAACCAAACCCTATCATATATATTAATATATATGTAAAACAGGATTTGGCATTAAATATCAAACAAGAGTTGATATGCATTAGACCCAACGAAATCAAACGACAAAGGATGGTTAACAAATAAACTGTGATAATTTTTTCCCATTATTTCGCTTTTATCATTGCACATATCATAGATTTGACAATTTTTCTTTTAGCCATTGATGTTCATCATGTCGAAACGAAAAATCCTTCTGATTTATCTAAGTATTGGAATTTTATTTACTTGATTGAGTCTTGATAATTTTATTAACTTTTTTTTAATGTCTGTCAATCAAAGAGCCTGAAGTAAACTGTAACAATAATATTAAACAGAAAAAATAAAATGAATTAAAACGTCCTTACGCTCTTGATAAGTTATCACACTTCCCTCGTTTGGAATATAGATTCTGTTTTTAGTTATGAATTCATCGGATACAGATGAAATTTCCCCCAGTTGCACATCTATTCACTATAAAGTGGGTAGAGTGTTCACCAATGGCCCGGGAAACCAAGGTTCACTCCCAGGTCGAGTCATACCAAAGGCTTAGAAAATGGTACTTGATACTTCCTTGCTTAATACTCAGCATTATAACGAAGGGATCAAGGTAAAGTAGAGCAATTCAGCGAAAGGAGAAGCGCCCGCCCCTACACCTTGGTGTAGTAGCTATCGAAAAAGGGAGCTTTCGGTATACCCTCGACTAAGGTCACCAACTTTACTTACTATATATATATATGTGTGTGTGTGTGTGTGTGTGTGTGTTATTTCAGGTCGCTCAAAGTACTATTGGTACTATGTAACCAAGTACTACTTGTTTCATAGTTGGATCATCGGTGACAAAACCAGTAACCCCACGAGTCTTTTTCTTCTGGTGAGGAGGGTGACTAGATGACCTGCAGGATGATAAAGAAGACCGGTCAAAGGATATAGGAAGCTTTCTGTTCAACGGCCATCAAGAACATGCAATGTTCAAACCCGTGTCCTAATCTTGTGATTGTCCTTTTAAGTACAGCGTGCTGCCTTAAGTTCTTGACTTCGTTTGTCCGTGATCTGCAAGCCTTTTTTTTTTTTGTTTTTGACTCAAGAAGGCATATACATTCACCCTATAATCCTGGCTCCCTTATGCAGGCCTGAGGAATATTGTTCAGGTTTTCTGTGACATACATTTGCCCCGAATCACTGTGATCAGTATCTTCAAAAAGAATTGCTGGCCCTACACAACCCTTTAACACTATAAACAAATAGTTTGTTTGAGTAGTCCAACGGTTACACTGATGCATACGAGCCCATTAACGAGAGAGTTAAGACGACGGGGACAGGTAAAGGATAATATTGGTTGTTCCTACACAGTGACGGTCGTTTGTGATCTATTCTAACCCTCATACTTAAAAATTGACGGGAAAATCCATTATATATATTGTATACATGCAGAAAAAATATAACTGGATAAAAACTCATGACAGTGTTTGATGTACTCGATTGCCAGGTAGTCTAGTATTCAATATATTTGTATATATGAATAAAGGGTTCACCATAGTTTATATATATATATATATATATATATTATATAATATATATATATAGACAATATTTTCATGCGTACTGCACAGTAAAGATTTTCTGGATTTACGAGTTTTATGAATTATGGATTCATGCATTTTTAATCATAAATTATATATAAAGTAAAAAAGTAAATTTGGCGAAGGCTCCCTTTTCCTTAACTACTACACTGTAGTGTAGGGCAGGGCGCTACTCCTTTCCCTGGATTTCTCTACTTTACCCTTGATCCATACCTTATAATGCTGAGTATTAAGCAAGAGGTACTAAGTACCATTTTTTGTATCTTTGGTATGACTTGACCAGGGATTGAACCCAGGTCTCCTGGGTCGAACCCTTATGCCAATGTCCGGTAAAGTATTCATCTTCCAGACGTACGTATTGATGTTTTGATATAATTAGATATTACATTAGATTAGGAAGATTTAAGAAACTAAAGAAAGACATTTAGAATGATTACATTTATTTTCATTTCATTCTAATTTATTTCTATATAAGATTATTTATAGAATAGCTTTTAATACATTTGTCAAGAAGACATCAATATTTGAAATCATTATCACCAATTAATTATTCATTGATACAAGTTTTATTAAAATCATTAATCAGATATAATAAGTAAATCTTCTGTGCTTCATAATTAATTTGCCAAAAGGCGGCTGATGCTGTTGAATACACCAATTGCACCTCTGCAATGAATATCCTGCATATGACACGACACAATCTGATGGTGATTGGTTAGGTTTGGTTTCTTTCTTTAATGTCATATCAACCTTTTTTAGGTTATTTAATGCCAAAGCCATTCTCCTAGAAGAACAGTAGTGGTACTATTCAACCCATAGCTGGGAGGATAAGGGGGTTCATACCTTTCCCAACGGTATTAGTCTGAAAGTGATTGTGACATATCAAGGTTTGGTTTGGTTTCTTTGTTTAATGGCATATCAACCTTTGTAGGTTATTTAATGCCAAAGCTATTCTCCTAGAAGAACAGTAGTGGTACTATTTAACCCATAGCTGGGAGGATAAGGGGGTTCATACCTTTGCCAACGGTATTAGTTTGAAAGTGATTGTGACATATCAAGGTTTGGTTTGGTTTGGTTTCTTTGTTTAATGGCATATCAACCTTTGTAGGTTATTTAATGCCAAAGCCATTCTCCTAGAAGAACAGTAGTGGTACTATTTAACCCATAGCTGGGAGGATAAGGGGGTTCATACCTTTCCCAACGGTATTAGTCTGAAAGTGATTGTGACATATCAAGGTTTGGTTGGTTTCTTTGTTTAATGGCATATCAACCTTTGTAGGTTATTTAATGCCAAAGCCAATCTCCTAGAAGAACAGTAGTGGTAATATGTATGCCATAGCTGGGAGGATAAGGGGTTCATACCTTTCCCAACGGTATTTACCCGAAAGTGAACGTAACAGCGCGACTAGAGTACGAACTCGCGTACTACGATTCCGCAGTCCATCGCTTTAACCCTTACACCACGAGGACACCCCTCTGATGGTGAGTTCCATTAATGTTGGAACTTTGGTGAATGTGGAGTACCTCTTCATTGTTATCGTTCCCAGGCTCACTATAGCACGGAGTGGTAACACCTGATAGGTTCCTGTCCATAGGACTGCGTACTAATGCTAAACTGAATTCTTTGAAAGAGAATTGTTTTGACATTTAACTGTGTGTAAACAAAAATTATACTAAACTGAATCATTTGAAATAGAACTGTTTGTATGTAGAAAAATGGATTTGGCATTAATAAACTACAACGGTTGATGTGCTATAGACCAAACGAAACTAAGCTATGTACTAATGCTAAACTGAATTGCTTGAAATAGAAATGTTTTCGTATTTGTAGTACGTACTTGTGCTAGATTGAATCGTTTGAAATGGAACTGTTTTTTACACTGAAACAGTGTACCTATTCTAAACTGAATTATTTGAAGTAGAACTGTTTTGTGTATAAAATGGTTTGACTTTAAATAACCTATAATGGTTGATATGCCATAAAACCAAACCGAACTACACAAAACGAAATTTAGTGATTAATTGTAAGATTTTTAAAGCATTAGTAACATGGATTTGCCCACCTGGTTTTC
>OY757931.1:19193169-19200669 GCA_963585895.1 Sepioteuthis lessoniana | reverse complement strand
AGTTGGTGTATTCTACTGCCACAGCCAACTGGGCAACATTTCTAATTTATTTTTTTTTCCTTTGAAATAACAGACAGTTGTCTTTGTTCCTATTCTCGTTTTCTATTTTTTGTTGTGTTACTGTTTATTCTTATGATGTAATTGTTGTTATTATCGGCTGTAATTAGTCTTTTTTTTTTTTTTTTTTTTGCTTTTCTCTTTTCATGCATTCATCGTTGAATTGTTGCATTAACGCAATAATCAATGTTTGCGAGTCCCCATTTTTTGACACAAAGTTTACTTCATCTGTCGAGCGCACCGTTATTAATTTTTGTCTTTTGGCCCATTTACATTCGTTCTTTTCTTCTCTCTATCAATTATGGTCTAGATTATTTAAGAAGAGGCTCTGCCCAGATTTCTATTATTGGATTATTTCTGCAAGAGCGTTTGGTTTCAAGGACTTGTCTTCATCTGAGATACTCATTTCCTTATTCTTTCTTTCTTTCTTTCTTTCTTACTCATTACACTACGTGCGAGTTTTTAACACTTGTGTTTGCTGATGGTTTCTCACTGGATTTTGAATGACAGCAAGTCACTTCAGATCTCCAAGAATCTTTTCAGTGTTCTAGTCGATTGGATGGTCTCTAGTCATCCTCATGTTTCCATGTCCTCCAATCTTTATACCAGTTCTTTGGTGACTGTACCGAGCGCACCCATTACAATTGGTATCACCGTCACTTTCATCTTCCAGAGTTTTTTTTCCAGTTTTCTAGCAAGACCTTAGTACTTATATCTCTTTTCGCTTTATTTCTGGTCTAAGTATTTGACTACCTTTTTTATTTCTTTGATTTTTCTAGCAAGGCCTTGGTACTTATATCTCTCTTCGCTTTATTTCTGGTCTAAGTATTTGACTACCTTTTTTATTTCTTTGATTTTTCTAGCAAGGCCTTGGTACTTATATCTCTCTTCGCTTTATTTCTGGTCTAAGTATTTGACTACCTTTTTTTATTTCTTTGATTTTTCTAGCAAGGCCTTGGTACTTATATCTCTCTTCGCTTTATTTCTGGTCTAAGTATTTGACTACCTTTTTTATTTCTTTGATTTTTCTAGCAAGGCCTTGGTACTTATATCTCTCTTCGCTTTATTTCTGGTCTAAGTATTTGACTACCTTTTTTATTTCTTTGATTTTTCTAGCAAGGCCTTGGTACTTATATCTCTCTTCGCTTTATTTCTGGTCTAAGTATTTGACTACCTTTTTTATTTCTTTGATTTTTCTAGCAAGGCCTTGGTACTTATATCTCTCTTCGCTTTATTTCTGGTCTAAGTATTTGACTACCTTTTTTATTTCTTTGATTTTTTTCTCTGGTTCGAAGGAAATGCAAAATCTACTCGACCACAATTATTTTATTATCAATATTTTCCTCATCGTATTTCTATAGTAGTAGTCGTTATAGCAGTCGTACTGCTGCTGCTAGTTATTGTGAGAATGATACTTCGAACCAGAAAAAAATATTATTGACAAAATCTCAGCTGACCTCAGCGTTTTGTGTAAGTTTCACTTACTTTTTTTTTAGCTTAGTTTTCAGTCTTTATATATTTTCTTTTGAATTCCTATATCAAAGATTTAAATCTTCGAAGATACATTTGAATGAAACCTGCGTTTTCTTGTCCCCAAGATGTAAATACGAGGGACACGCTACTTAGAAATAAAGAAAAAAAAAAAAAGAATTATTAACCATTCACAAAATCTATCTCTGCTTTCTCTTTTTGGCATATATATATATATAATTCACCAGCGTTCGTTTCTTTCACATTTATTTTTGATAACATCATTTCTTTTTTCATTGATAGTGCCCGAATACATCTGTGTTTGTGAAGACATTATTTTTATGAATTCATACAGACTTTTTTTTTTTGTAAATCATTTTGCGAAGTTTTATAAAGAAGATGGTTGAGACATGTGTCTATATTTAGATGAAGAATTTCATATATTTTCTTTCCTATTGTCATTGATACTGTGCCGATGAATTTTTTGCAAAAATGTGAATGATGTCTATCAAGTTCTGCGAGACATGCCTATACGTCCCAAAGAGTTCCATTTTTTTTTCGACATTTGCAGTACATTAATGTATGGAAACATTTTTTAGGTTGACTTGTTTAAATAAAATCTTATAGATTTCTATGTCTTTCTCTGCAAGCTACATCAGAACTGGCATCTTTCGTTAAATCTTTCACAATCTTCGTTTAGCTATATATTCACACACACACACACACACACACACACACACACACACACACACACACACACACACATACATATATATATATATATATTACTAGGTTAGATCATCAATAAGCTTGTACGCTAATGATCAACAATTATTCTACAATTATCCAGTTTTTCGTCATTGTCTCATTTCTTTCCAATACATAATTTATTTACCCAACCCCTCCGCTCGGCCAGAATATGACACAAGGTCAATTTTTTTAAGCGTAGTTTAACAGTTTTGAATTCCTAGACTAGTTGCCTCACCAAGGCTGAAGAACCTAGTCTGCCCTTGCTGAAGAACCTAGTCTGCCCTATTTTCTTTTACCAACCCCTCTGATCGGGCATGATATGACACTAGGTCAATTTTTTTTAGCAAAGTCTAGCAGGTTTGAATTCAGAGTTTTCCTTCTCCTAGACTAGTTGTCTCACCAAGGCTGAAGAACCCAGTCTGTCCTACTATTTACCCATAGCTCGAGAATAATTGGATTCATACTTTTCCCAAGGGTATTAGTGCTATGTGAAATGCAATCAGTCTCGTCCAGGATTTGAACTCGTGTCGCCGTGTCCATTTCCTACGACGATAACCATTACTCCACAGGCACCTCTTTTCTTTTCAATACATATCATTTGTTATTATTATTTTTAATTGTTGAGAGTTTTTCACATTAGTTTTAGCTGTTGGTCTTTCAAAGGAGTTTGAATGACAGCAAGTCTCCTTAAGTCTCCAGGACTCTTCTCAGTATTCTGGCCGTTCTCAATAATGCTGTAGTTTTGATGGTCTCCACCCGTCCTCCAACCTCCAAGTCCTCCAGTCCCTTTAATAATCCTTTAGTTACTGCACCTAAAGCACCAGTTACGATTGGTACTGCTGTCACCTGCATGTTCCATAGTTTTTTCAATTCTCTAGCAAGGTCGAGGTACTTATCCTTTTTTTCACATTCTTTCAGTTTTATTCAGAGGTCAGCCGAGACAGCAAAGTCCACAATTTCGCAAGTTGTTGTTGATTATTAAAAGGTTTGGTTGTATGGCCGAGATTAGGTGATCCGTTTGTATGTCAACATTATCATTATCTATTAATTAATTCTTTAATTTATTCTTTGCATGTTTTTCACACCAGCTAACGCTGATGGACTTTCGCTAGAGATTAAGTGACAACAAGTCTTCTCAATTCTCCAGGATTCTTCTGAATATTCTTCCTCATATTAACACTGCTATAATCTGGGTGATGTCGATTCTTTCTCTGATTTTAAATTTCACCAGTTTTCTAAAGCTTTTAAGAATATTTTAAGAGTATGATTCACAATTGGTATCACCGTCACACTCATGTTCCACAGCTGTTTTTCAGTTCGCTTGCTAGGTCCAAGTGTCCATGTGTCATTTTGCTTCCTTTTACTTTCATTCTGCGACCAGTGGCACGACAAAAACCATGTAATATTCTTTTTCTTTTTTTTTTTTTACTTCGACTTGGGTCTTCTGATCGTTCGTACTTCAAACTCCCAAAGAATTTTATACGTCTATTCTCCAGGATGCATTCTGGTTTCGGCATATACCATTTGACGGTATGATTAAATTATCATTTATATTATGAGAATTTTTCACATCACCAAAGTTTGAGAGATAGCAAGTCTTCTCAAATCTCAAAAACTCTTTTCAGGATTCTGGCCGATCTCATTAATTCAGTAGTTTGGATTCTTTCCACTCGTCCACTTATTTCCAAATTCTCTAGTCCTTTTGCCAATCCTTTAGTGACTGTACCAAGAGCACCAATTACAATTGGTATAACCATTATTTTCACATTCCACAGTGTTTTCAATTTTTCAATTTCCAGGCAAAGTCCAGGTACTTATCCTTCTTTCCACTTTCATTCAATTTTGCTTTTTGGTCGGCCGGGACAGCAAAGTCTACAATTCTGCAAATTTTCTTTTTGTTGTTGATCATTATACGTTCGGGTCATCTGGCCAAGATTAAGTGATCTTTTTGTATATCAAAATCCTGGAGGAGTTTGTACGTTTAATTCTCCAGGACAGAACCTTGCTTGTGCATATACCATTTATTTGTATGGTCAAATTTAAATTTCTTGCACAATTCCTTGTGGATTACATTTCCCATCCAGTCGTGTCTAGTTTTATACTCTTTCTGTTCTAGTTAGCAGCATTCGCTGATAATGTGATTGATCGCTTTGTCACTATCACCATATAACCGACATTTGCTATTTTGTTGAGTCTTATCTATTCTAGCAATCATATATTTGGTCCTTATGGCGTTATTTTCTGCCACTATTAGGAGAGATTCAGTTTCTCTCTAAAGGTTTCTTCTTCTTCTTCTTCTTCTTCTTCTTCTTCTTATTATTATTATTATTATTATTATTATTATTATTATTATTATTATTATTATTATTATTTAATGCATCATTAATGGAGAGACATGCATACTTACGTCAAAACATATGCACTTTGCTGTAAAAATTTATATCCCCAGTTGCACTCTTCGCTCCCTCGAAAGTGCGGAACGCATTTAAAGAAGAGCCTCGTTTTAATAAAAAAAAAAGAAGTTTTTTTCTTTAAAAACGAGGCCACCATGCGCACGCACGCATGTTGCTATTAATCAGTCAATTCGCTTGGAACCTTGTATAATACGTGCATTGGTGCCCAAATCCACAGAAATTCTGTTTATATATCAGAAACTTATGCTTCTTACGTTTGAATAATCAGAAGCCTTTATGCATTCTTCGAATAGGTAGGCGCGTATAAAGGATTTTTCTCCTCCACCTCCTCCTTCGCCTTTTTCTTCTTGCCATTCTGAAAGGCTTACGGCAAGAGGAATAAGGGTATAAATCTTCTGCTGCGCAAATATTTACTCTTGTGTAAGTAGATTGTGGCACATTTTCCCGAATGATGTTCTATAGCATTAAGTATATATATATATAGCTAGCCAGCCAGATGGATAGATAGATAGATGGAAGCACTGAGATAGATAAATGGAAAGAAACCCACTAATATAAATATATATAGAGAGAGCGAGAGAGAGAGAGAGAGAGAGAGAGAGAGAGAGAGATAGATAGATAAAAACACATACATAGATAGGGAGGTAGATAGATAGATAGATGGAAACCCACTGAAACAGATAAATAAATGAAAAGAAATCCACAAGGATATATATATATATATATATATATATATATATATATATATATACAGAGTAAGGAGAAAAACGCAGATAGATACATACATAGATTATCGAGCCACTGCAATGTCGTATATATTCGACGTTTTAGTTGCTGTATCCCAGATACGGAGTACTACTGAAAAACTATTTCATTTATTTTCTTTTATTATACATTGGACACACACACACACACACACACACACATATATATATATATATATATAGTTTTCAAGAGTCTTCTTAGTATCGTAGTCAATTTTAGTATCGCCTTGGTTTTGATGCTTACAATTTATCACTGATTCTGATCCCCGTCACCTTTATATTTTCACTTTTTCAGTTCTCTTATTAATTAAATAAAATAAAAAAAGATTTTTTTTTCAAAGAAAAAACATTATTTTTTCACATCAGTTTTAGCTAATGATCTTTTACTGAAGTTTTAGTGACAGCAAGTCTCCTCAAGTCTCCAGGACTCTTCACAGTATTCTGGCCGTTTTCAACAATGCTGTAGTTTGGATGGTCTCCACTCGTCGTCCAGCTTCCAAGTCTTCCAGTCCCTTTAATAATTCTTTAGTTACTGTTCGAAAAGCACCAATCACAATTGGTATAATTTTCATCTTCATGCTCCCTATATTTTTGATTTATTATTATCATCATTATTAATAACATCATTATTATTATTATTATAATTGCAAGTTTTCTCACAAGGACTAGCTGCAGTCCTTCATTTGAATTAGAGTGACAGCATGTCTCCTTCGCTCCCTTGGACACTCGTAATTTCAACTGATATCATTTGTATAATAGTCTGAAATGTACCAATACTTTCATGAATCTATCGTTTTCCCGGGCCCTTTTCCCGGTTTCCTAGAATATTGTTCCGAGGGCTCAACGAAAACAAAGACTTATTTTCTGGCCAGGATCTCCCCAAATAATTGCTGCAGTTTTGAACTTCCGTCATTATATATTTTTCAGACATTTACATATTTCTTCCAACGGAATTCACGAAGCATTTCCGCTGTCCCTTCTTTACCTTAAGACACAGCTACACACCCTGTTTTCTAAATCCACACTAACTGACTTGTCAAAGGTCAATACGTAACATGACTTTGTAGGATAATAATTAAAAATTATAGTAATACTACTATTAATTATTATTATTTTTGTTAATATTATTATACACCAAGCGATTTTTAAACACCAGTTTTAACTGGTTGCTTTACACTGAAGTCTGAGTGACTACAAGTCTTATCAGCTTTTGGACTGAGTATTTTAGCATATCTTGATGATACGATGGTCAGTATAATCTCGATTCTTCTCAGATTTTCTTCATATTATAATTATTATTTTTTACTCCTTAAAGAGTCTTTCCCACCGGCGTTAGTTGATGGTATATCACAGAAGATTGTGTGATAGCAAGTCTGGTCAAGTCTCCAGGACTCTTCTCAGTATTCAAGTCAATTTTAACAGTGCTGTAGTCTGGATAGTCTGTACCTGTCCACGTTTTCCAGTCCCTTTACCAATCCTACATGGATTGTTCCAAAGGGCACCGACCACAATTGGTATTAGCATCACCTTTTGGTTGTATTACATTTTTATTCAATAGCAAGGTCTAGGTACATATCGCTTTTTTCGCTTTCATTTATTTTCATTCCGTGGTCAGCCGGGACGACAAAATCCACTATTCGGCAGTTTCTATTATTATTATTATTATTATTATTATTATTATTATTATTATTATTACTAATACTCATTAGAGTTTTTCACATCAGCGTTGGCTGACGGTCTTTAACTGGAGATTGATTGACAGCAAGTCTCCTCAAGTCTTCAGGACTCTTCTCAGTATTCTGGCCGTTTTCAATAATGCAGTTGTTTGGATGGTCTCCACTCGGCCGCCAACTTCGAAGGTCTCCAGTTCCTTTAATAATCCTTTAGTTACCGTGCCAAAAGCACCAATCACAATTGGTATAATTTTCACCGTCATGTTCCATAGTTATTTCAATTCTCGAGCAAGGTTGAGGTACTTATCTCTCTTTTCACATTCTTCCAGTTTTATTCTATGGTCAGCCGGGACAGCAAAGTCGACAATTTTG
>OY757931.1:19145669-19188169 GCA_963585895.1 Sepioteuthis lessoniana | reverse complement strand
ATGTGGGGGTCCATAGGAGTACATCACTTATGAGCTCGTCCTTGCTTCTCCAGCAGTGTCCTGCATGTCTGGTTCGTCTATCTTGGATAGTTTTCGTGATGGGAGGTGGCCGTAAAGTTGGTGTCTTGTGGGGTGTTGCCGCCAGGACTTGTTCAAGATTACTCGCAACATTCTTGTGTAACTGCCGTCTAGCTTCTTCTCAAGCCGTTTTGTAGGCGTCCAAATAGTGCATCCGTACAGGAGTATCGACACGACCGCTGCCAGGAAGAAACTGCGTTTCATTTTATCGGTCAGGTCTATTTCCATATGATCGATAGCCTATGGATAGCTGTCCATGCCTTCGTTAGCCGCGTGTTGATGTCTTTTTCGGTTGATAAGATACTGCTTCCTAGGTAAGTGAACTTGTCTAACAGTTTCAGAGAGGTTCCGTCTAGTATAGAAATGTCGCCTGTTTGATTATATATATATATATATATAGGGAATCTGAATGGAGGAAAGTAGGTTAAATGGTCTTTATCTTTATTTCATTCTTTTCTTTATTGTCGTTTATCTCTTCACAGTTTTTTAACAACGCACCCATTCCCACAGTTACAGAATCATAGAAACAAAAACCCTAAATAGAAGGGTTGATAAAAAGATTTTCAGCATTTTGGTAGGGGATGATTTGTGGCATGTATACCACATAACTGGGCCATTGGCCTAATGATTAGAGTGTTCGCCAGTGGTCCAGGAGACCAGTGTTCAATCCCAGGTCGAGTCAAACAAAAGACTCAAAAAATAGTACTTGATGCCTCTTTGATTAACACTCAGCATTATCACGTACGGATCAAGGGTAAAATGGAGCAATCCATGAAAAGGAGTTGCGCCCTTCCTTACATCTCGGTGTAGTAGCTATTGAAAAAGGGGGCTTTCGGGTTACCCTCGACTGTGGTCGCCGACAACTTATACCTCGTAACAGATTTTGTACAAGCGGTAGAAGTTACACACGGCGTTTGGTAATATCGAAACAGTTGTTGCGCTGACGCACTTTACATTATTTCAATTTGAAAGCCACTCAAATAAACATGCATTGCAGTCTAATTCGAGATTTATAATTACGAATTCAAACTCAGGTGTTACGCAGCGGAAGCAACCAAAATGATTTGATCGAAATGTTCAAAATGTGAAGACGACATGAATCAAGTTGACCCGATTGTATGAGAATTTCGTTCAATAATCAACCAAGATCAGGAAAAGCGTAAATGCATGGATTCCAAGGGCGTGTTCCAAGCCCTAGAAATATATCAGGTGAGTATCGTTAGGAGAGTATCATGTGAGGTTAGAATTTCTCAGTCCAGTGTAGATTGTCACTTTCTCGACCTCAGCAAACACGTGCAGGGTTGCGGAATTGTGCTTCACTCTATCAAAATATTTCAACACTTTATATATATATATATATATATATATATATATATATATATATATATATATATATATATTCTATGAAGGATACTAAATTTAATTATACTGACAAAGAGACCAAATTTATTCATGTTTAAAAAATAGAAATGAACAACTAACCGGTTTCGGTTCTATCTGATCATAGTTTGAACTAGGACAACGATTAAGACACAAAAAGAGGAAACAAACTCTGAAATATTAGGGAAAAAAAGAATATATATATATATATATATATATTCTTTAAGAAAAAAAAAAGAACGGTTACTTTAGGTTTATAAATTTATTTCCATCTTGTTATGTGTTTCTGATGTAAACCAAAAACATGAAGAAAAATTTAACAGGACTTCTTCGGATCTTATGGATAAAATAAATCAGAATAGACACGAGGGGCGGGGATGGAAGAGGGGTGAAGAGTTATCTCCTCGTTTTTTCTCACTTCCGTTTTTTTTTTAATTAAATTTAAATGTTTAGTTTTTGAATGATTTTCTTGTCCTGAAGGAATGACTCCCAACTCTGATTTAACTGGACCGAATAATACCTATATATATATATATATATATATATAATACAAGGTGGAAATCCAAGGGGTAGGAGTATCCAATTAGAGTGCTCAATATTAACGGCTATTGATGAATATTTGATTTGAGATTAATGATACGTCAATATGTATATATATATATATATATATATAGCTATTATGATAAAGTAGTTTAACTGTACCGAATAATACCTATATATATATATATATATATATATAATCCAAGGAGGAAATCCAAGGGGTAGGAGTATCCAATAAGAGTGCTCAATATTAACGGCTATTGATGTATATTTTATTTGAGATTAATGATACGTCAATATATATATATATATATATATATATATATATATATATATATATATATATATATATATATCTTTAAAGAAAAAAACAAAGACCGGTTAATTTAGGATTACAAATTTATTTCCATTCTGTTTTTCAATTTCTGGTGTAAACCAAAAACACGAAGAAAAATATAATAGAACTTCTTCAGATCCAATGGATAAATAAAACAGCATAGAAACGTGTTAAATGTTCAGCTCCTGAATGATTTTCTTATCCTGAAGGAATTACTCCCAGCTCTGGTTTAACTGGACCGAATAATACTATATATATATATATATATATATTATGATAAAGTAGAGAATCCAAAATAAGAATATTTTCAATTTGGGAAATAGTATTTCAAATGCAAATAAAAATGTAATAAGTTTACTAGTGATTCTCCTTGTATGTAACACATACAACGGTATTTTTCGCTGATACTAACAACCTAAGTAAGCAGCATAGAAAATAGGCGACCGAAAATAAAATTGCAACCATTCTGTAACCAAAAATAAAATTGCAATTATGCATATAAAGTGTATGTCTCAGCGCTGTAGAATGGGGTAATATATATAATATATAATATCCTAATCTACCATTGACTTAATGTGCATCGCAGTCTATTTTTAATGTTTTAATAGTAAGAATAAAATCCTGACATTTTTTGTTCTTGTTTTTGAAGATAATTAACATTAAAGGGAAAAAATAGGGACAGCATATTTATGGACACAACTCTAGGTATTATAGAATATCATTGCATATATTTATGGACACAACTCTAGGTATTATAGAATATCATTGCATATATTTATGGACACAACTCTAGGTATTATAGAATATCATTGCATATATTTATGGACACAACTCTAGGTATTATAGAATATCATTGCATATATTTATGGACACAAATCTTGGTATTATAGAATATCATTGCATATATTTATGGACGCAACTCTTGGTATTATAGAATATCATTGCATATATTTGTGTGTGTTGGGATATTTTTGGTGATTTTTTAAATAGGATTATATAAATGTTTGATATTGTATTTGAAGAAATATGAGCTTTTTAAATATTTATACATAATCGTATGTGCCACGAATGCGTTTTCGTCCAAAGAAGACGACATACAATTTTCACATCCGTTATATTAGCACTGGGGTATATTTCTACGTATATAAGCAGATACGCATATATATTTTTTAGTATTTTTGTCAATGCTTGTTTGTTTACGTATATTTGATTGGGTGAGTGTTTTTTTTCGTTTGTGTGTGTGTGTGTGTGTGTGTGTGTGTCTGTGTGTGTATGTATGTGTGTGCGTGTGTGTGTATGTGTGTCTGTGTTTATGTGTATATGTGTGTGTATGTGTGTCTGTGTATGGGTGTGTGTGTGTGTGTATACCCTGTTAGTATAAATACTTGATTTAAATGTCAGACTAATATTGCTGTCTGTCAACTGCACCTGTCGTAATATAATGTTCTGCACATGCGCACAGTAAGGATAAAATTGCCTGACGTGCAAATATTAAAGGATTTTCAGGTGATAAATAGAAAAATAGTGAAAGAAAAAATATGTTCAAGAGGTGTGGAAAAATGTGAATTCAAATGAAAGAAGGAAAGAAAGGTAGAAGCAAAGAAATCGGAAATTAAATATTGCGAATGGAAGGCGTAGAGCAATACGACTGGAACGTTCAGATAGGGAACCACTAGAGAAGCACAAGGACTAGGAAAAGGAATCAGTAGTGGGAATGGTCTAAACGATTTGTTTGTTAAGAAAGATGGAGAAAAACCACGGAAACCAGTAAAAAAAAAAAAAAAGGAAAAATAAAAAATGAAAATGGACGATGAATAAAGTAGACTAAAAGGAGAGGGGGTGTCCTCGTGGTGTAATGGTTAAAGCGATGGACTGCGGAATCGTAGTACGCGAGTTCGTACTTCAGTCGCGCTATTACGTTCACTTTCGGGCAAATACTTTTGGGAAAGGTATGTACCCCCTTATCCTCCCAGCTATGGGTTAAACAGTACCACTACTGTTCTTCTAGGAGAATGGATTTGGCATTAAATAACCTAAAAAGAGTTGATATGCCATTAAACAAAGAAACAAAACCAACTAAAAGGAGAGATTACTGTGCCCTCGAGAGAGTAAGGAGTTAAATATGAAAAGACGAATGAAGAAAAATATCCCTTCCGGTTGAGAAGGTGAATACGTCTACATAGAAGGCCGAATAAACAGCAGAATGAAATTGAATATTTCAAAATATGGATTTCAGTTATGATAAAAAATAGATAGACAGCTAATGAGATTGGTTAAAAGTTAGAAATACATTGATAAACTGAAATTTAAAAAATCACAAAATCAAATATCACGTGACTTAATAAAATAGGTTCTCTCCTTTATCTCTCTCTCTCTCTCTCTATATATATATATATATATATATATATATATATATATATTTATAATATCCAGTCAGCGTCCAAAGACAGTGGGTGTGGATTATTTTTTTATAAAATATATGAGCAATATCATATAAATCTATCTGAGTGCTCAATTTATGGCTTTTGTTAATACCTTATTCATTTGCTGGGATATAACCAAATTCACTTGCTCGTAGTGTAATGGTTACTCAAGTGGGAAATGTTCACGGCAACCCGAGTTCAAATCCTGGTGGAGATTAATTGCTTTTCATATAGCTCTAATAATCCTTGGGAAAGGTAGGAATCATATAATTCCTCCTCCAGCAGAGGGTAATTAGTAGGGCAGACTAGATTCAGTAATCTTGCTATGCCACCCGATGGAGAACTTAAACCAGTTAAATTTCGCTTAAAAATTGACCTTGTATTGCATCCAGCACGTTGAGGAGGGGTTCGATATATATATATAATGATAATAAATGAATATATATTATATATATATCTAATCCATGGAATATATTGTTCTGCAACCTAAGGTTTCTTGAAGTTTATAACAACATTCATCAGGCAGTTAAGAAGATAGAATGCAATTGAAAATCGAAAATGCGACAAAATACAGACAAAAATCGAACATGAGACAAAATGCTGACAAAAAACCGGTAAGATTTCGTTTATGTGTGGTTGTAAGTATGTGAGTGTGGATGCGTGTTTTTAAATTAAGTCAGGCCTGGAACGTAAAGCGTTGGTTATAGCGATTTTGGGTTACGAAAGTGTATACATTTGTTGCAATATATTCTTTCGTTGACAATGGGACAAATTATCATCGCTGCAAGTTGTGGGGAATGAGTGAGAATCTGATTTGTAAAGGTGTATGGTGGGCAAAAGTTACAATGGGTATAAGTAAAGTTATATTGAGTCGTAAATATGTTGGTGTAATATATACGGGGGGATTGAATAATAATAATAATAATAATAATAATAATAGTAACTAAATGGGATATAGCATAAGAATTGTATACTATTGATGATATTATATACATATATATATATTTATAAATAATATTATCAATTCTAACATGAAATGGAATCGATTTGAAAGCAAATTGCTTTCACAAGAGATATTTTTTCAGTTGAGGTCAACGGCCTTCAGACTGATCAATATATGTTCACCTAATGATCACTTACGTGAAACTCATATCCGTGAGTTTTGTCCCACTTTATCTTGTGGGTGAATATTTTTTACAGGGAACCAGTTTACTGATTTGAAACGGTTTTACCACTAAATGTTTATCATATATATATATATATATATATGTGTGTGTGTGTGTGTGTGTGTGTGTGTGCATTGAAAACATATTAATATGTTCTCACACGTATTCATTTCAAATAGGAAGAAAGAGGAAAGAAAGAAGGAAGATCAACCGCATGAACATGCACTTATACGGATATATATATACACACAAGTAATCAAACTATATATTTGTTAATACAAAAAAATAAAGAAAGAATAAATAAAACGATAAACAATTTAATTCAGAATTAAAGAAGAATCCGACCCCATTCAAAGCAAACACTTTATTAGAATCTTGAAAAGGACCACGACGTCGGAAACACGTGTCAGGAAACGGACCACAAAGTCGGAAACACGTGTCAAGCAAAATCATATGAATAAAAAAAACTTTAAAATGTTCCACTGAAATTCATTTACGGAACTATTAATCGTAATATATATATATATATATATATATATATGTGTGTAACCTTTAATTTACTCAAGATGAAACATATTGATAGGATTAGTGTATTAAAGTCAATGATGACATGTTCAGCCCAATATATAAACGTTTTCCAAAATATAGCATCAGTCAACAATATTCACCACACATGCGCTTTATATACGAGGTCAAAATTCACGTCGTTCTTCAAAATATGGCAGATTTAATCTCCAGTTATATAAAATGCGTCTGACTGATTCGTAAATAGAGAAATTAAATAAAATATTTCATTTCTGTGAAATAGTACATGACAACTTTACAATATATATATAGAGAGATATATATTTGTGTGTGTGTGTGTGTGTGTGATCGTAATAAAAAGGCATGTCCCAGTCGATTGGGCAGTGGAATAAACCGACTTCATCTCTGCAGAGAAGTATGACTCCACCAACGTGTATCCTAGATATGACACTAAACAATCTGGAGGTGAGGCTCTAGCAATGCTGGAGGTTGGGTGAATGCGGAGTACCTCTTCATTCCCATCCCTCCCATGGGCACTCTGGCTCGGAGTGGTAGCATCTGATAGGCTCCGATCTATCAGTCAAATAGAAATGTGTGACATTTAAATTGTGTGCTTATGCTAAATTGAATTGTTTGAAGTAGAACTGTTTAACTGTGTGTAAACAAATGCCTGATGTTGAATTGTTAGTGATACATAGAAATACTTGGAACCAATCAACTGTGTGGCAAAAGAATGAGCTTAGGTTCTTTAAAAAGTTGTCAAGAAAATAAAGTTATTAAGAACTTATCAAGAAAATAGATATTCAATTTATATGTGTAAAGAGAATGGCCGAATTGAAGAGCCGATGAACCACAAAACTAAAGCAAAGCAAAACCGATCTATAATATATGATATTTGTCTTGTGCACCACAAATATCGAAGAAGCCAGGTGACAAACCTAGCCTTTCTGGAGAGATTGTGTGCCTGGGGGAAGTGCCGGTCTTAACGCACATGGCATGAATGCCGGTATACCGAAGCTAAATCATTCTGACATCTCGACATGCTTCCCTATCATTCATACTTCCTGTTAGGTCTTCTGGATTACATTCAGCGTCAGCTTGAGCTAATGTACGTAAGTCCTTGCCTGGCGAGCCCATTTGAAGAACTCCATAAGATTTTTATTATTAAGGGTTTTCATCTTTATTGTTATCTCCACAACGTTTCCGGCCTTCTTCAGTTGTTTGTCGAACTCGGGAACCTTCACGGAACTTCGAACTACGTCCTTTATTGGTCGCCTGTTCTGATTCCGTTCGCCATAACCGTGTACAAGTGTTAAGTATTCCTGTATTGTTACGCGCCAGCAGTCTCCTTAGAAGCTTAGGGAACCAACGCCTATAACCGTTACGCCATGTGTCCTGCTGGACAATTCAGAGTAAATTTTGGGGACTTATAAAATTAATGTTCTTACTTGACTAGAATTACTACAATTATGTATGATTTTTTACCTGTGCCCATATTCGGATTTTTTTTCTCTCTCATCCAGCCTTCTTGATTACCGGTTCCCATATTGTATTCAACACTAATAAGAGTACGTTTTTAATGGGTTCGTGTTTATATCTCTAACATTGCCCAGTATTTCTTGTTCGTATGTGAGATCAGAGATCAATGGCCGTACAACAGTGGCTTTATGCGGTGTGCTTCCAGATTTTGTTCAAAACAAGACGTACAAATTTTTCAGTAGTTCCCATCTAGTTTCTCAGGGTGCTTCCATACAGTATTACTGACTCAGTCACAGATCGGAACAAATCTTATTTCATGCATATAAATATATATATCTAAAGAGAAAAAACTTAGGGAGAGGGAAATAGAGAAAAAGATATTTTCCATTTTATTTACTTCCAAATTAATCGGAAATACCAAAATGTATGGTAGAATATTTTTATCATGATTAGATATCTGTTTTAAAGAGATTTTCGATTAGTAATCATATATATATATATATATATATATATCAGTGGCGACTCAAGCCTATTTTTGCTACTCGTGCCCCCCCCAGCCCTCTGTCAACTTAGTTCCCAACCCGTGGTCCGTGGACCCAAAGTAAGTCATCATAGTTGCTATTGCGTGATTCTCCATTGTATAGCACAGATTGACAAACGTACCTTGCATGGTGTTTTATTTGTAAACAATCAAGATATTATATAATTTGTAGTCTTGTTAATACAGTAGATAAGATAATATTTTTTCCTTTCAAAAGTATAGAAGAAAAGAGAAGATGTTCATTACTATGACGAGAAAAATATGTTTATTAGAATAAAGAAACGGATGACAATATACACAGACACATCTAGTAGTTTCAATTTCGCTTAAAATAAAGATTATTTGTTGAAAATATATTCAAATAAACAAATTTTAGTTACAGAATGTAATATATGCAACATTCATTAAAGAAATAGACATCTGTTAGTGAAAAAACGAATTAAAACACGCCGTTTAACCAACATTTACCATAGCAATGATGATGACATCGGGACGGCTATAATCTGCTATCCCCCCTCTCTCTCTCTCGGTCCCTCTCCCTCTTCCCAAGACAGCTGTCAAGCAGTCAGAATGTGCTAAGATTTTTGAGCACGATGTTTGGGTTGCTCTTGCTATTGGCTAAAGCCAAAAGTGGATTTCTCTAACATTACTGTTATTATAAGGGTCTAGTGCTCGGCACGGATTTGCGCGTGTTCAACATTATAGCCGATTTTATGGGATGTTCAATGAATCTGACGGTGGCCGGACAAAGACCATCCGCTCCAAACAGCATCTTTGTATTATTCCCAGATATATTTATGAACTTTTGGCTACTTAGTTATCGAAACTTGAATAGATACGTAATTTAATTGAGATCAGACTAAGTATGTTTGCTTGAAATTAATGGATGATTTTTAATCCATTTTGAATAACATTGACCGAGTTATTGGTCGTGCCGGGCACGAGTAGCACTAGTCCCGTCTCCGCCCCTGATATATATATATATATATATATATATATAACTGGTAATTTGGTTGAGTGTAGAATAATTCCTACCTCAAACGTGTTCATAGAAAGGGTATAATTCTCACAGCAAAATTGATTCAGTTCGATATGTGGTTTGTCATTTACCAAGTAATTCTTCTCTTGAAACCTGGATTTCCATTTCTCTCTCTCTCTCTCTCTCTCTCTCTCTCTCTCTCTCTCTCTCTCTCTCTCTATCTATCTATCTATCTACATATCTTTACACACACGCACACACACACACACACACACATATATATGTATGTATTTATGTACGTATGTATGTATGTATATTTGTGCATGTTTTTTCCAGTGTTTGAATATCAATTATACATCCATCTTATCAAGTAAATTCATAGCACTACATAATGACCACTGATTGGCCTATTTCATAATTTCTTCGACTGATCATTTTGTGCACGACATGGAACTTAAAGTAACAGTCTTCAAGTGTTCATAATTTGATATTTTTGTGGGTTATATATATCTTGTTCAATATTGCTGGTGGCAACACCCCACAAGGAAACAACTATACGACCACCTGCCTCCCATCATGAAAACTATCCAAGTTAGACGAATCAGAGACGCAGGACACTACTTGAGAAGCAGGGACGAGCTCATAAGTGATGTATTCCTATGGACCCCCACATATGGCGGAGCAAAAACAGGACGACCAGCTCGAACATACATACAGAAGCTATGTGAGGATACGGGATGTAGCCCTGAAAACCTGCCAGAGGTGATGAACGATAGGGAGAAGTGGCGAGAGAGAGTCAGGGATATCCTTGCTGGCGGCTTGACATGATGATGATGATATATATCTACTCTGCTGTTATCGTGTCGCACACATTTTACAGTTATCATTTCATATTTTCATTTATATATGTATATATATATATAGTTAGTAGAAAAAATATAAATGTGGCCTAAGGGATGTGAAAATGTGTAAAATGTATGAGCGGGAAAACATAAAAGTTGACGAAACTGAACGTAGATCATGAGAAATGGTGATTCAGTTTAGAGCATCGTAAAGTGATAGCATGGGAGGGAATGAAAATGGTAAAAATAAAAATGGAAGAAAAATGATTTTGCTAATCAACCAGTCCCTCTGCTTGGCATTTCTGTTGACATCCTCTGCGTTAATTAGGTTTAGTGGTGTCGTGCAGTTTCTGATCTTTGAACGCAATGACGTCAGAGGTGTGTGACATTAGGGCCCTAATGGCAAACAAAAAATTATAAGACCGGGTTACGTATATACGTATATATATATATATGTGTGTGTGTGTGTGTGTGTGTGTATATACTTGTGCGTGTGTATTTATGTGTGTGTATACACATATTGACACACGTACGCAGATACATGACACTTTCTTTCCCTTTCTCTCTCTCTCTTCCTCTCTCTCTCTCTCTCTATATATATATATATACACGATTGTCAATCAATAAATATTGGGAAATATTGTTAAAAAAAACAAAATGTGTTTTTCTGAATGCTTTCCACATATGTAAACAGTGCATGGTTTGGAATTGGTTAATAGATTTTAAAAATGACCTGGCAAAAATATTTCTTTTCAGGATATTCAAAATGGCTGTAGGTCAAACAGATTACTTGAACAGAGGTCTGTTATCATATTTTTGGTGGTTGAGAATAGCAAACCATGTGAATGTTGCGCAAGAATATATTATGCGTACAGAAAAAATTCCTTAATCGTCAAAATCTATACAATTTGACGAAATATGACTCTGTCCTTATGAGCCTGAGTCAAAAGTACCGTCCATGGGGTAGAAACACACTGACGCTCCGCTAAATTGAAATTTACTGCCATGAAGGGCTGTAAAGGAGGTCATGCTGACATTGTTCCAGGATATTAAAGGATCCATCACAATTGATTTCCTTGAAAAAGATGCAATTCTTTCTCTTGCGTTCTTTTTAAGCTAAATTCACATCAATTCCTGGTTAACCTTCATGTATATATATATATATATATATATATACTACCCTGCCCGTGGCTTGAGTACACGATGGGAATAATCCAATACCACATACGCGTATCTCTTCTCATGAACTGAGTACTGCGGTAGCCGATAAGCGTATATATAAATACATACACATAAACAATATCTTCACTTACGCTGAGAGGGAGGAGCGCGTCGAGGTATGATGTAAGACAAGATTTCTATCCCAGTTTGAAGGTTCTTGCGTGTCTAATCAAAATGAACAGTTGTGATACAACGAAAGTTTGTCTGTGAATCACAATATATATATATATATATATATATATATATATATATATATATATATGTTAACGATCTCTGTTTTTTTATATATAATTTAATTAGAATTTATAATTTACTATGTTTCACTGCATACAAAAGTAATAATTTCAAATTAGCGGTGTTTAGAATACGATGATTGTACACATAGTAGAGAGTTCTGAGGCGCCCCCTAAAATATAGCGTCCTAGATATGAAATTAAATAATATATGTTAGCGAAGGTACAGTTCTGGAGATCTGGCATACTTGTTTGTCATTAGTTCCATGTCCTCTTTGACCCCTTGAAATATTATTTGTTAGGGTCTCCTCTATGGGTAAAAAAATTGTTTGGTTTTGTTTTGGTTCAGTTTTATGGCCCATTAACCATTGTAGGTTATTTAATGCGAAATCTATTTTTATGCATATAAACAGTTGTATTTCAAACAATTCAGTTTTGCATAGTTTCAATGTTTCTTTTACACACAGTTAAATGTCGAAAACAATTCTATTTCAAACAATTCAGTTTAGCTTGAGCTCACTGTTTAGTTCTATTTGATCCATAGATAGGACCCTATTTGGTGCCATCACTCCAAGCCAGAGTGGACCAGGAAGCGATGGCAATGAAGAGGTTCTCCACATTCCTCAAAGCACAAGCCTTACTTGAGCCCCAACATAGGATTGTTTAGTGTCCTATCCAGGACACTCGTTGGAGGAGTCTTACTCCTCTACAGAGATGCAACTGATGTATTCTACAGCCCCAGCTGACGGTGCCATATGTGAAGAAGAAATCTGTTTAAAAAACAGTCGTTTTTGATGGGACCGAGTGCAAAAAAGAAAAAAAAAAAAGAAATAACCAATTCAAATGTACCATGAAGGCGATTCCCTAACCACTAGGCATAAAATAACCCTAGACGTGCCGTTAGAATTAACCAATCAATCATTTAATTCAAATATTTACATAGCTATTTGAATCCGTTTACAGAATGTTATCTGAAATCAATTAGATCGATAAGCTGATGATAATAGTCAGAAAAGGAAATCGCTAAGCAGAAATGCCTTTTAATGCTTGTAAAACTCAAGGCGCCATTTTGATTCGAAAGAGTCGTCACTGTTCTATGGATTGGGCTTGACAATTATTCCAACATGGCGTCCCGCATTTTATTTCTAAGTCTTTAATTGATTTTTATTGGTTTTCCACGACTTTCCGTTACTTACGAGTGGCAGTGAAAATAAGGATAAGTCTATTGGTGTGCATAAGACAAGATTTACTCGGGAGGAAAATAATGTGAATGCTGTCACTCTTTTAGCTAATAGAATATTTAAATGTCACTCAGAAGATAAACAGGGGCAAATATACTTGCATGTATGCTCTTATAATTGTTAAAGATAGAAAAATGAAAAGGACTGAAGAAGGCTAAGCAGTAATTGTGAAAACAAAGAACAAAACAAGCGAATCAGAAGGGTACGTAAACAATGAGAAAAGATTGATATCAATAATTTGGAAGTGTATGTTTGTTTGTCCTCTATTCACACCCAGAGGTTTTTATGTTCATCAACAACATTTGTAATGAATTTTCTATTACAATCGCTTGCCATTAAAACTGCAATTTAATTATTTTTCTATAATAAAATCATTTGCGATTCATTTTGCTATAAAACCATACAAACAGCTTTTTTTAATTTTTTTTATTTTTATTTTTTAAGGTTGATTTGCCATTAAACAAAGAAACCAACCAAACAGCTTCTTTTACAGTAAATTCTTATACAATGAATTAGATAATAAAATAACTCATATTGCATCTTTATTTTGGCTTGGTTTTATTTACTTAACAGTGTATCAACAACTTTTGGGTTATTCAATGCGGATATTTGATTCATTCGTACTCCGATATTAACAATTTGCAGACATGGTTTCAAGGAAGCGTGATTTACGTTCCTGAATTGCTGACTCAAGATAAAATCCACAGAACAACCAAACTTCCCATTCCGTCACGCGGGTGACATCGTCCGCACCCACCCACCGAAAACAACAATCACTAAGATGGCCGATCGAGTCAGGTGACCTCGACCATTATTTGAATGCTGTTTTCATTCGAACATAATATATCAATCATATCTTTTTGACACCTAGACTACTGGATGAGATGTTAAACATTGTCAACTCATCGTTCTCTCAGCAGCTGGCCTTTTTAATAATTTATCAACTAATACTGTTGTGTAGCATAATGAATGAAGAATGATGAACCATAATGAAGTAATGAAGGGGCATAATACATTTTTTACCAAAAATATAGCACTCTCATCTTTATCATTTGAAAGGGTCGAAACTACCGCAACCGAGAGAGAGAGAAAGAGAGAGAGAGAGAGAGTGAGAGAAAGAGAGAGTACGTGAGAGGAATACGGAGACAGAAGGAAAATTACTATACTAGCTCTTTCTTTTTAGCCATGTTCTACCATATTCAAGGCCCCACTAACCACTTATTCTGGTTCTCGGCAGGAATACGCCTAGGGTCACTGCTCCCGCTCCCTCTGGGCAAAAGCTGATTGTGACTCTCGTGACTCGGTGTCTATGTGACTGACCGTCTGGGTTACTGACCGTCTGAAGTGGGTACAAGTGTATATATAATTTCCCAGCGCCCAAGCATTTAGGTTGTCAACCCACGAGAGCTGCTTACCCCCGCGCATCGCTTTCTTCCTATTTATACATTTGGAACATGAAGGCTCTTTCAAAAGTCAATATGCTATAAAATGCCATTAGTATAAGTATAACATTTTTATACCATCCAGACAAAAAGAAAATTTCTGAATTTAAATCAGTTTTAGGTTGGGAAAGGGTTGGGCTCAGCCAGACTCGTTACAGGAGTATTAACTTCACGAACAAATCAGGATACGGAATAAGTCAATAAGCCAAACAGACTGATAGAGAGTAAAGAAGGAACTTCAGTCAAAATATTTAAAGAAAATAAGAAAAAAAAAGAAAGAAAGATTTATTAACTTGATGTATGCATTTACCCAGCCCCTCTGCACAAGCAGAATGGGACACAGGGTCAATTTTTAGCAGAGTTTAAGGGGTTAGCTCAGAGGTTTATTTCTCCTAGACTGGTAGTTATATTTAAGTTAAAGTGCGCAGTCTGTCCTACTATCAACCAATAATTTGAGGTAGAATAAATGGTTCCATAACGCAATGTAAAATAAAAACTTACTCGTCCAGAATTTGAACTCGGGTCAACGTGTCCATTTCCTTCGACGATAAACGTAATACCACGAGCGCTTCCATGAGTGAATCATGAAATAAACTGTTTTAGACAATTGGTCAATGTCAATTGATACATTAGCAAAAGATAAAGAAATATTTTAATTGAAAAATATTTGATAAAATAACGAGAGCAAAGAAGAAACAATCAGAAAGACAGACAGACAGACATAGAGAAAGAGAGAGACAGTGAGAGAGAGAGACAGAGAGAGACTGAGAGAGAGAGATACTGAGAGAGAGAGAGAGAGACAGACAGACAGAGAGAGAGAGAGAGAGATTGACAGAACACAAGACAAGACAAGACCCTGAATTCCACCTTAAGAGCAGAGCAAAGCTCGTGTCAGCTTTATCTGTATTGATCATTTTTGTTTTACGAAATCTCGCATGAACGAGATTTCGTCGATTTTCATGGCATTTTCATCCCTCAGGTAAAAACAGGACGAGTTGAATTTGATGAAGTCCATGCCTTTTTCGCTGACTTTATTTATTTATTTATTTTTTTTGTGGGGAAGAGGATAGATTTAATAAAAGCAGACCACGGAAGATTACAACTATTTACAATCAAGTCAAACGGACAAAAATAGGAAATTGTCTATTGATATCGCTGCTACGACAAATTGCTTAATAGAGGGAAATGCAAGATGCCAGTCAGACCACAATGCGAGTCGACTGTCTTCGGTTATATTTACATGCTACAGTGGCTCTTTTTCATTAGAAGGATAGGCAATGTCTATATGGGTCACCAAGTGTGAAGAAGAAATGATATTTACCTAGTTAAAGATCACATTTTTTTGTTCTTCTTTTTCGACCTTTTCGAGTTGCCCTTCGGCCACTAAAAATAAAATGTAGCAGAGCGAAACGAAATGTCCAGGTAATATTTTTGTATTGCCTCAAGATGCATTTGATTTGTGAAGGGCTTTTAAAGGGAATTCGTAAGTGGAGGAGAGTTAAGAAAAAATGCGTTCGGATTAGCAACAGAGCAAAAAAGCGGAAGGGAAATCGAAGAACGAAACACAAATAATCGTGGGTTTATATTCTATAAGTGCTTTGCAGCGACTCAGTCTTAGGCACTGTCGATTTTACAAGTAGATGTGTGTAACAAAGGTTTTGCTGAAGACATAGATTTCTGCTAAGTTAGAAATCAATTTAACAAAGTGACAAATTATTTCTTGGTTCTTGGTCTAATTTTATGGTATATCAACCGTTGCAGGTTATTTAATGCCAAATCCATTTTTATACATATTAACAGTTATATTTTAAACAATCGAGTTTCACAGTTTCAATGTTAAAATACGTTAGCAGAGATGCAGTTGGTGTATTCTACAGCCCCAGCCGACTGTGCCACTAGGTCACTCGTTGGCGGGGAGGGTCTTACTCCTCTGCAGAGATGTAGTTAATGTATTCTACAGCCCCAGCCGACTGTGCCACTACGATACTCGTGGGCGAGGAGGGTCTTACTCCTCTGCAGAGATGCAGTTGGTGCGTTCTACGGTCCCAGCCTACTAAGCAAAAGGAAATGACATGATGAAGGTCCCATTTCGTTCTTTATTCTGATTTTCGATGGTGAAGCTTAGAAGACGCTGACTATTTCCTGCTGAGGAATAATGCCTACTACACCGAGGTGTAGGGAAGGGCTCTACTCCTTTCCCTTGATTAATCCACTTTACTCTTGACACGTATCTTAAATTGCTGAGTGCTAAGCAAGGAGGTGCCAAGTACCATTTTTAAAGTCTTTTGTATGACGTGAACTGGGATTGAACCCAGGTCTCCCGGACCATTGGCGAACACTCTACCCACTTGGTCAATATTACTCCATGGTCCTCTTTGTCACAGTATCGTTGAACTTGTTTGTCTTCAATCAATGAGTCAACTTGATCAGCTTAAAAGTATCGTTTTCGATAGGATTGAGTGCAAAAAAAACACTTAAAAACGACTATAAAAGTATGAATCTGTACATACAATGAACACGATTCTCTAATCTCAAACGAGATAATTTGAGATGCCGTAAACAAATTTATGTAAACAAATGACTGAATTGTTTGTGACACATAGCAATATTTAGAACCATTTTACTTTGTTGACTTAGGCTAAATCGAATTGTCGGAAATAGAAGCGTTTGACCCTTTAATTGTGTGTATCTAAAACTGAGCTTGCAGATCATATATTTAATATATATGTGAAAACATGATTTGGCATTAAATAATACTGGTAGATATTCCATAAAACCAAACGAAACCAAATTTAACAGACATTATTATTCCATGTCAGGGTGGACCGAGGAATAATGCTCATGAGTTATTAAACTCCTACCCTCCGCAACGGCAGCCCCAGTAACCGACGCCGTTTTTTTTTTTTTTTTTTTTTGTATTCTTTGGTTTATTTTTGTTTGTTTGTTTTTTGTTTTTGTTTTTTAGGGTAAAGCTTACAAAGCTGGAAAATCTCGTAAAGCTGGAAATCTTGTCAGTCTAATCTAGATTTGATTTGGTTCAGTTTTTTGTTTTAATGCTGTGGGTTATTTAATTCAAATGATATTAAATAACCCTAGACTGTTTGATATGTGATCAAAATCTATCAATCTCTTAGTTGATGGAATACTTTAGACTGGGAGAGTATGCATTCTTTCAGCATTAAAATACTGAATGGAATCTTTGGTTTGGAAAAAAAACCCAACTTTTTTGTAAAAAAATGGAGTAATTTTATCTATGGATGGTATTGTATCTAGAAATTCATATAGTTTGTTTAATGGCATGGTAACTTTCATGGATTATTCAATGCCAAAGATATCCTTGAAGAAGAACTAAAGGGAAATTATTCAACCTAGAGTTGGGGAATAAGGGGGTTCATACCGTTCAAGAAAGTAAGTGTTCTCTGAAATCAAACGTAATAGCTCGACTAGGGCTAATAATTTTTACCATGGCGTCGTGTCTCAGCACGTTTGCCATAACACCATGAGGAGTACCACGAATGTATATGCATATGTATATATATGGTTTTATATATATATATATATATATATATATATATATATATATATATATATAGGCCTTCAATAAGTTTTCAGACTTTTTTGTACAGGCATTTAAAATTATCCTAGACTCTTGAAAATTCAGTATGTTATTGCTATTCATATTATGATATGACTGGCCAATTTTTATGATTTCAGATTCAATTGAACAGCTATAGCAGCAATTGGAATACACCCCACTGAAGCCTGATTGTCACAGCTGGTGAATTTCAAAAATGCAATCTGACACTTTAGAAGAACGATATGCAATAAAATTCTGTTTTAAACTTGGAAAAAATGATGCCACAGAAACGTATGGAATGCTTCAGACTGCTTTTCGAATATTTTGCATGAATCGAGCATCAGTTTTTGAGTGGCATAAGAGATTCAATGAAGGCAGGGAGTCTGTGATAAGAGGTGTGGGAGGAGTTAGGTAGTCAATTGACCAGAGTTGATTGGCCAAAAGGGTTAGGGTTAGGGTTACTATGTTGAGGTTTTACGGGGATTCAGAAAGAGATTCCATCTTCAAATCGGGTCAGTGGCATTTCCACCAGGACAGTACACCAGTCCACAACTCCATCCTTGTCAGAGACTATTTGACCAAGATGGACACCAAGACAGCTCCTCACCCTCCCTATAGTCTTGCTCCCTGTGACTTTTGGCTATTCCCTAAGCTCAGAGGCTGTAGTTATGAGACAATTGAGGAGATGAAAGAGGCTGTGACGAAGGTCATTGACACGCTCACACAAGAGGAGTTCCGTGGGGCCTTCCAGAAGTTGTTGCAACGGTACAACAAGTGCATTGCAGCCGGAGGAGATTACTTCGAAAGAGGATAGAGTTTCATGGGTGTACTATCAATAAAAGTGCCCATACGAAAAAGTCTGGAAACTTATTTAATGATCCTCGTGTGTTTGTTAGATATTTAACCGTTTAATCATTTTAGTTTTAGACGAAATAATCAACATAAATTTCTCCATCTTAACGCAGAATGGTTTTCAGTTTTAAGATTGTTTCTGTACCATTAAATCCTCATGAAACACTGCTCAATTACGCATGGGTCTGGATGTGATTGTGTGGGGATGTGTTTTTTCCTGTGTATATGTGTACGTGTACCTATTGATGCAATGTGTTTATGTGTACGTGTCTATGTGCGTGCGTGTGTGAGTATGTAGAAGCAATATGTATTTCATTTAACGGACTGCTTCCGGGGGCGGCTATGCAGCTCTTACGCCGTGCAAGAATTCAGTCTCCCTTTTTCTACGTTAAATAACGGTAAAACGGTGTGTAAATGTGATCTACATGACCGATTTCTAACGGCTTGTAGCGATTTACGTAAGTGAAATAGTCGACAGTTGTGGGCAAGATTGATAAGCTGAGATATCGCGTCGAAAGTGATGACATCGGGCAATAAATTTAAGTGATAAAACACTATATAATGAGCCGGCTCGTAAAGTTTGTTCTTCCCAGAAAGCGGAGACGAAAAAGATTAAAAGAAGGAAGAAAAAAGAACTGCAGGTAAAAAATAACGGTAGATAATAAACTTAAGACATTAGGATCTTTTTTAAGAATAATTTTCAAAGAAAATGTAATATACACTAAACTAAGTCGAAGAGAGCCGGTTGATAAGTATAGCCTAGCACTAGAGAAATCAACACATTCAGCATATTTATACATGGTTTAAACGCCTGTGCTTAATGTCAATTTGCAAAGAAAAAACATTGTGTAATAGACTTCTTTTGAAAACTACAGTGTCGCTAAGCCCCGTTGTCTGGGGCTATAGAATACACCTACTGCATCTCTGCAGAGGAGTAAGAATCTACCCATAACGAGTGTCCTAGTGGCACAGTCGGCTGGGGCTGTAGAATACATTAACTGCATCTCTACAGAGGAGTAAGAACCTCCCCGCCAACGGGTGACCTAGTGGCACAGTCATCTGGGACAGTAGAATACACCGACTGTATCTCTGCAGAGGAGTAAGAATCTCCCCCATAACGCGTGGCCCAGTCATCTGGGGCTGTGGAAAACACCGACAGAATCTCTGAAGGGGGGTAAAACTCCTCCCACCACGAGTTTGGTTTGGTTTCTTTGTTTAATGGCATATCAAACTTTCGGAGGTTATTAAATGCCAAACCCACTCTTCGAAAAAACAGTAGTGGTACTATTTAACCCAAATCTGGGAGGATAACAATGTTCATACCAGGCCTGAAAGTGAATATAGTAAGGCGACTGGAACTCGCTTACTACGATTCCGCAGCCCAAAACTTTAACCACTACGCCACTTGGACGCCCCAGCCAACGCGTGTCCGGTATATTACATCAAACAATCTGATGGCGAAACTAAAGCCTTGGAAATTTGGAAAATGTTGTATACACCTTCATTGCCATTGCTCTCATGTCCACTCTGCCCCAGAATGGTAGCACTTGATAGGGTCCTATCAATGAGTCAAATAGAACAAACGAATGTGAAAATGGATGATTGATGTTAAATTGTGACTGTTACATAGCAGTACTTGAAAACATTTAACTGTGTGCAAAAAATAACTCAGGCTCATTTTCGAATGTGTTCTACAAAATGTGTTTACAAATCATACATATATTTAATATATATGTATAAAGAGGATTTGGCATTCAATAACCTACAATGGTTGATATGCCATAAAATCCAACCAACGAAACTGTGTCATACTGAGCGAAATTTGTGAAACGGTTATCGCAGCAAACAATAAAATCGCTGATTTCAAATACTAGTAAGAGGCTGTTGGAATTTCACTTCGCCTTGAATATAATATAATATAGTAATGAATATATTTGTTCTTTGGTTAATAGCTTGGCAGACTTTTTTTTAGCTTAGTAAAGCAACCAGTTGAAGAGAAAGACAACTTTGAATTCAAATTAATGTTACTCCGTTTACGAAATTGACCTTGTGTAATATCCTGTCCAATACGGAGGAGTTGGGTAAATTCATACGAGTAGGTCTTTACTTAGAAATATGGAGTTTTCTGGTGGTGAAAAGAAAAGAGTCAAAGGTTTATCTCCAACTCCACAACTTCCATCGAACACTCCGAGGTCGAGCTAACATCAAGCTCCAATGTTGCACTCTAATTAAATCCCTGTTACAATTGTATTCTTTATATATATATATATATATATATAAATATATATATATATATATGCTCCCCTATTCCTGTATGAGTGAGCTCTCTAGCGAGGGAAGTAAATGTGTTGCCATTAGCGTAATGCAAGGCTCTTCATATGAATGGAGCTCTCAGTAGCCGTTAAGCGGATATATGTAAACAAAAACAAATGTGATACATAACCGTTTAAATTTCATTCGCTTGCGCTAGTTTCCTCGTGGCTGAGGGGTAGAATCTTGGACTGGCGTTTGAGTCAACCGGGTCTCGATCCCAGCTTCGGGAATCTAGCCTGTCTAGCCACACTGAAGTGTTCTGATAGAACGAAACAGATCTGTCTGTGGATGACAATATATATATATATATATATATATGTCAAACTGTTGTAACAGATGAAAGACTAATTAATGGCATATCAACCTTTGTATGTTATTTAATGCCAAAGCCATTCTCCTAGAAGAACAGTAGTGGTACTATTTAACCCATAGCTGGGAGGATAAGGGGGTTCATACCTTTCCCAAAGGTATTTGCCCGAAAGTGAACGTAATAGCGCGACTGGAATACGAACTCGCTTACTACGATTCCGCAGTCCATCGCTTTAACCATTACATCACGAGGACCCCCCCCCCGAAAAAAAAACCTTTTGAATATGTGGATATTTTGTGATTTATTATTACTTGGGAGAATTCCCGTTGTGAAATGCTTAATATGGTTAATGTGCTGAATTGCGAATTCGTCGTAAGCCAGTTCAAATTCCAGTTGCACCAAAACGTTCACTTTCTGATCAATGCCCAGAGTGTTCGCCAATGGCCCGGGAGACCTCAGTTCAATCCCAGGTCGAGTCATACCAAAGACTTTAAAAATGGAACTTGATACCACCTTGCTTAACACTCAGCATTATAAGGTACGGTTCAAGGGTAAAGTGGAGCAATCCAGGGAATGGAGTAGCGCCCTCCCCTACACCTTGGTGTAGTAGCTATCGAAAAGGGAGCCTTCGGGTCACCCTCGACTATGGTCGCTAACTTACTTACTAATCTTCGAGGAGAACGGCTTTGGCATTAAATAACCCACGAATGTTTATATGTCGTTAACCAAAAGAAATCTTGTTTCTGTTCTGCTTCTATGTGTTCAATTTCCATCGAAAAGTATTGAAACTACTAACCCCATACAGCTCTTTATAAATTAAGTGGATTAGTTGGGCATTAATGGTGCTAATTTATAGGTTTGGTTTGGTTTGTTTGGTTTTATGGCATATCAACCTTTGTAGGTTATTTAACGCCAAATCCATTTTTACGTAAATAATCTGTTCTATTGAAAACAGTTCAGTTTAGCATAAGTACATTTTAATTGTCAAAAACATTTCCATTTCAAACTATTCAAGCAGTTATATGTAACAATTCAGTTAAGTGTAAATACAGTTTTAATGTCGAAAAACAGTTCTATTTGAAATAATTCAGTTAAGCATAAGCACGCAGTTTAAATGTAAGTACGGTTTAATTGTCAAAAACGTTTCTATTTCAAGCTATTCAGTTTACTCAATTCATTTTAGCATAAATATGCTGTTAGTTCTATTTAAGCCATAGATAGGGCCCTATCAGGTGCTACCACTCCGGGCTGGTAGCGATGGCAATGAAGGGGTACTCCGCATTCCCCAAAGCTCCAGCGCTGCTGGAACCTCACCATCAGATTGTTTAGTGTCATATACCAGGACACTCGTTAAGGGGGGCTTACCACTCTGCAGAGGTGCAGTCAGTGTATTCTACAGCCTCAGCTGACTGGGCAAGCTAATTTATGGGTAAAGGACTTGTTTATTCAAGTTGTCGATAAGTCAACTGGAAACCACGTGAATTGATATTGTTCCTTTTATAATATATATATATATATGTAGAGAGAGAAAGTGAGAGAGAGTGGGAGAGAGAGGGAGAGAAAGAGAAAGTGTGTGTGACAGTGAGAGAAAGAAAGTAAAAAAGAAAGTACTGGTCCTATTTACCAACCCCTCCGCTCGGGCAGGATATGACACAAGGTCAAATTTTAAGCGGAGTTTAACAGGTTTTAATTCAGAGTTTTCCTTCTTCTAGACTAGTTGCCTAACCAAGGCTGAAGAACCTAGTCTGCCCTACTATTTACCCATAGCTGGAGGGAGATAAGGGGGTTCATACCTTTCCCAAGGGTATTTGCCCGAAAGTGAACGTAATAACGCGACTGGAGTACGAATTCGCGTACTACGATTCCGCAGTCCATCGCTTTAACCAGTACACCACGAGGACAAGTACTGGTGACATATAATTCTATCTCCCAAGAGGAGATTATCATAAATTTAGAGGGGAAAAATTAGTACCAACTTCTTCTTGTGGACCATAACATTGTGAAGTTCAAAATAGGGGGAGAAAAAATTGAATATCAACATGCTGTTTCTTGTATTGCGTATATATATATATATATATATCATAGATATTTATTTAAAGACCACTTACCTATGGTACAAACGAAATTTGTACCCATCTCTCTCGCTACATTCGCCAGTATGCGTGATGTTTGTCGCTCCGATTCGTATTTCTCCGCGACCGCTCGTATACCATAACCCTTGCCAATCAGGCGGGAACGTGCAGCCAGAAGCTGTGAATAGAAGAAAGAATATTAATACTATTTTCCTACAAAAAACAAACAAACAAACAAAAAGAATAAATAGATTATGTTAATAAGCAATCAGAGACATGATTTTTGTTTAAATTAAAGAAAAAGAAAAGAAAAAGAAAAGAAAAAAAATTAGCACTTCCGGTTAAAAAAAAAATTAACGCAATTCAAATATTAATTTTAAGCAAAATATTTTTAAAAAAAACACGAAAATTTGAATCAAATCTCCTTGTGAATATATTGAGTTAAAGTTGTAACTGTTGTTCATTACTTAGCAATTTTTACAGGAATGATTGCTTTTAGCATATAAAGGGTCGGGATGCTATACCAAGAATTTGAACAAATAAAATAATGACTCGATCATAGAAATTGCCATTCAGTTACAAATTGAAACAAAAAAATTTTATTCCCTAAATAAGAACATTTAAGTATATTATGGTGAGCCGTTTTATGGACATATATATATATAGTCATCCACAGATAGACTGTTTCGTTCTATCAGAACCCTATAACTTGCTAGGGTCTTAATAATATTATATAGACAAAATATGTCTTTATTATTTAATCAAACGCACTTAAATGAAAATCTGCTACCCAATCACACACACACACACACACACATACGTGTGTGTGTGTGTGTGTGTGTGTGTGTGTGTGTGTGTGTGTGTGTGTGTGTGTGTGTGTGTGTGCCCTGATTGTCTGGTATCCCGGCTTCGAGCGTCCTACGTGTCTAGCCACACTGAAGAGTTCTGAGAGAACGAAACAGTCTGTCGATGGATGACAATATATATATATATATATATATATATATATATATATATATCAGACAATCAGGACATATTTGAATGCTCGTATTTAGACCCACCACCTCTCTACAACAGACAGAATGTGACTTAACGCCATTTGAAAACAAAGTTCATTTGGATTGAATTCAGCGTTTTTATTCTTCTACATTGGTTGTCTTTCCTGTTTACCCATAGCATGGGAATAAGTGATTGATTTCTGCATTTCCCAAGGGAAATGAAGTTAAATGCACACAGTCTCATTTGAAGTTAAATGCACACTCTCATTTGGAATTGGAAGTTTGATCGCCGAGTCTTTTTCCTTTGGTGATAAATGCTACGATCAGAGCACCTCCTTTCTATTTGAAGTAAATCAATGATTTGAGGGGCTGTAGTATACACCGACTGCTTCGCTGTAGACTGGTAAGACTTCCCTAACGCATATCCTGATTATGATACTAAACAATCTGGTAGTGAGGTTTCAGTAATGCTGGAGTTTTGAGGAATACGGAGTACTCCTTCTTTGCATGGTTCCCGGGTCAGCTCAGGGTCAAGTAAAACTAAACAGTTTACTAAACTGAATTGTTTGATACAGAACTGTTTTGATATTTAAACTGTGTACTTATGATTAAATTAATTATTTGAAATAAAACTGTTTTTGATATTTAAACTGTGTATTTCTGTTTATCTAAACTGTTTGAAATAGAACTATTTTGATATTCAAACTGTGTACTTATGTTGAAATGAATTGTTTAAAATAGAACTGTTTGTTAGCACAAAAATGGATTTGTAATCAAATAACTTATAATTTTTGATCTGTCAGAAAAACCTAATAGAATCTTATTAAGAATTTGAACTCTAATTTGAGCAAATATATATATATATATATATATATATAGAAAACAAATGTTGTCAGGAAATAGATGTTTATGAACAGGTGTAGCAAGGTTTCTTTTTAAGTGGCATATCAACTTCCTGTGGTTATTTCATGCAAAATTCATACTTTTAGATAAGCAGCAGAAGTAATACTTAACCCATAGCTTGGGAGATAAGCAGGTTAAAACTTTCTCAAGTTTATTAATCAGAAAGTGAAAATATTTGTGCGACTGGACTTTAAACTCGCTACTATGATGACTTAACGCAATATTCTAGCCATTACGCCACGGGAAATCATCCGTATAAATGATCCTTTATCATATTTACCAACCCCTCTGTTCGGGAAGGATATGACACAAGGTTAATTTTTTAGCGGAGTTTAACAGGTTTGAATTCAGAGTTTTCCTTCTCCTAGACTAGTTGCCTCACTAAGGCTGAATGACCTAGTCTACCTTACTATTTACCCATAGCTGGAGGGCGAATAATTGGATTCATACCTTTCCCATACCTTTGGCACTAATAGTGCTATGTGAATTGCAATCAATCTCGTCCAGGAATTGAACTCGTGTCGCCGTGTCAATTTCCTACGACAATAACCATTACACCACGGGCACCTCCATAAACGATCCTTTATTTTATTTATTTATTTATTTTTTTATTTTTTTTTTTTTTTCATTTTGTCTTGTTTTGATTTTTTCAAGAAAAGAGACAATGAAACCGACTTTAATCAATATGAATGTAATACACATTTCTTTCTCTTCATGAATAGTTAAAAATGTTAAAAGAACTCTCGTCTGCTAATGTGCTCTATTAAAAATTAATCGATAAAAAATTCATATTTTTATATTTTAAAAAATATGTAAATTGGTAATATGTGATTTGAAAAGATTATGATAAATCATTTTCTAATTTATTTATCTCATTTGTTATGCTGTTAAAAAATTCTGTGGTTTCGCAACAGAAAAGTGTTTGCTCTCTACTGGTTGTCTTCTGAATATGAAACTTCCAATCTATTTTTTAAAGCTTTCTGAATTCCGAAGAGTCACACGGTTTAGATTATGGTAACTGAAAGATAGAAAATGAACGTGTTTATTAAAAAAGCGAGAGCGAAGATATATGAAACAAAGCGGAAATCAGAAAGAATAATCAAGTCACGCAGAAAAGAAAAGAACTGTTTCAAGTCAGAACGTCACAGAAATTGAATGGTGTTGTTCCTGTTCAGTTCTAAGATGGCTAACTACGAGAGAACTGCAGGTACTGTTAACAATCTGAGACCTGAGAAATAAGCAAAAGTTAAAAAAAAATAAAATCGGACGAACATATTTTGGAAAAAAATTAACCTCTGTTGAGGATTATACTGTACTTTTCTGTCTTTCTGCAAGGATTGCTTTGGCATTGAATAATCTACGAAGGTTGATATGCCATTGAAAAACAAAGAAAACAAATCAAAGAAAGCTTAGAAAATAATTGAACGAGAGAGAGAGGGGGAGAATGGAAGGAAAGCTCGTACAGGAAGGTGTGCAAATTCATTGGGAGAGCGAGGTAAGCAAGGAAGTCAACGAAAATGAATAGTGTGAATAAGACTATTATTATTTCTAAAAGAGTTTAGTGTAAGCCTTGAAAGAAACGAGATAGATAGATATAAAGATAGATAGGGAGAAAGAGAGAGAGAGAGAAAGAGAGAGAGAGAAAGAGAGAGAGAGATACGAAGGAAAACAATGCTTAGGTTCACTCACTATTGGGTCGAGGTTTGAAGTATAGGGCACCCAGTGACAATCTCAATGATCTGCTAGCCTCACACCACGACAGGAAACTCTAAGTTTAAATACACTGGTGCTTTTAAAATCTTATTATATATTTCTAAAATTTTCATTTTCTCATTCTCTTTATTTCTATGTTTATCTCTGATACTTTATCTATCTATCTATATATATATATATATACACACACACACACACACACACACACATATAGATAGATAGACAGATAAGATAAAACGGTCGACAATGAATGGTTGGAAAAGCTCCAAATCATTAAACATTGATTTATCATTCATATATACAAATATCATTTAGATATATTGTTCTTCACACACATCCAAACACACACACAAACATACACAGACTATCAATCAGGAAGAAAGATTGGTGGTCAGTATAATTTTGTGGCATATCTGCTGTCAAGGATTATTTCCGGAGAAAGGTGTAATTAATGAGAACAAGAAAACCTCGATAATATGCAAAACATTACATCCAATAGATGACGTAAAACGTCAAAAACACGTGTTGAAGAAAATAACTAACTTAAAAACAAAACACCTTGTCAACCTTTTTATTTTAAAGTATTTTTGTCTTACGGGACCAACAAAAAGTTATATATATAAAGGGTGGGTTGTAAAATCCCTAAAATGATGTATCATAGCGAGGTTTATAATAGAGCAATTCACTAAAATTACCCTTATTAAGAGAGTAAAACAATTCCCAGTTAAGTTAGCGGTTAAATAATGATTTCAAGAGGTATTCGTTCGTGCAGATAGTCAGTTTTTAATCATCCGAGTCATCGAGATAATTGATAAACCAAAAGAATCCTAATGAGAATTCTTTGCTGCTTCCTAAATAGACGTATCATTATCACCATGGACCACTGTTGCACCGGGAACACTGTGAGTTGACGGATCGTCTAGTAGATGATAAAAAAGGGGAGAAGTAAACGAAAGGGTCATTGTAAAACAGCAGAATGATAGGCAGAAAAAACAAACACGCTATAAAGAATCGTGCAGAAAGGAAGCTACTCATATTAGTCTTGCTATTAATTTTTCGTGTCAAAAAAAAAGGGCCATTAATTGAAAAACTGTACTTCCTCAGAAAAATAAATACCCACATTGAAGTGGGATGGGGCGTTGCAACGAAGCTATCTTCTCTCATTCCGTAGAGATGTTGAGTCTTTAAGGGTGATAAAAAAATACCATTCAGGGTGGGTGGGGGGTGAAATGGCGCCTAGCAAGAAACAGATAATGCATTGATTTTTCTTTAATTCCTTTTCTCATGTGCTAAGTCGTTACTTTTTTTGTGTTTCAATGAATGTCCTTCCCCGTGTAACCGTCCTGTTTCTTTTATCTGAGGATAAGAATATTAGGAAATACATGATGTGTTTTTTAAATTCTATTTATTCATTTCTGACTTGTTTGTTTTTTGGGTTTTATTTATTTTTTTATCTATATATTTTTTGGTCAACACCTGAGTCATCTATGAATGCATTTTTAAAGGCCATTAACAAAGACATGCGATCTTATATCCGAATTTCTTGTAAAAGGAACGTGAGAAAAGAAAATAATAAAAATGAGTCAGGGCTTTTATATAACTCGGAAGTCGTATATATATATATATATATATATATATATATATATATATATTCAAACTGCAAATAGAGTGAATTCAAGTCTGATTGAGTACACCATTAACAAGGCCTTGTGCCATATATATTCTCTGACGAAAGAAACAAGCTGGAAACATACACATAAATAAGACGTATGTAAGAACAAAACAAAACAAATAAAAGAATAAATTCAAAAAATACAAATCTCTGTGGACCTAACTATTTATATATATATATATATATATATATATTCCTGATAATGTAGATGTCGCAAAAGAAACCTGTCGATACCACAGTGTTGATGCCCCAACGGGATTCTAATGAACAATAGATGCGAACTACACAAGAATACAATACGTTCCTTTGAATAAATCTTAGAAGCAGTACCCGAAAAATATCAGCCACCGTCATCCCATTTCATAAACCATCCAAGATTAACAAGACATGCCAGGTACAGCTGAGCAAACTCATAATTGAGTGTTTTTTTTTACTGACTAATACAAGTGGACACACCAGTATGGGCTGACTATTAAAATTTGTATGCATCATCTCTGCAGAAACTGGATGCAGACTAGAGGAACTTCCAGGTGCGATGGCCAGGAGAGATGAACGAAGGGAACGGCCCCATGGGGGTTGAGCACCCTGGCGAAGGAATTGTCGGCCGCCCCTAGCGTAATGCAAAGCTCTTCGTAAGAATTGAGCACTCTGGTAGCCGATAGGGTATTAAAAAAATGTAAACAAAGGCTGCTGCTGCTGTTGCTAAAAATAAAATACCTTAAAATTCCCTTAGCCAACGTAGTCCGCTTGTAGCTGTGTGGTCTGAAGCCTTAATCTATCGTAAAGTTAGACGGGTTTCGATCCCGGCTTCGAGCGTCCTGCGGGTCTAGCCACACTGAAGAGTTCTGATAGAACGAAACAGTCTGTCTGTGGATGACAATATATATATATATATATATATATATATATATATATATATATATATATAATATTATTCGGTCCAGTTAAACCAGAGTTGAGAGTAATTCATTCAGGACAAGAAAATCATTCAAAAGCTGAACATTTAAATTTTCCTGGTAGAGAGTTCAATGTAACTAATATTACAGAGCAGTAACCGGTCTTTGGTTTTTCTTAAAAGAAAGTGTGTATATATATATATATATATATATATATATATATATATATATATATATATATATATATATATAAAGCAGGCAGCCCTGGCAGTCGGACCAAAAACTGTCTCGCTGGTCGCCCTCTAATTACTGTTCTTCGTTAATATATTTGTTTAACTTAATTTCGTTCTTGTCTTTATTTCTGGCCCTTAAAATTACCACAACATATATAAACAGAAGTTCTGTTTTAAATGTTTTGTGGCCTTTTTAAGGACCAGAAATAAGACAAGAAAGTCTCATGAATGACAATGGATAGAATTGAAATGAATAGTTTAAAAAAAAAATGAAAAGACAAATGCATGAAACGTCTTTAAACGCATGTGCCATTTGGATTTAAAATGGAACTTGATTAGCTTGTCTGGAAATAAAAGTTGGCAAAAACAAAAACCTATATAAGCAAATAAATCAGCCGGTTCGACACTGATCACTTAAAATGTATTCCATTCAAAATTAAAGAAAAGCTAATTAAACAATTGCCATCACACCCCGACGCACACACACACACACACACACACACACACACACACACACACACACACATATATATATATATATATATATATATATATATATATATATATATAAGATCAATTGAAAAGAATTAAAACTGATGATCTTTTTTTTTCAACATAGGGATATGCTGCGTCTCAAGAACATTTTATCACTTCTTTTAGGCATATCAACTTTTCTAAAAATAAGTTTTAAAAAATTTATATATATATATATATATATGGAGTAGAGGTAAATTTTGATAAATCTGACAATATGAGAAAAATAAATGGATTAGTGGATAAATCAGATGCTGACAATGGATTTACCAATGATATTTCATCTTTGTTTAAAAATGACTTTTTCAGAGCGATGGCTTTTTCTAAAGTTCATAATTAGAGGAGATACATAAGTGAAGATAAATATAAAAAGAAAAAGGGGTCATGAGAAGGAAAGACAGAAGAGAAAGAAAGGGAGACATAAAAATATATGTCAGAGAGATGGTGGCAGGTGTTATTGGCTGTGACGGCAAACATCTGGGTGATTGCTTTTTGTTTATCTATTTCCTGCACTGCTGAACTGTAGGAAAAAAAAAAACGTCATTATGCTGAAGACTTTTTTTAAAACAAAGACGAAATATCATAGCTAAATCCGTTGTCTTTGTCTAATGTACCCACTATTCCATTTATTATATATATATATATATATATATATACTATTTCACAAAAAGTATTTCTCCTGACGATAGTATAAGGTTAAGGCCATTTAATAACAATCGAAAATTAAACATCATATAATAGATACTCCTATTTGTCATATCACTTTTTTTCATATCTATCTATCTATCTATCTATCTATGTGTGTATGTGTGTGTGTGTGTGTGTGTGTGTGTGTGTGTGTGTGTGTGAGTAAAAGGAAGAAAAATGTCACAAAGAGTGCATGAAAAATGTGTTTGATGCTACTATGGTAAAAACGGACAGAGATAGACGGACTGAAAGACAGACAGTCCCGCTAAAAGCTCAGGTTCAAGCTAGATGAAAGACTTTTTTTTTTTTAAATCGACATACCTCAGCTATTAGATTGGAGACCACTTTAAGAAAAAAACAGGTACAGTAAGTTATATATATGTGATGTACAAAACGATTTTTTTGTGAATTCAGTATATGTAAAAAAAAAAAAAATTAAAAAAATCAAAATGGAGCGCTGAATCTTAAGGGATATACATTTCTTTGTAATGTTGAACACTTGAATTTTTCATGGGGGTATCATATAAGGTAATTAGTTAACCGATCTTTTCAGCTGCACAGAATGAGAGCATCTTTGAAGTTATCGGGAGTTTTACAACTTGCAGTGTTTACGTACTTCCATATTTTACATAATTATTGTGAGAGCAAAATTTCCTAAAATTTTTAAAAAATCTTTTTTGTTTCCTTTTTTTATGAAGAAAAACGTTTTCTACTAAACATCCTATGTCTAGTTTGACTAAATGCAACAAAAAAAGAGTATTATAAACTTTTATACACTCTTTATATCAAGAAGTGAGCCCAAATGCACATATTTTTCGATATGTAACTATACAAACTACAAGAGTAGCGTGTATGGGTGACCATGCATAAATGTGTATATATATATATATATACATATATATATATATATACATATATATATATATATATATATATATATATATATATATATATATATATATATATATGCTCACACAGACGCAAAAACGAAAATGAAATCTGAATGGCATTTAGATGCGAACTTAAGTCTCGCATTAGAGAAGGAACCACTTCTATGGAAGCCCATTAGCAGAGAAAATTAGAGCAACATTTCATGTAGCATAAAAAGTCGATTTTTTTGCCTTGTTTTGCTTTGTTTTGTTTTGTTTTTGTTTTTGCTTTTGTTTTTTTTATTTAAATAATGTAAACCAAAAACATAAAAAAAATAAGCTAACATATTTAGCAAAAATAAAAAACAAAGGAGGAAGAACTTAGATAAATAAACACACACACACACACACACACACACACACACACACACACACACACACACACACACACACACACACACACATAAAAACCAATATAAAAACGCTAGAAATATCAAAAAGGAAACACAGAAGGTTTCCGTTTTATTATTATTATTATTATTATTATTATTATTATTATTATTATTATTATTATTTTATTTCACTGTTTTATTTTTTCCCCACAGTTCGTACTCCCTTTCCACTATTTAATTCTATTAGGAAGTTTTAACAGGCTTTTAGTTGTTTTATCGTGTTCTTCTTCTGCTTTTTTTTTTTTTAATTCCTTTTCCTTTTTAATGTTTCTGGGCGTTTTAAGCAACATCATTCATTAATGCTGGAGCCAAAACTTCGAAAAAAAAATAACATAAATGAATAAATGAAAATAAATAGATAAATAAGTAAAAAGAAAAAAAAAAGATATAGAAGCTTCACGAAGGACAGGTTATATTTTAAATTTATTTATCTATTTATTTTCGTTTTTATGCACAAAAAAAAGGAGAGTTAGGAAAATAAAAATCACACACACACCCACACACACCCACACACACAAACAGACACACAGAGACACACACACAGAGACACAGAGACACATACACAGAGACACTCACACAGACACACACACAGATACATACAGACACACACACACATACACAAATACACACACACACACACACACACTCACACTGACACATACACACAGACACAGAGAGAGAGAGAGAGACACACACACACACACACACACACACACACACACACACACACACACACACAAATCAAGAAAAATAACGACAAATCGAAAACCAAGCAAATAAGCAGACGATTAAACATAAAGAATATAGACAGTGAGGCAGGAGGAAAATGTAGCAAAACTAGCGAAAATATATTCGTTAAATTAATATAAAACTTACATCGAATTTATGACTTTAAAAAACAAAAACGAATCATTTTTTTTACATAGATATATCATTAAAATACTCATTTTGCTTTATTTTGCTTATATACAGGTATACATTTATTTATTTATTTATATTATCTTTATATTTTGCATAAATTTATTTACCGATATCATCCACAAAAGGTGTGATACAAGGCTATTTTTAAAACAGAGTTTCTATTCACTAACCCCTTCGCGCGATCGGGGTGTGACACAAGGTCAATTTTAAAGCAATCTTTGACAGGTTTAAATTACTTTTCCTAGACAAATTGTTATATAAAAGTAAAAGATCACAGTCTGCCCTACTATTAACCAATAGCTTAAGGGAGAATAATAAGATTAATACCTTTTCCCAAGGGTATCAGTGCTATGTGAAATGGAGTCAGTTTCCTTCCGGTTTTGAACTCAAGTCGTCGTGTCCATTTCTAACGACGGGAAGTGTATAGCAGGTTCGTATTTAGATTTTTCTTTCTCTTAGATTGTTTGAGTAAGCAAAGCTAAAGAACTCAGCCTACCCTACCAATATTGGTGGTTAGAAAAGAAAGATTAATTCCTGTTTGTTTATATATATATATATATATATATATATATATATATATATATATATATATATATATATATATATATATATATTTAAAGGTGTATTTAGGCTGTATCTTTTCATTTTAACAGGCTTGATTAAATAAAATAAAATCCTTGATGTTATGGAGCTTTTTTCTTTTCTTTTTTTAAGAGTCCTTTGTTTGTTTGTTTTTTTTTGTTTTTTTTTATGTTACTATCTTGAAATGTGTTGATAATTTCTCCAAAGGAATTGTTTGTGCTATACCGAGTACTTTCGCTTCTTTTCAGGACCATTATCAAGGTAATTCATATGTTATATTTAAATTAAACTTGTTTCGTATTTAAACTAAATTATTATTCCATTTTTGTTTTTATTACTAAAGTGAGGCTTGTTTTTATCACCAGGGTGATAAAAATAAACTGCCATTACCACTTACCATCACCTTGGTGATAAAACAAGCCTGACTTTTGTAATAAAAACTAAGATGAAATCATAATTTGGTTTAAATACAAAATAACTTTAATTTACAAGTAGCATATATTACTTAGATAATGGCTCTGACGAGAACTGAAAATACTCGTTATAACACAAATAACTCTTTGGAGAAATTATCAACAAATTTCAAGATTGTAACATAAAAAAGGTCTCTTGAAAGAAAATAAAAAAAATCCCAAAATAACAAGGATTCAATTTTATTTAATCAAACCTATATATATATATATATATATATATATATATATATATATATATATATAGCTTGGTTTCTCTGTTTAATGGCATATCAACTTTTGTGCGTTGATTTCTTCGGTAAAAATTCATAGGTGACTGAACAGGTTAGTTGGTTAGTAGTTTGGTTTCTTGATATCTCAAACTTGCTAAGGTTATTTTGATTCGAATCTGTATTTTTATCTTTGCATTCTGAATCTAATTCTATATTTTCTCTTGTTTTATTTTATTTAATCTTCTTTTTTTTTGTATTGACCTTTTCTCTTTAAAGATCTTCAATTTTGCTGCTTTTTTTTTTTAATTTAAAAGTATTCTGGAAGGTTCTTGCCTGAAAGTATCTCTTTCTGATTGAGGCAAATGTTTCCATTCCAGAAGACTGTGTTTTTTCTTGGATTACTTTGCTACATCAGCAGTTCTGCCTTTCTTCCTGGTTTAGGATGCCCAGTCGGCTGGAGCTGTAGAATACACCGACTGAATCTCTACAGAGAGGTAAGACCCTCCCATACAACAAATGTTGTGGTATGACACAAAACAATCAGATGGTGAACCTGCTGTAATGTTGGTGCTTTGGGGAATGCGCAGATCCCTTCGTTACCATCACTCCCGAGTCCACTCTGGCCAAGAGCATGTGCACTTGATAGAGTCTTATCTTTTGGTCAAATAGAACTGTTTGACGTTTAAACTGTGAAAACAATAAACGTATGCTAAATATCATCATCATCATCATCATGTCGTGCTGGTATCACGGATATCCCTGACCCTCTCTCGCCACTTTTCCCAATCGTTCATCACCTCAGGCATGTCTTCTGGACAAAATCCTGTATCCTCACATAGTTGCTGAATCTATGTTCGTGCTGGTCGTTCTGCTTTTGCCCGGCCATGTGTGGGGGTCCATAAGAGTACATCACTTATGAGTTCATTCCTGCTTCTCCAGCAGTATCCTGCATGTCTGGTTCGTCTAACTTGAATAGTTTTTGTGATAGGAGGCAGGTGGCCGTACAGTTGGTGTCTTGTGGGGTGTTGCCGCCAGGACTTGTTCAAGATTGCTTGCAGAATTCTTGTATAATTGCCGTCTATCTTCTTCTCCAGCCTTTTTGTTAGAGTCCATGTAGTGCATCCATATAGCAGTATCGATGTGACCGCTAGCTGGAAGAAACTGCGTTTCATTTTATCGGTTAGGTTTGATTTCCATATAATCGATAGCCTATTGATAGCTGTCCATGCTTTCGTTAACGTCGTGTCGATGTCCTTTTCGGTTGAAAAATGCTAAATATGATTGTTAGTAATAGAACTGTTTGCTCATTTAACTGTGAGTAAACACATAATTGATGTTTAATTGAAGTGATTGTCATACGTAGCAACACTTGGAACCTTTTAACTTTGACTGATGCAAAATTGAATTTTTATAAATAGAACTGTTCGATCATTTAATTGTGTGTGTCAACAAAATGTGTTTAGGAATCATATATTTAATATGTATGTAAAACAGGATTTGGCATTAAATAACCAACAATGGTTGATATGCCATAAAACCAAAACAAACCAATCCTGATTTAGCATAGTGTCATGAAGAAGTCATATAAAATTGATGTGTGATCGGGTGAAGTCTACTTCATCATTTTCGTGTCAAAGTCCTGGTGCCTATTTCCCAAGAGTGGGCTTTTGGGCATAATTGGAATGGATGCTCAAGTGAGACTTGAAAATGATGAAATCACTTCAAATACAACCGGCATTTTTCGGTGATTGTTTCTACTTAACATATTGTTCTGGCGGAATCACCTACAAATGGACTCAACAACTCTCCATAAATACCGGACGATGTAGCAATACGACATTTTCCAATTCCGGAAGCTAACCTTGCTCCCGTGCAGTTATGCAAACCAGCTTACCGTCCTATGTTCTTATAACCAAACTTTGTTCTTGTAAATATATGTCTACACTATACCTGTGAGCTTTTGCTCTCTTTGTGACCCTTTTCTAGGGCCATAACACTGGCGACGAGGCATTCTAACCCATAATACTAGCAGATCCAAAACACGGACTCACGAAGGAACCACAAGTCAAACCTTAACATGGACACTTAAAAGATCCACCATAACACCGACGAATGTGGTTTCAAACACTACAGGGCCATAACACATATAGAGGAGCTTACAATTTACAAAGCATGAAATTTCTATTCTGTTTAGTCCTATATCGACATAAAAGGAACAATTTTAATTGTAAGAAAAATATGCTTTTTCGTGTGCAGCTAGCGAGAAATTGTGCTACGATGTGTATTAAACATTTGCCTTTTTTTTTTCAATTTCCAGCTGTGCAGATGTTTGTTTTAATTTATTCATCAAACCTTTTTTTTTCTATTTAAAATTTTTTTAAAAACTATTTTGTTCCTGACGCAACGTTCCACAATTTTTTGAATATATTTAAGCCTTATTAATTTTAATGATCGTATCTCAAGTGACTGTAAAAAAGTAAGGATTCATTTCAGCAGGTGCTACATGATCTTAAATGAAATGATCAATTCTAAATGGTAGGCACATGTCCGGAGACAATGGAAGACAACACAAAACATTCGGTTTTGAGAAGCGTCAGCTATTGATAAAAAAAAAAAAAGGCTAATTAGTTTCGTCTTGGCAATTTGGAATAAAGTTTCTTTCATAATCGCAAAGCTCGCAAGTAGGATCAAGATTTACGATGGAAGGATTAAAAGTTATTCGGCAGAAGCGTTCATGTGATGACGTCAAATCTGCTGTTAATGAATATTGAACCAATGAGATCCAAGCACTGCAACAATGATGAAAGAAGTGAATGTACCACGATGGGGACTGTGTCGAAATATAAGATTTCTCTGGTCTCATTCCATGAGAGAACCATGGTCAGCCTGTGAACACTTCCGCCGACCCTAGTAATTTGCACAGTTATAAAATCAATTTGTTTTCCTGGAATACTAACATTCATTTTATAGTGAAGATATATATATATATATATATATATATATATATATATATATATATATATATATATATATATATATCGAGATATATATATATATATATATATATATATATCGAGAGAGAGATGGCGGGGAGAGAGAAAGCATTCTTTGATGACCACATAAAGCAGCAGTCACCAGGCAACATTGATTCCATTGAATCCTAACTTAGATTTGGAAAATTAGTGAACACATCAGTCAGTATTATTCCGTTTTTTTATTTTTTCATATTGCAGCATCTACATGCCCTGATGAAGACTTCCAGCTGAATCAAAAACTTTTTCTCACAAAAATAATTTTGGTAAAATATTTTTGTGTTCAGAAAAAAACATTGAAGTTAAAACGCGTTGGAAAATGAAGTTAGTAAGTTGGCGACTTCAGTCGAGGGTGACCAGAAGGCTCTCTTTTCAAGTGCTACTACACCGAGGTGTAGGGGAGGGCGCTACTCCATTCCTTAGAAAATAAACAAACCATCAAAGATATATCTTTTATCAGTTTTACCGTTGTTCTACCAACAAATATGTTTATATATATATATATATATATATTCGCAATGATATATATATATATATATATATATATATATATATATATATATATCACAGCAATTTTACACACACACAAACCCACTAAAATATTCATATATTCATAAGAGAGATAGAGAGAGGGAGAGAAACACTTCACATAAGTTATTCTTAAGGTTATAAGAGGTTGTCTAGAGTGTTTTGGTTTTCTTTGAAAAGATACCTTGTTTTATTTTATTTTATGGCGTATCAACCCTTTCGGGTCATTTAACGCCGAATTAAGTTATTTTGATAACAGTTTTAAACAATTCAGTTTAGTATAGGTATAGTTTTTTGTTTACTCATAGTTAAATGTCAAAACAGTTTAATTTCAAACAATTCAGTTTAGCTTAATCACACGGTCCAGTTCTATTATACCGATAAATAAGACGCTATCAGGTGCTACCACTCTGGACCAGATTGGACCTGAAAGTGATTGCAATGAACGAATACTCTGCATTCCCCAAAGCTCCATCATTACTGAAGTCTTACCATCAGATTGTGTTGTGTCATATATCCAGGACACTCGTTGAGGGAGTCTTACCCCTCGGTAGAGATGCAGTTAGTGTGTTCTCCAGACCAAACTGACAAGGCAATGTTCGGAATTAGATAAACTATTGAATAAAAAGAGCCATCCTGAAACAAAAAATCTTCTGAGCCATTTATCACCTGAGTAACATGAGTGGTTATCCATAATAATTTAAAAACACTTACTTAAAGCTGTAATTGTTAACAGAAGATTGTTATAATCAGATATAGGATTCTCATATAATTGCTTGCAACAAATTAATAAGAATAAAAAAAAGACTTACTAAGGTCGTGTTGACAAGTCGTAAATCCAACCAGCCAATGAACCATTCAGCTAACCAGGTAATAATCCTACCATTTAAACGTATTACTTTAAATTTATATTCTTTCTTACCTTTTCTTTTAAAATTTGATAAATAAACTAAACTGTTATGAATATAAATGTCTTTTTACCATATTTAAAAAGAACAACAACTGACAAACTGTTATTTCGCTACAATGAGTAATGCTTTCGTTATATTTCCATTTTGTCAACACAACGTTTGTTTGTTTTTCTTTGGTTTCATTTTTTTTTTTTTTTTCAGTATTCTAATTCATCTTAGTTTTAATTTTTTTATTCGTTTAATTATGACTGTAACATTTTTTCTTAGGTCACGATTATTTGAAAATAGGCGGGTGCTCTTGACAGGGATGATTTACACCCCATAGTCCCCATTTACCCAAACTGACACAGTACTCATCACATCGACAGATTTCACGTGGCATAAAAATCTGTCTTTTCTCAGTAACCATAATTAGAAATAATACCAGCAGAAACTGGAATCGTGAATCTGACATGGTTGAAAATATTCAGTCCAATTAAGAAACGTGATATCTAACAAATATCATTTGTACTAAGGTTTTGGAAATACCGAAAATTTGGTGTAGCACACGATTAAAAAGTATTGAAACTAAGTATTTAGATTTTAATTTTAAAATCTAACATTCAAAGGAAGAAGTGTGCACATCTGAGAAACTTATATCAGAAAGTTGCAATTTTGAGACAGAAACGCCGGGAAGCAACAAAAAAATAAATGCCCAGACAATACCCCCGCTAAAAAGTACATATTTCGCAATAGTAAAATTCAACAGCGTCCTACAGTTTGTTACAATTAATTTTCAATCAGTTCCTATATATATATATATATATATATATATATATATGAAGAGGCACTCTGCATTCAAAAACCTGCAGCGTTACTGGATCCTCACCATCGGATTGTTTAGTGTCATATGCCAAACACTCGGACCCATCTGCAGAGATACAGTCTGTGTATTGCACAACCCCAGCCAACCGGGCTGCCTTGACTCAATATATATATATATATATATATATATATATATATATCAAATCATTATGGAATAACATAACTGAAGAAAAATGGTTTCAAAAACAGGTGCAGAAATGATGTTTTTATTTCTGCATTGAATCCCCTTGTACATATACTTTCCGCATTGTTTTTCTTGAAAAGGGGGCTTAATGGCAAAGGTGCTGGATTGCTGCTTCGAAGTAAGTGAGATCGAACTCCAGTCGCGCTAATACGTTCATATTCGGACAAATACACTTGAGAAAATAATGAACCCCCTTATACGCCAAGGTATGGGCTAAAAAGTATCATTGCTGGTTTTTTTCTTTCTTTTTATTTTCTTTTTTTTTTACAAGGTTGGTTTCGGCAATGAATAACCCTTGGAAGGTTGATATATCACTGAACAAAGAAATCAAACGGAACTCTTTGAAAAGGAAAAAGAAAGGGTTACATAATCCTATCTGCCTTTGTTTTCTTGTTTGTTAATCTCAACCTATATTTCTGTCTGTATTTTATATTCAATTACCCCCAGACAGCGAAATTCTCTCCTTTCCTGACTTCCGAGACGAAAGCTCAAACCAAAAAACAAAAAAGAAAGAAAAAGACTGCAGGTTATAATAAAAATTACAAATTAATGAAGAGAGACGTAAAAAGTGCGCGTGTGAGGGTTAGGGTTAGGAAGCACTAAAAACAAACACTGTCAAAAAATAAAAAAAAGGGAATCAAAGTAAAGTTAGAAACACAGTGAGTTAATGAAGATTAATACCCGCCAATTAGAGAGCACTTGTCTACACAACTGTTCATCTAACCCCGTAAAGCACTGTGGAAGTAGGACTTTGTCAGTGATTGATTTGAAATATTACGGTCCCCCACTGACAGCTCACCACTGGTTCCTTGCTGATAACATCACTTCTCGGAAAGATAAAGCGGTTATTTGGGCGTGTGTGTGCGTTTCAGGAGGACTATTTATAAACTCGATGATTTCTTTCGCGCTATATATATATATATATATACACACACACGCATATATATATATATATATATATATATATGTACACACACACACACACACATATATATATACACAGACAGACTCACACACACACACACAAACACACACACACATATATATATATATATATACTCAAACACACACACACACACACACACACTCACATATTTATATATGCATATATATATATATATATATAGCGAGAGAGAGATTTATATATATATAGGTTTCTGTGTGTGTTTGTATATATATATATATATATATATATATATATATATTACAAATCTTCAACTGTTGAAGCTGGTATAGGATTAGCCATCATAATAAACATACAAACACTCCACCAAATTGATTTTTACGTTTTATTTTTCTTCCTTTCTATTGGATTCTTCATCCATATGCTGCGTTATATATATATATATATATGCGATTAGAATGCATAGAAGTTATTAACTGAAAAAAATGGCGGTGCAAATCGATACAGGAAACGGAAGTTGAGTGCGGTGGGAACTATAAAACCTATACATCCATAGCATAAATAAAAGAAAAATCGTTTGTTCAACTCAGAAAATTGTTCGATAGTTGTATTTCTTCTGTTTTTTGTTTAGTGGAGCAATAAATATTTCCCAGTAGAAAATGGGACATTTTTTTCCTTACTAACATTTCTATGAGGCACTTTGAATGTATCTATTATTAGTTCATGTGCGTAAATGCTATAGCAAACTGAATACTTACAAATGTTGCTTAAAGTGTATTGTAGAGTGACGTCGTGTAACTCGTGTATAAGTCGATCTAGTGTATAGGTCATAGCTTGATTATATCAACAATTGGGGAACATTTTTATGCTGTTAGCCATGAGAAGTGTATGTCCTGCCGTGTTTGCGTTTGTGTATCTGTGGCCATTTGATTCAGTGATGTGTCATATCCTTTTTATCTAAAACTTTTAAGATAACCTGCAGACTCTATGGAACTTCCACGGTATAATGAGTGTATAAAACTAGTTACACACACAATCTTATACATGCCTAACACTCATGAACACCTACAACCACGCATTCTCCGCACACATTTATATATATATATAATTAATCAAATAATATATATATATACATACATATATATATACGATTTATATATATATAAGATTTATATATATTGTTGGGTATCACCTACCTTTTCAGCATAATGAGCTGTTCCATCTGCCATATATGGCAGTAGCGGCCTACAATTCAGACTAGAAGAGCCGTTCCTATTGTTGAAGTATAGTATTACTCTATCACCAATCCTATATTCTTATTACTAACAGTCTCTCTCTTGTAAATACTCTTTCCTGTAAATATAACTCTTCCTCACATATCGTG